>JASGCC010000186.1:0-630579 GCA_030067915.1 Hydractinia echinata | reverse complement strand
AGAACTTTCAGAAAGTGTTCACTCTCGGACATGTTCTGGAGATATTTATCCCTTGGTTGGTAAAAGTCTGCATCTGAATTCAGGTGCAGATATATACATTCCATCTGAGGCGAGGTGTGAAGATAAAGGAATTATTGCTTTAAGGTGAGAAGTATGTTTTTTACTCTCCAACACACCTTACATTTTTTTAAAGGTTTTCAGTATATGAGCTACGAAAAGCTAGTTGAGAGATTTTCACAACAGACTATTAAAAATGAATACAAAAAGATTTAATTAGCTAGCTAGCTGGTTAATTGTTTTTGTAATATGAGCTCATTGAACAGATTTTTCGTCATTGTGGAGGAGTTCTTTCTCAATTAATATTTGTGTTGTTATTAGAAGCGAGAACTTGACATCTGGATAAGTAAGGTCGGTGATGAAAATAAACAACTCTTCGAATGGCTATGAGGAAACAAAGTTTGTTGAGTGGAAGGTCATGGTAAAATATATTATTTTTAGATCCAATCCATCAGGAGACTGTCTATACAGCTCAGCATCGTTGGTATTGGTAGGTGATAATTCTCTCGTTAATGTTTTGAGAATCTTGACATCCATAGAACCTTTCTTGCATCTTTACTTTTTTTCCAAGCATCCTTGTTTTCAATTTGCGCTTTTAATAACCAAAAGGAAAATATTTTTATATCTGAAAAAGTTTATTCAGATTTTCCCTGTCCCATATTGTTTGTGACATGATTCTTTCTCCTGAGAAGGCAGTGAAAGCAGAAGCAATCAACAACTGTACCCATAAGACATGGTCGCCTTTTCTGTCAATACTTGCCTTGTCAACAGTAATAAAAAGAAATTAATACGTTTTACCCACAGTTCAGCTTGATACGGTTTCGAACTCTCTTTACGCAGTGTATGTTGCCACGCCCATCTATTTTACCTGATGGAGATCAGTTAAAAATTTTATTTTGTTATGAAAGTATTGTTAAGTCTGGTGTAGACTCCAAACCAAATCATTACGTTCCCCTTGTTCCAGGTTGCAACCTTCTTAAACGAAAGTCGCACTTTCCTATTTCAGCCTGCAAGTGAACTCTATGACCTCATTATATATCGTTCCTGTGCATCTGAACAAATACATGGGTTGAGGTGTGTATGTATCATATCACATGTATGTACATTTCATCTTCATTATCCTGATCTTTCCATATTCTTATTGTTTATGTTATGTTTGTGTTTTATTTTGCTGTCCATGGCTGGTGTGATCATTTGATTCACCTAGTCATGCTGATGAAGCCTGATATTGGCAGAAACAGCAAGAATTTATAAATATGGAAATATATTCACAATTGTCTCACTTTATTGTAGTTAATCCCTGTTAATCTCTGTTGTTGTTTTTGGTTGATAAACAGGTTAAGTTCTACATGTTAGCACAGTTTTTTGTGACATTAGTGCTTTATCTATCCAAAATATGACATGTAAGACAGAGAGCTCGGGCGTAGAACCAATTTCAGAAAACGCAATAATGTATTTGCGGTTTTTCAGTAAGATCTTCAGAGGCTTAATTTTCCCCTTTCCAGAAAAAGCACTGACAGTGTCACAACCAGTAAAGGCTTGCAATCCCAGAATAGCCTTCATTGCCAAATTTGTGTCACCTAAAGAAAATATCGATTCCAAAGCGCTCATCTTTGTTGACTGAAATTAGCCTTGACTTTGATTTGGTACCAGTGCGAATGAGTAAGTTGCATGTCAACTCTGTTGAGGCTGCTAGTGCAATTACAAGCACATCGGTGTCTGGAGTAAGAATGATCATATTGTTGAGAGATTCACTTGCGTGTTTCACATGGAGGAGCATTCGTGTATCTGCTTCTTCTTGGTTGCATTCCAGATCTGTAACCAGGTGATTGCCTCTTGATGTAATGCAAATACATTTTTCTTCGTATGCCACATAAAGGCTAATGCCATCTTGAATAGTTTTCTTTGTTTTCCAACGACTCACAAGAAACCGGATGAGCTCCATTTTGTTTTCTCCGCCTGATAACATCGCTCCCCATTGCTTGATCTTGGAAGCACCAACAATCGATTTAAAACGAATTCGACCCAACGAACGATTTCCTCTTTCTGCATTTTTGAAAGTGTTTCTTCTAGCCGATCAATATTATCCACCACTGTAATTGTGAAGGATTCTTTGACACAGATTTCAGGGAGTGACACTTCCTCTTTTCTGTTTTCGATTTTTTCGTAGGCAACATCAGATAATATTTCTTGAAGCTTTGAATATGAAACACCATGTCCAAGTCTGTTAACTGTTGTGATCAGTTCACAATTGTTGGTCAACTCCTTGATATGGCACGGAAAGAGGATACTTTTTGGAGTCAGCAATTGTCCGTTGTGCACTATAAAGAGAAATTATTATAAGATCTTTTTTAAACAATTAACCACGTTCAAATTTTCATGGTAACAAAACAACAAAGTATGCGAAGTATACTCTACCGACTATAACCCAGTGTTTGACCTGTTTAAGTCTGTCATCTTCACCAAAGTAAATATTTTTATGGTGTACTCTGCGATAATGGTACGTACCTGCATAAATCAAATCTTGGCTGAATGACAGCTTGAGACGGGCAACTCGATCTGTTATGACTTCATTCGAGGATAATAGAACAGTCAAAAAGCTATCCAAATGTGTCGGTATTATGAACCGTTCAACCTTTAAATCATCTGCTCTTGGAGGCCATTGCATTTCGTATGAAGTATCAGTTATCTCTTTTCTAAGGAATAATGCAGTGTTTTTAATCGACTTTTCCACGTCTACTAGTTTTTGTAACTTCTCTACTGTTTTTTTAGTCTCATAGTAAGGAACCACTGTTTTTTTAGTCTCATAGTAAGGAACCACCAAGTCGTCAACTTTTAACGAGGTTGGATATATAAGAAGTTCTTTGCCAACATTCAGGAATCGAAACATGTCGGTTTTCTTCTCCACTTTCCGTTTCAAGTTCTTCTTTTCTGAATCGTTTTCACATTTACTTTGTATGTTTTTGAAAACCTCAACCTTTGGATTATCGAAAAGTTCGATCAATGCATCCCATACTTCTTGAACCTTTTTGGTACTTTTCGTGTTTACAAAATATGCATTGTTTTGGAAGGACAGATGAGCTTGTATCATCCGCTGAATTCTGTCGGGAAGATCGCCTGATTGGTAATTCATTAAAGAGAGGCGGTAACGGTAAGCATATAACACCATGAAAGCAAAACCGGGCTTTTCACTATAACAATCAAAATACATACTATAAATGAGAGTGGCTTCAAAATTTAACGCCTTCTTTTTCATTGTTTCACCTTTCAGACAAAAATAGAAAAGCTAACCTTTGTTCCTACCTCTGACGTTACTGTTTCTGGTTTTCCTACTTCTGATTTTCCCTGTATACGTTCAAGTGATTCCTTTAGAATGAAAATACATCTGCATTGTTTATGATAACAAATTTCAGGAAACTCTCCTTCAGTAAGGTTTGCTTGGTGATTCCGGATTTTCGCTGCGTTCAATAGTACTTTCCAAGAATCATATGATTGCAGCTTAACCAACTTTCCTGTCGAATCTGAACAATGAATGATGCAGCTGTTTGAAGAAGAACTCTTGGTTTTTGCTTTTCTCTTACTTTCAGGTTCCCAGTCATCATCTTTATCTTTTGAATATTTCTTTTTCCTTTTCATTTTTATCTATTAATCTATTAACTATAAAATAAAAACATATATGTAATTTTGACAGATACTATCCTAACCTAAATTCATTTACATTACAGTATTGACTGTATACAACAAAACAAAGTTTTCGAATATAAAAAAAAAGGAATTTTGCAATGCAACATTTGATCAATAACATTCGAATAAACCATTCTGTTCACTTAAATTATTTTCACTATGTTGTTGTTTTAGTGCTACCATCTTAATCGATGGACTAAAGTTTCGACGATTTTTACCCCCTGACAACAACCAAATTGATTTTTATGGAGTGTTAATTTTTGGGTTTGATCCCTAATATTGAGAGAGAGTCTGAAATAATAGTTCCTAGTATTTTAAAGTCTGTCATGAGAGAATATTTTCAAAAAATTCTCTAAAAGCTGGAAATTTTGAATTTTTTGGCAATTATTGTAAATTTTTACCCCCTGACAACTGTCAAATTGATTTTTATGGAGTGTTAATTGATGTTTTAGATCCATACTATTGATAGAAAGTCTTAAATAATAGTTTCTGGTATTTTAAAGTCTGCTGTGACAGGATATTTGCGAAGAATGCTCTAAAAACTGGAAATTTTGCATATTTTTGGCAATTTTTGTAATTTTTTACCCCCTGACAACTGTCAAATTGATTTTTATGTGGTGTTAATTTATGGTTTTGATCCATAATATTGATAGAGAGTCTAAAATAATAGTTTCTGGTATTATTAAGTCTGCTATGAGAGTAAAACTTGTATTTTTGGCGAAATTTTGCCTATATTCATCGATATTTACCCCCGGAAAAACATTTTTTTGGAATTTTTTAATTCTAGTGTATTTTCAACATGTAATTAACATATATGGAAAGTTTTAAAGATAAATGTTCAGAAAAACTGAGTTTAGAGCAGTTTAAATATAGCTACTTTTTTCGATTAACTTTGAACGCCGAATTCAGTATAAAAGCTACCGATTTGTCAAACCTATGCCCGAAATTCTAAAAATATATACCCTAAAGTTACTAAAAATCCATATAATCCTTATTCGCAAGAGGTGAGCCGAAAATCTCATTTTTGGGCCCTCAGCCCATCGCCTATGGTGTTAGGCACTGTTGGTTTAGGGGACATTGTTCTTTTTGGATGCAGTTGCAGTTTGTTTTTTTTGGAAGGGTTTGGTGTTAATAATGTTCTTGTTATGCGCATCTATATGTTGTTTCATGTTGGGCACGCAACTGTAACTTACTTTCACGTTGTTTCTGTTAAATAATTTATAATACTTGTGTTTCCGTGTAAAATGTTTATCAATTAGCGACAAAAATATCTTGGCGATTCTTGTTTTAACATTTAAGCTGTACGGAGGATTAAACCAAATTATATTTCTCTTTCTGTTTTTTCTGTTATTATTTTTTTGTTTGTTTTTGTAGTTATGTTTTTTGGAATAACCTGATTTTGAGAGTGCTTGTTCGTAGTATATTTATTCTGGGTACAGTATTATACATTATACAATTTATAGAACAGTAGTAGAACAGTAGTAGAACATATCATACAATTTATAGAACAGTAGTAGAACAACAGTAGTAGAACACAGTACAAGGCATATATACATTATACAATTTTCAGAAGTGGAGGTGATCTCTATCGGCGAAAGTGAAAACTTGGACCGAGCGGGATTTGAACCAGCGACCATTGGGTTAGGGCCCCACTGCTCTGCCAACTGAGCTATCGGTCCGATAGTGAGACGAGTTTGCAATTGCCTTTTTCTCTCACTACAGGATCGAGCCCAGTTGGTGGTTCGAGCCCACCAGGACAAGCCTTCACTTCCGCCAATCACGGCCACCTACCAAGCCGCGTGTTTCGGTAACATTACCTTCATCAGCCCATTTATATTTATTTATTCTGGGTACAGTATTACACATTATACAATTTATAGAACAGTAGTAGAACAGTAGTAGAACATATCATACAATTTATAGAACAGTAGTAGAACAACAGTAGTAGAACACAGTACAAGGCATATATACATTATACAATTTTCATATATATATATATATATCAGAAGTGGAGGTGATCTCAATCGGCGAAAGTGAAAACTTGGACCGAGCGGGATTTGAACCAGCGACCATTGGGTTAGGGCCCCACTGCTCTGTGAACTGAGCTATCGGTCCGATAGTGAGACGAGTTTGCAATTGCCCTTTTCTCTCACTACAGGATCGAGCCCAGTTGGTGGTTCGAGCCCACCAGGACAAGCCTTCACTTCCGCCAATCACGGCCACCTACCAAGCCGCGTGTTTCGGTAACATTACCTTCATCAGCCCATTTATATTTATTTATTCTTATATTTATTTATTCTCGATCCTGTAGTGAGAGAAAAAGGCAATTGCAAACTCGTCTCACTATCGGACCGATAGCTCAGTTGGCAGAGCAGTGGGGCCCTAACCCAATGGTCGCTGGTTCAAATCCCGCTCGGTCCAAGTTTTCACTTTCGCCGATAGAGATCACCTCCACTTCTGATATATATATATATATATATATATATATATATATATATATATATATATATATATATATTATTGGATAAAACTAAGAAAATACACAAAATTTAGCAGTGACTATAAGTTTCATGTCTTCTTGACAATTCTCAAACTGCAAATGACTACAGATTTTCACAATAAAATTATTTTACAACTAATAATTCCCTTAAGGGAAATTATTCTATATTGTAAAACAAAATTACTAATTACTTCACATTATTGATGACGAATTTATTCCTGTGCCGACATTTACTAATCAGTTCGTTCCTTTTGTTCAATAATTCCTTTGGGTCAGAGTGTAGGATGCAAACTTTTTCAGATATACACAGGTCACAACGTTTATTTCCAGATTTGTATTGACTTGCGCGCATTGCAACAGACCAATTATTCCAAATGGTTAACAGAAGAATTACTGACTTATCGTGCAATGAGGAAGAATTCAACAAAGCGAAAAGTCATTACGAAAAGTCTTTGTTAGAAAGTGGTTTCACCTATTCGCTTGAATATAACAAAGAAACCAGCATCCAACGCGTTAGAAACAGATCACGAAAAATCATCTGGTTTAACCCGCCGTATAACGTCGCTGTCGAATCCAACATTGGAAGTATCTTCTTGAAATTAATCAAGAAGCATTTCCCACCTAACAACCGCTTTAGCAAAATTTTCAATCGAAACACACTAAAGATCAGCTATTCATGTATGCCGAACATGGCTAACCTGATAAAACAACTTAACAACAAGATCTTGAGTGACCATCTGAAGGAAGAACAAAGGCCATGTAACTGTCGAACAAAAGATAATTGCCCACTCCATGGAGATTGTCGGATTACGAACATTGTATACAAAGCAAAAGTTACCACTGATAACAAGTTGTTGTGTTATTATGGCACATCAGAAGGTGAATTTAGGCTGCGTTACAATAACCACACCAAGTCTTTCCGTCACCGGAAATATCAGAACGAAACCGAGCTTTCGAAGTTTATATGGAAGCTCAATGACGAAAACCGTGCGTTTTGGATTAATTGGTCTGTTGCAATGCGCGCAAGTCAATACAAATCTGGAAATAAACGTTGTGACCTGTGTATATCTGAAAAAGTTTGCATCCTACACTCTGACCCAAAGAAATTATTGAACAAAAGGAACGAACTGATTAGTAAATGTCGGCACAGGAATAAATTCGTCATCAATAATGTGAAGTAATTAGTAATTTTGTTTTACAATATAGAATAATTTCCCTTAAGGGAATTATTAGTTGTAAAATAATTTTATTGTGAAAATCTGTAGTCATTTGCAGTTTGAGAATTGTCAAGAAGACATGAAACTTATAGGCACTGCTAAATTTTGTGTATTTTCTTAGTTTTATCCAATAATATATTCGCTCTGGAAACATTGAGCACTCTTTTTGTGGTAAAGTTACACATCATTCTTTGAATATATATATATATATATATATATATATATATATATATATATATATATATATATATATATATATATATATATATATATATATATATATATATATATATATATATATATATATATATATATATATATATATATATATATATATATATATATATATATATATATATATATATATATATATATATATATATATATATATATATAAAGTGGGAGAACAAGCAACAAATTACAACTGTGTAACAACTCTGAGTTTCATGTTTTTAACAATCATCAGGTTACAACTATTGGTTACACTAAACACATGTTCTTATATACAGCCTCATAATACAATAGGGAATACAAATATGTAGCCTATTTTAAATTTCCTATAATAAATTTATTCCTATGACGACATCTTGAAAGTAACTCAGTGCGTTTGTTAAGGAGTCCTTTGGGTTCAGCACGGATAATGCACACTTTTTCAGAGAGACAAAGGTCGCATCTTCTCGTTCCACATCTGTAAGGGAATGCCCTTGTAGCGATGGTCCATGTCAGGTCAAAAGGAGTAGAAGTGTCCTTTAAATGCCATATAAACTTTGACAACTCGGTTTCATTCTGGTATTTCTTGTGTTTGAAGGATTTTACATGGTTCCTATAACGCGTTTTAAACTCGCCCTCACTGGCACCAAAATAGACAGATGTGCTCGTGTTCGTTTTTACTTCGGCTTTATATACAATACATTGTGTAAGGCAC
Source organism: Hydractinia echinata (assembly GCA_030067915.1). Lineage (NCBI taxonomy): Eukaryota > Metazoa > Cnidaria > Hydrozoa > Anthoathecata > Hydractiniidae > Hydractinia > Hydractinia echinata. Next base: position 622,196 of record JASGCC010000186.1, on the reverse strand, counting down.
TTGCCGTTAAGCGGGCACGTCGGCTTTGATCGACAGTTGCATAAGCGATGTTCTTGTTCAACTTTACTGTTCAGCAGTGTCGAGTTGTGTTGCGTAATGATGTTCTGCATGTTGGGAGTGCATGAATAACTGAGTTTTAAGGTGTTGGTGTTAAAAATCTTGTGAAGTTGGTGTTTTTTTGGAAAATGTCTCTGTACAAGGTGTAAAAATTTCTTGCCCACATTTGTGCTTACGTCCATGTTATACGGAGGGTTGTACCATATAATTTTTCTGCCACGGTTTCTGTTCGTCCTGGGGTTATTTCGAGCGCTGTATTCAAGCTTTGCGTCAAAGCCACTGTTTTTTAATGCTGTTTGGTAAATTGGTTTCGCTTTTTCGTATTCACCTTTATCGCAAGAAAGATCTATTAGCCGTTGGTTAATCATCACAGGGAGCTCTGACAGAATGTTGGTAGGATGGTTAGAATGCTTGTTGACGTAAAGCGGTGGGTTGTTAGGTTTTCTGTATGGGAAGTATTTGCCTGTGGATAGGTCGAACGAAACATCGAGGAAATCCGTTGCTGTTAAGTTTGTCTCGGTTGTAATAGACAGGTTCTCTTGCTTAAAAGCGTCAATAACATCTTTTCGGATTTTATCCATTTTTGGGCCAGTAGCGTTTTTAATTACGGCCAGTCCATCATCCCGATATAAACCTATGCTGCTGATGTTGATGATTTCAGTGAGTTTGTTTAGAAGGTAAATTCCTACTAGTTCGCAGATCTCGGCGCCGTCGAAGCTACCCATTGTTACGTCGAATGTGGGATTATCACCTTTTTTAACCCACGTGGTTTTGTTGTTTTCGAACAGTAAGGATTTTCTTGCGAGTTTGATGGCGTTTAGCTCTTTTGATGAGATATCAGCAACAGGTCGAGCAAATAATATTGCCTTCTCTAGCAATGTCTCAGATATCGAGGGATAAAACTCCACGATGTCAAATTTTATGAAGCGGCATGTTTTTTGTTTTCGATGCTCTTGAACCATTCAATTGCCGACGATGTATTGCGCCATTGGTTAAAATTGTATCGTTCCAACAACTTTTTGTTGATTTTCTCCAAGATGTGTTTCGATACAATACCAATTTCATTTTTTGCAGGGTTTATTAATCTGCACGGCAGCTTTTCTTTGAAGTTTTCTTTGTGATCTTTTAGTGTGATGAAGGCTGGCTATGTCTATTACAACCGAGACAAACTTAACAGCAACGGATTTCCTCGATGTTTCGTTCGACCTATCCACAGGCAAATACTTCCCATACAGAAAACCTAACAACCCACCGCTTTACGTCAACAAGCATTCTAACCATCCTACCAACATTCTGTCAGAGCTCCCTGTGATGATTAACCAACGGCTAATAGATCTTTCTTGCGATAAAGGTGAATACGAAAAAGCGAAACCAATTTACCAAACAGCATTAAAAAACAGTGGCTTTGACGCAAAGCTTGAATACAGCGCTCGAAATAACCCCAGGACGAACAGAAACCGTGGCAGAAAAATTATATGGTACAACCCTCCGTATAACATGGACGTAAGCACAAATGTGGGCAAGAAATTTTTACACCTTGTACAGAGACATTTTCCAAAAAAACACCAACTTCACAAGATTTTTAACACCAACACCTTAAAACTCAGTTATTCATGCACTCCCAACATGCAGAACATCATTACGCAACACAACTCGACACTGCTGAACAGTAAAGTTGAACAAGAACATCGCTTATGCAACTGTCGATCAAAGCCGACGTGCCCGCTTAACGGCAAGTGCCTTACACAATGTATTGTATATAAAGCCGAAGTAAAAACGAACACGAGCACATCTGTCTATTTTGGTGCCAGTGAGGGCGAGTTTAAAACGCGTTATAGGAACCATGTAAAATCCTTCAAACACAAGAAATACCAGAATGAAACCGAGTTGTCAAAGTTTATATGGCATTTAAAGGACACTTCTACTCCTTTTGACCTGACATGGACCATCGCTATAAGGGCATTCCCTTACAGATGTGGAACGAGGAGATGCGACCTTTGTCTCTCTGAAAAAGTGTGCATTATCCGTGCTGAACCCAAAGGACTCCTTAACAAACGCACTGAGTTACTTTCAAGATGTCGTCATAGGAATAAATTTATTATAGGAAATTTAAAATAGGCTACATATTTGTATTCCCTATTGTATTATGAGGCTGTATATAAGAACATGTGTTTAGTGTAACCAATAGTTGTAACCTGATGATTGTTAAAAACATGAAACTCAGAGTTGTTACACAGTTGTAATTTGTTGCTTGTTCTCCCACTTTATAAACGCTCTGTTTGCGCATTGAGCACTCTGGAACAGCAAGAACCTCACTACGTTATATATATATATATATATATATATATATATATATATATATATATATATATATATATATATATATATATATATATATATATATATATATATATATATAGAGAGAGAGAGAGAGAGAGAGAGAGAGAGCTGAAACTTGCGAACTTGTAGGAACGTATATACTAAATCTTGTAGCAAGGAATATGAAAAAACCGACATTGGTTTGTATAGGGACGATGGATTGGCCGTGTTTAAGAAGAAAAGTGGACCGCAATTAGAAAAAATTAAGAAAGACATCCAAAAAACATTTAAGGACTGTGGATTATCAAATAACAATTCAGAGTAACATGACAATAGTAAACTATTTGGACTGTACCTTCAACTTGAACAACGGAACCTACGTTCCTTACCGTAAACCTAATGACGAAACCAATTACATACACGTAGAATCTAACCATCCTCCTTCAATTGTTAAACAAGTTCCAATAGCCTTAGAAGAACGACTTTCACTGCTCTCTTCAAATGAGAAAATATTTTACCAATCTACACCTTACTACGAACAAGCACTCTCAAAATCAGGTTATTCCAAAAAACATAACTACAAAAACAAACAAAAAAATAATAACAGAAAAAACAGAAAGAGAAATATAATTTGGTTTAATCCTCCGTACAGCTTAAATGTTAAAACAAGAATCGCCAAGATATTTTTGTCGCTAATTGATAAACATTTTACACGGAAACACAAGTATTATAAATTATTTAACAGAAACAACGTGAAAGTAAGTTACAGTTGCGTGCCCAACATGAAACAACATATAGATGCGCATAACAAGAACATTATTAACACCAAACCCTTCCAAAAAAAACAAACTGCAACTGCATCCAAAAAGAACAATGTCCCCTAAACCAACAGTGCCTAACACCATAGGCGATGGGCTGAGGGCCCAAAAATGAGATTTTCGGCTCACCTCTTGCGAATAAGGATTATATGGATTTTTAGTAACTTTAGGGTATATATTTTTAGAATTTCGGGCATAGGTTTGACAAATCGGTAGCTTTTATACTGAATTCGGCGTTCAAAGTTAATCGAAAAAAGTAGCTATATTTAAACTGCTCTAAACTCAGTTTTTCTGAACATTTATCTTTAAAACTTTCCATATATGTTAATTACATGTTGAAAATACACTAGAATTAAAAAATTCCAAAAAAATGTTTTTCCGGGGGTAAATATCGATGAATATAGGCAAAATTTCGCCAAAAATACAAGTTTTACTCTCATAGCAGACTTAATAATACCAGAAACTATTATTTTAGACTCTCTATCAATATTATGGATCAAAACCATAAATTAACACCACATAAAAATCAATTTGACAGTTGTCAGGGGGTAAAAAATTACAAAAATTGCCAAAAATATGCAAAATTTCCAGTTTTTAGAGCATTCTTCGCAAATATCCTGTCACAGCAGACTTTAAAATACCAGAAACTATTATTTAAGACTTTCTATCAATAGTATGGATCTAAAACATCAATTAACACTCCATAAAAATCAATTTGACAGTTGTCAGGGGGTAAAAATTTACAATAATTGCCAAAAAATTCAAAATTTCCAGCTTTTAGAGAATTTTTTGAAAATATTCTCTCATGACAGACTTTAAAATACTAGGAACTATTATTTCAGACTCTCTCTCAATATTAGGGATCAAACCCAAAAATTAACACTCCATAAAAATCAATTTGGTTGTTGTCAGGGGGTAAAAATCGTCGAAACTTTAGTCCATCGATTAAGATGGTAGCACTAAAACAACAACATAGTGAAAATAATTTAAGTGAACAGAATGGTTTATTCGAATGTTATTGATCAAATGTTGCATTGCAAAATTCCTTTTTTTTTATATTCGAAAACTTTGTTTTGTTGTATACAGTCAATACTGTAATGTAAATGAATTTAGGTTAGGATAGTATCTGTCAAAATTACATATATGTTTTTATTTTATAGTTAATAGATTAATAGATAAAAATGAAAAGGAAAAAGAAATATTCAAAAGATAAAGATGATGACTGGGAACCTGAAAGTAAGAGAAAAGCAAAAACCAAGAGTTCTTCTTCAAACAGCTGCATCATTCATTGTTCAGATTCGACAGGAAAGTTGGTTAAGCTGCAATCATATGATTCTTGGAAAGTACTATTGAACGCAGCGAAAATCCGGAATCACCAAGCAAACCTTACTGAAGGAGAGTTTCCTGAAATTTGTTATCATAAACAATGCAGATGTATTTTCATTCTAAAGGAATCACTTGAACGTATACAGGGAAAATCAGAAGTAGGAAAACCAGAAACAGTAACGTCAGAGGTAGGAACAAAGGTTAGCTTTTCTATTTTTGTCTGAAAGGTGAAACAATGAAAAAGAAGGCGTTAAATTTTGAAGCCACTCTCATTTATAGTATGTATTTTGATTGTTATAGTGAAAAGCCCGGTTTTGCTTTCATGGTGTTATATGCTTACCGTTACCGCCTCTCTTTAATGAATTACCAATCAGGCGATCTTCCCGACAGAATTCAGCGGATGATACAAGCTCATCTGTCCTTCCAAAACAATGCATATTTTGTAAACACGAAAAGTACCAAAAAGGTTCAAAGAAGTATGGGATGCATTGATCGAACTTTTCGATAATCCAAAGGTTGAGGTTTTCAAAAACATACAAAGTAAATGTGAAAACGATTCAGAAAGAAGAACTTGAAACGGAAAGTGGAGAAGAAAACCGACATGTTTCGATTCCTGAATGTTGGCAAAGAACTTCTTATATATCCAACCTCGTTAAAAGTTGACGACTTGGTGGTTCCTTACTATGAGACTAAAAAAACAGTGGTTCCTTACTATGAGACTAAAAAAACAGTAGAGAAGTTACAAAAACTAGTAGACGTGGAAAAGTCGATTAAAAACACTGCATTATTCCTTAGAAAAGAGATAACTGATACTTCATACGAAATGCAATGGCCTCCAAGAGCAGATGATTTAAAGGTTGAACGGTTCATAATACCGACACATTTGGATAGCTTTTTGACTGTTCTATTATCCTCGAATGAAGTCATAACAGATCGAGTTGCCCGTCTCAAGCTGTCATTCAGCCAAGATTTGATTTATGCAGGTACGTACCATTATCGCAGAGTACACCATAAAAATATTTACTTTGGTGAAGATGACAGACTTAAACAGGTCAAACACTGGGTTATAGTCGGTAGAGTATACTTCGCATACTTTGTTGTTTTGTTACCATGAAAATTTGAACGTGGTTAATTGTTTAAAAAGATCTTATAATAATTTCTCTTTATAGTGCACAAACGGACAATTGCTGACTCCAAAAAGTATCCTCTTTCCGTGCCATATCAAGGAGTTGACCAACAATTGTGAACTGATTCACAACAGTTAACAGACTTGGACATGGTGTTTCATATTCAAAGCTTCAAGAAATATTATCTGATGTTGCCTACGAAAAAATCGAAAACAGAAAAGAGGAAGTGTCACTCCCTGAAATCTGTGTCAAAGAATCCTTCACAATTACAGTGGTGGATAATATTGATCGGCTAGAAGAAACACTTTCAAAAATGCAGAAAGAGGAAATCGTTCGTTGGGTCGAATTCGTTTTAAATCGATTGTTGGTGCTTCCAAGATCAAGCAATGGGGAGCGATGTTATCAGGCGGAGAAAACAAAATGGAGCTCATCCGGTTTCTTGTGAGTCGTTGGAAAACAAAGAAAACTATTCAAGATGGCATTAGCCTTTATGTGGCATACGAAGAAAAATGTATTTGCATTACACAGATCTGGAATGCAACCAAGAAGAAGCAGATACACGAATGCCTCCTCCATGTGAAACACGCAAGTGAATCTCTCAACAATATGATCATTCTTACTCCAGACACCGATGTGCTTGTAATTGCACTAGCAGCCTCAACAGAGTTGACATGCAACTTACTCATTCGCACTGGTACCAAATCAAAGTCAAGGCTAATTTCAGTCAACAAAGATGAGCGCTTTGGAATCGATATTTTCTTTAGGTGACACAAATTTGGCAATGAAGGCTATTCTGGATTGCAAGCCTTTACTGGTTGTGACACTGTCAGTGCTTTTTCTGGAAGGGGAAAAATTAAGGCCTCTGAAGATCTTACTGAAAAACCGCAAATACATTATTGCGTTTTCTGAAATTGGTTCTACGCCGAGCTCTCTGTCTTACATGTCATATTTTGGATAGATAAAGCACTAATGTCACAAAAAACTGTGCTAAACATGTAGAACTTAACCTGTTTATCAACCAAAAACAACAACAGAGATTAACAGGGATTAACTACAATAAGTGAGACAATTGTGAATATATTTCCATATTTATAAATTCTTGCTGTTTCTGCCAATATCAGGCTTCATCAGCATGACTAGGTGAATCAAATGATCACACCAGCCATGGACAGCAAAATAAAACACAAACATAACATAAACAATAAGAATATGGAAAGATCAGGATAATGAAGATGAAATGTACATACATGTGATATGATACATACACACCTCAACCCATGTATTTGTTCAGATGCACAGGAACGATATATAATGAGGTCATAGAGTTCACTTGCAGGCTGAAATAGGAAAGTGCGACTTTCGTTTAAGAAGGTTGCAACCTGGAACAAGGGGAACGTAATGATTTGGTTTGGAGTCTACACCAGACTTAACAATACTTTCATAACAAAATAAAATTTTTAACTGATCTCCATCAGGTAAAATAGATGGGCGTGCAACATACACTGCGTAAAGAGAGTTCGAAACCGTATCAAGCTGAACTGTGGGTAAAACGTATTAATTTCTTTTTATTACTGTTGACAAGGCAAGTATTGACAGAAAAGGCGACCATGTCTTATGGGTACAGTTGTTGATTGCTTCTGCTTTCCACTGCCTTCTCAGGAGAAAGAATCATGTCACAAACAATATGGGACAGGGAAAATCTGAATAAACTTTTTCAGATATAAAAATATTTTCCTTTTGGTTATTAAAAGCGCAAATTGAAAACAAGGATGCTTGGAAAAAAAGTAAAGATGCAAGAAAGGTTCTATGGATGTCAAGATTCTCAAAACATTAACGAGAGAATTATCACCTACCAATACCAACGATGCTGAGCTGTATAGACAGTCTCCTGATGGATTGGATCTAAAAATAATATATTTTACCATGACCTTCCACTCAACAAACTTTGTTTCCTCATAGCCATTCGAAGAGTTGTTTATTTTCATCACCGACCTTACTTATCCAGATGTCAAGTTCTCGCTTCTAATAACAAACACAAATATTAATTGAGAAAGAACTCCTCCACAATGACGAAAAATCTGTTCAATGAGCTCATATTACAAAAACAATTAACCAGCTAGCTAGCTAATTAAATCTTTTTGTATTCATTTTTAATAGTCTGTTGTGAAAATCTCTCCTCAACTAGCTTTTCGTAGCTCATATACTGAAAACCTTTAAAAAAATGTAAGGTGTGTTGGAGAGTAAAAAACATACTTCTCACCTTAAAGCAATAATTCCTTTATCTTCACACCTCGCCTCAGATGGAATGTATATATCTGCACCTGAATTCAGATGCAGACTTTTACCAACCAAGGGATAAATATCTCCAGAACATGTCCGAGAGTGAGCACTTTCTGAAAGTTCTTTTTGCATTTGACGAAGAGATTCAACATTAGCACACTTTAAATCATCAAGAACCCACACCAAACCAACATGTCGAGTTTTCAGTAGGGAAGATATCCTCCGACCAATTTTTTACGGTTAGCAATAAATAACAGTAGCCAAAAGTACACGGGATTTTTTGTAGAAACCCGATTTTACTGGGTTAAATTAAGTTTCCTGCGCCCCTTCACCTCATCCCCAAGGCTCTTAAGCTTGGACTTACGCGGGATACACAACAAGTTAGCGAAGACTATGTTTATTTTTAAGTTACCCACAGTCAACCCCGTTCTTTGTTGCTGAACGGGAATTACTTTAACTTTGAGTTGATCCTCACAACAATTAATAATTGAGCATATTTGGGTTTTTGTGTGATCAGCAACCTTTCCACGAAACATGCTGTCCATCATATGAACCTCGCCTGGTTTGCATCCATATGTTGAAATAGCAATCCAGTGAAGATTTCCATCGTGCAATACCTGTACAAATGGCATGCTACGATATATGCGGAAATTAAGCGTTTGACCAAGCACTGTGTCTTGGAGTCCACCCACATTTGGAAACTTTCGTTTAATCATATTTTGAAACACGTTTATCACGTTATCATTAAAGCATTCTTTTTCCAGAAATGTCCTTCAAGTCATTATGTGAGAGAACAGTTCTTGCAAAAGGTGCAACATCATTTTCAAGATTCTTTTCAGTAGTGGCGTTATCGTCTTCATCATCACTCACAACAATTACGGGTGCATGAAACGAAGGTTCATCATAGCTGTTGTTGTCATGTATCACCTGCTCAAACTTCAATCTTTTCGTTTTTCCCAACATTTTCAACCCGCGATTTTGAGTTGAGATGCTTTTACTGATTCTTCTTTTTTTCATACCAACTCGCTTCAACAATAGATTTTTGTTTTTTTAATTTCGGAGTGACATATATTTATATGAAGTTTTCTTATCTGGTTTCACATCTAACTTTTGCTGCTTTTTTGGGCAGCAAGGGAAACACCACTTTCTTTTGGAACATCGTCCTTCATTTTCCTTACAATTTCTGTAAGTCTGCATGAATTGATGCAGTAAGTGTGCTGTTGTTTTCTGTAAAAAACTAAGACTACGGATCTCGTTTAATAAACTCCTTAGGGTTTCTCCGTTAATATTTTTTCTCTTTAAGACATTTCTACTTGGCAATTCCAATAATTTTGCGGCATCGACAACATCAGCGGGGTGAAGAAATTTTAACGTTCACCAAATCATTTTCCTTCTTTGTTGATTCTTTCTTGTTAGTCAGAAGAAATTTCCGAATCAAGATTTAAGAACGGAGAATTTCTGTACAAACTGGACATAGACTCCCATCCCCAACACGGAAATTTCTTAAAACAGCAAAAAAATGTTTACAAGGATACGCAGATGATTTCCAATCGGGGCATGAGCAACTTGGCATATGTTTGTCATCACCAAAATTTACTTCATAATTGCGTTCATCTCTACCATCCTTGTAATATTTTATAGAAAATTTGCCATTCTCTATGATTTTTATACCGGTTGAGTCCAACTGTTCACCAAAGATTTTTTCAATAAACAATGCTTAATCATGCCACGAGGGCGATCTTTCAACCATTCATCAATGTCATCCGCATATCGCATGTATTGAGAACTCATCATTTGATTCTGATCCGAATAGCTGTGAAGAAATATTTTTTACAAATAGATTTTATTGTCTTGGTCGTCAGGCATTGAATTTAAAGACATAATTACCTCTCGTATTTATTCTGGCAGAAAATCCTCAATCACCACGGTGAGCATGCCAGTCAAAGAGCTGTGACGATGATTTGATAAATAGTTATGTTTCAAGAGACTGTTCTGTCGTTCCACACCATTATTAGTATTGCAGTCAACCAAAAACCGATTTTGTCTAAACGCGACTACCCAACGCTATAAAACGAACATAACATGAATAGTAATAATTCCCTATAAGTAAATTAGAGTAAGTTAGAACTAGTCATAATACCTGTTTGATGCCAAGCCAATACTTAGAGATGTAGTGTCTAAGTCCTTCTTGTTCAGACCAGAATGAAGACTTCTTCAAATTTTTCTATCGCCGTTTTCACATGAGCAGAGGGTCTCAGACCGCGCAATCAGTCTTAGTAAAGTTAATATTTTTAGTCTGTCAGCGGAGCAGCCATTCACCTTCTTTTTCAACCAACGATCCCAAGCCTGCTCCCGATGAAAATCACATATAAATACGGTACACCCTAAAAACAAAATAAAATATACACTTGCTTTTTCTTTGAAACTGTAATTACGTTGCTCTGACAAAATAATTGTGTTCCTTCAAACACTTTTTCTAGACTTTTAATCTCTTCTATGCAATAATCTGACATGGCATATCTTGGTTTTAGGCCACTGTTCCAAGATTTGAGAATTGTCAATGCCTCGGTAATGCATTCCTCTGTTTTCAAATTCGGTGACAAATATACCCACAATCTGATAGTTTACGTTTGTTTTAACAACCAGGAAAAATAGAGGAAGGGCATAGCGTGTCGTACGGTATGTAGCATCGAGTAATATCATTTCGCTTCCATACTTTTCTAACAATCTTTTTTGCCAACCATTCTGGTAAACCAAATAGAAGTGGCATTTCTTTCTCTGAAGGGAGTTTCACATTTTTCTGAATATCTTCATCTGAAGCGCTTTCTTCTGAGTCATTTACAGTTTCACTAATTTCATCACTCGAAGTATTAGTTCCTTAAAGGGAAAGCATTACAATTCCACACCGGTATTTGACTAGTAATAACTTAACATTAAAACACAAAAAACAATCATAGACATACAAATACAAAAAACAAACCTTTAGGTCTAAAGTATATTTTAGTGGTTGGATCTGAATCTGTCCATTCTTTTATCTTTTTTGAAGGCTCTCTTGATCGATAAGTGAATGACACAACTTTCTTCTAATATGAGTTATATGGTTACGTATTGTTGCATTCCGTGGGTAAAATCTTTTATTTGATGGTTCTGGCAGTTTTGTTTCCTTAAACATTTCTTTCTTGACATGTATTTTCAACAATCTTTTCATCTCTTTCGTGTCCGTGACACCTTCCTTTACATACATATCGATTTTGGAAACAATTTCTGAATCTATTCTTTGGGTTATACCGGAATCCTAAATAGAAAAATAGAAAAACAATTAAAATTACTTTTAAACAGAAGTATAAATCATATTGTCTGAATCAATTGAACTTCTACCTTTGTTACTATATGACCTTCATGACTGCTAATATCAGGAATACTAACGAGAAATTTGCAAGTTTGTTTAATCTGTTTTCCTGAAGATATATCAGTTCGAAGGTCTGCGGATTTCTTTTTCCGGTTACGCACCGTGTCATTTACAACCTAAATAGTATTTAATAAAAATACATCAAAGTTGTATTACTGTTTTCAGAAATTTCACATCTAAAGTAAAAGAAAATCAAAAATGTAAAACTACCGGATACTCTGGAAATTCTATCATTTCTGTGATGATAACTTGTGCCGGACAATCAAACTTTTTACAATCTTGAACCCGAGTGTGTTCCTTTTACACCCATGATCGTTTTGCCTGTAACAAGAAGGAATATATTATTATTTGTAACTCTTTTTAAAATCCAATTATATAGTGAAAATCGTGAACCTTACCAGTTCCTTTTCTCTTTTTTCTTTAACTGATAGTTTCAAATTTAGGTTCCTATCTTACGATGGCCCCTATGGCTCACTTTTCTTCCAATTTAAAAAACACTTCTCTTCTATGATCCAAACAGTTCTCTTCTGTATTCTCACACTTCTCTTCCGCATTTTGACCACTTCTCTTCTGCACTTAACACTTCTCTGCATGTGGCCCCAAACTTTCTCTTCACAACTAAATTTAAAAAATCTGGTCCGCAATTTTACACCCATGGTCTGTATATTTTTTTCACTTTTCGCAAGAAGTATACTTGGCTAACACGTGCTCCAATTTAACGAATAGCTTATTGTAGCAGGTCCCGAAGCATGTGCATGAATAAAATAATATCACGAATCAATTTAGATCAGTAGCAGAGTGATTAATTTGAAGTATCAATAGACACAATAAATGGCAAAACAAATGGCTGCTAATAGTCCTCAAAATCCATGGTGTCAACCAAGCAAATCACATGCTTTTTCTTTATTATAATGAATGTGCTTTATAAGAATATCATCAGGCTAGGATTTGAGGTTAAAAACAATAGTTCTTTGGTTTAGAATAATATAAAAATATACGGATCGATGACGAAGTAAATCTTTTTAAACATTTTTTTACAATACAACACGATCCATTATATTTCAAAAAGGCAAAAATGCCTGGGGACGAGGGTTGTCATTTATTCAAATCAAAATCCAGCTCAATAAATATTCCGGACCAGAATTTGGTCTGGGAATTTTTTGAGTTCATGGAAGAGAAGTGTTTCACACTTTGGAAGAGAAGTGTTTCGAACGGAAGAGAAGATTTCGGAGGAAAGAAGAGAAGTGTTTTTATTAAAGAAGAGAAGTGAGTCATAGGGGCCATCGTACTATCTTTTCCGTGATGACAATCCAAAATTTTTGTTCCAACAAACATAAATGGCAAACCGGAAAACTTTACTCCATCACTTGACCAGTAAACCTTGTGTTTTTTCTTTCTTAAATCTGGAATTAATTTTATAATGTCTCAAATTATGCATTTAGTTTAGAATGTTCTTTAAAAAGAAAAGCCTACCAGTGGATCCAAAGTCTTTCGTTGAGAATATGGTACTAAATCGAACAGTGTTTTCAATTTCATGTGTTTTGATTATATCGAGTGCTTCAACCAAAGACAGAGCAATGTGATACTGTTTAGTATGACTGCTGCCACCTAAAAAAGTCAAAGGATTAAGTACCAAAGTTGAACGAGACTCACCTCGGCATTGAAAAGAGTTGTAGTAAAGGTTTATTATTTTATAGAAAAAATTCAAATTTTTGAGTAAATTTTAAGAATAATTATAATAAAATACGCAATATAATAAAAAATGTGCTACTTGTAAATTATTCGGTGTGCATAAATATTTACACAACCATAGTCACAAGAAATCTTAATGACTATGATACAACGCATCTTAGCTGCAACAAGGAAACAACTCCATATAAAAACAGAAGTATTTTTATCATACCAGATAATGGCGATATTGTAGGAATATCTTCTTCATTCATATTGCATACGTATTTATTTAAAAAAAGAATCGAATAACGTGATAATCTTTACAATTTTAAGTTAACTTGACCGCTCTTCTCTATAATGTTAACAGAAGAGCACATGTTGTATCTACCATTTACTACAACTCTCCCGCGTGTTGTTTCAGTTACGTAATCACATTTTGTCATTACGTAATTTTTATCGGGAAACAAGTGTACTTTATGGCTACTGTTATTTATTGCTAACCATTTTTTTACGAAAAATGTCCTGTAATATTAGCCCTGCATTATATCGTTCGCCGGTAACTCTTACCAAAACAAACATTTGAGCGGGAAAATTAATACTCGACATACCTCCGTGTACACCTCGTGTTCTACAACTTACAATGTAAGCGGTGACAAGCCGAAACAAATGTTATACATAAATAATTTTTATATAAGTGTTTAAGATTATCTTAACTTTTTACCTTTGTACTCCAAGTTAATAATGATCGGAAGAAAAAAAATTGGTATAGTATTTATTATTTATTTATTTATTTATTTCATCATTTATTTTTTTGTTTTAAAATGTTTTAAAAGAAATGTTAAACATTTTTTCCAAACAGGCACGTATTCTTTTTATTTTAGATTATGTTTTGTAAAAACGTAATTTAGGATGTAATTATAAGTTTTTGATGGCAACTAAACTTCGAAGAATAGAAATTCATATTTTTATTACATTTAATGCAGCTAACGATTTCTGCGTTCGAATTGCTGCATGGATTGAGTACAACCTTTGTTTTTAAAAAAACTTAATCTAGAAAATTCGTATTATCTACGGTACACTCTCTTTGAATTCCCATACTACCTACTAATCACACGTAATATAGAACTATTTTTCTACGAGAAATACTACAACTCAAAACTCAACTATCAGTTAATAGTCCACTGTATAAAATCAACCATGTTCGTATTTTAATAGAGTTTCCCCCATGATGTTCCATGTGTTATAATTGATGACAGTGAATCTGATAACAGTAACGGTTTAGTCCACCCACCAAAATCAAGGTACTTTTTAAAATATTTAAAAAAACCTGCAATAAATCAAATGCATGTTTAAGATTGCCCGAATAATATTTGGTAATGTTTTATGTTCGTTTTTTATAAAATTTTAGACAACTGCACACAAAACTGACTCAAAGTAAAGCATTGTCAACAACGACATACTTCACTTATATTTGTTTTAATCTTCTGAATACATTTTTAATTTTCTGTTCTATGTTATAACAGTAATACCGCTGGCTTCAAATGTGAAATCTGTCTACAACAGTTTACCCGTAAAGACAACAAAAAGACACATGGTACGCACCCATGAAACTGTTTTAACGGACGAAAGAAGCTTAGAAGAGCGGACCATATGCCATTTTCCCAGCGATGCGATGAAAATTTTTACCAAAAAACGAAATTTATAAAGCACTTAGAAGAAAGTTCACAACGTTAAAGTCTGTACGGAAACCACCAATTTGAAACAGAGGGAGATTTTTTGGTGTGGAAAGAAAAAGAAGAAGTCACCAGTTACGTTTATTTTAGCAAACAGAGAGGTGACAAAACTGGGAAAATGTACAGATATTCCTATTACAACTGCCAACACGATGGAGATGACAAACCCCACAGGAAGGCTGGGGAAGAAGACAGGAAAACTGACCGAAATATAAAGAGGACAGGTTAAAACTGGGGCGTTTTGTCCTGCTCGCATGACAGTAAAAATTGATGTTCGCAACAATCTCACTAATGTTGTGTATGTAAAATCACCAACCATCCCGTAACTCTTTCAAACACTGTATTTCAACCGATCCCGAAATCTATTAAGCAGATATATCCTGCTAAGTTGGCTATCGGTATTCCAGTAAAGGACGTGTATCGTGACTTACGATCAAAATTTTGGAGTAGAGAAAATCGTAAAGATTCGACTGAAAATGTAACAAAGGCACATCCTTATAACTAAAAGTAACATTTCAGATATAAACAGACGCATCAAGTACACAAGACGCTTACACCCCTGAGGATAGCACCTCAACATACTTATTAGTAAAAAAATTGGGAAAAGAAAATTTTAACAATCATCGTAGTTTATAAACCACAAGGAGAAAAAACATTGATCGGTCTTCCACATTTGATGACATAGATCTAAAAATGACTCCTTTGTAATAGGTACCCAGACGAAAACACAACTACAAAATGTTGAGAAAACATTGTTCGAAGATAGTTTGCATTGATTCAACACACCAAATCAGTATGAGGTTTCCCACTGGTAAACATACTGGTCCCCGACGAATTCAATAAAGGCTATCCTGTTTGCCCATTTCATATCAAATAGGGCAGATGAGCTGACTCTCAGACCATTTTTACACACAAATTAAAAAAACGCGTGTAATTCTGACCATTAAAATTAATGCTGTCATGACTGATGACGATAATTCAGGTGGAATGCTTTCACAAACGTGTTTGGAGAAAGCACTCACTTCCTTTTCAAATGGCATATAAAAAAGGCTTGGAAGAGTAAACTACCTTGAAATGCAAGAAGAGGTGTATCAAGCGCTAGAATTGCTCATCGAAGAGAAATCAAAACATCAATTTAAGTGCATGATGTCTGGTTTAATATCGAAGTACACGCAAAGTAGCTCCCCATTTCATCGAGTATTTTAATCAATACTACGTGAAACGGGCAGAAAAATGGGCCCTCTGCTTCCGAAATTTTCCTCATGCAAACACCGACACCAACATGTTCGCAGAAGCATTCCATAACAAATTAAAGACCTTCTACATGGATCGCAGACCAAACAAACGCCTTGATGATCTGATTAACTTACTTCTGGTAATCGAGGAAGATGATTACTGGCGACATAAAAGAGATATAATTTATGCTGCTTCAGTCCTTCCGAGATCAGAAATGCAACATCAAAGTCGTCACTCTAGGGGAATAAACATTCCTGACTCAGATGTAATTGTTTCAGAAGGTATTTTGCCTGTACAATGGAAGGTGAAATCCCAGAAAAATCGAGAGGCTGTTTATATCGTCGATCAGCGCGAATACAACATGTCCGCAAGATACATGCTCAGTAAAATGCATGGAGTTCGCATGTATTGGCTTATGTGAACACCTTTATAAGTGCAACTGTAACGATGCGATCGATCTTTGCAAGCATGTTCACAAGGTGCATTCAATTTTAAATAGAACCATTCAATTTGTCATCCACTAAGACGTCGCCACCACTGTCACGGGAGGTTTTCTGTTATGGAAGGAGAAGAAGCAGGGCCAGTTGAATTCTTCCACCAGCCTAGCAGAAGACCAGATGGGCATAAAAAGAAAGACGACAGTGAGAACGAAAAGTTTTTCTCATATATTGAGAAATTAGCCACCTTGATTGATAACACAAACGTAAAACGTTTACAACTTCCCGCTATTAATCGTCAACTTTTAGACATTATAAAACAAGCTGAGGCTGTTGCCGATCTAATATCTCCAGACATCAATGTTGTGTCAATGGAAAACATCATTACATACAAACCCAACCCAAACGAAAAATTGGATATGCAGTGGCAACCTAAAAAGTTGACTAAAACGAGAAAGGAATCTAAAAGCGGAGCAAAAGTGTTTGCCCATCTTCAGCCTGAAGATAAGTACAAATTGATAGAAAAATTAAAAAAACCTGAGGCAGCAAAGGACGAAAAAAAGTCCGAATCAAAAGCTCCTAATCTCAAGCGAAAGTCACAGCTATCACTTAAAGCACACGAGCAGCTGAAAAAAAAGGCAAAGATGAAGTCAGTGGACCATCACAAAATTGTTGATGTATTGCCTCTTGGTGCGAAAGATTATTATACAAAGACATTGATAAGGTATGTTTGCTTAACATGGTCAATCCATTGCCTTCCAACATTTCTTCATTTTCTCAAATTTGCTGAATAGAAATCTGACCAAATAGTTGATTTAAAGCAGTGCTGTTATAACTTATTGTTTAGCCATGACTGCCATCATCTGTCATATGTCTCACTACTAACACTAGAAGTTGCTATTCCCAATTCCGTTCTAAAGAAGATTAAAGAAGCCGACATTAATTTCCGAAAAAGCTTGGTTACAATGACGGTATCAAGTATTGTGCTCCAACGGAAGCTATGTGTTTGAGCCTTTCAAGATCCGTAAAGCTTTTATGGTCAAACGAAAATCTGAGTGCTATCAAATTGGTATTAATCCCTTTCTACCCGTCTTGTATACATTGGGTTTTGATTGTGTTAAACATCGATTCAGAAGAAATTCTAATTCTTGATCCAATGGCTAAAGGTTACATTAAGGATAATAACCATCATCAGTTGTGTGTAAAAGTCGACATGGAATTGTTCTCAAGAAAATTTCGGAAACACAAGATCCAAAGCTATATCTTCACGCGACCATATTCTACAGGCGGATAGTTTTAATTGAGGTGTATTTGTATGCTATTATGCAAAGCAGTTGTGTGAAGGTAATTTGAAATTTTGTCATGAAAGTTTTAAAAGTGTAATTTTTAACGTACTGTGTATTAACATGCATTTCTCTCCCAATTGTTATTGTAGCCATTATAATATTTCAGGTGGATCACTGATATCAATGTTTGACGCAAGAAATTTCCGGAAAGAGATTTACAACGTTCTTGTTGGAAATTGTTTGAAAGACGTCAACATTCTTAACTACGATATTTGTAAGGTACTGAGGCCTCTTTTTTTAACTAGTGCTTCTATAGTTACGCAAATTTTTAAAAATTCTGCTTTTATTTTACAGATTTGCAAAAAATCATCTGATGAAGAAGATTGGGTACAGTGTACACGTTGTCCACAGTGGTTTCACTGTAAATGTGTCTCAATAACGATAGACAAAGCCGACGCAGACATTAATTTCGTTTGTCCGTAGATTTTTAAACTTTAATTGTACACATATACGCGCATTTTGTTGTTTTAGTTACTTTTTATATTACACAGAACGATAGGAACATTCTGGCGTTTTACTTTTTCTTATCCTCCGCGTAGGTGTTGGCTCTCCTTTGTAGTTTATTTTTCGCGGGACGAGGATGTCTTCCTTACTGAAAACTCCAACATGTCTGCAGTAGCCATGATATAGTACGGAAAGAATCCAAGCCAAATGGCGTGAGTCTTTGACTGATCTTGACGGATGGGAGTTAAAATTATAGCCTAACAGGTTATAAGTAACCACGCAGTACGGAACCTAAATTTCTTACGCCGGCTACAGACCACATATTGTTGGACTACGCATAGAGTGGGAAAATTACGTCACGATTTTGACGTCACATGCCCCTTAAGTGAAATGGGGAGGGTTGCGGGCCATAGCTATTTGATTTTTGACTGACTAAGTGACTGATTAGTTAAAATGAATCAGTCAAAATCTGTAAGCTATAATTTGCAACCCTCTCAGTCTATATGGTAGTGACGTCACAACTTTGACGTCAACATCGCCGTAGGCGAAATGGAAAGGGCTGTAAGCCGTGGCTTTGCGCCGTAAAATAAATAGAATCTGAACGGATGTTTTTAACGCGCTCCGTCTGCAACACCTGGATCGTTGACATCATTCGCTTGGCTAACATTTTTCGTCAAATTTACACTAAGTCACGCGAGTTATCTGACTAACCCTGGATCCGCGCCTGGTTAGTTGTTAGTCAACCCTTTTAACTAGGATTTTTTTCCGACGGCAAAACAATGCCGTCGTGATTTGATATTGCTTATTATTAATATTGCTAAACACGTCGGCAAATACGTTTTTCACGTCGGCATTTTTTTTTTCATTAAAGACTTTTTTGAACCTTATTTAACTGTTTTTAATCTTTCTTATTTTTAATTTGCGTTATCTCTTCGATTGTGCAGAACAAATTTTTCTTGCTTTAACGGAAGTTTTAAATAAAAAAAATTATTTATTGTGTACGACAGTTGACTTTAAACATGTTCGAGTTTTTTTATATAAAAGAAAACAAAAAACAGCTGTATTTTGTGCAGTTAACACTTACTTAAAGGAACTACCGCGAGAATGGATGGTAGAAATATATATAAAAGTATATATATATATAAATTGATTTAAATTAGAACTGTAAACTTGTTTATTTTTTAGATCAACCAGCTCACTCTGATGCGCGAAGAGAATTGGGTTTTGTTGATATTGCAGTTATTTACCAAGAAACAAAATCAGCAAAGAAAAAAAGAAATTCATCTTATAGTAAATGGAGTGGAAAAGATAGATATTTGATTGGGAAATATGCCGCTGAAAATGGCGTCGCAGCTGCTGTTAGAAAATTCAAGAGACAATTTCCAACTCTAAACGAAAGCACAGTTCGCTCTTTTCGAAAGAAAGCTGAGGAAGAAATTAAACAAGCCTCCAAAGAACGAAGAGAACCAAAGAAAGCACTTGAAAAATATTCGTCACCTACTGGACGCCCTTTGTTGCTTGGAGAATTCGATTCGATGATACAGAGCTATTTGATGGCTCAAAGTAACCGGGGGTGCGTAATCAATTCAAGTGTCGCTAATGCAACTGCCACTGCATTAAGGTGTGAGTAAGGGAAAAAAATCTCATTTTTTTCAAAAAAAAAATTTTTACGCATTCGTATAGAATCGAATACGAGCTTTTTGATAGAAAAGAAAAAAAATATAAAACAATCTGAAAGAATGTCTTTATTCCAAAAAACCTACTTTACATTCATAGCACACATAACTTATTGTACTCACAAAAACACATTTCTGAATGTTCATGAATATGTCATCTTGAGAATAATTTTTACTCACTTTCAGACGAGCGAACTTTTATGATAATGCAATTACCGTCATAAAAGATTATAAAAAAAGCAATCGTTATTTTTATGTGGAACTTTGTTATATTTTTTTCATTTTTTTACTTTTATCTGTGTCCTTTCTTCTTATTATTTGTTATCTTACCCATGTTGTTTCGTTATGATCAAAGTGTGGAAGTAAGTAGACATGTGCGCATCATACAGAAAGTGTTAAAAATACATTCGTTACTATTGCGACGAATGAATTATACAGAAAATACTGCATTCTTTCATTTGCAAGGAATAGATTTTTTGTATTCTCCTTATTCGAACGACTACAACGAATGACTGTGAACCCACCTTAAGGTGACGGTATACCTTTTGAGCATGGTTTTTTAAATCGCGATTTTTTAAGCGATAGTTAATCAAAGTTTATTCATTTATACATCACCAAAAAGCATTTTTAAACACCTATCAAATGGTATAAAAATAATTTTAAGCTTTTTAACTCGTGAAAGTACAGAGACATTTTTGAAACACACCCTGCCTTCCAAAAAGTGACTTCATTTACAAAACTACTTCGTTTCCAAATGTCATTCGATGTTCTATAGAATCGTGATAGATGTACGTAAAAACGATTTTTTAATTATTTTCCACAAAGTCCCCGTTTTTTATTTATTTTACTTTTTCTAAAAAAGCCATTTTTTAACTTAAACTTTCGTCTTTAAGATGTCATATCTAGAGAATCGTTGATTTTTTGAAAATAAAAAAAAAATCGCTTTTAGATAAACACGTTGGCTACAGCACAGTAGCACTCTCCCTTGTAGATCTTCTGTAGTTTTGTAAAAGAGATTTGAAATGTAATAGATGGTATACGAAAAAAACAACACTACGAAAAAGTGTTTTAAAGATTTTTTTAAATATCACACCTTTCAAGCATACTCATAATGATGGTGATACTTTCACATTTCCGAGGCGATGAATATTCAGAAGGTTGTCCTTTTAAATTTTATTATTCGCAAAGACGTGACTGAGAATACCATAGAAATAGAACTTTCTAAGTCGTTTAACATTTTTCTGTGACTTGCAGAAACAGAACAGGATGGCATACATTTTTAGAAATGAAAGTGTTTTTTTTTTCAGATGGTCATTTCTTTTCGGAAAGGAAATATAATTTATTTTTAAAAGTTATACTCAAGAGGATGATAAGTGTTAAAACATTCACTCTTAACTCTTATTCAATTTAAGGTGTGAAAGACCGATCAGAAAAAAAAGTTAGTTATTTGGATAAAGTCAATATTCCCCTTCGAAAAATAAATAAATAGTTTCACCATTGGGAAGATCGTCGTTTCTTTAGTATAAATGGCTAATAAAAAAAAAATCGATTTTTTGATACAATAAAGGTATACCGTCACCTTAAAACTCTTTTTCACCAGAGTTAATTTTTTCAGAGAGTATGCCATACGTTTTAATCTCCATTTACAAAACAATAAAAGCTTTGAGGAGGAGGGTGACTTTGTTTTGTAAAGGAATGATACATCTCGGGTGCTTTTTTGAATTAAGGTGTGAATGTAAACCTAACTCGAGTTATGATGCTTTTTGTGATGAAACGAAGGGAATAATTTAGTACTTAACTTTGATGGGAAATATCTTTAAAAGTAAAAACATTCAAAGCATAATTCATAAATGCTCCCGAGATATATGTATAGTGAATACAAAATTGCAAACAGAATGTATGAAAATCTTTTAGTTTTGTAAATGGAGCAAATTTTCTAAACAAGGGGGTCATTTTTTAAGGCGTTTTTTTTATGATCTAAAATTATTTTTTTCAAATAATATTTAGATCATTGTCTAGATAATTTTATATGCTTTTGGAATGTAACTAAGTCAATGCATTGACCACCATTCAATTTTAGTTACACGATTTTTAATACATAGCACTTCTTTCCCTTACTCACACCTTCGGAAATATCGACCTGGAATCTTCACATTGGAGCCAAAGTCTTTTCCGCCGTATGGGCTTCGTTAAACGTCGGAAAACCTCTTCAAAAGTTGAGATTCCTGATGATGGGGCTAGGAAAGAAATTGAATATCTTTTCTTTCATGAAATTGTTAGTTATTTAGAGGAATACAAGATTCCTCTCGTTCTTAACCTTGACCAGACACCTCTGAAGTACGTACCTGTGAGCAATGAAACAATGGCAAAACGTGGTAGTACGTCTGTTACTATTGAGGGTAGTAGTGATAAACGGATGATAACTGGGACATTTGCCATCACCCTTTGTGGCAAATTCCTACCAATGCAATTGATATATGGAGGAAAAACAGATCAGAGCCTTCCACGAGTTGCCTTCCCCAAAGAATTTTCGCTGAGCGTCAATCGTAAGCATTATTCTAACACGGAGGAATCTTTGAAGTTCCTTGACGAAATAATCGTCCCTTACGTGACCAATGAAAGATCGAAATTAAATCTACCAGCTAATCAGAAGGTCTTGATGATAATGGATGTTTTTACAGGCCAGATGACCGAAGATGTTGTCACGAGATACCAAAAGAATAACATCCTTATTGTCAATGTACCAAGAAACATGACGAAGTACTACCAACCGCTTGACCTTACTGTGAATGGATATTGCAAACGGTTTCTCAAGAGCAAATTTAATGAATGGTATTCAAATCAGATAGCAAAACGATTAGCAGACGGAGTCGAATTAAATGATATACAAGTCAAGCTTCTTTTATCTATTTTGAAGCCCCTTCATGCTGGTTGGATCATTGAGTTTTACAATGAAATGACTTCTAGCAAAGGCCTTAGCATTATCAAAAGTGGCTGGAGAGCTTCCGGGATTACAGATGCTGTAAACATTGGTCTAGAGAAGTTGCCTTCAATCGATCCATTTGAAGAAATCATTCCAATGATGGGTGACAACGGGGATACCAGTGTACGAAATACCTTAATCCTGACAGCCATAGCCGATATCAGTGACGAAGAAAGTAGCAGTGAAGAAGAATGGTACGATCCCAATGAGGAGGATACTTGTACTGAAAGAAACGCTTTCGATATAATAAACGAAGAAATGAATACTATGTAAATCTATGTTGTGAAGTATAGTTAATAAAGTGTTTCAAACTGATAAAATTCTTTAGATTTGAAAAATGATAAATTCTGGAAATTTCCCATTCGCGAAAGTTTATCCCCGCGAAATTTTTCAAATGTAGCCATTCGCGAAAGTTTATACACGCGAAATACAAAAATTTCGCGAATTTTTGTCTTCGCGAAAATTTGTACACCTAAATTAGTTTTTTAAAGAGCTTAAGCCCTGAACTAAATGCTGTAAAAATCTCTTTGTTAAAAAAAACTTTAGTTGTCGAGATATTTAATGATGTAGCTAGGTGATTTTTTGTGTTTACTTTCGTTCTTTTTTTTTTCCGGGTAAATTCAAAACAAAAGCAAGTAAGATGTTTTTTTCGCTTAGTTACGTAACCTGGCCTCACTTCTTTTAATTAAAATAGTACATTTTCTTAGTTTGTTGCTTAAATCGCCGTAAAATACATCAATTTTGGGATGGGCAATCTGACCAAGAATCGGACTTTCGCCTCGGAGGAGCTAGATTAAAAAAAACGATTTTTCGCGCATGCGCATAATTAAATTCGCTATCCGCGTACCGCTAGAACTAGCGAACTTATTTTTTTAGTAAATTTTAGCGTAACGCCACGTTATAAGAAAGTGACCCGTGATTTGCGTATCGTGGACTCACATGGTCACTCACACAAGCGTATTATAAAATAGGATTAATCATGAATTGTTTATAGCCTGAACACAAATTTAACTATTACTATTAACGCTTTACTTTTCAAAATTTCTTGCATTTTCAAAAAACTTTGAAACGAAACACTGAAATAAAAAATATACCCCTAATTTTAAAATAAATTTTAATATACTGTTATCATAACAAAAACGCTAGTTATTAACAATCTAATATACAATCTAATAAACATCTTAAACTAAGGTTCATGGGTCGGGGTTGTGCACATTCTTAAAATAACGTTGATGCGCAAATACACCTGTTAGTTTAAATATTCTGACCGAGATGAATTAATTCAAATCGGTTTGTTCTGAAGTATGTTGAAAGATCAAAAATAATATGCACTAGTTTTCGCACTGTACAGAGTACAATATGACATATATTTAAAGTTCTGATATTGTTGTCTGGTTAATTTCCAGGCGATTACACAATTTTTTCTTCTTAAATATGATTCAGTTACTTACATTGTATAGAGCTTGAAACTTTGATCAAGAAAATGTATAGAATCGTGTACTTTGGATGAACGGTTAAGGAGATATTTGGGTTTATAGTTTTTTTGATGACGGCATCATCCCGTTGGTTCCGAAACGGGTGGATTAAAATTGGCCTAAAATTGCTCTTAGGTAGTAGTCCCTAGTTACTAAGCCTTAAACGTAAAAGTGCTTCACTAATGATAATTCAGTCATTGACGTCAAACTAATGTATTAACAGCAACCAATAGCTATTTTGTCGATAAATAAATGAGACATAAAAACATCATCTTTGTAAAAATCAGACAGACAGACAGACATTACTATATAAGATAGACTAGTTAATAAGGCCCGTGAAAATTCCGCTTATGCAGGAGAACAAAGGAAAAGAGAAACCTCACTTGAATTTTAATGACGTCAGCAAGGACCTGTCAATACAAAACATTTTTTTACAATTTGTATATCCGTTGCCTTCATCGTATAGATCTTGAAACGCTGATCAAGAAAATGTACAGGATTATGTACTTTTGACAAACGTGTACAGAAATATTAAGGTTTTAAATGTTTTTTGATAACGTTATCAACAAAGGTTTGGAAGACTTACCCAATTTGAATCTGAAAACATAATTTCAAAATAAAACGAAATACGAAATAAATTGTAAACTTCTTTTCAAAATGTTTTTTGCAGATTTCAACCAAAGGCGGAAATTTACCGTGACTAGTTAAATAATAAATCAGTTAGTGTAGGTTGTTTCTTTTGAAAAGTCAGTTTTCTAAAATGCAGAACATTTTTATAGAGATGTTTAATAGCCAACGTAGTACACACTTTTAATGAATATTCTTACGTTCAAGTCTTTAAAATACAAAAATAAAGAATTGTTCAGCGTTTTGACATAAAGAAAGTGCATTCAACAATCTGCGTCTAAAACATTTCTATGGTGAATTGTGGCATCACTAAACTTTAGACATAGAAAACTTTAAACAAAGAACTAAACCGATACACAATACTTAATTCCGAACATATTTAAAATTAAATAAATAAATATTATTTAACGTAAACAAAACCTGCTTTAATCAATGTACGCTCTTTAGCAATGCTAAAAAACAGCAGATCAGCGAACTAGCTCTTTGATGTATTCATGCCAGTGTCAAATTGCTTTGGTCTTTTCTTATCTCTTGCGAGCTTGTGACTGTCCAAATTCACGGTTCCGCAAATTCCTTTTCTCTAAGACAAGGTAACATAATTTTGTCGAAACACTATCTCTCATGCTTCGGTTGATTTCCTTACGATTTTTCTTCTCGAAGGACAGCCTATCCGTTTCACACAAGAGATCAGCACCAATTTAACGAATGACATCATACGTAGTGTCCGTGGTTACTTTGATTGCTTCTAGGTCTTCCAGTATCCGGTCTAAAGCGATATTTTAGAAAAATAGAAATATATGTCTTGCACAGCCTGGGCAATTAAACGCTTATTCACATAGCTTATTCACATAACTTAAAAAAAAGTACCTTTTGTGATCATCCGCCATTTTTATACCGGGTATAGTAAATATTGACGTCACTATGAGAATAAACTTGAGTGAATAGATTTGTTCAGATAAAAATACACATACAGGGCAGACATTTGTTGTTGAAACTTAAAGAGTTTTAAGATTTATTTATGGGAAGAACTGAAAAGATATCGAGGAGAAGGGTAAGGGGAGCTCAAATAATCACTTAAACAAAACTGTACGCTGTAAAAAGGTGAGATAATAGCGAAGAGGCAGTAAAATTAAATACGGAGACCTATTATGACTTGCATTTCCAATTCTAAATGTTATAAAAGAGACTTTTTTTTATTATGCGAGACAAAACTTTACAAGTCAACAAACGGTTCTTTTTGGTTGGTTTGCTAACTTACAAAGTAAACTAAACTACATCGCCCTGGTAATAGCCAATATTACGTAGTGCAGAAGGTAACGAGCCGGCTGGCAATAGACGTGCGCAATATGCTACATGAAATTTTGTTGCACACCAAGAAGAAAGTGATGAGCAAACTGCTAATATGCGTGCTCTAGATGCTCAAATTATTTTCTGTAACTATTGTGTCAGGCATGTTATTCCAAAAATAATTAAAGTCATTTTTTCATATTAGTATTTTTATGAGTTCCCTTCTCTTTTATTTTAGGTTATAGCACAAATACTTGCTTTCCCGTGGCGTGTTTCGTGGAGCGAATTATTTCATGGTTATGGAGATAATTTACGAACTGAAAGTTAGGGCAATAATATCATGGGTTTGATTTGCTGATCTTATATGCGCACCACAGCATTATGACAAGCTAAGTTGTCCCTTTTGTTATTGTTTTAACATCTATTTTTGTAAGTAGAATCTTAAATTAAACTAAGTGTGCCAAAATTTTGATGACGTTTTGTTAGCCTTAATATCAGGCAAAAAACGACAGAAAAAATAGGTATTTTAATGACGTCAGCATCAAAAAAATATTTTTAGAAAATTGTTAACTCCTTTATACGGGATTATCGACTAGTGTCTGTCTGTCTGTAACAGTCAAAGTGGATGTGTTCGTTTTTCTTTGATGTAGCCGCAAAATGTCTCAAATATGAAATCTCACGACGAATAATAAAATATAAATATAATTTATTATTATAAATATAATTTAATATAATATTAAATATCACGCCGGTAATAACATTAATGTAACGTCAATATCTTAATTAATGAAGCCATTACAATGCACTTAATAAATTGAGGCCAAATAACTTGGAAACGGGGTGGTGACGTCAGTAATTTTTCACCGCGTGGGTAACTAGAGACAACCTGGGACCACAGTGCGTAAGTTTCCCAAACCTGGGTCCCTGAATCCGTTTCGGAAAGAACGGGTTGATGACGTGATCAAAGGACTTTTAAACCTCAATATCTCTGCAACCGTTTGTCAAAAGTACATGATCCTATACATTTTCTTGATCAGCGTTTCAAGATGCATATGACGAACAGGTATACAATTTTTTTCGTATTTTGGCAGGTCCCTGCTGACGTCAGCAAAATTTTAAAACCCTTATATCTCCTTAGGCGTTCGTCGGGGCACTTTTTCCATACATTATTTTGATCAGCGTTTCAAGCTCTACAGAATACAGGCAACGGATAAACAAATTAGCGAAAAAAGATTTTTTGTGTATTAACGGTTCCTTGCAGACGTCATCAAACTTCAAGTGATGGTTCTCTTTTCCATTGTTCTCCTGAAGTGGATTTTTCTACGGGCCTTATCGACTAGTATGAGATAAAGATAATCCGATAAAAGCAAAAGTTACTCTTTCAAAAATCAGAAACAAAAGATTTTGCCGGGAGACGGCCGAGGGGCCGTGAAATTAAAAAGTGAAGGACACAGCCTTGTATCCCGTAAGCAATAAAATCGTAAAAACGAAAGGATATAATGGATGAGATGAAGCAGAAGTAAATTTGAAGTTGATTTTGTTTTTGTGTTATCAACGGCGAAGTTGGAATACTTTGTTTGGTTCTACTGCTAATAATAACTTAGGTTTAGGCTATATAAACAGCAAATTGTGTTAATAAAAAGCACAACCTTTATGGGCATTAGTGGGACTTCAGCCACAATATATAAAAACAGCAAATTAGGCTAACAATCAAACTGCCTAAGGCTTAAAGAAAGAGAGTGTCATCTTTGTCAGAAGGTAAAGACGTACTTACTAAAACAGGAAACGAACAGAAACGAGAACAAACCACTAGAAACAACCAACAAACGAGCAGGAACCAGAATTTAAATTGACAATTAGGAAAACTTGGGCTACTCTCTGTAAACTCGTATGACCTGAAGGACCGTGATAATGTCTTTGATAACTCAGGTTAAGTTTAACTGCGAAAGCTTCAGAGCAACTTTAGAATACCATATAGCATCTTCAACCAAATTTTGCAAAGATAGATACCGTCCTCATTAAGTGATTATCTAAACAAACAGCTCTAGCGACGATCTGACAACTCCGGCCGCCACATAACTTCATGGTTTTGACTATAAGCCATCCCTAGAGACAACTCTGCAAAAATGCCGGTGAACAAGGTGGGCATTGGCGCAGGGTCGAGCGAAAAGGAAATCGACTAAAACGTTGCATCTTAATTCCGTGATGTGTTTTTTTTCAATGCGAGATCCATTGGAATTATTTCTAAAGTCCATTTTATGATTAAAATTGTTGTACATGGCGACTTGTCTCAGATATAGCTAGTAGCTGCTTGAAACATCGCCATGTACCTTTTTCTAATGCTCAAAAAAACAGACGTGACATTAGGAAAACTGGGTGAAGCAAATTACCAAAGAGGTCTGTGGAAAAGAGCACATGTGGTAATAATTTTTTTCTTAAATATATTCTCCAGCCTGTCTAGTCTGTTATAATAATACGAAGCTTCCGTCTGCGTGTCTGCCTGTCTATGACTTTTGCAAAGTCGAGTATATTTTTCATAATTGTCTTTAACAAAATCTATAAAACATCACCTATAAAATTGTTTTGTAATATACCAAACTTTGACGTTAAAACAATATTGACGTCAAAGGAAAGTATATTAAGATTAGTGAAGCCATTGCATTGTACTTTTAAATTTAAGGCTAAATAACTAACGGGCGGAAGTAACTGACGTCATCTCCTGCATGGCTAATTAGGGACAACTTGGGACCAAATTAAGACTAATTTCCTAAAGCTGGCTCAACTCACCCTTTTCGGAACAGACGGGTTAATGACGTCATCAAAAAACCTTTAAATCCCCATATCCCTTCAACCGTATGTCAAAAGCACATCATCCTATACATTTTCTTGATCAGCATTTCAAGCTCTGCACAATAGAGGCAACAGGTAAACAAATTTATAAAAAAAAATTTGTGCACATTGGTGGGACATTACTGACGTCAGCAAATTTTTATACTCTTAATCTCCATAACCGCTGACCAAAACCGCCCAATCCTATACATGAATTTGATCAACTTTTCAAGCTCCACAAAATACAGGTAACAGCTAAAAAAATCGTGAAAACAAATCTTTGTGCATCGACGCGTCATTGCTGACGTCATTAAAATTCAAATGACGGATCTTTATTTCTTTTTTGCCTAAGTAGATTTTTCCACGGGCCTTATCGACTAGTCTATATAATAATACGGAGAGAGACTCTGTCTGTGTGTGTGTGTGTGTGTGTGTGTGGTTGGTGTGTGTGTGTGTCTGTAACAGGCAAAGTGGATGTGTTCATTTTCCTGTGATTTCGCTGAAAAATTTATGTCCTAAATGTTAAATTTTCTGACGTTACGGCATGACGTTACGGCATGACGTTAATAACATTAATGTAATGTAATGTCAAAAGCACACGATCCTATACATTTGTTTTCATCAGCGTTTCAAGCTCTACACATTACAGGTATAAATATGAAAAGAAAGATTAAATTTGATATTTATTGATATTCAACGTTAACTTTGTTCGTAAACTGTTTGTTGTAAGAGATGTTGCAAAAGAAAGTGGCCGTTACTTCAGACGTTATTTACAAATTCAGCTGTGAAGATTGCAAAAGGATCTTTAGAACATGAAAAGGTTTGAAACTACATGGAAAAACTTGTGAACATAAAAAACAATTACCAATAGAACCTGAACCTCAGTGTGAGGCATTCCGTTATGCAAAAGCTATAAAATACAAATGGGGATTATTTGATGACAAGAGTTATTTGTGTTAGGAGGAATAGAGCTGAAGTCTGAGGAAGGGACAACGCAGCATTCGTCAAAAGTACATGATCCTATACATTTTCTTCATCAGCGTTTCAACATCTTTACGATAAAGGCAACGGATATACAAATTTCTAAAAAAAAACTTATTTGCTTTGTTGAGACTTTACTGACGTCGGCAAAATTTTTAAACCCTTTTATCTCATTAACCGTCCGTCAAAAGCACGTGATCATATATATTTTCTTGATCAGCGTCAACTCTGCATAATAGACGCAACGGTAGACAAATTTCTTAAAAAAATTGACAGTAAAATTTGAGTAAACTAAAAATTGTCCACTGTATTGATTTATTGACTCCTTATTGACTCCCCAGGCTTTTTTGCTATCGTTGATTAGCACTGGAGAAGAAGAGGGCAACTAAAGTTCGGGTTTTTATCATGTATGATTGTTTATTTCTAAAAATAAAAAACTTCCCTAATAAAAGTCAAATTCTGATGTGTGCATTTTGTTATAAGAATTCTAAACACATGTGTTCCACACAAAATAAAACTTCCGTTTCTTCGAGTATTCAACTTTTACTTACTTTAAAAATTTGAATATTTTGGCTGAATTTTTTACACATATAGCATCTCCAACAGGGAGAAAAAGACCAGTGCATGTTTGTGTACTTTACAAGGTTACAATAAAAACAATGTCAGTCACTGTAAAAAAAATAGAAAGTTTGGTTAATGTAAGCAATAACCCATATACCAAAAGGTAAGCTTTGAAGGTAAAGGATAAGCATTAAGAGGTAGTGTTCGAATTAAATATTAAAAAAAAATGACATTTTTAAGAAAGAAAGAAATCTGTTGCTGTTGTTTTTGTTGAAAAGATGACGAAAATGGGAAATTCTTTATTTATTTATAGTTACTATATACACTATCGAGGATATGTTATGTTCGCAACCTGCAATCTTTGCAAAAACAAACGGTTTAGTAAATTATCTGATCAGAAAATAAAATTGTTTCCAGGGCCATTAAACAACTTAGTGCCACTCAACCCAATTCCCTTATAATATGTTTACAGATTGTCCCTTTGCAGAAAAGAGCCAAGGTGACAGGTTTGCTTGTCACTGAAAGCTGATTAGCAAAGACAAAACAAAGATAGCTGCCTGTACTCATCTCTTGTAATTCAGCATTTTAAGCGTCAGCAAATAATTACCGCACAATTTCCGCACTTTTTAGAACACTACGGCAGTTTCTCCACATGAAGCCTTTCAGTTTTAGCGTATGTTAGGTTTTGTTCGTGAAATGTGAGATTTTTATGTTTATATAAGTTTATAAGCTACCCTTAAATCTATATTATAATACCCGTATACGTCTGTCTACCACGCAAAATGGTACCGTAAGTAACGGGACGCACGCAATGCATCATAAAAAGGACGGGTGATCCCGTTTCCGCGGGCCACCGACTAGTTTAAAACAAAAACAGGAAGTAAAATAGGTTTTTAAATTTTTTTTTTCTATGATTTCCTTATTTACCACAGAAAACTGTTATATTTATAATAAGTAAAAATTATAACATGCAATAAAAAATGTCAGTTCAAATGCATAAATAAATAATAAGATAAATAATATATAAACGAATGTTTTAAATATGATAATTACCAAACATTTTGAGTAAATCATTTAGTCTTAGATTCTGCCCCTAAAAGACACATTACACAGAATAGGTTCACGAAAACGCTAACGCAATAATTACTCCGCCCTGTAACCCAAAATATCACCCGAGATCTAAATGCTGATTGAGCTTGGGAGGTTTTTGCTTTAACTAAAGACGATATTTTCAGCACAGGGTACCGAGTTATTGTATTTTTTTAAACAGTCTATATTAGATTAAAATAAAAAGGTTTGTTTAGTGTTTTTTATACTGTAATAATATAATTTACTACTGTCGTTAACACTCGAGGTAAAAATTCGAACCATTTCTGTCTAAAAACAGAAGCATTACATGCAAAATTCAAAAGTCCCTATAGACTAAAGCCGTGTAAACAAAATAATGTGTAAAGTTTAGTCACAGCGAATATTGCATTAAATTTTTTCAAGTTAGCTAAGAATGACATGGACTTCGACGATTTTTATATAGAATGAGTAACTAAAAAGCTGAAGGAACAAGTCGGAAAATGAGAGAGGACATATTTGTGTACATTTGGGTCACTGCTGACGTCATCAAAATTCAAATGGCGGATCTTTTTCATTGTTCTTCTGCTTAAATGGATTTTTCCACGGGCGTTATTGACTAGTTCAAGCTAATCTAGTAAACTCACCGGCGAAAATTATTTCAGCATTTTCGACAGCGTGCCTAAATCTATTAACTTTAGCGTGTCATAACTACGCGTTCTAGGGCGCGAATTTTCGCGAATTTTTGAAAGTAAAATAACCCCGGTACATACAGCAGGTTAAAAATTTTCTTCACAGAAATCACTGACTACAAAAATTAATGCGCTTAAGGTAGGGTAAGAAATCTTTAACAGTCAAAATATTGCAAATAGTCGAGAGATATTTAAGGAAAAAATTGAAGGGTATTGAAGAGAATAACATTTGAGAAAGTTTTAAGGATGTGGCCAGCCTGATACATGAAACAACTTACAGAAACTATAAAAAAACACAAACCTGCGGGTAAGGTATAAATGCTTTTCGGTAAATCTATAAAATATTTATCATGTAATGCGTCTGATGCTGATATCCTATTAGTCGGTTCAATCTAAGGAAAAAAACACCAGAGATAGACTCCTTAAAGAAACATTAAAAGCGTAACATGACAAAAAACAGTCTTTTGCAAAACCCTATGCAAAAGACTTATGAGTCCACACTAACCTGTAGCATTTTATCAGCTATATCAGACGCATACTGGATGGTACGTAGCCGCGGTACTTGATTGGATAACTTTTGCTTCGGATACCTTACAAAGTCGTCTAAAAACAAAACACATCTGTTGGTACTTTTCAAAATTATAAGAGTACAGAACAAGATTAGCATGCATTACGAAACAATCCCACAGAGCAATCAATATACATAGAAATTTATAGGTTTTTCGGAAGTACACAAGATCTGAAAGGCTCTCCTTCTTTTTCTTAAAAAGAAAATCACTAATATAAGTGAATATTTTTTTTGATTGAATAGATTTATTTGATCTGTGGCCTGCTATCAAGACAACATTTTGGAGGTTATATCCAGAAATTTTTATTTAATATTGGTAATAAAACAGTTTAAATTATAGCTCTCATCGTAAAATTTAAGAAGCTATTCAGTTTCTTTTAACTAATGGATTTTACAGTTCGAACCTCAACTTGGTGCGTTGGGTAGTGTGGACAAGAGAAGAAAAATTTTATTATTTGTTGTACCGAATTAAGTGTGCGATTCCATTTTGTTTGTAGCTATGCACTTTATCATTTCCCTTCTGTTTTAATTTCATGTTTAAAAGAAGCATATGAAAGATTGCTGTATAAATATGTATTTTCTCTAGTTTGCCATATATAGTTATATCTTCTTTCAGTTAACCAGCTAAATTTGAAAAGATGGAGAATTTGTTGTATATGAATGGGTTTGGATTCATAGCTAGGATTGCTCTGTATAAATATGTATTTTCTCTTGCTAATTATATATAGTTAAATCTTCTTTCAGTTAACTAGCAAATTTAGAAAGACGAATTATCATATCAACTTTTAGAAACAGTTTGTAGAATTTGTTGATCAAAATGGGCTTTGATTAGAGATGTGTTAAAATTTTGCGTGACAGACAGACGTATACGGGTATTATAATTCCCGTGGAAGAATCCACTAAATCTCTCATTGAATCCATGTTAGGGATACCAAACAAAAACATACAACATAGTAATTTTTTAAACTCACAATCTGCATTATTCTATATTTATACCGCTGAAACAAAACGTTTAAAAATATAAGCAGGTGCAACAAAAAAATAAAATAAAAATAAAACGCAAAATGTCCAACGAAATCAAGGTGCTTAACAACGGTTATGGAAAAAAGCTAAATCTGCTAAAATTATATACTTGCTTTGCCATGCTAGAAGTACAGCAGGGAAAATAGTATCCCATTAAAAAACACCCCAACATATTTCGTTAAGTCATACAAAAAAGGTTATTACAGAATTTCCACAATGTACAGTACAGTTTGAAACGCATACCAAATCAGATATTCAGTCTATTGCATACACAGCAACCCTCCCAAAATTTTACTCAAAATATAAGAAATCAACAGTTAACAACACATAAAGAGAAACATAAAAACTTGAATTATTTTGGCATATTGTATATCTACCGTAATATTATTCCTCTTGGCGTTGACGCCATAGAGGTTTAAAATAGCCTTTCAGTCCTATCCGAGTATAATGGTAGCCACAGCTGTGGGAAAGTTTACATGTGTGACGTCATGCGTACAAATGGACATTTCGATTGAACAATGCGCGTGCATCTCTTCAACCTTTTTTACATGTGTGACGTCATGCGTACAAATGGACATTTCGATTGAACAATGCGCGTGCATCTCTTCAACCTTTCCCTTTCGATGTTTCTCGCTGTGTGTGTGTGCGGTTGTGAGGTTAGTTTGTTTTATTTATATTTTACAACTTCTTTTTATTGATTCCACTGGAGACCTGAAGGTACAACTTACTTTACCGAGTGTTTCCTCTCTTTTGGCATCACACTGCTGCGATACTGAAGACACTTAGTCTATTTGTTTGTATTATGTTATCTCTTTTCTTTTGTTTCTTTAACAGCTCTGTATATATTTTATGTATATTTTTTCTTGAAAAAACGATAACTTGTAACAAATCTCGTATAATAACCCGATTATTTCTAATTTGATAAAGCTGTAGTTGCAACCTCAAGCCCACGATTTATACTCCCACTTTAAGCGCAAACAGCTCTGAGCATGACACTAATGATTACTTGTTTTCTACTGCTCATAAGGTACGCAAAATCATCCAACCTGTTAGACCTTATTACAATTTCATAAAAATATGAATTTGCTCAATTTTTTCGTGCTTTTTGTGACAGGAAATCATTTTAATTACTCAAGGGTAATTATAAATAAACATTTGTAATTACCCGTGCTTAAAACTGCTTCATGACACAAAAAGCATGAAAAAATTGAGTAAGAATCGAAATTGAAAGGTCTTGAAAGTATTACGCAGAAATCGCCTAGAGGTCCAAGCCGCTCGGCTTCTTGTTAATATTAAAAGAACCGTTTTCCTTACAGACCCAAACTCATAATTAAGAAAATCAATTATTTTGATTTTATGTATCAAGAAAACAACGCAAACGTGCTGTGCATGATAACAATGCAGCGTGTTCGAAGTGAGAAATTGAATATATTTCAAACGATCGTAACGCACTTCGTAGCGTTAAAAACAGTAACAACGGAAAAATTACTTTTTACAGTTTATAAAATTCTTCTCTAGAATATACTTAATGAACTTAATATTTAAGGGAAAATTTAGCTCTGAAAGTTAAAACGGCTAAAAAATCGGCTAAATTCATTTCAACCACAACATATAAGTATCTGGCAATTATCCTCTATCAGACTCTATCAATAACGTTCTTAAACAGACTACGACAAGTAAAAGTGTTACCAAGCGTTGAACACCCAGTGGAGCAATTAATAAGAAACGTAAACTGTGCCACACATTCAGGTGGAATGCTTTAGTACAGGTGTATGCAGTATGTCGTAAATGGAGTGAAGAGGAGACAACCTTATGGTGTTTTAGATATAACATATTTTTAAAACAAAAACCTTCCTGCACATTTAGCTGAAATGAAAACACTGTACAACCCGTTGTTACCGCGCCATAGCAAAAACAGCTGGCCAAGCTTTTTTATTTTTCGGAAAATGTTTCCGGTGAAAGTTCAAAAATGAATGTTACTCCTGGCTCTGCGCTTAGTACAGGTAAACAATGTCGCACATCCATATAGGTATAAAACCCTTTTCTAAAAAAAAATTATCGCAACTTTGATTAAATAAAAACACAGGAAACAGCCCGTGGTAACACTGGGCTAAACGCTTATTCATTCGTATAGGCATATGACCCTGTTCCAAAAACCTATATCCTAACTTCAGATTGAATAAAAACACAGTGCGCAGCTAAAACAATCAATCAGCAATTTTATTTGTCGAAGAGTTTTGTAAAATTTAAAAACAAAAACACAGTTTATAACCTGTTTTTACCCTGGTAAAGAAAAAACAATCGTGCAACATTGTTTTATTTTGCGGGAAAAGTTCCCGTGAAAGTTTAAAAATTAATCGTAACACCGGGCTGAGCACT
The DNA here is from genome assembly GCA_030067915.1 of Hydractinia echinata. Taxonomy (NCBI): domain Eukaryota; kingdom Metazoa; phylum Cnidaria; class Hydrozoa; order Anthoathecata; family Hydractiniidae; genus Hydractinia; species Hydractinia echinata. The sequence continues at coordinate 585,847 of JASGCC010000186.1, read as the reverse complement.
TAGTACAGGTAAACTATCTTGCATATCCGTATATCCGTATATGCGTAATACCCTTTTCAAAAAAAACTTTATCGCAACTTCGGTTTAAATAAAAATACAGGAAAAGGCCTGCTGTTACCCCATCCAGCTAAAGCAATAACTCAGCAATTTTATTTGTAGAATAAGTTTTCACCTTACTGCATTTAGCAAAAGAATTATTGATTAAGAAATTCGGTGTAGCTAAACTGCATTTGGGTACTTTTACTTTTAAGCCAGATATAAATAAACAGATAGCTGGATGGCCACAAAACCAAACATAAAAATAAATAATTTTGGCTAGGTTTTTAAATTTTGTTTTTTGTTTTTGATAACACGTGTATTTTTTAAAAAAAATGTTAACCATAACTATTCTTTTTAATAAATGAATAAAAACAAATAGCATGCTAACATATAACAATGAAATATTACAAACCCCCGGTTTTTCAAGGACTTAGCAAGATCAAAGAAACCGCCGCTACCATGTTGCGTGACAGACAGGCAGATGTATACGGGTATTATAATATAGAAAACATCAAAAGCGATTTTCATGATTGAAATAAGTCAGATAGACAAAACGTGTCCTAGGTTTTGGGACCAAATGCTTGATCCAGTGGGAATGTGCTTCTAAAGCATAGTGCCAATCTAAATTTTATGCTGTATACATACAAAGTTGTGAGAAAGTTATTTTTTGTGTTCCACCCGGATCTGCGACACATTTTACCTGCGCTAATTGCTCAACCAGGTGCCACTTACAATTATTTTTTTTTAACTTATTCTCCAAAATAATAAAAATGCTAAACAACTGTATTTGCTTTGCCGAATTAACAATATAGGTCTCATCATGAATGTTAATTTTTGAAAAAGATTTTCCACAATGCTGTATTTCTATAAGCGCTCCACTGGATTTGTGACACATTATATACTAGGCTGTTTTAGCAAGAGGACGCGGACTTCGATCGGGGAAATCACCTGAGCAAAAAGGGACTGGAATCTACAAAAATCTGTGCGTCCTCTATCGTGGAGTCGCGTTCACGACCTCAAAAGTGTTGTTTTGGCGTTCTGGTGAAACGTGGATAAAATGGCTGCGGAAAATTCTTCATCAGGCAAGAAAAAGTAAGTAAAAAATTGTATATTGACTTTATTTCAATTAGTATGAAGTCAGTATATGTACTGAATGTACAAACAAGTTTTCTGTATGTTTGTTGAGAAACTTTAAGAATGTTTACAATCTTTTTTCATCGAAGGATGAAAACGAAAGTCAAATTTGTTGCTGGAAAACGTTGTGGAAAGTGAAAGTTCTTAATGTTTATTCCTGAGTTTCCTGAGGGCATTTTCTATGAAGGAGGGTTAATATAGACTTTTGTCAAGATATAGATAACCCAGCTAGGACTAGCTATGAAAATATTGCTTCTTGTATGTTTTGGAGTTTACACAAAAGAAGAAGGCTTTTGTAGCTTAGCTTTTTTGCTTTCACTTTCTTCAATCATTTCTCATGTATTTTTACATATAGAGATTTCATGCGGCGGACTGAAGCTAAAGATGTACTTATGATGAGAGAAGTTGCGGCCAGTGGTTTATTCACACATAATTCTGGTTGTAGAGAGAGATCGAATGGTTGGCAGGCTGTTGCCACAAATCTTAATGTAATTGATGGTTTTATGGTCACCGCACGTGCTGTCAGAGATAGAATAACAAATCTTATGAAGAAAATTTCTGCACAAAATAATGCAGAAAAAAAAGCAACTGGTATTGGTGGTTCTGAACCCACTGAAAGTGAAATACTGTTACAAGACTTGATGGATATGAGTGCAGACTCTGAGATGAGAAAAGAGGAAGAAAAATCTGCAAAAAATGAAATAGAAAACCAAGAGAAACAGAAGGCTCTTGACATACGTTCAACTGCTATGGAAACTTTTAAGGAGACCAAAAAGCGAAAAAATGACCAGAAGATCTAATATTGATACATTATCGTTTTTAAAAGAAAAAATCGAAAGTGATCGAGAACTGAAAACACGTGAAATCGAGTCAAATACTAATGTAAGAAACGAATTCCAGCAAATGTTGTTGCATCAGCAGCGGCATAATAATGATGTGTTGGAAGTATTCGCTAAGCAATCGCAGAGCCAGTCTGAGCAGTTTCAGACCATGATGGCCCAACAACAAAACCAAACATTAGCTTTGATTCAAGCATTGGTGAGGAAGGATATGTAATGTGATTCAAGAGACTTGTTTTACTGTATATAGATATTTTTATGTTGATTCATTTTGTTTATATGATTCCTAAAATAGTCTTACACACACAGCCTATTATTTACACATATCAGCATACAGAATTTTTTTCTTTTCATGCATCATATTCTGTTATTACTATACATATTTTACACATCTTTGTACATGACATACATGTTTTATATTATAGATTTTTTTATTCATGATATATATAAGCTATAAGAAAGAACAATATTTTTCATTGAAAGTATTCCTGCAGGGTTGGCGGTCGTAAATCAAAATATTCTGACACAATGTTTCCATATAAGCATGTATGTGCATTCTGCAAAAGGGCACTGACAATGTAAAATTTACCAATTGGCGAGAGTCCAAGCTTCAAGCCCTTTTTATAATCTACAAATTTGAAATAATTTCGTACATCTCCGAAAAGCCATTCAACACTTATCCTCACTTTGCTCATGGCTTTGTTATACATTTGTTGATCTGGAGTTATATTTGCTGTTTGAAAAGGAGCTTGCAAATGAACGTTCAAGGGATAAGCTGGGTCTCCATAAACACATAGCGGTTGTCCATTGTGGAATGCTACTCTCTGAAGGTTTTGAAGAAGACTTGATTCATATAGCATTGTACTATCGTGTCTCCTTCCCTCAAACGGGCCAGCCAAGTTTCCAATGAGACCATTAGGAAGAGCTATACTTTGAAATTTGAGCGCATGCAACCTTTTATGTCCATTGTATACAACTCTTTGGTTCAATTTAGGTCGGCATATAGGTATAACTGTGCCATTTATAAAACCAAAACAGTTATGCAAGGGAGCACCTTTGTCATGGATGGTCTGGGCATAAAGCTGTAACATTCTTGGTTGTAAAAACCACTGGTTCCATGATTCTAATCTATGATGATGATTATTATACAGAAAGTTGAGAACATAATTGAATATTATGCATAATTCAGTTTGATCTCTTCCAAAAAAAGGTACCATATCACTATATCTGCATGGGTATGCTAATCGTTTTAGCATGATGCATAGCGCTTCTATTCCACTACATGTTATTCTCTGCGGGGTCACTATCCTAGCTGGAATTCCTAGTAATCTAGCAAGTTCGTATATATGTTGTGACGAGAATCGCAATTCTGTTCGGCATTCTGCCTCGTCTAACGTATCCAAATCAAATTCTTGAAATTTCCAGTACGGAAAGATTTCTCTTGATTCGTTCATATCATACAGAACTGCAAATTCTATATCATCGAGTAAATTTGCAGCATAACAGAGAACAAGAGCATCTCTTGCTGATTTAAAACTTCTGCTTGTAGCCATTTTGAATTTTGCCGCGTAAAGTTTGTTTGCTAAATCAGTTTGAGAGAGGACGCTAACGGTGAGCCACAACGACAAAAAATGGCGTCGTCTTGCCGTTCGCGTCGCGTTACTAAAACACCCTACTAAGTGTCTACGTGTGACACAGTTTACTCTGTACTAAGTGTTCAACCTGGACTGAGACTTCTAATCTTCCAGCTACAATAACAATACAAAAACAAGCCTTATCATTGCAAGAAAAATAGGTTTCTGTTTGATAAAAGAAACCTGAAAATATGCAGAAATTTATTTATGAAAAATATGTTTCTGTTCGCTGTGACAACATATTCGACCAGCATACAACACCTTGCATACCTAGCTAGTTATATAAAGTCTTAACGGTTCACTGTTATGGGAAGATAGTAAAAGAAAATACTTAAAGGTTCAAATAGCTACCTTTATTTAAAATGACAGAATCCTCTAAAAACCATGCTAGTTAGCTACATAAACAAATATATATAGCTTTCACATCTTGATAAAAATTTATCCAGATGTGAAAGAAAGGAGTTTCTGTTCTTTATATAATTCTCCTTGTGAGGTGCCTCAAATCCGAATCCGAATGTCGCTTTTAATAGCATGGACAACGTCGGGAAGCCCTGGGTAATTTCAAAAAAATGTGGTTCTTTCTACCTTATGATTTTCAGATTTTTGCTGCTGATATCAGCATATTTTAGCCTTCGAGTGCCACTTTCCGTATATATAGGAAAAATTGTCTGGACTAAAACGCTATTTTAATGTTTAACGCATTTCTAATTTTACTTTGATTTGGTTCTCATATAATTACTTTTGTTTCTAATCTATATACTTTGATTTGTTTCTAATTTACTGTTAGTCCTCATTTTACTTTGATTTAGTTCTCATCTGCTTACTTTGATTTGTTTTTTATTGTGATTTTATTCTTTTAGCGAGCATTTTTGTTTTTTGCTTTATATGTAGATTTTAATATATAGTTTTAAAACTCTTTATATTTTTTAAGGTAACAGCTATTTCATTGACAACAGTTGTTATAACTGAAAAAAATGCTGTATAAATATTTTAAATAAATAAATAAATAAATAAATAAATAAATAAATAAATAAATAAATAAATAAATAAATAAATAAATAAATAAATAAATAAATAAATAAATAAATAAATAAATAAATAAATAAATAAATAAATAAATAAATAAATAAATAAATAAATAAATAAATAAATAAATAAATAAATAAATAAATAAATAAATAAATAAATAAATAAATAAATAAATAAATAAATAAATAAATAAATAAATAAATAAATAAATAAATAAATAAATAAATAAATAAATAAATAAATAAATAAATAAATAAATAAATAAATAAATAAATAAATAAATAAATAAATAAATAAATAAATAAATAAATAAATAAATAAATAAATAAATAAATAAATAAATAAATAAATAAATAAATAAATAAATAAATAAATAAATAAATAAATAAATAAATAAAATTGAAAATAAATTGGGAAGGTCCTGACAAAGTAAACAAGGTTTTACACCACTTGGAGGTTAAAGCTTTTTGCAGATACGGCTAGAGTCATTTGTAATACATGTTTTAGAACATGGGATTAAGCCATTTTGTTAGTTGTAAATAATATATGCTGATCATATTTAATTGATGAAAAATTATTTAATGGAAAAAATGCACAATGATTATTATGACATGGAGTCCATATGGAAAGTGACAAAGTGTATCTGAAAAAATATATTTTGGGTGATTTTAGTAGCTACATGTAAATATATTTTGGCTATAGCGATATTTGAATTTATTCACATTTTTTGCCCACGGCTTATAGTCGGCTCTGCGAATAGAAGATATGTTCCGCTCCCCCACTGGAACAGGGTTTTGAGCAAAAATAATAATTTCTTGCCTCTGCTGTTCAAATTTGATAAATAAATAAACTAAAATTTAGCTTGTTGTCCCGAACTTGTCTTAAAATTTTTAAACAATGAGCCATTAATTTGTGAAGATAATTGGTTTTGAATTTTAAACAAAAGAAAGCACATGGTGCAATTTTAAACGTGATTTTGACACCTGTTTCCAAAACGCAGCTGCTATTCTCACGAAGAGGAAGCAGTGCAGTAAAAGACGAAAGCTCAATGTAAGTTTTTTGTTTTGTTTTGGTAATCACGAGAATTCTTATATTTATGTTATGGTCTAGCTAGCTTTAGCTAAAGATAGCTAGCGAAAACTATTGTTACAGACTAATTTGAAAAAACACAGCTCACCAAAAGGACAATAAGCTCAAAAAAAAAATATATAAAAAAATATATGAGAAATTTCGTGGTTCTAACTCACTTTATTAATGCTCCAAGGCATCAAAATCTCGTTTTTTTATGTGCTGTTGTGTTAATATATTCTTTCTATTTCTGCAAGAAATCCCTGAGAGAACTACTATTTTAGAAAAGATTTATCACATGTGTTCTGTGTATCACAAACAAGAAAGTTTATTCTGCAGGTGTTCCTGTAGAGCTTTGAGAAATTGTGAGAACTTGTTAAGGGAACATTGCAGTTCTTTCTACAGAATGGATTATAATACTTAGTTTTCAGAAATTTTTACAGAAGGCGCTTTCCAGTTCAGTGTTTTAAAGAGAAGATATTTTTTATCAAAGTATGCAGGGATTTGTAAGAGTTGTCAATACACAGAGCCAAAAGATATAGTAATCTTTATCAATTACTTATCTCTTCATATGCTTTCAGAAAATGGTTTTTCTGGAGAATTTTGGCCAGCATTTTTTTCCACACAAAACGCTACAGTCATGAAATCCCAATGCCCAAAATGTCCATCTTCTATTTTACTTGTTGATTGTTTCTAGAACCTAATGCCGAATATTTTTTTGGTAGAATGTCCTGATACAGCCAGCCAGTTATGTTTTCGTAAAATCATTAACATTGCTGACACGTTTATAATTTCAAGGGTATGGTGAGGTGTAGCAATAGTCATTTTATTTGCTGTGTTGAGCATGATAATAAATGGATGGTTATTGATGATTTATGTGATTCAGTCAGTGCTTTTCAAACTATGAGTCATGTTATGGCAGGTTATCTGATTGGTTGGTTTTTTGGAGTTTTACATTTTTAAAAAAGTGATAGGGGATCCAAATGTTGAAAATATTCAAAAGTTCCACAAGTTTTTTAAAAATGGCCATAATACAATGTGACATCTGTAAAAAAGCTTGGCCTTATTCATTAAAACAATTTTTGAAAGATTCTAAGATCAACGGATTTTCGTGTTGGAGATGCAAACTTAATAAGAAGCATCCTAAAAAATATAGCTCAGAAAACAATATGATACCCTCTCCTGTACCTGTGGAATTGAAAAATTTACACAATTTGAAGAGATGTTGATAGCCAGAACATTTCCGATAATGTAACTCTACACTAAACCACGAGGTAATCAGAAGGCTTATAAAAAACATGCTCTTACTCTGCCCCAGGATGTCCAACAGCTAGCAAATGTTCTGCCAAGATGTCCAGAAGACTTACCAATTATAACTTTTACTGTACTTGGAAAGAACAATCATAGTAAAGATTTTAAGATGTTTTGCATTGGTTGGTAGAGAACAACCCCCTTTACAGTGATGTTTTCATTGACCCTGTCAAATTGGGAAAACTTCCACAAAACGGACAATTACAAAAAGTTGCCACCCATAATGTTCAAGCGAATGGCGAATTTGACTCAGAAACCTTGTATGATTCTGGACCCTATGATAACGATTTAAATGACAATGTTTACAGTGACGAAGCTAAAGTTACCAGTTTTACACCTGCTTATGAAGACCAAAAAAACTTGATGCAATAATGTCAGATCAACTTTTTCACCTGACACTGATGTCATTCCTAATTTTAATTGGCAAATTGGTTCAACAACACTTTATGAAATTGGAACTTAGCAACCTTTTTATTGCCAACTTTATTTTCTGATGGTATAGGTGACCCAACTGCAAGTGATACCATCAGAGCAATTTCTGAGGGGCCAGTAGAATCCTTTTCAATGAAATTGAAACATCTAATGAATTTTGCAGAGTAAATTAATGGTAAGTGGTATTATAGATTTGCTGCTCATCCACGATTTGCTTACTGAGCATTCAATATTCTGTATGGAAAAAGACTTCTAGGGCAAGGTAATTTCTTTAAGAACAGGAGAGACTAATCTTACAGTTGATGAAATGCGTAACATGATTTTAAGTAATGATCACCAAAGCTTTATGTCAAAACTGATGTATTATGCTAAGAATGTAACAGGTACAAATGCTTATTGAAACAAAGCCAAACAAGAATTAAAGGCTACCATTTTAAAAAAGGAGCACCTACAATTTTTTTGACCCTTTGTTGTGCAGACCTTCAGAATTTCATAACTTTTAAACTGACTTGTCAAATAAGGAGGTAATGTTATTAATCATCCACATATACTTGATTGGGTTTTTACTCAAAGAACTGAAGCATTTGTAAATTGTGGTTATACAAGTGTATGGATGCTAAGTGGCATTGGTATAGGTATGAGTATGCTTTGCAAAGAGGTTCGATACATTGTCATGGAGTGGCTAAATTGAATAACGACCCCGACGTGTGCAAACTAATAAAATTAACTTTGGATGGATATCTGTCCTCCAAAAAACTTATAGACAGAAATTACATCAGTGAATCTGAACAGCTGGAATTGCAAAGATTAGTACTAGCTGGAAAAGATGCAAAACAAAAGGTGTGCGACTATGTTGATTCCATACTATCCACTCATAACAACCCTAATCCTCCAGATCAACGCAATTATGATGAAAATTCTACAGCAGATTGGGATGAGGATTATGAAAATCTTTTAAATAAGGCATTCCGTTTGCAGTTCACGCTACTGCTTGAGACAAAACAACAACTCTCAATATTGTAGGTTTAATTATTCATTTGATAAATCCAATGATACTCATTTAGAATTTGAATTAATATCTCCAAAAAACAAGACCAAATATTACAGAGCAAAGAGTAACAGCTAGAAATAATACACGACTGAACCCCCTAATACAATTTATATCCATTTACATTGTTAAGAGTAATGTTGCAGTAAAGCAGTCAACTGAGGTCATTGTACGTGCTTTTCCCAATTATAGTCAGTCACCAAAAGGTCCCAACTTCGCACTATATTGCAAATACCAACTCATTAAATATAAACCTTGGGTTGATAACTAAATAGAGATGTGGATTGACAGTGCTGAAATTGACATCATTTCAGAATGGAATGAATATTTGTTCACTCTAGAAAGCGAAGAATATGTGCCATCTTGGAGTACAGGCCTTGAAAATGTAACGTTATTATGACACCTAGGATGATACCCTTGACAGTGCCACCAAACATGTCGAAATGGAGAAACTTATTCTCTCGTTTTTGACCATTATATTAATTCTCCTGAAAAACAATTGTTACCACTAATTGCAGACATGGCTGGTTCTAGCAAAGGTTATGTCATAGATGCTTTACATAATTTGCTACTACAGAAATTTCGGGTAGCTGCATTGTTTTGACTTGCAGCTTTCTATGTCAAAGGTAGAACGCTACACAGTCTTCTTCAATTGCTAATGAAGTGGAAAAAATGATCAAGATTGAATGAACAGTCACTTCAAAGAATACAGAACTGTATGTGAACCACTAAATATCTAATCAAATAGAGGAAAATTAAGTAAATGGATTTAAATGGATTAATCGCAGGTGCAAACAAGCTACAGGCAAACTTACGCTACCACTTGGTGGGATCTCAGTTATTCTTGTAGGAGACATGTACTACCTATTGGTGATCATCTTATTTACCATACAACACCATCAAACCCTTTACAAATGGACCGTTATTACATTTACCGCTTGTTTGAGAAAGTTATCAAGTTGATAGTTGATCAAAGAGAAACAGATGCAAATAAAAAACAGGATATATTTCGTAATTGCTCAACAATTCGAGGAACAGTGAAAGTGCTGTTGATGATTGGCAAGCTTTACTAACTAGATGTCCTTTAAAATCACCCAGCTTAGATTGTTTTATAGAAAATGCAATAACTGACTAGATGTTCTTTAAAATCACCCAGCTTAGATTGTTTTATAGAAAATGCAATAAGACTATCCTTTGGAAATGAGAAAGTTGCATGTTATAATTATCGTTAATGCTCGACACAGCAATTCTGCTGCAGTGAAGTTGTCTCCTGATGATATGGGATCATTGCAACACAAATTACTTCTCTCTAAAAATGCTTGTGTCATGCTTACTTGAAATCTGTGGACTGAGCAGGCACTTTGCAACGGTGCAATGGGCTATGTAAAATTTATAATATATGAGGAACAAAATTCACCCCAGTATTACCAATTACAGTAATAGTTCAATTTGATAAGGATTCAAGTTGTCTTTCAGATATACCGAGACGTGTTCCAATTTCTCCTTTAATTAATTCATCAGACACACTAGGTAGTTTCTTTGAACGTCAGCAGTTACCACTTAAATTGTCTTGGAAAATTACTATACATAAGTCACAGGGGTTAACTTTAGATCAAGCTTGGGAATATTTTGGAGAAACTGAAAAAGTTGTTGGTTTAGCTTAGTAGAATTGCTGTCAAGAGTTCGTTTATTATGTGATTTTGTTACTGAACCATGACCCTTGATAGATTACAAGCAATTGATAGATTACAAGCAGTTAAAAAATGTTCTAGCTACCTATTTAGAAAGGAAGAGGATGTGAATAGAACACTTGGTTTATCCAACTAAACAATCTCTTTCTTCATTACTATTATTTAACAAATTGTTAATTATTTAATAGTTTATGTTCCTATATAGACAAAAATGTTTTTCATTTATTGTGTAGATCAATCATGTCATCAGTTCAAACACCGAAAAAAAGTAAATCTATAGAAAGAGAGAGAAGTTACAACTCCAACAAAAATAAAAATTATAGCCTCCCTTTTGTATATATTATACGTAAAAATATATTTATGCTGTCTCACAACAAAGCAATCATAAACATCTCTTTTTTATTTATATTTAGAGCCAATAAATTCTCCATGTACTCCAAAAAAAAAAGAAAATTGACATTTTATTCAAATACTTCACCCACAACATCATCATTATCAGCTGATGTAACTGGTAAGATTTTTATACATTGTAGCCTTAAGTTTACTTTAACAATTATTTGCCAACACGAAAAAAATTGAATAAGAAAGATTGCATTGTATATTCTTATGCTATCACACTGTAGATTATGTTACTTAGAAATTTTCACAGATTTGTGAAAAATTAGTACCCGCAAGTATATTTTGAATCTCTTATTCTCGAAAATAAATACCTGCAAAATTAGTTTGAAATTTGTAAATTGAAAATGAGCAAATTGTTTGAAAATGACGAAATTATTCATCATCTAACAGTTTCTGCATCCTTTTTTTTTCTTGCAAATCAACAAATATCCATTATTAATTATTAATTATACTTTAGATTCCACTGGTTATTATCTTTAAAGTGTCCAAATTGGATACCAGTAAAAGTGAAAATCCTTATTTTGATGTAAAAATACAAACTGCTCCTGATAGTTATAATACGGTTCGAATTATGATGAAAAGTAATGCGTCCATGTCCAGAGAACTGTTTTTATCAAAGAAAATTTCTGGAGAACCAGTTACACTTTCGAAAATTTATCTTGGTAGCTATGGTATCAATTTTTAAAATTCGTATTGTGGCAGTAAAGTTGTGACTGTGAATAGCTCTGTCACATTCACTAAAAATGATAAAGTTTTTGTGAAGATAGCCGATCTTGCATCAAAATCCAGTGGCAGATATTCTGTTGGTGGTTGCTTGAAATGGATCACACCAAAAAAGGAACGGACACAAGAAAACTGACAAATCTGTAAAAGTTGTGAGAGAAGCTGTGATTATGGACGACCTGAACAAGCATCATCCATGACTGTCTGGGATGAAGCATAGATTTAATTAGAAAAATATAAATGGTATAAATTCAATGATTTGTTGCTTAAAGATTTCTTGGGGATAAAGCTCACGACAACACCAGCTACAACAATTGAAAAGTTTAATAAATCGCTTGCCTTGAATAAGAAAACAGTCAATATTGATGAAGATTTGAAGGAGATCCAGTTGAAACTGAACCAAGTACTTCGAAATCCACAATGCACAAATCAATCATTCAATAAAAAGGTTGGACAAAAATTTACAAAATGTGGTACATGCAATTATAAAAATATTGATCAACAAATGTCCATGTGGTTTTGTTGCTTCGATTGATTTTGTTACCAATCAGGGAATAACTTTAACCGTATTCGAAGAAGTTCTTTCATCTTATCTGAAAGAGTCTGTTATAGATGTTTACGGAAATGCACCTAAAATGCTGGAAGAAAAAATTCTGAGCTTCGAAAATATGGTTGTATTTTATTGCATAAACTCTCTTTCTATGTTTGTTTGATATTTTGTTTGATATAGTTTGATGTTTGGTGAAATAACAAACTCAATGTATCTTTTACAACAACTCTTTCACCAACAAGTGTGTTATGCTTCACAATCTTATTTGCCACTTGTAAACTGGTTTTTTGATGTAACATAATCCCTTCATCTCTCATTTATAATATTTCCTCGCCTTAGAAGTACCTGCTTGCTAAAAGTAATCATTAGCCATGTTTATCGATCACTAACGACTCTGTGCTCTCGGAAAATGATTTCGAAATACAAAGATTTTTTCGCACAAAATTTAATACAGAAATTACGCGCAAAGTGATTTGTGCAAAATTATTACACACGAAAATATAATTACACAGCATACACAAAAGAAACAGATCTTTATTTTGTTTGAAAACCAGGATTTAACTATTTTTCTTTGTTATTCGTGGGGAAACCTCACGAAATACATTCATATTGCTATGCGCGAAAATTAATACGAGCTAAATAGATTTTTTTTTCATTTTTCATTTCTGGTATATTTTAACATTTGTTTTCGAGCTATATCCAAGGGAGTGTTTTATATTTGTATATTGAGTAAGCGAGACAATAGTATATATAGTTATGAGTAAAAACGTTGTATGACACATACATGTCTTGGTCCTACCATAACAAGACTATCCTGCAGCCCCTTCTATAGACAACGAAGGCTATATACAAAGGATTTTTCAGATCTTAAATGTATTTATTATCGTGAGTAGCATATTTATTCGCCAGCTGTTGATAGGTGTGGAGTTAGGTTTTATGAAAGTTTTACTACGAACATCTTAAACCGACGCCAATTAGTGCCACATAAAAATTTTAAGTTTTGTAGTTAGAACAACTGGATACCCACCGCGAGTGTACGAAATATTGTTTACATGTGGCCATTCCTCGACAGTAGGTGTTCCAGTCACCTAAAATTACAGATAAAAAATGAAAGTAACCACAACAAAAAAACAAACAGATTTTGTCCATGATAAGGCACTTACTTTAAAAATTTTATTTAATTGATCTTGTGCACTTTTTACACCTGGGAACAATGGGAAACCGCTAATCATCTCTACAAAGATACAGCCAACACCCCTGTACACAAACAGAAATAAATAGGTACATTATTTACGCAGATATAACAATTACATGTGTGTATAAATGGCGATGTTACCACATATCCAGTGAGGTTGTGTAGTGTGTCGAACCAAGTAAAACGTCCGGTGGTCTATACCTGAAAATATTGCACATATCTTCTTGACAAAGTGCAGAGAGAATGAATAAATTACATGATCATTCAGCACGAATTAGAAATTCATTCACTACCGTCTGAGAAAAGAGAAGCTCTGTTAAGGAGCTAAACATGAACAATATTTATTACAAGAAGCTTACCACAAAGTGACTATTTCGTTTGTATACGTTTGGCTAGGAACTGACTTCGCACGTGCTAATCCTGAAAGCAAAGTAGAGTCATTATTTAGCAGTCCCCTCGTTTCTACTGATAATAGGGGTCAACTCCAATACAATGAAACACTTACATTATAGACTGCGGTTTTTATAATTAGTCAAAAAATAAGAAAACTAAACTGGTTATTTTGTATAAAGGTTGGCTTCGTCTATAAGTCATCTGGAGATATATATACACAAAGTTGTCCAAATCAGAAATATTGTTACAGCTTGTCACTTTTAGCAACTGTAATACAAAATATTTCCAGGTGACCTAAAAAATCCTTTACAGTTTTATTGTACTTTTTTAGAGCTTTCCAATTAACCAATTTCACACAAACGAACAAAGGAACGAACAAACAAACAAACAAACAAATTCAAGACATTTACATTAATTACCGAAGGGCTGTGGTATGAGATGTTTAGCATGTTACAGTATATAAAATGGTGTTTGTAATGGTACTAAATATTTAAGTATTCCAATTGATTCTTGTATCACTTACATGCAAACCGGACTAAAATCCTGGGGATAAGACATCACAAATGTATTACAGAAAGTCCACATTTTCCAGGAAAAAATAGAACTTGAATAAACGTGGTCACACATGATACTTACCAAAATCTGCCAATTTTAACTCTCCACGATTACTCAACAAAATATTTTGAGGTTTAATATCCCTAAAAATAAAAACAATACACGCACAGGAAGTTCGGGCGCAGTTGATACTGCCATGAAATATTCACATTTTATTTAGCGAAGTAGTTGCTGAAAATCGCACTCTTTAATCCCAAGCTCAATTCCATAGATTTTCTGATAAATCAATTAACAAGATAAAAAACATACAGTATATCATAGTGTGGATAAGTTGTTCATTTTACCATAAAAACACTTACCTATGCAAAATCTTTTTTTGATGAATATAACAAAGACCACGAAACAACTGGAACAGAAGTAGCTAAACATGTATTATTATTACTATTATTATTACTATTATTATATTAAACTTATTAACCTAGGATAACAACAAGGCTATCAACAAGGGTCCTACGCAGGGGGTCCTAGTCCATTTAAGCTACAAAAGCTGTGCAAGACAATAATCGCTCAACTAGACAACCACCTAAGATATCAATCCTATTCTCATGCTGAACACTAAGCAGAGTGGATAGATTCACACTTTTATAATCTCTGACATGACTCGGTTGGGATTTAAACCCAAGACCTTCTTCACAGGAAACAAACGCTCTACCATAATGCTACCAGTATGACAGAAAAAAATTATATACCCGAAAGGACAGTTTTCGGCAGGACAATATTGCAGAAAAATACCATCCATAGTTTAGTTATGTTATTATCTTAGGAGCCATCTATTTAGAACGTAGGCGTTATGTTACTGATGTTTTGACCCCCATTTACGTATGGCACGCAGCTGTCCACTTTCAGGACAATGCTCCCTCTCTTTTCGATCTTACGTACGTAATTTCACTGTTCACTAGGGAATTGCTTAAGTTTACATAATACTCCTCTTCCTTGTAGGTGTAAACATTTCAGATTTTGTAACCCAACCAGTAAGATATCATCATATTTAGAGCTGCAGAGATCGTTTTAATTGATCTCGAATTGTTAAAGTAATATATGATACAAGAAAGTTGATTAAGATATCTTCTATTCCTTTATCTTAAAATACACTTCTTCTAAATTTCTACATGCACGTTATCGAGCGTTGTATCGAATTAGAGAATATAATATATTAGATGATGCGTGTTAATGAGTGGCAAGGCACAAGAAGACAGTGCCCAGTCGTTGCACATACCTTGGCGTTTTGTGCATGCAATCCAAACGGTCTCTCTTCTAGAAACATGCATAAATCTGTATGCTGAAAGATATATTTATCATAAACAACAGAAAATGCTATTTTGTCAAATTACGTCAGAATTAATAAAAATTTCGTGATTTTGTAGCACCGTAAAATGATGTATTTTGAAGGTATTGACACTAAAAATTGTAAATTTTAACGAAATTCGAACAATTAATTTGACAACTTAAATTAGTGAAAATTCGTATCCGCAAAATTTAATTTTAAAGAAATTATAAGAATATATCACGTATTTAAAAATCTTGTTTTTACTCCTTTTGCATTATTAAATATGCAAAATGTTTCAAAATAATGAAATGCAATGTTTAAATAAGTTTTGTACCCGCAAAATTTAATATGTATCTTTTGAGTTATCGGTTTTAACTTGCAGATGTTGCCTTCCAACTAATTCAGTATTCATGATCAACACATGGCTGTTTTCAAAAATACCACTACATTCCACTAATAGAAAACATTACTTTAGTGCATAAAACTGTGTGTCTGAAGACATTATGTACTAGAGATTCATTTATAATGCAATGTTCGGTTATTACAAAAGTGGTTTAAAATGTGTCAGTGTAAAGAGGGATTACACTGGACTTAATTTTTTTAAATTTCACATTAACCTCGTTACTCCTTATTAGTAAATTTCTTTCGAAGAGTGGAAATTTTCCTTGGTTTAATTGGATCTATAAGAACCGCTGGTTAATTTTTTTTTCAGTTCAGAAATGCTGAAAAAATATTCGACCACACAAGATTCGCATTAACTTTTTAAAAGAATTTCATGCACTGCGATATATAAATGAATGAATATAGAAAACGAATAAATAAAAACAATGAATAAATAAAAACAAATAATGAATATTCTTATTTGAATGAATACAAACAATGAATGAATAAAAACAATGAATGAATAAAAACAAACGAATAAAAACAAATGAATAAAAACAAAGAATGAATAAAAACAAAGAATGAATAAAAACAATAAATGAATAAACAAAAACAACAAATAAATAAAACAATAAATAAATAAATAAAAACAATGAATGAATAAACACAATGAATGAATAAAAACAAAGAATGAATAAAGTTGTATTACATACTAGGTATTCAAATACTAAAACAAGGTGCTCTTTTGCTGGAATAATGTCGTGAAGTCGAACAATATTGGCATGCTTCAAATCCTTTAATAGTGACGCTAAAAAGTAGACAAACATAACGTAAATGACAATGTGGTTAAGTAGTTACAATGGAGACATTGGTGATATGTCAAACGTGGCACAACAACAAAGGGAAATATATATAATATAATATATAACATAGAATCTGTAGAAATCTGTAGAAATTCAAATAAAACATATTTTTAAGCGAGGGAGAAGTAT
This sequence comes from Hydractinia echinata, assembly GCA_030067915.1. Classification (NCBI taxonomy): domain Eukaryota; kingdom Metazoa; phylum Cnidaria; class Hydrozoa; order Anthoathecata; family Hydractiniidae; genus Hydractinia; species Hydractinia echinata. The sequence goes on along the minus strand of JASGCC010000186.1, from coordinate 569,107 downwards.
TCTAATATAATTCACACTGTGCATACGTCGTTAAAACGAACTTGCCTTCTCTAATAGCTGTGAATGGTATACCCTCATCTTCCTGCAGTCTGATCTCTTTCAATGCCACAAGTATATTATTTATCCTAAGTTAACAAAAGTACCTAAGCTTATTTTGTCTCGTCCAAATCAAAATTAAGAAAGATTACTTAAAATAACTTTTAGCAAGAAAGGAATTTTCTGTTAAAACTAAAATAATCCATCCTCTGGTAAGTTATTCCATAAGGTATTTTACCCAACAAAACATTGTGCAAAACGAACTTGACTTTAACAGATATGCTTACTTGCTGACTCCTTTATAAACAGTAGCATAGGATCCTTCACCAAGTTGTTCTAGTTTGGTGTAATACTCAAGTTTACCATAGGGAGATGAAGAGCGCTAAATAATAAATGCAGTAAAAATAATAACAAATATGGCAAAATATTTTTTAGGAGCTAAAAATTAATAATTATTTTTTTTCCACTTCTGAAATAGGATCACCTGTAATTTCATTTTAACGTGAATAATTGGTAGATAATTTTAAAACAATACATTGATTGATTAAAATCGGCTTTCTTCAATGTGGGATTTAGGCATACAACCCATGCCTTAACTAGAGATAGTATTAGACATCATTTGAAACGTTTTCAAGACGTTGCAAACCATGCATGCAACAATGATGTGAATGTATACATAGCAGCAACAAGTACTTTACATACTTAACCTACCATTTCCGCTGAGTCAGGTACTGATAGAACTCTTCTTAAATTATCATGCCGGTGTTCTGTGGATAGGTTCATAGTGCTAAAAGTACGGTGATTCTGCATTTTTCCTGTTTGTTCTGTTCCAGTTTTGTCTTTGAAAACTTCAGACTCGTGAAATGTTTGTAATGACAATACTCTTCCTAGGCCTGTCTTTGGCCCCTTTTTCTTCTGTGTTAAATTTCGATCAATGGAGGCCTAAACACAATTAACACAAGTAAATTATTTCTTTAAACTTTCTGTCTGCTACAGTAACATTTTTTATGATGGTTGGTAAAATGGGAGTACTTTTATAATTTTGGAAGTGTTTAATCACCAAAAGAATTAAGAAAATGGCAAGCATCATAATGTTTACACTGATTTATTACTGACACGTGGCAATCACAAAGCAATTATTTGCAAGTGTTTATTCTTTAAATACTTTTTTCTGACTCAATCACCATACTTATTCTAACTAAGACCCAGGAAAAAGTTAATTACACTTGCCCAAATGCCTGACAAACACACGTAAAAACAATGCAAAATACTAGAGTATTCAATGGGTAATGGGTAAAAGTAACACATTTTTTTCATGACTAAATTTTACTCATTTTCCCCCTAATTTATAAGATAACAAACTTATGAAAAATGGCAAAGGTAGTGTAGATTAAAATTAGTTGCATACTTCTGAATATATCAAAACTGCTCTTTATTGTGAGCCATAATACAACAATCAAGTACAAATACTCAAAAGAAGTTAGTTTATTAAAACTTACATGGAAAAAAATCTCACCCTCAATTTAAAGTCTTACTAAACTATGAAATCACAACCAATGTGTAAATAATGTATACACACGACATATGTGACACTTTGTATCACAAAAGTCATTTATATGAAGAAAACGTGTAATAAATCAATCAAGCTTGTTCAAGCATTAGAAAACATTGTGAAATGATGCCAGTAGTTACATGATGAAATGTTTGCATAAAATGATGCATAAAAGGCAGTTTTTTAAATAATTTTTTTTTAAGTGAAGCACATATCCAGCATGCTTTCAGGGGTCTTTTGTATTTAATCCTGCCACATGCACAACAAGCCTAATTATTTTCCAGGCGTCATTGGGACTAAGCAGAAAAAAGTACAATCAGGGGGAGTTAAATATTGTAGACAAATTTTATTGCTAACAAGCATCAAAATTTTTATTTGATACACACATAGCATGACTTATAAAGGGAGGATGACTATGATCCAAAACATTTTTATTTCAACATCATGCTGCTCGTTTTAAAAGTTTAAAAATTAGTGTGTACATGATTTTAACTGAATATGATTGAATAAATATAAAAGGATTGAGATAACACAGCAATTATCATTAGGCTCGTGTCAGAAGTATATTTGTAATCACCTTTGAAAATCTAATCAATTGACTTACGGTTAATTTGATTTCCAAAAACACATATTTGTTGTACTACAAAGAGTACCTTTACAACAAGTACTACAATTCTGGCCATAATTTAGTGGGTAGGAGGACAGAATTTTGCAAATTGAACCTCAAGTGATGGAGAACACGATTTTTAACTGAGTAACATGAACTCTTAATTTGTCAAATTTCGTTTCTCAATCTTCATAAATGGATCTTGTGTTATTTGGTTAGACCCAAAATCCTACACTACAAAATCCTACCTTTTTTGCGAAATAATTTCCAAGAAAAAAATAAATTTCACAACAACTAATTTTCGTGAAGTTGCAAAGTTCCAATATTTTAGAAGAATTAAATTTCATGAAAAAGGGAATTTGTTTCGATTCTTTTCTCAATTGATACTGTTTTTCGAGGTTTTCTGTAAGAGTCTGTAAAAGACTGATGAGGCTGAAATTCACATGTAAAAATGTAAATTGTCCTTCAAAAAGAAAAAAAATCTTAATTTTGCAAGAATTAATTTATTGCGAATTTCAGAAACAGCCAGATACCCAATAATTTTCAAAAATTTGTGAAAATTAATTCCCTAAAGGTATTTTTTGTTTTCTCAAAAAACTAAGTTTTAAAACAACAAATTAATTAACTCTGGCCTAATGATCCAAAAAAGGTTGTGAAGGTGAAATGTGAAGAACATTCCAGCATTAAGGAACAATCTATAAAGAAAACCTATGAGTTATGTACTCTTTGCAAGGCACTCATTAATATCATAAGAGACTGTTTTATTTTTTGTTATTAAAATAAAACAAAAAAAAATATCAAAAACTTACTACTGGAGTGTCCTCTGTGGCATCACGAAGAGAAAAAGCTAAAAGAAATTAAATTACACTAAAAATAGTAAGAAACTACACTTGGTACCTTGGTCCCTTAATTACAAGTCATGATCACTTGTACCTCATTCAAAATATGGCTAATATAGGATGGAACTAATAGGGACAAGGATCAAATATGCTTCTAAATGAGAATTTGCATGACATTTACAGTAACATAGTAAAAAAACTACTCGTTTCTATCACCTACTTCATTCAACACTTAATATAAAATTTCACTTACAAGATTTGAAAGTTGATGAGAGTCTTTTTGACAATTTTCGTACACGAGAAAATGCCCTTCGTTTTGGAAGCTCATCAGTTATGTCATCTAAAGTAAAATTAGCTATGAAAATTATCTTTTATTTTGTTACTTTTTGTTTAAATAATAAAAAAGTGTAAATATGTAATAAGCCAAAATTGAGAGTAAATAAAAGCCTTATTCAACATTGGAAATACACAAACTGATTTTTGATCTTCAATCAAGAAAGGGTTAAAACTGTATTTTCTTTCAAAACTTAAATTACATGTACTGCCCACTAACAAAAAGTTTTAAATTATTTAATAACACATACTTTTAAAACATGAAAAAAACACATAAAACTTAACACAAACTATACTCATAACAAAAGGAATTTTTCAATCACTCCCACTTTTTTATTCCCATTTCTCCACAATGAAACAATTTCACAATATTTTTTTCGGAAAAACGTTAGATATCATAATTTACCAATATTGAAAGTTAAACAAATTTAAGAACACCATCTAACTACAGAGTCATTTTCATAAAATAGTGTTACTTATTTTAAGTCCCTTACGTTTTGTGATTGTTATTTCTGGCACAGATCTCCCCTTACAGTCATCTGTCTTCATTTTACTATTATTTTGGTTTTATCTTCTTGCACTTATAACGATTTAAACAACACTACTGTAAATAACACTTATCCATTTCGTTTGCATATATCAAAATTAAACCATAAAAGGTACAACAAAATAACAGACATTGTAAAAAACCTTTTTAAAATGACAATAGTTGTTTTTTATATTCTGCGGTTAAGAACTGAAACAAAAAGTTCAAATACAAAGAAAAAGGCATTTTCACATACAACCACAGTGAAATAATTACAAAAAGATTTCAACTTTCAGCAGTCTTTTCATAATGATTAAAAAAAGTTATGCTAATTTTTTTAACCATAGTTATTCCTTCTTTATTTCAGGCTAAACATTTCTTTAATAAATAATTTTATTCTATCTAAAAATATGAGCCAGCACCAAAAAAGCTCCCCCTTTTATTTAAGAGTTAAACAAGAACATCAACAGAAAACTGTGGAGGATTTTAAAAAATAAAGCTTTTATAAATTTTTATCTAAAGAGCATTCATTATATATTCTTTTAGCAGAAAAAATATAAGCATAAAAATCAAGTAAAAAATTGAGCAAACATCTGTTTTAATTTATTTATATTTTTGCATTTAAGCAGTTTGTTTGTACAAAGTGGATTAGGCTAAAAACAGAAAAATATAACTGTATTTTTGTCCAAAAAAACCTTAGAACAACACATTGCTGTAAAAATGCGTAGGCCTATAATTGGTAATATACCCGACTTTTTGTCTGTGAGCCAAAGTATACCAAGTTTCTTAATCAGGGTTTTTAACGAAAAACGCCATTATAAGCACACCTTTTTTAACAATTGTAACCCATACCAAGTTCTATGAAGCCATAGGGACATGGTCTGTGAGTCAAAGTATATCAACTTTATTCCTAACTAAGCTTCAGAGAGGGGTAGCACAACCTTTTAGTACATTTTATAGCTCTTTTTTTGCTTATTTATTTATATTTATATGTATTTTTAAAATTTTATGGATCTTTATCACCTTTTTTGTCTACATACAAATCTTAAATATATTTATTTTGAGGTTTTTAGCTACCTTTAGGGTCTAAAGAGGACCTTGAACCTACATACACATTTTATATCTTTGTTATGTTTAGCTACCCGAATTTTATATTTTGGCGCCAGTAAAGCTAGCTAGAATAATTGTGATTCGAATGTTTTTACGGAATGTGGCTAGGCAGACTTTTGAGTGCATTGTAAACTTGATATAGCTAGCAGTTTATGAATAGTACTACAAGTAAACAATTTAAAAAAATAGCAGTATGTGCCAAAGATGTCCAGCATGATAACCTGTATTTTTATTCCAATCAAAGCTGAAGACAGTTTGCAGTCACACTCTTTTTGTTAAATGAAAAATATTAAGTATCCAGTAAAAACTAGTATTACTAAAGCTTTAGCTGTAACAGAATATTGTATGTGTGACATGTGTGATTGGCATTTGGGTCGACATCTGATAAAAACTCTTGGTCAAAATGGATGGTTGCCTATAATGTTAGGCAATGAAAATGTGCCAGGTCAAGCGTAATCAACATTTGGTCTCTAAAAAGATAATGACAAGCTTTTTTTGTCTAAAATGTTATGCACTATGCACAGGCTTTGAGCAATTTGCTAAATAAATTGTATCTATTTCTGTTTTATTTGGTCAAAATCTATTATTTTCTTCAAAAAGTCTGATCACCATTAAAATGCCTAAATTATGTAACTCAGGAAGTATATAGCTAATACGAAACTGGTATTTACGCTAATTCCTTTCATTGATCTAAAAGCTCCCCATAATAACTTCCACGTCAATAATCATCTTTATACTAAGTTATTTCATTTTTTGATATTCAAGAAATGGGCTTAGGGGTGCTCAATCATGACTACATTACCAGTACGGTCCAGCTTGAGAGGGCTTGTTTCATAGCCAAAATGGCACCAAAACATTATCCTATAGTGCTACATCTGGCTTGTGACCCAGGGTCTCGGCTAGTGCATTGAAATTACAACACATAAAATAAGTTTACTGTTACAACCTTTATAGTAGTTCATATTTCTTTATGACTTCAGTCAAATTGTTGATGTTAAACTTAATTCGATTGTAGCCAAAGTAAGTAAACAGCACTGCTAAAGGTAATATTAACACTAGAAATCGAATGTAAGTAAATCTTTTCGTATAGCTAGCAGATCATGAATTTTTTTCAGCCTTTTCTCCAAACCCCAAAATTATAATGGACCTAAATAATTTTTACAACAATAAATAACTTACATAGCCCAATTTCCAAAAAACGTTAGACACTGTCGTTTTTAGCAATTATCTTTTGAGATCAGAGCTAAAAATGTTCTTCCTTATTAAGCTATGAAGTTGGAGCTGAACTTCCTTTTACAGAACTAGAACAACTTGCTGTAAACATTATTAGTTGCAAACATTTAGGTTATTTGTTACAAAATTTCAGGCTATTAGTTGCAAAATTTCAAGTTTCAGGCTTCCCTTTTCCCTTTTTAAATTTACTCTACATTACTATTTTTACAAAACTCTACTGAAAGATGTGGTATTGATGCATTTTTGCCTTTTTAACTAATAATTTAAAGAAAATATTACTACATTGCCATGTTTTTCATTCTCCAGTTTTCACACATCCTTGCAAAAAAATCTATATCATTTGTTTATGAATATTTGTTAATGTTACTCCAGGATGAATTGAAATACAGTGTAAATACAAAAACTATTAAATACTTTAAAAAATTAACAAGCGAAACTTTAATGGACTTATCTGAATTTAAAACATCAGAAAAAACTAATAATCTAATCCTCAGAAAAGTTTAAAAATCTGTATTTTTTATTACGCTTCTATTTATACTTTATATTCAACTTGTAATAATTTATGCACTTCGTGCTCAGGCTCTTTTTTCAATCAACTAAATTATGTAATGTATATTTTAGTTTGAACATATTCAACTGTTGCAAACACAAAAGCAAATTGGCGCATTTTCTTCTCCCTCAACTGGTTTGGGTCTGCCGTAACCTTGCATTCAAACAGCTCCAAGAGCGAATGAAACCAGTGGATAGATGAAGAGGAACTCAAGAATCAAAGAAAGAATAAACCATCAAAAGCTTCATTGTTCTGGAAACAAAGCTCCGAAGGATCCCTCTGACGATTCTAGCGTGGAAGAGATATCTCTGTTATTTAAAGACTTGCAAATCAATGAAATGGGTAATTTGATGTTACAAGCTAACTGCTTAGCTGACGACATTGACGGTTTTTTAGATGAGCATCCGATAACGCAACTAATGGAGTCAAATGAAGACATTGATAAATCGTTGGAGAAGCTGTCAACCTTACGAAGTAGCTACAATATGAAGCACAAAGAGCTACTGAGATCGCAAGCAGGTTACGAGACGTTGAGACATCTGAAGAGTTACATCAGAGATGCCATTGACGGTCGGCACAAGAAAAGAGTGAGTGATTATGTTCTCAGTAAACAGAAGAAACTTGCGGAAGAGAAGCAGTTAAAATTTCTCACAGCTGACATTGAACGAATGCTGACAGATCTGGAAAGAATAATCGTTATCAATACAAACAATGTCGGCCATACTGAACTACTACAAAGACAAAGTGAAATGAAGGAGATATCAGCAAAAGTTAATCAACTATCATCAAAGTTAACACATTTATTCACGGTGAGCATAAATGTCACTGATACTGAACCACTAGCAAGAAGATACAAAGACTTCAGTTTAAGCTTCAACAATTACGAAAAGCTTATCACAGATGAGATCTCAACAAAAGAAGTTGAGAAGGAGAAACTATTTCAAGAGACAAGACTGTTTATTATTCCGTGGTTACAACTCGGAAAATGACGTCTACACCTTTCACAACGATTTCTACAAATTGAACAGACGCACGACACCAAGAAGACTCATGCCAGATCTTCTTAAAAATAATCATCTCGAGAATCCAGCTCTCTCATTGGTCAAGTCGGTAGATGACATTGAAGAAATTTGGAAAAGACTAACAGCAGCATATGGAGATGCTAAAGTATTGCTCGGAAAAAAACTGGACCAACTGAGTAAATACGATTCTCTATGGAAGATGAGAGAATCTGAAAAGATAATTGAAAGCTTAAGTGAAGTAATCAACGTGATGAAAGATTTGTCAAATTATCAAAAAATCACAATATCGAAGCAAAACTTTATCACGGTGGAGCGATGGACAAAATTTGGAGACTTCTTGGGGATAGCAGAGTCACACGTTGGTTATCCATATCGTACGATGAAAAATTTGATGACGAACAACTATGGTCGAAACTGATCAAGTTTCAAGAGAAAGATGTGAAGATTCAGCAACAAAAACTAAGCTTTTGTGGAAGACGTAACACAGATAAACCAACTGATGATCGGAATCGTGACACACGAAGGAGAACTGTGAATCATAACAGGAATGATTCAAACGATGATGAAAGACGTCAAGATGATATGATATGTGTCCTGTGTGGTGAATCATGACATGTCGCGACTAATGGACCTGGAGGAACAAAGATCATTTAATACTTCGCATGCAAAACCTTCGTAGAAATGTCACCAATGAATCGATTTTTTCTTCTACGAAGGAAAGGTTATTGCTTCCTATGTCTACTTCCTGGAGCATTGATGGCTGACAGAAAACACAAAGATGATAGATGCCAGAGAGACTTTGTTTGTCAACATTCATCGCATATCAAATACTTAACTCGCAAACATGTGCTGGTTTGCGAGGAACATAAAGACAACGTCTATAATCTTGCTCTACTTTAAAACTACAAAGAACGATGTATTATCAGACAAAAATCAACTCAATTACCAGACTTTTTGAAAGAAATTAAATTATCCTTTACGTCGTCAACAAAGAGAGATGCCTACAAAAGCGGTGCAGTTGGCCAAGATGATGGCATCATTTCAAATAATTGGTATCTATCAGTTACAAACCATCAAGATAGACAAGCATCACTACACACTATTCTTCGACAGTGGCTGTGGCGATTTTGTTTCTTGCTACAAGTCAGTTCAGCAAATTGGAGATAAAGCTCAACTTGAATTTGATGGTACCATTAAGCTTGGTGGCATTGGTGGAATAACAACTCAATCTGCACATGGTATCTACAGTTAAACTTCCGTTATCAAATGGCAAAGACGTAACTATGACAGGTGCTTGCCTAGATAAAATAAGGACCACGTTATTAACATATCCTATTCAAGGGAGGGTTGAAAACGACATGAAGAAGGCCTATCGTCGAGCGGATGGCGACATAAAAAATCTACAAAGCTTCCAAAATCGGTCGGCGGGGAAGTTGACTTCATGGTTGGGATAAAGTATCTGAGATACCACCCAAGACTTATCTTTCAACTATACCTTCTGGACTATCCATATACCAGTCTGTCTTCAAGAGTGCAGATGGTAGTCACGGAGTAATCGGTGGACCTCACAAAGTTTTCACTCAAATCGATAGATGCATAACAACCACAGATATCTCATTATTTCTATGAAATCAAACGAGTTTATACAGATCTGGCTTCAAAGTCAACTCAGATCTATCAATTCTTGGATTCAAGAGCTCAATCAACGAAATTTAAAATGACGATGAGACTGACGTACAAGTGCATGCTGTTAGAAGATTAAAGTTATTCAACAACGTGGAACAAGCCGGAACGGATGTGACATATAGATGCATCAAGTGCAAAGGTTGCAACGACTGTAAGTACTATCAGCAGCAAGAAGCTCTAAGTATCAGAGAAGAGATCGAACAAGATTTGATTGACAAATCAGTGCACGTTGACGTATCAAAGAGAATGACGATTGCTGTTCTACCTTTTCTTCACGATCCTACGAAAAAATTGGCGCCGAATAAGCATAAAGCGGTAAAGGTCTACTATCAACAATTGAAAAGATTGAGGAATAATCCAGCAGACAGAGAAGCAATTATTAAATCAGAACATAAATTGCAGGAGCTTGGATACATAGACTATGCAAAGAATCTATCATCTGAAGAACAGATGATGCTAAGAAACAGCGTCATAAAAAACTTCATACCTTGGAGAGCTGTATGTAAGGAAAGTTCGTTCTCAACACCATGCAGAATTGTATTTGATGTTTCACAAATCACAGACACTGGACTCAGCCTGATATTCTCATCAAGGGAGTAAACAATCTCAACAAGTTGCAAGAAATTGTTACCGGATGGTCAATGCACGTTGCAGCATTCCACACTGATCTTAAGATGTATAATTCTGTAAAGCTGGAATCAAAACATTGGTGCTTTCAACGATATCTTTGGTGCGATCAATTCGATGAAACAAAGTAACCTGACGAAAAAGTAATCAAAACACTGATCTACGGAGTGCGCTCTAGTGGCAATCAAGCTGATAGAGCAATTCGGAAAACTGCAGACTTATCAAAGGCAGAATATCCCGGTGTCGCTGCGATCATTCACAAAGATATATACGTCAATGACTGTTTATCTGGTGAAGCGTCGGTCGACTTGGTAAAAGTTCGAGCACATCAATCCGAAATAGTATTGAATAGAGGCGGATTTGGATTAAAGGGAGTAAGCTTCTCTAGTGAAGACCCGCCTGGAAGTATGAGTGATGATGGGTTGACAGTCAACATTGCAGGAATGAAATGGTATCCCAAAGAAGATATGTTGTCACTAAACATTGGAGAAGTTGTCTTCGCTAAAGAGACAAGAGGAAGAAAAATCTGTGTATCGAAAGTAGCTGAAGTATTCGATCTTACACAAAGATGATGCCATTGGTCAGTTCATTTAAAACGGATCTTCATGATTTGGTCAGAAGGAAATTGGACTGGGACGATATTATCTCTGTCGAGGTGTGGTCAAAATGGATCGCGAATCTAAAAATAATTGGAGAGATTGGAAAAATCAAATTTAAACGTGCAATTATTCCATCAGATGCAGAAAATCTGGACATCAACACAATTGATTTTGGCGATGTCTCTCAAATAATGGCATGTTCCGCTGTATACGCTCGATTTAAACGCAGAAATGGATCCTACTTGTGTCAATTAGTGTTCTCCAGATCAAAGACCATAGGAGAGGATTCTACGCAGCCAAGAGCAGATTTGATTGCAGCGTTGTTAAATGCTCATACTGGAGAAACAGTTAGAAGATCGTTTGGAAAATATCACAGGAGTCATATCAAGTTATCAGATAGTGAAATAATCCTACACTGGCTACGTAATGAGGATAAGCCGCTGAAGCAATAGGTCAGAAGCAGGGTGATGGAAATCCTCAGATTTACAAGCATTGATGATTGGTACCATGTTGACTCCAAAAACATGATAGCTGATATTGGAACGAGACCAGGTACTACATTAGTCAACGTTGGAAAAGAATCGTTATGGTTCAATGGGTACGAATGGATGACATTAGATCAATCAGAAATGACATTAACTGCCATAAAAGATATACATGGAAAATGTAATATTGACACAGAAATTGTTGTTTCTTCAACTCAGGATTCTTACTGGAACTCATCAACTTCAACTTCGTACATTATCAATCCCAACAAATTCAGGTTTCAGACCGTCATCCATATTGTTGCCATTGTGATAAGTTTATAAAATGCATAAAAAAAAAATGACAAGATCTGCAAATATAAGTCAAGACAAGGCACAAAGTCTAAACTTAAAAGTAAAAGAAGACCAGATTGCTGATGCTAAGAAGTATTTCTTTAAAAAAGCTGACAAGGTTAAACATTACAATAAAAAACCCCTCCACGAAATTATCAGTAGAGAAAAAGATGGCATACTGTGGTACATGGGTCGAATCTTAACATCCAACAACATTACTGCTGCTGGTAAAATGACATCAGCCATGATTGATTTATCATCATCAACTTTCTGTTTACCAATTGTAGATCAGTACTCTCCACTTGCCTACAGCATAATCTCTGAAGTCCACTGGTATGATAAAACGGCCAAACATTCTGGCATAGAATCAACGTGGAGGAGTCTGTTGAAAGTAGCCTTCATACTAAATGGTAAAAATATTGCTAGACACATGAGAAAATCTTGCCAACGATGCAGATATTTAATGAAGAGATCCATTGAAGTCGCAATGGGTCCAATATCACCATCAAACGTAACAATTGCACCTGCCTTCTACGCTTGCAAAGTTGATTTGGCAGGACCATTTATGGCATATTCTGCGCATCAAAAAAGATCAACAATAAAGATTTGGATGGCTGTTTTTGTTTGTTGTACAACATGTACAACTTTGATAAAAGTCAGGGAGAATTATAGCACTGAAGCCTTTGTGCAGACATTTGTCCGTTTATCTTGCGATGTTGGATACCCGAAAATTGTATATCCAGATCAAGGAAGCCAGCTCATTACAGCTTGCGAAAACATGCAATTTACATTCAGAGATCTGAAGTCAATTCTTCACCGGCATGCATTCGTTGAATCTAATCCATGCCCAGTTGGTGCACACTACATGCATGGTCGTGTCGAAAGAAGGATTCGCAAAATAAAAAAATCAGTGGAAAATCGCATCACAATCAACGTTTATCAGTACTGCAATGGGAAACTGTTTCTTCGGAAATAGCAAATTCAATTAATAATCTACCACTTGCTCCTGGAAACAAGAAATCAGAATTAGAGATGCTAGACTTGATTACTCCGAACAGATTAAAATTGGGTCGCAATAATGACCGTAGTCCAGAAGGAAAGGTAATCCTCCCAAGTGATCCAAAAAAACTTAATACCATGAATAAGAAAATATTTGAATCTTGGTTTGAAAATTGGCTGGTCAGTCACACGTACCAAAATTAATAGAATCTCCAAAATGGTTCAAAACAACATACGATTTGAAGCCTGCTGACATCGTATTATTTGTCAAAAATGATGGAAATTTGAGTAATACATATCAATTTGGAATGGTAAAAGATGTATCAAAAAGTAGAGATGGTCTAATTCGAAAAGCGTTAATTGAATATCGAAATATATATATCATCAAGAGACATACTGATCTGTGAATTAGTCGTTATTCATAAATTGGACGAGTTAGACATCGTTTATGAACTGGGAAAGATCTCAGTGAAAGTCAACGAGAAATTTAAAAATACGAAATGCATCAAAAATTTATCCCACGCCGGGGGAGTGTAACGATTTCAAATAATAAATTTTTAATTTAACGTTGGCCGATTATGTTGAACTTTAAACTGTTGTATAACATGACGAATCCCCAGATTCAATTAACTGTGTACGATTTCTTTTGTTATATTTTATATAAATTTAGACTTTTTTTATCATTTTTGATATCAGTCGCAGACAGTGAACAGACAAGTCAGATTAAAGTTGTCAAGTTTCAACCCTATTCAAATCAAGTCTATTGCACTTCTATTTCTTAACTCTAATTATTAACTCTATTTCTCAACTCGCGCATATTTGTGGCAAGCTGATAATTATTTATACTTTATATTCAACTTGTAATAATTTATGCACTTCGTGTTCAGGCTCTTTTTTCAATCAACTAAATTATGTAATGTATATTTTAGTTTGAACATATTCAACTGTTGCAAACACAAAAGCAAATTGGCGCATTTTCTCCTCCCTCAACTGGTTTGGGTCTGCTGTAAACTAACACTTACTTCGTCACTTCTAAGGGTCTATTGTTCCATGTCACTGGGCAACAAATCAGAAAAAAACAATGATCTAATACTGAAAAATGTGATAAAAAACGTATTTTTGGACTGTTTTGGTTCAATTTGCACATAAATCCGCTATTTTTTAGCCAATAAGATTTTTTTTAAAAACTTTGTCACATTGAAAAGTCTATTGTACTCTATCTTTGTGCAAAAAATCAGAAAAAACTAATGATACAATTCTAAGAAAAGCTGATAACGGACGGACGAACGGATAGACACGGGTCATATAGGACCTCACATGTACCAGGTATGTCTAAAAAATAGTATAATTACCTGCTTGTAAATCCATTGGAATACTATTTGTGCTAAAGAAGTGATTCATCCTTGCTGCAACACTTGTCATGGCAGAATTATTTTAATTATATATGCTTGTTGGCTATGAAAAAAATAAGAATAAGCATATATCCACATATAATACTTATTACAAATTACTAGTCCACAAAATTTAAAATTTAAATAGTTTTGTTGTTACAAGTATTTTTGGACTTTTCTCAGCCAGCACACATGCAACAATTCACCACAACAAAAATTTAAAAGAATGACAATTTTAAAACCTTAAACCAATATTATTAAATTAACTTAACTAAATTTGATATATTATCATTGCCCAGAAGAGAAATCAAGGCAAAGCAGGTATAATAGATAAAACGTTTTCTTACCTTGATTATTAAGAATTGCAAGGTTTACTAATAGCAATAATAAATTTTGATAAACTATATATTTGACTATGTCATATAATATTGGCCACAGATAACATTTTCTCAGTTTGTAAGGAGTGATTTACCTGTAAAAAATATAAATTCTCAGATGACCAAAATTAGGATGATCAAAACATTTACCACAACAACATTTTTGGCACAGTTTTTCATTTAATATGTATTTTTCATTTAATATGTATTTTTCATTTAATGTGTATTTTTCATTAACAAAATTGAAGCATATTTCCTTTATGAAATAAAATTCTCACCACCCGTGGTTCTGTTAGTGGTATTTTCTATACATTTATAAAAAAATGAAAAAAAATTTAATCACAACATTAGTCACTCGCCAAACCTCTTTTCGTTTAAAAACACTAAATAATGACAAGCAATTGAAATCTAAAGAGGTTGCATTCAAAAAGCAATTAAAGTAAATATTTCATTAAATACCAGATTATTGTTGATATGTGTATAATACCCACTTAGCAACAATTTGTTACTTTACAATCAACAAAATATACTCTAATAAAGTGGTTAACATGGTTTCCATACAGGAAGCAAGTTTAGAATGTAATAAAAAAGTTAACATTTTTTCAATGACAGAAAGCTGCTAAAGTCATTTCCTATAAAGTAAATGCACATTTCCTGTAAAGTGAATGCATATAAATCACAGGGGCAGATTTAGGATTTTTTTTGACTGGTGTAAAATTGCTCAACAGAGCAATCAAAAAACAACTGGATGTTTAGGCGGCGTTGTGAGCCCCCAACGGATCTAGGGTGGCACCCTGTAAGCCACCGCCCTTTAACGCCCTCTGGTGGTCAAAACTGCTTAAATATCAACTTCCTGAACTTGTCGTTGATAGGGCGCTTAACTTGTTATTTTTACTTCAAGTCACGTAAATTTTACTTTTGTACAACTTAGAACAAGAATTAAAAACATTAAATTCTCTTGTTTTTTCTCTCAACAAGCTTGTTCTAATATTATCAAGCTGTATTTGAGATTGTTTTATTCAAATTAAGTATTACGTCTATTAAATATTACATAACATCTTCGGCGGAACTGAGTTTCTTCAGCGTCGCATATAGTAGATGCATATTTGATACCACTGTAGTCAAGTTTTGTCGTTGCAGCTATAAAAAACACTTCTGAATGTAACCTGGAAGCGTTTGCAGCATTTTCTGTACAGAAATGTGAAATTAAAGATCGAAAAAAAAGCGGCATTGTGTATCAAATTAATCACAGTTAAATTGCGCTACTGCATTGTTTTTTAAACCAATCAGCCTGATTCCATGAGAATTTAAACTAATCAGGATACTTTAAGATCATAACGAACTGTTTTATTTATATGTGAGGTGAATTAAACTTGCAGACTTTCTCTGTCTACCTCTGGGCTTTGCCACAGAAGCCATCACTTTCTTACCCAATTATTCTCCTCCATTCTTTCAAGTGTCCCAACCAACTCAATAACATCTTAAATGCTATAGATACCTACATAACCTGGTTCTGAGCTCATCTGAACTCTTTCTGTCTTTCAGAATGGCATTACACATCCACCTAACCATTGTCATATCATTCCTTTCTAAACAGTCGAGATCTTCCTGCTTCACTGCCCATGTTTCACTATCGTACAACAAAACACTTCTTACACAGGCCTCATGCAACCTAACTGTTACCTCAATTGACAAGACTCTGCTAGTCAACAAAGGAATTCACTCTCTGAACCTTTTCCAAGCAGAACATATCCTGCAAGTAACACTTATTCCAACACCTCTTTCACTACACAACATATCACCTAAGTAACAGAAGTTCTCAATTATCTCTAATGAGCCATTGTTGTACATAATTAAAGCTGGAAAAACTTCATTGTCTATAATCTCAATTTTGCAACGCTTGCATACAAACTGAATGTCAGCTTTTAACCTTCCTCCAATACCACTTCCCTTCTTATGTACCCATTGCTTACAAGTCTGAGAAAAAATTGGGTTACCAACCCCTTACATGCAAACTCCACAAGGCCACTTTTCAACTACAAGGTCACACTTGGCTTCAATTCTACAAATTATGACTTAAGACTTTGCCGCATTCACTCTTAACCCTTTCTCTTCTAGTCCTTTCTTCCACTTCTCAAACTTTTCAACTAATTCTTCCAACGACTCCGCTATAGGAACCAAATCATCTGCATACAATAACTCATTAGCGATATGCATGTAACTAACCTGTAAGTTATTTTCACAACAGTTCTCTGTGTATAAGGCAACACCAAATAAATCCAATTGTTTTTTATACAACTCATTTGAACAACACTAGATTAAACACAACGATTCAGCAACAAATTTGGTTAAATGTAATTAAATTCCACCACCAATTCTTATTAGTAATCGCTTAGAAAGATTACCAATCACCCTCTATTTTCTTTTCTGCACATTGTTCAATTTATTCAGATATGTGAGATATATGTATAGTGGTCCTGGGGGGAAATTGCCTTTTCACCAATGCCCTCTACAAGTCTTGATTAGACAGTCACCAAAGACTATTTTTTCTTGACCCCTTAGTTGTGTGGTGTCAAGCGTTAAGTGGTATTTCAGCAATGAATTCTAAAAAATAAAACTCAGAAAAAAAATTTAATAAAAAAATTTTAGACAATGTTTAACTGGTCATTTTTTTTTTTTTAACACAACGTTTAATTCGGCAGTAATACTCTTCATGACCATTTTGTAGCACATTAGGTAGAAATGTGCTATTTGCTCCTATTTTTGTTACCACATCTGCTAACTGAGGTTTGGTGAGAGTCCACTCAACCTCCTTTTGATTGATGCTCTGTCTGAAAGAAGTCATGTCAACCCTTAATCGCTTGTCTTCTAAAGACTTTGATGAATGTGCAGCTTCATACAAAGATTTGTTATCTTTGTAGCACAAGATACTTTCTAAATTTGTGTTTAACATTTCCATTATTACATTTTGCACCCATATACATGCATCAATACTGTTAACAAGTGCTAATGTTTCTGCTGCAAGTGTGCTACGTACAACTCTCTTAATCTTTTTTGACTGCCATGTGATAGGTGCCATGATGTTCTCAACATTATGGCACCTATTTTGAAAAATAAAAATTCAAGCTTTCATCATGTAGCTACAACCGGGTAGGCACTATAACCAGGGATCAAGTCGGAGGTCTTATACAAAATAATTTTGGCGAGTAAAATGTTTTGAACGCCCCGGGAAAATATCAAAACACTATAAGTCACATAAATAAAACACGTGGTTTTATTTTGAAAATTTCGTACGTTTTTAATTTCTGCTGATTTTAAAAACATTCTCTCGAAATTGATTGGTGGTTAATATAAAAAGGAAAGTACTGTGAATTAAAATGACATTTAACATGGGTAAGAAAACTTTTATATTTTGTTTTTATATTAAAGAAGCAAGAATTATTATAACATGAAAATATTGTCGCAAACTCAAAACATTTTTGGCGGGCACAAACATATTTAAATTTAGCTTATCAGGCCCGGCGGAAGCAGTGCAAAGTTCATGCGGCGGTAGCGAGCGCTGTAAGCCCCCAGTGGGGGTTTTAGGGGGCAAAGCCCCCTTAGAAAATGTTTTAGCCTATTTACGAGGCTAAATTGGTTTAAAATGTAACGATTACATATAGTGTATATTACATTGCGCATAAAGAAGAGTCTTCAAATGAAACTATAATTTTGAAATTTGACGAACGCCTGCCTAAATACGGTTAAAGTTTGAGATACAAAAGCATCATTGCTTATATTTCAAATACATGCGACAAACATCTCCCTATATTCCTCCAGAAAATAGGAATTCACTCAATTTATGCATAGATAGCAAGCTATTTTTAATTGAAATTTCTATTTTGAAAATGAAAATACAAAACTACCGTACAGATTGTCCGTAAAAAAGCGGAATGTTTTGAGTTGATCGAAAACATCGCCTAATCTATACAACTTTATTTTCTTTTATGAAAGAATTTGCAAACCCTTAACAACCCCTTGTGATTTGTTTAAATAACGCGCATTTTATGTGATGTGTAAAAGAAAAATATTGAAAACGAATTTCCAAAATAAAATTTTGTCAATATATTTATTCTTCTATAAAGTGAAAAAAAACATATCTTGGCAGCAAAAAAGTCCTGCGGCCAAAGCCTGCGTTGCCGTAGTGCTTCCGCCGGGCCTGCTTATACACCAATTAGACATATCATTCTGCCATTATGAATCTTACGCGGTTTGGGGCATGGTCTCTATTTGGTTTGGTCTGAAAAGTAAACACTACCGCCGGTGAAGTTGTGCAGTTGATTCTTCTTCTTTGCAGAATTATATTTGTGACTTTTAAATATGGGAGGTTAAAACTGTGCAGTTAATGGATGTTGTAACAGCAATGCCAGGATTTATAAGTGGAGAGCTGAATCATGTTCTGTTCACGAGGGAAAAACTAAAAAGGAGTGTGGATGTTGGTTAAATCCTCCCTATAAGTTATACTGTGACTGTTGCCCTAGTGTGTTTAAGAAATTATGAAAAACGAAAGAAGTGGATCATTGCTTTACGAAGGGTAAATAGAGATAAATCAGAATGGAAACCTTGTGCCAGTGACCGAGTATGTTCTAAACATTTTTTGGATGGAGAACCAAGTGTTACTCACCCAAACCCATCACTTAAAATGGGCTATGAACTTCCACAAAAAAAGTCAAGAAGGGTGATTTTTCGTCATCCACCTCCACCACCTAAGTTAAAAAAAAAGGAAGTTGAGAACTGATATCTGATGAGCCCCAACCAGATCCACCTATGGATGTTGACTGTCACTGTGATACACTTACTACGTCCCTGCTGTCATTTGATCATTCTTATGCTTCAACGCCACATGCCTCCAAGTGTGATAAAAGCTTTTTGATTACTTCATTAATTAGCAAGGTCAATAAACTATTAGTAGTATTCATAGAGCGGCCGAAGTCTTTAATTAATCAGGCATCCACCTGGTCAGATTATAAACACCACAACACAATCAAATTTCTGATTGGAATAACACCCAGTGGGTTTATATCTTTCTTATCAGATTGTTATGGTGGCAGATCATAAGATAATTTATAACAACTGACAGTGGATTCTATGATCTGTTGGAACGTGATGATGAAGTCATGGCAGATCGTGGGTTTCAAATTAGAGAAGAGCTTATGTTACGGTTTTGCAGCCTGAGTGTCCCCCCTGGTGCTAGAGTTAAAAGTCAAATGACCATGTCTGAATGTTCAAAGACTAAACTAAATTTTTTGAAAAAACAGCTATTTTTATAGCTATAAATATAATAAAATACATTATTTTGGCATAAAACATGCATAAAGCATGTATTTCATTTCTTTGTTTTAGATACTTTGTTTTATATATTAAGCATATATATATATACATAATATAGCAAACAACTCCTGCCAGGATTTGAACCTGGGATCCTTAGGAAAATTTCAAAAGGATCATACCAACTACAAGAGTGTAAGAAAGTAAAAGGTGACGTATATTACTTACAGAAAATTTTGTTGATAGTGCTTACCTATTTTTTGCAAAAAATAATGAATTTTAAAAGTGCTTTCATGTTTCCCCTCTTTCCTGCAATCAACCACTTTAACTGTTGTAAATTGTCCTCAAGTAATGCTCCTGATAGTATTCCACCAGTTCAAGTTTGGTCAAAAACCACTTGGGGCGTCCAAACCATAAAATAACAATGGTCTGACTTTGTAACAGCCATCTGAGCTCTTCTTTCCTTCCAGTAACTTTTAATGCCCGCAGTCTTAAATACTTTTTAAGCTCTTCCACATTCATAGAGATATCATATCATAATTCATTTTGCAGCAATTAAGTAAGATCATAAAAACAATGAAGGCGATTAGCTAGTAATGTAATGTTTATACTTCGTTTTCTCAAGTTAAAATGACCCGCGCTAATTTTTCTAACCAAGGTAATTAGAGTCCAAACTTCCAATTCCGAGCGCGGTCCAGTCGTGTCGAATTGGTGTATTCAAGAAAAGGAATTATTTCATCCAGCGAAGATGAGGACTTCGAAGATTCACCGCTTTTTAATCGAGCAGTTATGTAAGTAAGATATCAATATCTTCTTGTAACTAAAAAATAGTAAGGTTGTAATAAATGTGCGGCAAATGAGTGCTTTAATATTGATGACCTGTAAAATAATGGAAACATTTTGTAAGGTGAAGGGAAAAAGATATAAAATAAGTGTTTTTAGTTACGTTGTAACTTTATTTCATCATAGTGATAAAATTAAACAAGCCTCGGAAAACAGAGAAAATAAAAGAGAAAGAGAAAAGATATTGAAAAAGCGAGTAAGTTTAAGAAATGCCTGATTATAATTTAAACTTATTTTAATAAGTTTTATTGGTGTACTATTTTTTTATTTTAAACCTAGATGGAACTTTTATCTCAAGCAGCGAAGAGAGCGATGTCGGAGATGGCACCGAAGACGACATTCAAGACGACAAAAAAATATTTTTATTTCTATTCATCTCAACTTTAGGTAACTTCAATTTCCACAAAGCAAAGACTTTTATTCGTGCATCAAACTGATGATCTAAAAATGCTTTTGAAGAAATACGGCAACTATATATGTCTGCTTGACGCAACATATAAAACCACGAGATATTCTATTCCGTTATTTTTTTTGGCCATAAAAACAAACGTCAAATATATGGTTGTAGGATCATTTGCTGTTCAGGACGAGACTATCGACGCAATTAATGAAGCTTTGACTATCATTAAGTCTTGGAACTCTGACTGAAACCGCGCTGCTTTATGGTTGACAATTGCGAGGAAGAAATTCAAGCAATCGGCACAATTTTTCCAGGTATGCTATTATTTCAACCAACATTGGAATAATTTTGAAATTAATATGGTTTTCTCGTTTTTTTTAGACTGTGTTATATTACTGTGCGACTTTCATCGCGAGCAAGCCTGGGAAAGATGGTTGGCTACAACATCGAACGGAGTTCGTTCAAAACGTGTTCTTATTCTTGCTATGTTACGAAATATCGCAGATAGTGAAACTTCGGAGCAGTTTCAAACTAATGTTCAGAATATGAAAGCAAGCGATATTTGGCTGGCGGATCAAAGCAGCAAATTACGACATTGGATAGATAACACTTGGCTTCCGTGTCATAAAGTATGATTTTATTCTATATGCAAATAGCATCATTATTAAACTTGACTACTTTCATGTATTTTTATGTTTTTCACGTTTGCATTTTCTTCTTCTAGAGATGGGTTCGATCGTATCGGATTGGTCTTTCAGAAGTCATTGTTAACACCAACAATGGTGTAGAAAGACAAAATAAGGATTTTAAACACGAGTATTTAAAACAATTTAAAGACACCTCGCCGAGTGGAATGTTAACTGTACTTGTCGAACAATTCTTGCCAGACAAATTTAAAAGGTTTGTTAACTTTACTAAATCATTATTATTTTTATTATTAAACTTATACCAAGATATTATTTGATAATTCGTTTAATTTAGCTACGTCGAAGATAACCTTGTATCGAGTGAGTATTATCGACGATACGACTCTGTCATACCGCAGTAGCTAAAGAACAGACCAAAATAGGTGGTCCACCATGTATGTAAGAATATGGAAGGTCAAGAAAAAAAAAAAAAAAAAAGGAGCAACAGGAAAAATATTATAGGATTTCAATTTGAGCCTATCAGGCGATATACTAGACCAAGTACTGACTCGGAGTCCAGTTGGGAGAGCTGTAATGAGGATACTGATCAAAAAGAATTCGCTTCACGTGTTGATGTTTCTGTGAGCACGTAGTGCAAGTGTGGAAAATGTAAGGAAATGCCGAGCGAAGCGGAGTGTCGTTGCTGTATCGAGTTAGAATCCGCGAATATTTTCAATTTGATCGGTGAGTTTTGATATGCGATTCATACGCACATGTGCTAGCTTCCTGATTTCTGTTTGGTCTGATCGTTGTGTACCGCTGTCGACATGGTCAACTTGGCACTTACAATTTCGTTGAACTAGCACAACTTGAGTCTCAGCATTGGACACATTTTTTAGTTCTTTCTAACTCACTTGAGTAGCACGGTTTTTTCGCTGAAAGATGTAAAACAATTCGAAGGATTTTCGAATTGAAAATCTTTCAGAGGGGCAAGAAAAAGATTACTCGCACTTTGCTTGCGTTCCTTGCCAAACCTTGCATCGGTTTGCATAGCAACGCTGGGTGTTTCTTTTTTCAAATCTTCTGTCTGTGTCGAAACAGAAATTTTCGAAGCATCAATTTCGTTTTCGGCCACATCTGATAGGCTCTCAGCAACTTGAACCTCCTCATACCATGAACACGCATCTTCAACGAGCAAAATATGTACAAAGTGTCAGCAAATAGAAGGAACTAAACATAATGTAAAAGGCATTTTCGTCCCCATGCCACTTTCACAATAGCTTCAGTTTTCATGTAAACGGCTAAACCCGTGCAGGGGAAAATTACCACAATAATCTCAGTTACCTTGATGCGATTCAATCTTGCAGTTGATGATCGCTCAACAGTGATTGGTTTATTTGGAAAGATTGATGGAAGAGAACCGGGTATTAACTTGCGTGCACTGCATCTCTTACTTGTCGTCGTACAAAAACGTATTCGAATTAGATAGCGTACGAGTTCGATAAATGATGATAAAAATGAAAAAATCTTCTAAACACAAATTCTTTCAAACTTTCAAATTCTGAAATCAAAGCAATTGGAAGTGAAATGAGCTTTACAGATCTTTAAATGCTTTGGAAGTGTATCCTCTCTCTTGATCAGTTTAATCCATATAGTTCGTTGTTTTGCATCTTTGGGAAAATTAAAAAAAGAAACTCCTTGTTTCTTTTGGTAGTTAAGACAACCAGATACTGTGCAAGAAGCTATATTATATTTTAGAAAAGTATTCTTCCTTATTCATCAAACTTTGTCAAATGACAAAAGGCTGTGACAATTAAAGTTTTCTGGCGTGGGTAATTCGTGACATCAAAAATCAATACATTTACCATCTGTAAAACCGCATTGGCGCATGAATCCCTTGCGTCTGCTGAAAAACTCGCCTTCCTGAAAAAAAATTCATTTTGCGGGTATTTAATTTCACGATTCAGAGAGTTACTTCCTTTGTTGACTAGCAGAGTCTTGTCAATTGAGGTAAAAGGTAGGTTGTATGAGGCCTGTGTAAGAAGTGTTATGTTGTACGGTAGTGAGACATGGGCAGTGAAGCAGGAAGATCTTGACCGTTTAGAAAGGAATGATATGAGAAAGGTTAGGTGGATGTGTTACGCCAGTCTGAGAGACAGAAAGAGTTCAGATGAGCTAAGAAGCAGGCTAAGTATCCGTAGAGTTAAAGATGTTATCCAGATAAGAAGATTGAATTGGCTGGGGCACTTGGAAAGAATGGAGGAGGATAATTGGGTAAGAAAGTGTAGAGACTTGATAGTTCCTGGGGCAAAGCCCAGAGGCAGACCGAGAAAGACTTGGCAGGAGGTTATAAGGACAGACTTGATACAGAGGAAGTTGAGTTTAGATCTAACACAGTCTAGATCAGATTGGAAGAGGGTCATTAATATACCCCGTCCAATCCATGCTAGCATGGAAAACGGACGTTAAGCCGAGAATGATGAATGATGATGTTTAAGCTTTCATCATGATTTTCTTATTCAAATAAATCGAAAACATTCCTTTCTTGATTTTCTTCAACTAATTTCGCGAATTTCACATCTTTAAATTTTTTGCGGGTACTTAATTTCGCGAATTTGGACAAAAATCGCAAAAATAATTTAGCGGACAATTCCTTGTCAAAGTTAGGGAAAACGTGATCCAGATACGCCAATTTTATCGAGTATATTGATAAAAATTTTGCGCGAGTACATTGTGCATCTTTTTTCGCGCACTCTTAACAGATAATTATAAAAGAAGCTTTATCAACACATCAATTATTGCATATCTTCCAAATTAAAGTTTACGAAATTAAAATTTTTGCTACGGTTAAAAAAGCTTATCGACCTTGTATACCATCGAAATTGTATCGTTAATCGTTCTTTTTTTCAAATTTCGCGCAATCTAATTTTCGAGTACCTTCTGAAAAAAATATTCCACGCACACCAAATTTTCGCTCAGCCAAAATGCGAAAAATTAGTATTTTGCGCAATCAATTGATCGCACTGTGGCTCTACGCGAAATTTGTAATTTTATGAATTAAGGTAACTATCCAAAAGGTCAAAAGCATTTGAAAAGGTATGTATGCTGTTTTTATAGTTCTACATGTAAGCGTAGTATGTCGATACGTATGTCATGTAAAAAATACCTTCTACAGTGATCTCAGATAGTCTTTTTCCAGCCATGCTAGAGTTGTTTCCTTCATCCACAGCTAATATCAATCTGGAAACTTTCGACAATTCAACAGTAGATTCCCTCAGTCGATAATGTTCACGAAGCACGTTCAAATTATGGCCAAGATGCTCTGCCACCCAACGGAGATCATTTTCGCTAAGGTCAGCAACTTGCATTACAGTTGCACAATATTTTCTGAGTTCAGTTGACCGAATTCGCTCGGCATACTGCAGCCCTTTAATTAACTTTAAAACGTTATTCATGCAATCATTGCCTCTTAAAGGGCGTTCTGATGCTCTTGTTGGTGTTACAAAGAGATAAATGTTCTTTGGGCAAATTCCAAGTGCATTTCTATGCTTTACCAATGCTTCCATGGCAGCTAAGACATCAACTTCCATTAGCACGGGTACCTGCCTTCCCCTCTTTCCCCTAACGTGAACTACATCCAAACTAAAAGAAATTATAACAAAGTAATGCTCGTTATCGACTCTTCTATAGACTTTGAGAATACGGAATGAAAAAATGCAAATGAGCACATTTTTGTTAAAATTGTAGCATAAAAGATAGCGAGTCAGAAACCTGACATTTTCTTCTTCTTATATCTTCTGCTTAAAGTGCATTATATGCTAAATATACAGGAAAATTGTGAACGACCTGCAAAAGGTAAAATGCGAGACCTTAAGGTCCGACGGGACATATGTATCACTTCATGTTAAGCCATGTAAAATCAAGCCACAATATCATTTTAACTAAAAAACCTGATTGGACATATTCGTCGTTGTTAAAACAACTTTTCATGTCAAAGCGCCCAGCGTTCAGCTTTTTTTCAAAATATTTTTTTTGTAGAGCATGGCAGACGTCACAAAATCGAGTGAAAAAAAGATCTTCTAAATAAAAAATTTGTTTGTGATAATTCTTTCATACGTTTTTTTCATTGCTTTTATGTAAATAGACTCAATAGGTGCCAAAAGTTTTTCATTGAAAAACTTTTGCCATGTACAGCTTTTCCAAAAAAAAAAAATATAAAAATAACGTTATGAAAATTGAATTTATTTTCGTATGTATGGCCAATGCCAGTCATGTGGTTTTACGTTCTTAAAGGGCGTGCAAGGCATGGAAGCGCTCACATGTCAACTAGTTCCGAAACCTTAAACGTTGAAATTTTTTGTTTATCTAAAAGTACTTTTATTCTCAGGAGTTTTTGTTGTTGTTCAAATCGGTATATATTTAACGTTACCCTTAATCTTAGAGAGTTAGCAGCTGCAGCATGGGACCCACAGTTATGTATCCCCTAGAAAGGAGTTTTTCGCATCCAGGGGAAACTACGATTTTGGAAATGTATAGATTTTATATTTAGTAGTTGTAATGTAGCTCGTAGGATATGTAGATGTAATACGTTGTGTTACGGCCACTGATAGCACACAGTTCTTATAACTAAGATGTACATTACATACTAAGATGACACACTACTGTCTCAGAAATTAGAAAATAAATAAGGTTATTTTTGGTTGAGCGTAGCAAATGTTTGTTTAAGTAAGGCTATAACAAACAACGTATGCTTTAATTTAGTTCATAAGAGATTTTATAGCAACGAATGGGTGGAGTCATGAAAAAAACTGTTACATACTTATTATTCTGTGTTCAGGTATACACCGGCATTGCCTACCCAACTTCCCTTACATGGCATGGGTTGACCCGCGGCTGTGGTAAAGGCACTTGCTAAACTTGTTCGCGCTGTGGACCGAACCACGGACCTTATGATTACTAAGTGATTCCGCCCCCTGCCAGGTTATTTTAATAAAAGATTGTCACCTGTCCATAAGCCTTTTTTCCAACGAAGTTAGAGTATCCTTAATTTCCTTCATCTCATTAGAACGATATTTTTCTCTCTCGTTAAATCGGGTTTGCACCATATTGAAGACTTCGTTCCCACGACGACGGTAAAAAATTGTTAAGCGAGCACCCGTAATTTCCACTAACTTTCTCCATGTTTCGAGTGAGGGATCAGCCATTAAAGAACTCGTTAATTCAGGGATTTTTTCTTTCATGAAATCCATGACTTTCATCAGGTCTTCCGTTATAGGTAAAAGTTGCATTCATGTTTTTCAAGCAAGTACTTGACACCTTTGTTTCCCACTCCAACCTATACAGCTTTAGGACGTTTTTCGCAGATGCTACGGTGTCATTATCCCGGGCTTTAATAGCAATACCGTTAACAAAGAAGCACATTTTTCCATAGTATAACCAACGAGTAAAGGCAATGATGGAGTATCAAATTTAGGCATAATTTCTCCATCATTATTAACCATTTTGAATCCGTTAAGTTCTTTTGTAGCTTTTATAACATCGTCAAAGGATTCGGGTTTCAATGCCTCGCTCAGAGTTAACTCTTTCTGGTCTGTCATTTTTCTTATAGTGAGAAGCAATCGTGCTAACACTCTCATTCTGTTTGAGATTGTGTTCAATTTTTTAAATCCTGCAACAGAATTTATTAGGAAGGAACCGTATGTAGTTATCAAAACATCTTTGGAGGCACATTGATATATTTCATCCTTCTTGATTTCCCCACACAAAGTTTTCAAGTGCCGCCACATTTCTGATTTCGTCACAAATGCTAAACAATTTACACAAGGAACATAATCCTTATGGGTAACAATATCTGTTGCACAAGGTCTTCTCCATACTAACAGCTCGCCCCCCGTTCTTTATTTTTTCCATGTTTCGGTAGAAGTCTCCTTTGAAACGGAGCAAGTCCAGCGTTATATCTTTTTCTTTTTTATCGGAAGTGTGCAACCCTTTAATCTCATCTTCGTCCTTGTGAACTATCTGCAAGTGCCTGCCAATTTTCGTGTCTAATTTACCACAGAAGTAACAGCAATGTACACGATCATAAATATGACCTCCATTAAGACCTTTGGACACTCTCGGTATAGTGATAACTAAGGCAATAACATGATAAAGTAATCATTGGACGTGCAACTACAAACTTTTGTGCGTGTGTGCCTTTGAGTTTTTTTGGACGAATAAATATGTATTAAAATAATTAAGGTTTGTCTTTTCAACTCAAAAAAGTTTGTGCCCAAGATTTTTTACATTCCTTTATTCGGAAGAATTTATACCTTATACCACATTGCACATTGCATTATTTTTTTACTTTTTTGTGCTCTTAGTAGTCTTATTTTCAAAGCCTCTTTTTTCGCTTTTGTTGAATTAGATTTCTTTTCTAGCGTTTTTGATTTACCAACCGTTTTGGGGGTCGATGTCTTCGCTTTCTTATTTGGGTGAAGTATAGCTGGCTCGTCATTCCCATCTTCATATTCCTCTGATGAAACTTATGTGTCTGTTGTTGCTTTGAAGTTGGAGTCCGAATCATCGATAGACTAGTATTCAAATAATTAACATAAATATTAGTTCCACGAAGTTATATCTGGCCTCAGCTGCAAAAAAAATGTTCTGCCATTTTCCAACGAAATGTGTAGTAGTAAAAATTTCAAACCCTGCATGTGCGATTAACAAGTAACACAGAAAATGTGATAGTTATCATCAAGTGAAGTACATACATACCATATCACTGTTTTCGTCTTCATCACTTGTGTTTATAAATGATGGAAAATCTCCATTAAATGCCAGAATTATTTTTAACATTTACTGGCTTAAAAAAAAATAAAAAAATAATGTAAATACAGTTAAAAATATTGCACTAAAAGAGAATACCAGACAGCATACGGTTATCATACAAATTTCTGACAGTTTGACAAACTTGATAAAACAGATGCTATGTGTTTAGCCACGTACTTTTTTGTTTTCTTTATAACGAAAATAACACAAAATTCTTTAAATTGTGCGTTTGACTTCGTAAACCCATCTAACTAAAATTTATTGTGGCTACAATCCCTCACAAATATTATTGAGACTACAATTAAGAAGCTTCCTCTGCTTCCTATACTTCATTGTTGATTATGCTTGTCAGCTTGTGTACATCAGTCAAATAAACATGAAATTAGAGAAAAGGAGAGGCACCTTTGCATTTTCTGTAAAAAAATTTGTTACAAAAATGTAACTCCTAGGAAAATTGCTTTTCTTTTTAGCAATGTATGTAAAAGTAAAAAAAACTACAAAATATATACACAGATAAAAAACATTATGGAGTTAACCTTGTGCCCAGTAAAAAGGTATTTGTTCACCAGCGATCAAATTTGAGAATATATCATAAAGACTTGGGGACGAGGTCAAGTTGTCACTTCAAACGAAACAAAAGATGGATAAAACAAAAAATACTAAATACTTATCAAACACCCTCAGACAATGGTTTTGCAAGTACCATATAGTTGTGAAAAGTATTTCCGATAAACTGACAATTGTTTTTTAATTTATTTTCTCATATCATCATGTGCCTGTGGATAATTTTGGAAATGAAATACCAACCTCGTCCCAGGGTCTTTTTAGTCTAACGTAAGCGCAGCTCGAATTTATATGTTTATGGCGCTGCATCACCGAAAAGGGCTACCAAAATGATTGCGTATGTTGAACGTTAAAAAATATCGAAAGCAAGCAAAAAATATATGGTATATATATTTTGACATGTGACCTGTGACCTGCGACCTGTGACCTGTATAACCTGTATGACCTGTGAAATACACCAGCCGATTTGCGAATAAAAAAAAGTGATGGCGGTTATTGGAGGAAAATTTCGTAAATAGAACATTAAGTGTATAAATCATATCGACAGTTGGTCCTTCATGAAGTCTCCTGTCTCAGCATCATAGTCTTTAATGACAACCACATGCTTCACATCATCTTGATACCTCCATTTTAGAATACCAGAATTAAATATTTGGCCACAGAAATACCCATACAGTGTTTCTTTGAAGGTTGAAATGCCAGTGGTATCTGTGCTGCTTTGTGGAGAGTCAGGAGACCCGGAGAATTATCACCATTGACATCACCATCTGTTATTGGTAGGTTGTGTCAATTGAATCTGTCTATAGGTTCTTTTTCGATTGCGGGAAGTCTTTCCTATGAAGAACACAAATTCGAAATAAATACATTGTATTTCAAAATTATTAATCTACAGATTTCTTACAGAACATTAACTTCTTACCTGCCTTTTGTGGATATGGCACAATGCATTCTAAATCACCAAACACACTTTTCAACACTGCTATAACAATACTTGCAGGATCTTCACGATACATACATGCCTGAATAAAAGAATACCATAATATTTGACCAATAAATAAACATTTTTGTTTACAAGAGACCATTCAATCCAAGTATATACAAAAATGTAACAGAAATAGAATGGTGTTTCGGTTGGAAAATCATGTTTCAAAAACATGCATGTAATAAACATATAAACCTGTAATATTCTGTTCTTGGAGAAGTTGGAAAGTATCTGCAGCATGTCATGTTGAAAGCTGTTGTTCAAACTTTACTCCTTCTATTTTTCTTCCACCCCAACACCAGTAATGAAAATTTAGTATTGAAGATAGTGTGAACATTTGCTGTTCAATCGTCAATTGATCAGGTAATGGGATATCAAATAAGAAAATGCTTTGATTTTCTTCCTTATTTATCCCAAAATGAAGTCTCGCTATCACTCATAAACCTGTGCATAGAAAACATGTAACAATACACATTAAAATGCTCACATAGACACACACAGCATCTCACATCACAATAAATAACACAAATATATAATGATGCGATACAATGTAACCTTTGTGTTAGTACCATTTTCTACTAGCATTTGCTACGATTGCTACGATGCTACTACAACAATGCATAAGCTTCCCAATATAATGTCTTCTAAACACGGGGCCGGCGAAACCGGACTTTGCCCCGCGTAACTTTCTTTCTATCTGTTACACTTACATTATAACGTCTTCTTTTAACGCGTCAAATACATTGTCTTCTTTACCGTTAAATCATTACCACCGATAAAACGCTCCACGCCAGTCATATCTAAGGAAAATGGCTAAACGAATTATTAATAACCAAGTTGATGAAACATGGGCTGAACTTACTCAACATTTATTTAAAGTAAACTTAGACTACGAGAAAGCGCTGCCACAAGACATCTCTTATAATAATACGCCAGTTCCGTGTGTCTGTCTGTCACTTTTGCAAAGTGGATTATTATCTTCACTACTTTCTTTGATAAAGTTTGTAAAACATCGCCCATAAAATTGTTCTGTAATTTACAAAACTTTTAACGTTAAAATAATATTAACGTCAAAGGAAAGTATATTAAATTAATGAAGCCATTACAGTGCACTTAAAACTTTGTGGCCAAATAACTTGGAAACGAGGTGGTGACGTCAATGATTTTTCACCGCGTGGGTAACTAGGGACCACCTGGGACCAATTTGGGTAAGTTTCCCGAACCTGGGTCCCCGAATCCGTTTCGGAATGAACGGGTTAATGACGTCATCAAAAAACCTTCAAACTCCAATATCTCTGCAACCGTTTGTCAAAGATACATGATCCTATACATTTTCTTGATCAGCGCTTTAAGCTCTACACAATAGAGGCAACGTGAAAACAAGGTTCTAAATTATTAATCTTTTTCATTTTTATCTTGCCTCAGTGGATTTTTCCACGGGCTTTATCGACTAGTCTATATAATAATACGCCAGTTCCGTCTGTCTGTCTGTGACTTTTGCAAACGCGATATTTTTTACCACCCGAATGCGCGAGTTTGTCGAGTTTTTTTGTTTTGTTTACATTTGTCTCGCAACCGTTAGAAACCACGTGATAGAAAATAAGCAGTATGATTCGTTCAAATACGTACTTTCAAACGGGACGGTATTCGAATAGAAAGTTTCCTTGGCGTAAAAACAAACAAACATAAAAATTTCTCGACAAAGTTCTCGACACAAAAGGCGAACTGAAGAAGCGGTTAGAAAATGTCTTATTTTCGACGATCCCTTAATCATAAAAAAGTGCAGATATTAAGAGCAAGGAAAGTCAAAGTGAAGAAGTGGAGTGGATTAAAAAAGCATATAATTTGGAACAGGGTTAACATCGACACACAAAACAACAACAAAGGAACGGTCCCTTCGTCTTCAAAAAAGTGCAAAAAGTGAAATGGTAAAGTGTTTCAAAAAAGAATATATGAGAAGGAAAGAAAAGTCCAAGTGAAGAAGTAGAAGTAAAAGTAGAAAAGTGAAGTTGGAAGCCACAATAAGTTACTTCGGAAGTGAAGAGTGGAGCTAGAAGTAGTAAAGTAAAGTTAGAAGTAGAACATGAATGCTAGAGTTTCAAGTTCAAGTGACTTGGAATTCAGAAAAAGTAAGAACTTTTCATATTTTTAGACGTTCCGTTTTTATATGTAGGACACTTAAAATTGTCAAGGAGAATCGTATTCTCAAAAAAAATCCATTGGAGCTTCAAATTCTTAAAGTTTACCGCATTTTTTTTTTTTTTTTTTTGCATAATTAATGTGTCTCCTGGTGCGTAACTAATGTATTTGTCCTAAAATTCAAAATGCTACATAAAGCTGTTAGCTGGCTACAATGTGCTGGCGAAATAGAAAATTCTGGTTTGTTGAACTATAACTGCAAATGTCATAATTTTTACATAGCTATTGTTTTCCTTATGTGTTTTACTAAGCACAAATGGTAGCTATAGACGTAGCTAAGTCTCCCCAGCTTAAGTATATTTAACAGGGTGTCCTAGCTACTGTTAGCTAGCTAATGTTAGCTTCAAAAAGGCTCCATCCCATAGTTAGCTCTAACCTATAAGTTATGTTGTTATTCCTCTTTTTTTTAGGTATTTATAGCTACCTTTAGTCAAACTTTTCTTCTTTTTTGAACACGAATTATGATGTAGCAAGCTAGCTACAAAATCTTTCTTGAACCTTTAGGATAGTGTGACTTATGTTAATGCCCATAGAGTATAGTTTTTTTCACATTACCTGCAAAATCACAAGTGGAACAAATTTTGTAGAATTTAAAGTGTGTGTGTTAAGTTATTTTTTATTGTTTTGTTTCTGACATCCCGTTAAACTTTTGTCAGCCTACATGTAAACTGCCAGGTTTTTTTACAGGGGTTTTTTACATTTGATTGGCAATTTACGTGGGTTTATGACTTTGGGTTAAAAAAAATTATGAGAGGATGGTATATATGGTTAAGTCAGTTTATATTGTTTGTGTTGCAAAATGCTGTTTTTTGAAATTTTGTGGAAATAGACCACATGCAATATATACTGAAAGAACAAATTTTTGTAGAATCGGACTTCACTGTAAGCTGTTGTATAAGCTGATGTCTTTATATTTCGTAATATAAACTATTGTTGGGGAGAACTAACTGTATGTGATGTCATTTTTGCTGGAAGAAAATTCCATGGTTTCACGGTTTTGTTTTTCTCGAGAATTTTACAAAATTTTGTAGGGATGAATGTTTGCTGATGATAAAAAAATTATATACTTAATGTTCTGACTGAAACTGTTTTTGTTTTTTATATTTTGTAATCTAAACGCGAGAACTGTATGCACACTGAAATCACTTTTTTAAATTTTGATGTGTTTCATAACCTTTTTGTGGAAGATTAATGGGTAATGGCAATATACGACATGCTGAATGAACTTATTTTTGTTAATTTAGATGTGTTTCTCAAAAACCGATCTGTTTTACATTTTGTGTGAACTTTTGTTTACGAACCGTATACAATGTTTCCAAAATAATGATCTTTGTTGATTCAAGTTTATTCTTTGCTCATTGATTTTTTGACAATTAGGTTTAAAATTGTTGGTAAAATGCAGTACGGAACTAAAAAGGAAAAATTTTGTGTTCTTAACTGGTTGATTTTTACATTTTGTGTAAATTTTTGTGGGAGAGGATGGTATCCAACCGAAATGACTGCTTTTTCTAGATTTAAATTTGATGTTTTTGAAACTATGGCTTTTTTATATTTTTGTATAAGTTTTTAAGGGAATGACAATATTTAAAATGTGTAAAGAACTTATATTTGTTGATTTGTGCTAACTCTTGCAGGCCTCCTTTTTGACATTTCAGAATAAAATACTGAGGGTTTTCAACATAATCACTTATAAGATGTACATATTTGAGATGCGTTATTTCTGACATTGTTATTATCCGTGTTGTGACTGTCGGTGTTGTAACTGTCGATGTTGTAACTGTTGGTGTTCTTACTGTCGGTTTGTTGGGTATTGTGAGTGTTGATGTTGTGAGTGTCGTTGTTGTAACTTTTTATCAACTAGATTTTGCACCTTGCATGCTGTTCTTTTTTATTTTGTGTAAGATTTGTGTGGAGGATTTAATGCGATTTGACATTTAATATTTGGTGTAAGATTTTAAGAACATTTTTTTTTTGTATATGCACTGCTGACGTCAGCAAAACATCTAAAGCAACCTATTTTTTCATTGGGCTTTTGCCTAAGTGGATTTTTCCACGGGCCTTATCGACTATCTCTATAATAATAAGCCAGTTCCGTGTCTCTGTGACAGGCAAAGTTGATATCGTCATTTTCCTTTGATGTTGCCGAAATTCTCTTTGAAGTCGCCGAAAAAATTATGTCCATTTTGTTAGCGGGTTTACTTTGTTTACGTCACGTGATGAAAACGACTCAATTTGATTTGCTGAAATAAATTTAACGGCTAACTTTCCAAAAATGGTGTCCCTCGACACGGAAAAAAACACAAAAGAAAGGTTCCTTCGTCTTGAAAAAAGTGATTCAGAGAAAGAAAACTCTAAGTAAAGAAGTAGAAGTAGAAAAATAAAGTGAAGAGCGGAGCTAGGAAGTAGTAAAGTAAAGTTAGAAGTAAACTCTAAGTAAAGAAGTAGAAGTAGAAAAATAAAGTTGAAAGCCACAAGAAGTTACTTCGGAAGTGAAGAGTGGAGCTAGGAAGTAGTAAAGTAAAGTTAGAAGTACAAAATGAATGCTAGAGTTTCAAGTGAATTGGAATTGATAAAAAGTAAGAACTTTTATATTTTTAGACGTTCCGTTTTTATATGTAACGCACTTAAAATTGTCAAAAAGAATCGCATTCTCAAAAAAATCCATTGGAGCTTCAAATTTATATTTTACCGCGTTTTTTATAAAAAAGCCAGCATTTGTTTACAATGGTTTGCATAATTAATGTCCTAAAATTCAAAATGCTGCTGCATAAAGCTGTTAGCTGGCAAATGTGCCAGCGAAATGGAAAGTTTTGGTTTGTTGAAATAACTGCAAATGTCATAATTTTTACATTGCTATTGTTTTCCTCTATATGTGTTGTACTAAGGCATAAATAGCTAGCTATAGACGTAGCTAAGTATCCCCAGCTTAAGTATATTTAACCGGGTGTCTTAGGTATTGTTTTGTTAGCTAGCTAGCTAATGTCAATGTTAGCTTCAAGGCTCAATCCCATAGCTAGCTCTAATCTATGAGTTTTGTTGTTATTCCTCTTTTTTTAGGTATTTATAGCTACCTTAGTAGTCAAACTTCTCTTCTTTTTTGAACACGAATTATGATGTAACAAGCTAGCTACAAAATCTTTCTTGAACTTTTAGGATACTGTGACACATTTTTATGCCCATAGAGAATAATTTTTTCACATTTCCTGTAAACCTTACAAGGGGACCACAATATGACAAGTGGAACGAATTTTATAGAATTTAAAGTGTGTGTGTTAAGTTATTTTTTATTGTTTTGTTTCGTCATCCTGTTAAACTTTTGTCAGCCTACATCTAAAAAGCCAGGTTTTTTTACAGGGGTTTTTGACATTTGATTGGAAATTTATATACGTGGGTTTATACGTGGATTAAAAAAATTTGTCAGTTCATATTGTTCGTGTTGCAAAATGCTGTTTTTTGAAATTTTGTGTAATCTTTTTGGAAATAGACCACATGCAATATATATACTGAAAGAACAAATCTTTGTAGAATCAGACTTCACTGTAAGCTGTTGCAAAGCTGATGTCTTTATCGGTAAAAATAACAGCCATCGTTTACTAATTAAGTAAAAAATAAAACGAGTTTGAAAGTTAAAAAGTATATATTTATTTGTTAAGCTTTTCGTACAATGTAAGTACATCTTAAGACTATATAAACAACTTTGTCTTTATATTTCGTATTATAAACTATTGTTTGGGAGAACTAACTGTATGTGATGTAATTTTTGCTGGAAGAAAATTCCATGGTTTCACGTTTTTGTTTTTCTTGAGAATTTTACAAAATTTTGTAGGGATAAATGTTTGCTGATGATAAAAAAATTACTTAATGTTCTGACTGAAACTGTTTTTGTTTTTTATATTTTTTAATCTAAATGGGTGGACTGTATGCACTGAAATCACTGATTTTTTTTAAATTTTGATGTGTTTCATAACCTTTTTGTGGAAGATTAATGGGTAATGGCAATATATGACATGCTGAATGAACTTATTTTTGTTGATTTAGATGTGTTTCTCAAAAACCGATCTGTTTTACATTTTGTGTAATCTTTTGTTTACGAACCGTATACAATGTTTCCAAAATAATGATCTTTTTTTATTCAATTTTATTCTTTGCTTATTGATTTTTTGACATTTAGGTTCAAAATTGTTGGTAAAGGGCAGTACGGATCATCATATTAAAAAAGAAAAATTTTTGTGTTCTTAACTGGTTGATTTTTACATTTTGTGTAAATTTTTGTGGGAGAGGATGTTATGCAACTGAAATGACTGATTTTTCTAGATTTAAATTTGATGTTTTCCAAACTATGGCTTTTTCATATTTTTGTATTAAGCTTTTAAGGGAAAGACAATGTTTATAATGTGTAAAGACCTTATTTTTGTTGATTTGTGCTAACCTCTTGCAGGCCTCCTTTTTGACATTTCAGAATAAAATACTGAGGGTTTTCAACATAATCACATAATAAGATGTATACATATTTGAGATGTGTTATTTCTGACATTATTATTATTGTTGTCGTAACTGTCTGGGTTGTGACTGTCAATGTTGTAACTTTCTACTAACTAGATTTTACACCTTGCACGCCGTTGTTTTTCATATTTTGTCTGAAGTTTTGTTGGGAGGATTTAATGCGATTTGACATGTGATATATTGTGTTAGATTTTAAGAACTTTTTTGTTAAATTATGACTTATATACTTTCTTTTTATGCATTTTCAGATTATTTTTTTTAGTAATAGGCATATTCAATATACTGAAATATTTGCTGATGTCATCAAAATTCAAATGACAGAACTTTTCAATTGTTTTTCTGCCTAAGTGGATTTTTCCACGGGCCTAATCTACTAGTCTCTTATAATAATACGGAGCTTCTGTCTGTGACTTTTGCAAAGTGGATAAAATTTCTTTGATAAAGTCTATAAAACATCGCCTATAAATTTGTTCTGTAAATTAGCAAACTTTGACGTTAGAGCAATATTGACGTCAAAGGAAAGTATATTAAGATTAGTGAAGCCATTGCATTGCACTTTTAAATTTAAGGCTAAATAACTTGGAAACGGGTGGAAATAACTGACGTCATCTCCTGCGTGGGTAACTAGGGACTACCTGGGACCAATTTGGGTAAGTTTTCCAAACCTGGGTCACCGAATCCGTTTCGGAATGGACGGGTTAATGACGTCATCAAAAAACCTTTAAACCCTAATATCTCTGCATCCGTTTGTCAAAAGTACACGATCCTATACATTTTCTTGATCAGCGTTTCAAGATCTATACGATGAAGGCAACAGGCATACAAATTTCAGAAAAAATTTTTTGTGTTCTGACAGTTCTCTGCTGACGTCAGCAAAATTTAAATGACGGTTGTTTTTCTCTGTTATCCTGCCTAAGTGGATTTTTCCACGGGCCTTATCGACTAGTTTCCAGATATTTGAAACTAAAAGCAACATCAATTGGCACGAACGCAGCTTATCTTTTACTACCAATGCTGAACACCGTCAATTGGCTAAACTATAGAATACCCCCCGTAAAAAAACCTATTTACAGTCTTTGTCGGTCCTCCTGGTACAGGAAAATCGCCAGCTTTTAAAACAGCCGTAACTGATCCACTTACCAATCTAAATGCCGATGACTCTATAATAAGTACATCAACCAGTAGTGGACTGTCGAAGTTGTTGTCCAAAAAAGGAAAAGCATACATCGCTAATCCCGAGATTTCTGAATACCTACTCAGGATGCTAAAGTCTGACGATGAAAACCAAAATGGTGACACGCAAATGCTTTGCAAACTATTTTCAGGAGAACAATGCAAGCTTAATTTTGCTACAGAAGAGCAACGCAACTTACCTGATAATGTTCCATTTTCTATAGCAGGTACCTAATTTTTTGCGTGTTAACCGTCTTTAATTATCATTATCATTACATTTTTTTTCCTTAAACCAGGTTCAACTCAAGTTAAAAGTATGGCTCTCATACTATCCCAATTGGATAATGGTAACGGAATTATCGATCGTTTTTTAATGCTTGTACCCAATTCAATGCGACCACTGCCCGCGGAACAGATTGCTGCTATGCATATGTTACATTCAGAATCTGTGCAAGACATTGCTGACATATATTCACCGCTTCTTACCATTGATTCATCCAATTCACCTATATTCTTTTTTAGTGATGATGCTCAAAGGTTAGATATATCATAATACTTCTCTCTTTTTATTCCACGATGTCATAAATAATTTCGCTCAGTTGACGTTGAATACCCTCATTCTTCCCTTAGTTTATACGAACAATCAGAAACGGATTATTGGAAACTATTCAATGATTGCTTATTAAATGGAAGGCCCACTCCAAAATCAAAATTCACCGATTTCATCCCTCGACTTGCTGTCAGCCTTCACAATATAGAGCAATCGTATAATTTCTTGAAAAGTGACCGCGAAAACGATTTTTATTTTAAAGAAGAAATCAGCATCAATACCTTAAATAGGGCTATCTATCTATTAGATATAATGGATCAACAAAAAGATACCTTCACAACGGTAAATTCAAAACTAATCATTTTATTTAAATCGTATTAATTACTTATCCACCACTCTTATTCCTAACTATATTTGTATTTTTTATATTTGTATATTTGTATATACTTTTTCTGTAAGACTGGTTAGTATTTTCAGTATAACATATCGAAACTTCGTTTTCTTTATAAATCATATGTATATATTTTCTCTAGTTCATTCAACAACTTGTCATTGAAAAAAAAAAGAAAGAAAAAAGTTACACTATCACCGGAGGAAGTGAGAACTTCAATTTTAATGTGCAGTGGTCCTGTGGTAAATTACCGCACCCTCAAGACTTCTGCACAAAGTAAATTTAGAGGATTAATGAGATCCGAATTCGAAGAAATTATCTCTTCATTGGTTAACCAAAATGCTGGCTCCATCGAAAAATTTCGAACAAACCGCTCCATAAATGAGTCGATTGTTTTTATAAAGAAAACATTTCACGAATTACCCATTGATATCAGTAAATATATTGAAAAAGCAAAATACGAAATAAAATACAATCAAAAAATTAATAAACTGATTACATCATCCATGCGAAATCACCTTCACCTTATGGGATTCATTACAGAACAGCAGCGAGATAGTTGAAATTGAATTGTAACTTTTAGAATATTGTTTCTATTTTTAGTTTTAATAAATTAGTAAATCAATCAAGTTAAATAGAGAAAATGTAATCGCATTTTAAAGTGTGAATAGGCAGGTGCATTTCATATTCACCATGACCAAACAGCATTGTATCATTTATATAGAAACCTTTGGAAATTGTTTCTTCTATTTAGTTTGATTTAATAACTTTCACTATCGCTGTTTGCCATTTTGTGAAGTATTTATGCATTTTCATTTTGTTACGTCTCATATTGATTCAACTTCCTTTTGTTTTGTCTTAAAAAATACTATTTGTTCTTTTTTATTTACAAGCAATATACTAAACATAACTTGAAAAAGTATAAAGTTGAAAAACATGAAGCGAACACGAGAAAGAGGATCTCAGACAAATGGTCCATTGAAAAAGCAAACCGTTGAAAAAGAAACACAAGTTGGAACCTCGATTGACAGCTATTCACGCCGAAATAATGAATTTAAACATATGACTTACAAACATTTATGTAAAAACATAATTTTGGACAAAGACACAGCAATACATTGGTCATTCAATAACAGTATTTTGTCTAATTCTAAAAACTGTCCAATTTGCGGATCTAAAATAGAATTGAAACATGCTCCTCTTTATTCTTCGGATGGGTTAAAGTGGAGATGTCAAAGAAACGGACATACGAAAGATGTGTCTATTCGAAAGGATTCGTGGTTCGAGGGGAGCAACTTAACAATACAAGAGCTAATCGAACTTACTTATTTGTGGACAACAGGTAAAAAACCATAAAAAAATATAATTATTGTCGCTAGTTGTTTTTTTAAATTCTTTAATGTACAATTTATACATAAATATTTATTTCAGGTATGGAACAAAAACTAATTATTCACGAAATGGGAATTTCATCTAAGTCTGCCGTCGATTGGGACAACTTTTGCAGGGAAGTTTGCGACGAAATAGTTATGAACAGGTCGTCTCCTATAGGTGGACAAGGTGTTAGGGTTCAAATCGACGAGTCCAAGTTCGGGAAACGAAAATATCACCGTGGTAAAAATTTTAGAATTAAAGTGTACTTAATATTTTTAATCAAGAGTATTTTATACTTTAACCAATCTCCTTTTCAGCGCCTGTTGTCTTGGCATAAAGATAAAGACAGCATGCGCTGGGAACGAGGTTGATACCATACCCACTTTCGTTCCCATTCAGCATTATTATAACTTACTAAAGCATTTTCTGAAACAGAAATTCTTTTTCCCATCATTTTTGTTTCTTTAAAAAAATAATTTTTTTAGGTCATAGAGTTGAGGGCCAATGGGTGTTCGGCGGAATAGAGGAATTGGAATTGGAAAGCCTATGATATCTTGGATCAAAAGGATTATATTCATTTAAAGGTTTTCAATTCACTTTTTCTACGAATAATGAAAATTAGTACAGTCATGTTTCATTAAAGAGTTATACTATTTCCATTACAGGTAAACCATTCAATAGAATTCACAAATTCTGAAGGAGACCATACGAATAAGATTGAAGGCCATTGGAGACAGGCCAAAAGTAAAATGCCCAATTTTGGGATCCGAAAAGACCACTTTAGATCACATTTGGGAGAGTTCATGTGGCGTTACGGAAATTATAATGTTGACTTGTTTGCGGAATTTATAAAGTGTATAACAAAAATATACAGTCCTAACGGGCATTCCATACATGACCATACTACATAGTTTATAATTATTCAATCTGAATATAAAGTTCAAAATTATAAAATTCATGTAAACAAGGAATATTTTTCGTTCTTTTGTGCAAACAGGGGAAGTTATTAGCCAAGTCTCGTTTATCTTTTCATGTTTCAAAGCGAAAAAAGGGAAGTTAATTGATATATATGTCGTTCTTTTGCTAATTCATAATTTTAATAGTTTTATACTTTATTACTTTTTAATTGTCACGCAAATCTCGTTTCATGCCGTTCAAATATAGCTGCCTTCCATATGCAAGGTCATAATAAAACCAAACGTCTCGTTTATTTTCAACATTCTTTATGATCCATTTGACTTGTTCTACCCGTTTACATAACTTTTTTCTATCGTTCTTTATTTTCCAATAACTGGAAATTATCCAGTCCACAGCGATTAGAGGGTTAAAACCATTGCCTTTGAAGTAATGAATATATAAAAAGTTCCAACCAAAAACATGAAAGTTTCTAAATTAAAGTTAACAAATTAGTAAGTTACTTACCAATCAAGAACAATAAGATATGAAAAGTTTCAGTATCTGACAACGGTGTTTGGAAAAAACATTTTTTTAGTGTTGATGGCCAAACTTTAAATAGAAAAAACCCATCACCGTTTATAAATTTTACAATTTCTGCACGTTGAAGTGATATTCAGGTTCGCTAAGGATAAATATTTTCTCCACATTCTCATGTATGTATACATGCATGCTGGTCATCTTTAAGAAAATGTCCAACTAGTGGCTGTCTAATCGTTATTAAACACTACAATGGTTTCATAGTTACAATCGTAGCAATCATAGCATCGTAGCAATCGTAGCTACCGTAGCAATCGTAGCATCGTAGCAATCGTAGAATCGTAGCAATCACAGCATCGTAGCAATCATAGCAATCGTAGCAATCATAGCAATCGTAGCAATCGTAGCATCATAGCAATCGTAGCTACCGTAGCAATCGTAGCATCGTAGCAATCGTAGAATCGTAGCAATCATAGCATCGTAGCAATCATAGCATCGTAGCAATCATAGCAATCGTAGCAATCATAGCATCGTAGCATCGTAGCTACCGTAGCAATCGTAGCATCGTAGCAATCGTAGAATCGTACAATCATAGCATCGTAGCAATCATAGCAATCGTAGCATCGTAGCAATTGTAGCAATCGTATCATCGTAGCAATCTTAGCATCGTAGCAATCGTATCATCGTAGCTACCGTAGCATCGTAGCAATCTTAGCATCGTAGCATCGTAGCAATCGTAGCATCGTAGCAATCGCAGATAGAAATTGCAGGTGGTATTGTAAAATTTACAATACCACCTGTTTAAAACATATTCAACGTAGCATTTGCATTTTTCTAGTAGTACCATTTTCCTTAAATGAAAATGAATATCAAAAGCTCTCAACAAAAACAACATTTATACCTCTTATTACTACCATCTGAGTTGGAAGAGCTCCATTTTTGAATTCTCTACATAGCAAAAGAAATAGTGAACATGTATTGTGCATTGTTAGCTTCAATAGAACCCTTTAATGACTTATATAAATTCTCTACGCTGGATTTGTTTTGGGCAACAACTCTATCATACCACCTGTCTTTGGAAAAGGTTGGAGTCTTATTAAAATATATCTAACTTGAAATTGTTATGGTATTATGATTAGCAATTTGCATCATATTCAAGACAATGAGCTAACAGAACGGCTGGTGTATTCCACAGGTCACAGGCCGCAGGTCACAGGTCAAAATTTTAAAATGTTTCAAATTATGACATTGCAAATAATTTTAGCCATTTCCAGTTTCGTGATGCAGCGCCATTACATAATACACAACACAGAGAATTATTTTTAACACTCTTTGCCATCTTTAACACTCGTCAGAAGAACCGCCACCGCCCCTTTATATATTCTGATTAGAATGTATGTATAAGCTGCATATAAACACCTTACGCTACTTAACCGCCCCAACATCTAAGTCTGTTAACAAACTTAGTCCTCGGGTTCTTTAAAGAGTTAACGCGTTTAGAGTCCTTTCCGTTATTGATGACTGATAACATTATAACCACTGATTTTTATTTTTTGATAGCGACATCGGGTCTTAATAATTAGGCTAAAGATCAACATGTTCCCCTTTGCTTTAGGACTTTTATTATGTTATATCGCGGGAGAGTACTTGTGCAAAATATGGTTTCTATTGCTGTATGAACGGGTATAGAACACTACAGCGTGTTTAGTATAAAATCTTTCATTAAATTGTCCTACTGTTATGTGGAGTATTATGCGATATTACGTTGGTTATGGCTTATCTACATGGAAAATATGCATCTGTTATGTAGCGATAGGGAGTATTGTTACAGTTATGCGACATATTATGCCATATTACGTTGGTTATTGTCTATCTACAGGGAAATATGTTTGTGTTGTGAGGATGTCGGATAATGAGGGTTCATGTGTCGGGTCTATTTGGTTGGGGTAATTCAGTGGATGTGTGTGTTTTTATGTCGGTAGAGATATCAAGCGGTATTACTTTATGTTGTACGTCGTGTGTCGGGTACAGTTGAGCTACAATCGTGGTCACAATATGTTGGGACAAGACAACGAATTT
This sequence comes from Hydractinia echinata, assembly GCA_030067915.1. Taxonomy (NCBI): domain Eukaryota; kingdom Metazoa; phylum Cnidaria; class Hydrozoa; order Anthoathecata; family Hydractiniidae; genus Hydractinia; species Hydractinia echinata. Next base: position 525,567 of record JASGCC010000186.1, on the reverse strand, counting down.
CGAAGTTCGCCGCCACAAGTAATTGCGTAGGCTCATTCTATATTAGATTCACACATCTTGAACTTGTCAAAGTTCACTTGTCAATGTTCAGAGTGGACTTAGGATTTAGGTTATTTGGTAAATACAAAATTCTTAAAATGTGCTAATTGTTGCTGACGTCAGCAAGGCCATTAATCACGAATTTCGGGGCCCTCGTGGTACCCGACGTGAATTATTTCGGTGTGCGGGCGTGCTGAAGAATGTGACTAGCAACTTTTCAACGCTCTCTGCCTGGCCTACTTGTGTGCAAAAGTAGCGACTTTGCAGCCTGCCAGCTGCAGAGCATTGACTATTTGACTGTGTTGTCCATATTTGGATAATGAGTAAAAAACTGCCTTAGTCTCAATATTTTTGTCCACGATTGTGGTGTTAAATGGAGTCAATGCAGAAATAGGCTATCTGCGAAAGAAAGTAGAGATTCAACACTTCCAGTCTGCAAAACAAACACGAGATTTCCATGCTGAACTGAACATGAAACTTTGAAGCCGTGGTATGTGTGGTGTTCGTACAAAGTTATTTGTCAGCTGGAGAAAGAATTCGCGGATGATGTTTTTTTTATTAAAGCTCTGCTCTCGGTTAAGTTGGATAAAGAAGGTTGTTGTGCCTGGCACTGCGAATTTTCGAATTAAAAGCAGATGTGAAGTAGAACAAGAAACCGCGGTCAGTTTAAAATCACACAGAACACTAAAGCTCACGTAGCAGCCAATATGGCACCAAAGAAATGGCAATTTTGTGTTCGTAAAGATCCAAATTATACTTAGTTTGTTTCATATTGACTCGCTTAACCCTAACCCTTCAATAAGGCTTTATACGCCATGTTGCGCTCATGCGGCGGGAAAAGATATGATTTAACAAATATCGAGCGATAGTCGGCGGACAAATACCTGAGATCTTAGATCATTCGCAAACAAATTCTTCCCTTAAAATTCATTAAATTTTCGCACACATCGAATTTTTGCGCAAAGCCGCTGCGCAAACAATTGGTTCCGCGAAAATATTGTTGATACATAATTCAAATTTTTAACAAATAAACAATGAAAAGGGTACAGTAAGGAGATATTTTAATATTTTACTACTACTAAACAAAGAAAAAACAATACAATACAATAAAACTATATAATTGCCAAATTACAAAAATAACACAAATTAGAACTGGAGACATTAAACGTGGAAAGATAACATTACATAGAAAAGTTGACGTGACAATATTTATAACAGTTTACAATGTAATTTGCCCAAAATCCATAGTTCTTTTAAATGATGAGATTTACAGTTGCTTTCTCTTGGCTTGAGCACTGCATGCTATTTTCATTAAGTTCGATGTATTTGTCCAGGATTTAGTATCATTCTGATACTATAGCCGACGTAAACGTTTGGAGTGGTGCATCGAAAGAAGGTAAGTAATGGCATGGCATGGCTCGTACATTCTTGTTATATCAGTTTATGACTCCCTGCAATTCTGCGTCCACTAGTTGCGTGTTAATAAGTTTAATATTGGATATGACTCTTGCGACTTCATATGCCTTCAATACGTGTTTTAAACTATTATAACAGGTAGTTTAAAAATGTTTTAGCGGTTGAATTCGTCAATGAGTAAAAATGTATTGATATAGTATGAATATCGATGGAGAAAATAATTTGGTACGTCTCCAGTCTTCAGATTTCAATTTATTATAAGTGATTGGATATCGATGGAGAAAATAATTTGGTACGTCTCCAGTCTTCAGATTGCAATTTATTATGGGTGATAATAGTATATTGTTAATACATATATCGATTCATCTGTGCTTTTCAACGATGAAAACTAAAGAAAAAATGAAAACTAAAAATACTATCATATAATTTTTACCCAGACATAAATTGTCCTCTTATTTCCCTATTCTACAGCATATATATGTCAAAGTTTATCATGACAACAGTTCGATACAAGTTATTAAATTCCCCTAAAATGAATTCAATGAATTTAAATCTCTATAAATCACATATTTTACATTTACCTTTAAAATTTCACCAAGAATCATCATCACAAAATTGACCATGCACATGTTTTATTTCGTAGTCATCCACTTTTTAATTCGTAAAATGTCTTTCAACTTGCTTCAGTTCATAACTCTGTTTTATTTCGTAAATCCCTTTAAACGTGTTTAAGTTCATAAAGTCTTTAAACTTGTTTTAATTTGCAAGTGTCTTTCGTGTATTTTATAAGTGTCTCTAGCTTAAAGTTAAAACTAAAATATATACAAATATAATAAAACACAATGTAAAACAAAATACTAAATGTACTACATTGGAGCAGAAGCAAAGGTACGCAGAGACAAGCCTAATCATAACATTTGTTCCATATATATAGCCCCTGTTTCTGCTCCCTTTTTAAACAAAAATCTTAAAATATAACAAAAGCCTACTTGTGCAGGCAAACTAACAAATATACAAGTGCTGCGACACAGTTTTTTGTCTGGTTGCACTTGATACACACCAAGGCCTTGCCATATTAGGTGTTTAGACAAGCACAATTTAAAAGATATTAGGAAGCTTATCATTCCCCAACCCCCCCCCCCCCCCCCCTCCCCTCCTCTCCTCCCACACTGTGTCACAGCACCTTTTAAAAATATAGCATAAACAAAATAAAACATAATGTAACAAAATTAGAATCTATGTAAATACAGTAGCTAAAACCAAGCTCCTCCCCTGCCCCCTCCTCCTCTAATTTATTTCATTACCTGCATTGCACTTGCGAGAACCACATATTGAATTATTTAAGCCGTATACCTAAACAAATTATTAAACTATTCTGTTTCATACTGTTTCAAAGCTTTTTTAATTGAAACTTGATGGCATCGTGGTCAGAAAAGTATACACATTTTACAAAATGACGAAGTTCAAAATCATTGAACAATTCTTTCTTGACATATATATGGTCAAGTGTTGCTCCACGAAGATGAGTTGGTTCTTGTACTATCTGGTAAAAATTCTGCAATATTTGTGACAACACATTTGAACGTGTGTAATCTTGGGCATTGATATTAAAGTCACCCATAATAATTTGAATTGATGATAACTGAACAATATCAGATAACGTTTCATAGAATTCAGACAAACAAGATGTATTTTTTCTGTATAATAACACTAACTTGAACAGATTGAGTGAGAAAGAAGGTTTTTTAAATTCTATAATAGAAATACCAGTGCTTTGGTAAATATTAACTATTTCAACATTAAGATCATGGCAAAATGAAATACTTTGAAACTTATCATTGGACTTGTTGTGTAACATATGAAAATTACCTAAAATATCAGAAATACAATCTGTACTTTGTTCTGGTAAAAGTTGAGTTTCAGTGAGACACAATATATCAGAGCTTACCAAAAATTGATCATGAAAAATATCTACAGCATGTCTGTTTAGGGACCTTGTATTTAATAATGTAATTGTCAATGCAGTTTCTAAATTATAATCTTGATGTAATGGTCGGAGTGTTGCTTCTCTTCTCATGCGGTCATATTCACATGTTGCTTTGGCATCAGCTTTAATAGCAGATGGTTTGTATTCACCTGTTAAAAATAGTCCATTCAAGGAAGTAACTCTACTTAAAGCCACATACATTTGACCATTGTTGAAACTTTTTTGTTTTAACAACGAAAAACTTATAACTGCCTGATCAAGACTTAAACCTTGCACTTTATGAACGGTACATGCCCAAGCTAACATCAAGGGGAATTGTGTTCGCTTTATAATTGGAGAACTATCTTTATTAGCCCTTATTATAATATTCGCCTCTGCTTTTTCAATAGGTACCCAACTGTGTTGCCTTGCTAAAGAATTGTTTTGCATCTTTTTTAGACCAGCTTGAACATCATCAAATTTTATACAAATATTGTTAACACAACCATTAGCATCAAATGATATATGTTTAATTGTCCCAAGTTGTCCATTAATTAAACGATCTGTAATGTCAATATTAACTGTTAACATTACTCTTGCATTAACCTTGACTTCTAGTTTGCCTGCCAAACCACCTGTTTGACTTTGATTGCGACTAAGTGCTTTGTCAATAACATTTCTAGCAACATTTTTAGGCAAATCATCAATTGCTAGTATTGAATACAAACGGTTTTCATTTAATCTCAACATTTGACAATTATGTTCTTCACATGGTTTATTCTCTGCAAAGATATGAAGAGCGTGATTAGGATAAGTTATATTGCTTTGAGCAACAAAGCGAGATTTTAGTAGTTTCTCATCTTCTTCCTCAATTGAGGCAGTTCGAACTTTGTTCAAGAGATCAATTAGTTTGAAATCACCCCTTTGGCGCATAACTTCATCTAGTTCAACCATCTTAAAAAGATTCCACAAATGTGCTAAATTTTGCCACAAATCATTATACTCAGAATATATTGTTCGTTGTTGTACTGGAGGCAGTTGATAGAAGTCACCTACTGTTATAACAGTTATACCAGCAAATGGAACATCATCAGAACACCCGAATATTTCATTTAACCGTAAGTGAATATACAAAAGTAGTAAATTGGAGACCATTGATATTTCGTCAATGATAATGGCTCGCAATTCGCACAGATTATTTCTCAATGCAGACCTCTCTTTATCATTAAGTCTAGGTAAATTCTTTCCAAATCTACCAACTGGAATTCCAAGAGCAGAATGAATAGTGGTTCCATTAATATTAACAGCAGCTACACCTGTTGGCGCAAGTAATAATACCTTTGGTTTGTCCAAAGATTTTGAGTAGTTGTATAGGAGTATTTTAGTTAAAGCGTGATAAACAGTTTTTATTAAATGTGATTTACCTGTTCCAGCACCTCCAGTTAAAAACACATACAATGGAGAAATCTCTATAGTTTGAGTAGCTGACAGATTTTTAACAAATCTTTTCGCCCAATTATAAATTACCTCAAAACATTGCCGTTGATTTTTATTAAGTGATGTAATTTTTTTATTTAACTCATCATCAGTAATAATGACTGGTGCACAACTAGAAGAAACAAAAACATCATCTAACACTACAGCATCCTCAGCTGGATCCTCTGATTCAGAATTGTGAGGATCTTCCATCAAATGTGCCACTTCATCATTTTCTTGATCAGCAAATTGATCCTGGTTTGAAGATAAATTTGAACGCATATTTATTAATGCCTTTTCAACTAAATCTGCACAAGGTTCAAAAACTTGTTTGTTTCTGTTGACAATATCGATAACACCGGTTTGATTGAGCTTGTCCAAATATGTTCCGGAAGTTGAACACTTGAGATCCTTTTCATTACGAAAAGGATAAAACATAAAAAGCAAATGATGTGCGTATTTCTCAGGATACTTATGTCTATTTGGTACAAAATAACGCAATACTGCTTTAACCTTGCGACATTTTAATTTTTCTTTTGAGTTCATTAAAGGGATATTTTTGGGGTAATTACAGCTGGTATTATCAACTTCAAACAGTTCATCCTGTAAAACAGATGGCTGATTATCGTTTACAACATTATCTTTCGCTGGCAAGTAATAATGTGCTATAAATTCTGCATAGCAAAATCTATCTACAATATTATACTTTCCACCTAAAAATGTAGCATTTGGTCTTTCAGTGTAACGATCTATCATGTTACGTTTAGAAATATCAACACTGTCTTCAGGTAACTCGTCAATTTCTTCCTTGCTGCGACATATTCTAAAGCGATTCTCAGGAAGATTACTGTTAGCAAAAATCACACCTGGAAAGGTTTTTCTAAGCCACAAATCAGGCATTAAAATATAAACAGCTTCCTGAACAGAACATTCTCTTTTATTAGCATAGGCTCTGGCAATTGCTCTCATTCGCTTTATGTCTGCATTTGAACTGAAAGCTTCTTTTGCTGCCTGCTTCATAGCCTCAGAAGTCTCATCTTCAGATTTTGAAAAATAAGCACACATGTATGTAACAGCCTTGTAATGATTGAAAACAGGCTGCAAATCAATATTGGCTGTCCAAGCTGCTAAACCTTCTTCAAAATAATTGTTAACAAAACAAGAATTTGGTGGACGCTTTAGGTGAATTTGGAAGTCGCCGTCATCAGAGGTAGAAAGTGCCTCGTAATAGTCATGCTCACAAATCCCTAATTCTTGAAGAATCTCTTTTATTGTTGGGACTTGTTCAAAATAATCATCTGATGGATTTAAGATGTTTCTTTTTCGAGGATCCAAATTTTTATCAATGTATTCCTTAACCACGGCAAGTAGCAACTTGCGCTTTTCTAAAATTTTTGTTTTTTTATCCAATGTTGTGTCTTTGGGTAGTGGAATAGCTATAACCGTATGATCCGTGAAAAAACGACTAAAATGGTATCTACCACACTGATTTTTATACTTTCGGCAGGATTTAGAATGAGAATGAATTTGATACGTAGTTAACAGTTTATGGAGCTCTGGATCTGTATCATTATCTGGAACATATGCCCTAATGACAGAATCAACAAACGCAACACATTCGTCAACATTTGTTTGACTTAATATAGGGGCATTTAAAACCCATAAAAAAGAATGAATATGAGGACTTCCACGAACTTGGAATTCAACACGAATCGCATAATAGTTAACTTTGCCAAGAGACCCATCAACCAATATTTCTTTAAAGAATGTTTCAACTCTGTATTGAAAATGTCTAGCAAGCAACACTGGATTAAAATTTAAATAATTGCATCGTTCAAAATAGGTCATTCTATCGATATATCCCTCTGAAAGATTTTCGCCTTTAAGTTTAGAAATTATTAAAATAAGTTCATTCCACCTTAAATCTGCACAACTTAAGGTCATAAAGAAAGTGGGCAAACCAAGCTGCTTAACCATAGCCAAAACTTCAGAGAGAAACTTTTTCCAGTAAGCTGGAGTCCCTTTAACTGTATTCATAAAATTGAAACCTTCATCCTTTGCAATAAATGATTTTACTGTATCGGAAAAGTTATTGGATAGCATACCAGCTGTTAAACGATTGGAAGTGACCTTTTTCATTGCTATATTTATTTGACTGTTTAAATTCAATTGTAACATGACTGAAAGTGCATAAAAAATGTCTGAAGCAAATTTTTGTTTATAGTTTAACAAGCGTTGATTAAAATATTTTACTGGACTTAACTTAATACTGCGGTCAGCCTTGTAACCAAATTTTCCAGTAGGGAAAAGAAAGGGGTGAGCCAATTCCTCACATTTTTCATCCATTAAAACTGATAGAGGTGTCATAGTTTCCCCTGGTGCAATTACTGCCTCTTCAGGTTGAGGAATATTAGATAGAAGCACAGTTTCCGACGTCCCTACTCTAAACTGATCCAGTGGATTATCAGAGTCTTCGATAACATTTCTAACAAATTCAGGAACATGATTTTCTGACTGTATTTCAATTGGTATTTCAATAGGTTCAGCTAGAGATAACATATCAGCCGGGATCTGACCTATATCAATTGTTATATCTTGGTACAAAGGGTTATTCATTTTCAAGTATTGTAGTACTGCCTGAACTTTTTCTGGAGAAACAGCTTCAAAGTAAACATGACCTCTGTAAGTTAACTTGCGCTTTAATTTTAGCATTACAATACCATTACTATCAGCTCCTTGAGGTAGCGTCCGTGCTAAATCTGCCGTGTCTATTGGAACATTGCAAATACTGCCTTTGAGTTTTGGCATTTGGCCTTTAGGCATAATTGTGATCTTTTTAAATAGAATTCTTCTGGATATTAAAACTTTTTCAAGTCTGTTCAAATTCGCTAAATCATTAGGGAAATTGAATATATCAAGTTTATTCCAAACAGCTTGTGCAGGAATTTCTGACTTTTTTAACTTATTATGACAAGTGCGACAAATGTAAAACTTTCCATCAGGACTTTCAATTTTTTTATAAAAGTCAAATATGTGAATATCATATTTGGCAACATCGAAAAGTATTACTGATCTGAAGTAAAGACAACGATTGCAGACCACACAAATATAGAATGGCCCTTCTTTTATCATTTCAGTGAATCTTTTTATCCTTTCTTTTGAAGTTTGATTTGATTTATTAACATAACTTTCCTGCTTCCTCCTCAGTATAGTTTTATGCATTTCAGTCCCTACAATACTGGCATAACTTAAGCGCTTTTTCATTTTTATATCTTCATGCTGAGATGTTCCTGCAATGCTTGCACGCTTTTTACATTGTGCTTTTTTAATTCGCTCATGCTCAGGTGTTCCAAAAATTTTTGCACGTTTTTCACATTTCGATTTGTTGATACGCTCATGCTCAGGTGTTCCAAAAATTTCTGCGTTTACGCATTCGATTTTTATTCGCTCATGCCAGGTTTCCAAATTTCTGCACGTTTTTCACATTTCAATTTTATTATTCGCTCATGCTCAGGTGTTCCAAAAATTTCTGCACGTTTTTCACATTTCACTTTTTTCATTCGCTCATGCTCAGGTGTTCCAAAAAATTCTGCACGTTTTTCACATTTCGCTTTTTTCATTTGCTCATGTTCAGGTGTTCCAAAAATTTCTGCATATTTCAAACGCATTTCACACTTTTTGTTACTGTAACGGGTGCTGTAATGTTTATCAAATGAAATTTTGTTCTGAATCCTTTTTCGGTTTTTCATAATAGAAGATAAAATTTCAGAACAATTTCTGGATTCTATAATTTTGATATACTGTATCTCAAACTGCATATTCGCACAATTAGCAGCAAAATGTTTAGAATATTGATACTTAATGTGCATCTGCACATCAATAAGCGACTTAAAAGATAAAAAAATTGAACTTCCATCTGCGACTAATGAGTCATCTTTATCCCGACTGTGAGAATCAAACAAAAAAAATGATTTTTTTGCCCAAATCAATGAGAAGCTAATTTCATTTGCCATAAATATTAGACCATTTCCGATATCAGTGATTGTGTCGTGATTAACAAAAATATCCTTTTGTCCCATCAATCCGTAAAGACGTGATAACTTTTCAATCTCAATATTACTTCTTTCAATTAGTACACTAGAAAGCATTTCATCCATAAATAATGGACGGAATTTACCTAATCTTTTAAACAATTCATCTCCTTTTTCTAATACATAATCTAAATCAAACGATTTCCAAACTGAAACCTTTTTAATTGAAGAAAAACATATTGAATAGAGTGCATTGCAGGCACATTGTATACCACTACTTTCACCAAATCTAGGGTCACCTTGGTGAAAAGAGCCTAGAACAACTTTTTGATGAAATTGAGGGCCTGGTCCAGGATTTATTTCAACATCGCCAGCCAAAATTAGCAAAAGTAACAGAAACACAGCAATAACAGTTATATTAATTATCTTGGATATAAAGTAATACAGCATGATACACACAACATATAGCTATGGCTACCCAGGGATCTTATAAATATTAAAAATTGCTTTTGCCGACAGTGTCTATAGCTAGCTAGCTAGCTAGCTTAGTTTACCAACTTGCTAAAGTAGAAGATTATTACACAATATTTTACTAATAGTTTTAACCAATAGTTTACAATATTTTACCAGTTTTGTACCAATAGTTCTAACCAATAGTTTACCAAGTTTTAACCAATAGTTTACCAACTTTAAACCAATTTTCACAGTTTGGTTCAGTGTTAGTTTCAGTTCTAACACCGAATAGAGAGGGAAAATTTTGTGACTTAACACCGCAAAAAATAAAAAAATAAATATGGAGCCGCTATATCAAGATATAGCTAGCTATAGTTATAATTATAGCTAGCTATAGTTTTTACAGAAAGAGAACACAAAACAAAACAAACACGCCAACTTCAATCTTTCTGTAAACTGGCGAGGGAAATCTAAACGACGGCTGTTACCAAAACAAACCGGGGGTGATAAAAATTTTGAAAGAAAACTAATCTTCGCAAATTTAATTTGTACAGTTTAGAAATGTGATAGCTATTGTTTTTATATTCATAATTCTACTAAAAGTCGACAATTTGACGATTTTAAATATAGTAAATAAGAAACTATTTGTAAAATAAATGTCTAATTTAACCCTGTTTAATAATAAAGCACTATTTCGGATACAGTGACATACGCAAAATAAAACAACTCAAATCCAGTGTGATGAAACTTTCCTGAAGACCGCCGCCGCCGCCGCCGTCGCCGCGACGGAAGGGTAAACCAACATATCACAATACTCCGTTTGTGTGATTTAATAAGCTGCTCTTTTTAAATCAACGATTTTAGCTTAAAAGAATGGTTTACTATAAAAGACCTCGAAAAATACTATTTTCTGGTGAACTTTGTTTATCGTGGATGGTGTTATAGGTAGGGCAGATTTTGTAATGTTTGTGACTTTCATACTATTTTTAAACTAGTAAAATAACAAATCACTGAGCTATGAAATTTTTGTTAGTTATATAAAAACGGAAAATGCCTTATTCACATAAAAAATGTAATTTATATTTTATCAAATATAATTTTATGTTGTCTTGTGCTGCATTTTATTCTGTTTTCTTCTCGCACACGCTTTCATAAAACAGTACTCTTATTCGGCTGGTCACCAAAAATCTATTTAAAAATAAGCTCTGCAGCGTAGAGTTAGCCATGTGGTCTACAAAAATTTGTAGTTCTTTAAAAAATACAATGATGAAGAATCATCGCGCTAGTAAATTGACAACAAAAAACTACATTATTTGCGACGTTTCGGGTGTTCACACACCCATTTTCAAGCAATCAAAAACGTACAATGTTCTCCTAAATATATACAAGTTTAACAATAACCATAGTTACAGATTAAATACTAATTGTATAAATACAATGGAGCAGATCTAATGTTGTTATTCAACTGGGGACTATCCCGCATTATGAACAAACTCTCTTTAATCTCTAGCAAATACCGGTTGTTACCCCTAGAGAGTATACTAAAATCGTCAAGAGATGATGTGGTGTGACAGGCTTTAAGATGATCTTTAATTGCCGTGCAATTAGATGAGGTTGATTTCTTACCTGTTAAGGGAGACACTCCGAGGTGCTCGCTTACCCGAACCTTAAGATGACGCGACGTCTCACCTATATAAGTGGCGTTGCATCTCTTGACGATTTTAGTATACTCTCTAGGGGTAACAACCGGTATTTGCTAGAGATTAAAGAGAGTTTGTTCATAATGCGGGATAGTTCCCAGTTGAATAACAACATTAGATCTGCTCCATTGTATTTATACAATTAGTATTTAATCTGTAACTATGGTTATTGTTAAACTTGTATATATTTAGGAGAACATTGTACGTTTTTGATTGCTTGAAAATGGGTGTGTGAACACCCGAAACGTCGCAAATAATGTAGTTTTTTGTTGTCAATTTACTAGCGCGATGATTCTTCATCATTGTATTTTTTAAAGAACTACAAATTTTTGTAGACCACATGGCTAACTCTACGCTGCAGAGCTTATTTTTAAATAGATTTTTGGTGACCAGCCGAATAAGAGTACTGTTTTATGAAAGCGTGTGCGAGAAAAAAACAGAATAAAATGCAGCACAAGACAACATAAAATTATATTTGATAAAATATAAATTACATTTTTTATGTGAATAAGGCATTTTCCGTTTTTATATAACTAACAAAAATTTCATAGCTCAGTGATTTGTTATTTTACTAGTTTAAAAATAGTATGAAAGTCACAAACATTACAAAATCTGCTCTACCTATAACACCATCCACGATAAACAAAGTTCACCAGAAAATAGTATTTTTCGAGGTCTTCTATAGTAAACCATTCTTTTAAGCTAAAATCGTTGATTTAAAAAGAGCAGCTTATTCTACTTCACATCTGCTTTTAATTCGAAAATTCGCAGTGCCAGGCACAACAACCTTCTTTATCCAACTTAACCGAGAGCAGAGCTTTAATAAAAAAAACATCATCCGCGAATTCTTTCTCCAGCTGACAAATAACTTTGTACGAACACCACACATACCACGGCTTCAAAGTTTCATGTTCAGTTCAGCATGGAAATCTCGTGTTTGTTTTGCAGACTGGAAGTGTTGAATCTCTACTTTCTTTCGCAGATAGCCTATTTCTGCATCGACTCCATTTAACACCACAATCGTGGACAAAAATTATGAGACTAAGGCAGTTTTTTACTCATTATCCAAATATGGACAACACAGTCAAATAGTCAATGCTCTGCAGCTGGCAGGCTGCAAAGTCGCTACTTTTGCACACAAGTAGGCCAGGCAGAGAGCGTTGAAAAGTTGCTAGTCACATTCTTCAGCACGCCCGCACACCGAAATAATTCACGTCGGGTACCACGAGGGCCCCGAAATTCGTGATTAATGGCCTTGCTGACGTCAGCAACAATTAGCACATTTTAAGAATTTTGTATTTACCAAATAACCTAAATCCTAAGTCCACTCTGAACATTGACAAGTGAACTTTGACAAGTTCAAGATGTGTGAATCTAATATAGAATGAGCCTACGCAATTACTTGTGGCGGCGAACTTCGAAATTCGTTGTCTTGTCCCAACATATTGTGACCACGATTGTAGCTCAACTGTACCCGACACACGACGTACAACATAAAGTAATACCGCTTGATATCTCTACCGACATAAAAACACACACATCCACTGAATTACCCCAACCAAATAGACCCGACACATGAACCCTCATTATCCGACATCCTCACAACACAAACATATTTCCCTGTAGATAGACAATAACCAACGTAATATGGCATAATATGTCGCATAACTGTAACAATACTCCCTATCGCTACATAACAGATGCATATTTTCTATGTAGATAAGCCATAACCAACGTAATATCGCATAATACTCCACATAACAGTAGGACAATTTAATGAAAGATTTTATACTAAACACGCTGTAGTGTTCTATACCCGTTCATACAGCAATAGAAACCATATTTTGCACAAGTACTCTCCCGCGATATAACATAATAAAAGTCCTAAAGCAAAGGGGAACATGTTGATCTTTAGCCTAATTATTAAGACCCGATGTCGCTATCAAAAAATAAAAATCAGTGGTTATAATGTTATCAGTCATCAATAACGGAAAGGACTCTAAACGCGTTAACTCTTTAAAGAACCCGAGGACTAAGTTTGTTAACAGACTTAGATGTTGGGGGCGGTTAAGTAGCGTAAGGTGTTTATATGCAGCTTATACATACATTCTAATCAGAATATATAAAGGGGCGGTGGCGGTTCTTCTGACGAGTGTTAAAGATGGCAAAGAGTGTTAAAAATAATTCTCTGTGTTGTGTATTATGTAATGGCGCTGCATCACGAAACTGGAAATAGCTAAAATTATTTGCAATGTCATAATTTGAAACATTTTAAAATTTTGACCTGTGACCTGCGGCCTGTGACCTGTGGAATACACCAGCCGTTCTGTTAGCTCATTGTCTTGAATATGATGCAAATTGCTAATCATAATACCATAACAATTTCAAGTTAGATATATTTTAATAAGACTCCAACCTTTTCCAAAGACAGGTGGTATGATAGAGTTGTTGCCCAAAACAAATCCAGCGTAGAGAATTTATATAAGTCATTAAAGGGTTCTATTGAAGCTAACAATGCACAATACATGTTCACTATTTCTTTTGCTATGTAGAGAATTCAAAAATGGAGCTCTTCCAACTCAGATGGTAGTAATAAGAGGTATAAATGTTGTTTTTGTTGAGAGCTTTTGATATTCATTTTCATTTAAGGAAAATGGTACTAACACAAAGGTTACATTGTATCGCATCATTATATATTTGTGTTATTTATTGTGATGTGAGATGCTGTGTGTGTCTATGTGAGCATTTTAATGTGTATTGTTACATGTTTTCTATGCACAGGTTTATGAGTGATAGCGAGACTTCATTTTGGGAAAGGAGTCTATTATTGTATCGTACCAATAAGGAAGAAAATCAAAGCATTTTCTTATTTGATATCCCATTACCTGATCAATTGACGATTGAACAGCAAATGTTCACACTATCTTCAATACTAAATTTTCATTACTGGTGTTGGGGTGGAAGAAAAATAGAAGGAGTAAAGTTTGAACAACAGCTTTCAACATGACATGCTGCAGATACTTTCCAACTTCTCCAAGAACAGAATATTACAGGTTTATATGTTTATTACATGCATGTTTTTGAAACATGATTTTCCAACCGAAACACCATTCTATTTCTGTTACATTTTTGTACTTGGATTGAATGGTCTCTTGTAAACAAAAATGTTTATTTATTGGTCAAATATTATGGTATTCTTTTATTCAGGCATGTATGTATCGTGAAGATCCTGCAAGTATTGTTATAGCAGTGTTGAAAAGTGTGTTTGGTGATTTAGAATGCATTGTGCCATATCCACAAAAGGCAGGTAAGAAGTTAATGTTCTGTAAGAAATCTGTAGATTAATAATTTTGAAATACAATGTATTTATTTCGAATTTGTGTTCTTCATAGGAAAGACTTCCCGCAATCGAAAAAGAACCTATAGACAGATTCAATTGACACAACCTACCAATAACAGATGGTGATGTCAATGGTGATAATTCTCCGGGTCTCCTGACTCTCCACAAAACAGCACAGATACCACTGGCATTTCAACCTTCAAAGAAACACTGTATGGGTATTTCTGTGGCCAAATATTTAATTCTGGTATTCTAAAATGGAGGTATCAAGATGATGTGAAGCATGTGGTTGTCATTAAAGACTATGATGCTGAGACAGGAGACTTCATGAAGGACCAACTGTCGATATGATTTATACACTTAATGTTCTATTTACGAAATTTTCCTCCAATAACCGCCATCACTTTTTTTTATTCGCAAATCGGCTGGTGTATTTCACAGGTCATACAGGTTATACAGGTCACAGGTCGCAGGTCACAGGTCACATGTCAAAATATATATACCATATATTTTTTGCTTGCTTTCGATATTTTTTAACGTTCAACATACGCAATCATTTTGGTAGCCCTTTTCGGTGATGCAGCGCCATAAACATATAAATTCGAGCTGCGCTTACGTTAGACTAAAAAGACCCTGGGACGAGGTTGGTATTTCATTTCCAAAATTATCCACAGGCACATGATGATATGAGAAAATAAATTAAAAAACAATTGTCAGTTTATCGGAAATACTTTTCACAACTATATGGTACTTGCAAAACCATTGTCTGAGGGTGTTTGATAAGTATTTAGTATTTTTTGTTTTATCCATCTTTTGTTTCGTTTGAAGTGACAACTTGACCTCGTCCCCAAGTCTTTATGATATATTCTCAAATTTGATCGCTGGTGAACAAATACCTTTTTACTGGGCACAAGGTTAACTCCATAATGTTTTTTATCTGTGTATATATTTTGTAGTTTTTTTCACTTTTACATACATTGCTAAAAAGAAAAGCAATTTTCCTAGGAGTTACATTTTTGTAACAAATTTTTTTACAGAAAATGCAAAAGTGCCTCTCCTTTTCTCTAATTTCATGTTTATTTGACTGATGTACACAAGCTGACAAGCATAATCAACAATGAAGTATAGGAAGCAGAGGAAGCTTCTTAATTGTAGTCTCAATAATATTTGTGAGGGATTGTAGCCACAATAAATTTTAGTTAGATGGGTTTACGAAGTCAAACGCACAATTTAAAGAATTTTGTGTTATTTTCGTTATAAAGAAAACAAAAAAGTACGTGGCTAAACACATAGCATCTGTTTTATCAAGTTTGTCAAACTGTCAGAAATTTGTATGATAACCGTATGCTGTCTGGTATTCTCTTTTAGTGCAATATTTTTAACTGTATTTACATTATTTTTTTATTTTTTTTTAAGCCAGTAAATGTTAAAAATAATTCTGGCATTTAATGGAGATTTTCCATCATTTATAAACACAAGTGATGAAGACGAAAACAGTGATATGGTATGTATGTACTTCACTTGATGATAACTATCACATTTTCTGTGTTACTTGTTAATCGCACATGCAGGGTTTGAAATTTTTACTACTACACATTTCGTTGGAAAATGGCAGAACATTTTTTTTGCAGCTGAGGCCAGATATAACTTCGTGGAACTAATATTTATGTTAATTATTTGAATACTAGTCTATCGATGATTCGGACTCCAACTTCAAAGCAACAACAGACACATAAGTTTCATCAGAGGAATATGAAGATGGGAATGACGAGCCAGCTATACTTCACCCAAATAAGAAAGCGAAGACATCGACCCCCAAAACGGTTGGTAAATCAAAAACGCTAGAAAAGAAATCTAATTCAACAAAAGCGAAAAAAGAGGCTTTGAAAATAAGACTACTAAGAGCACAAAAAAGTAAAAAAATAATGCAATGTGCAATGTGGTATAAGGTATAAATTCTTCCGAATAAAGGAATGTAAAAAATCTTGGGCACAAACTTTTTTGAGTTGAAAAGACAAACCTTAATTATTTTAATACATATTTATTGGTCCAAAAAAACTCAAAGGCACACACGCACAAAAGTTTGTAGTTGCACGTCCAATGGTTACTTTATCATGTTATTGCCTTAGTTATCACTATACCGAGAGTGTCCAAAGGTCTTAATGGAGGTCATATTTATGATCGTGTACATTGCTGTTACTTCTGTGGTAAATTAGACACGAAAATTGGCAGGCACTTGCAGATAGTTCACAAGGACGAAGATGAGATTAAAGGGTTGCACACTTCCTATAAAAAAGAAAAAGATATAACGCTGGACTTGCTCCGTTTCAAAGGAGACTTCTACCGAAACATGGAAATAATAAAGAACGGGGGGCGAGCTGTTAGTATGGAGAAGACCTTGTGCAACAGATATTGTTACCCATAAGGATTATGTTCCTTGTGTAAATTGTTTAGCATTTGTGACGAAATCAGAAATGTGGCGGCACTTGAAAACTTTGTGGAGAAGAATGAACTGTGTACGTTATAAACTGTACCATAAGTTACAGAAATATGAACTGAGTTGAACAGATGTCCACCTATTGCCATGTCTCATGGCATCATTGTTTGATTATGTTTTATTGATAGTTTATAGCTTTTTCCTTTATATCTTTTAGATCCAATCATTCTAAAATTTACAAGAAAAGTTAACTAAAAAGTAATAACAGAACGACTTTTGTCCATGATTGGATCTTTTATTTTCACGTGATTGGATGTGAGTGTTTTGTATCATTGAACACCATGACTGTGCTATCCTGCCCAATCCCGTTGGGCAGGATAGCGTCACATGAACGCTACCTCAGAAGATTGGAATGCATTCTCCAGGCGCTGGGAGACCTATCGTACCGGTTCTTCCATACCTGCCGCAGCTGCTTCTGGCCAGCTCCTTGAGTGCACAGATGAACAGCTTGGTAATATTGTGCTCACAGCTAAACCTAACTTCACTACCCTCGCACTTGATGAAGCCCTTGCAACATTGAAGAAGTTAGCTGTGATTCCTATTGCACTAGGTGTCGTACGATCTGAACTTCTAGCTATGCGTCAGCACGCTGATGAACCCTTCCGTACATTTGCGGCTAAGGTTCAGGGCAAAGCAGAGACATGTGAATTTAAAACAGTGTTTGATGGCTCTTGTGGTAACTGTGCTACTGCTTATCGTGGTGAAGTATACTATACTGATGAAGTCATCAGAGACGTTCTTCTCAATGGTATAGCTGACATTGACATTCAACGTGATGCTCTTAGTACTGATGATATCCAGATGAAACCGTTAAATGACGTTATTGCTTTTGTTGAGAATAAAGAGACCGCACGTAATGCCAACCCAATATCTTCGGTTACAGCGTTATCAGCTTACCGCCGAAGTAATCTTCCTGATGATCACAAGCAACAAACCGACCAACGGCGTCGTAATCGTATGCCCTCCCCAAGTGAGGCTGACAAAGCGAAAACCGCTAACTGTCTTGACTGCAATAAAGTATTCAACGTCTTCAAAAAGAAACCGAGAGGGTGGAACCGCAAACCCCACGTTCAATGCGAATCATGTTGGAAGAAGAACAGGGATGACCACCGACACCAGACCAGTCAGTCCAACGCCATCAGCAGCACATTCGACTCCCTTGGCCAAATCTCCTCCATCGCTAGTGCACCCTCACCATCTACCAAGGTTGCTGCCATCTCTAATTCACAGAAACCACTTGAGCATCAAATCTTCACAAAAGGAGCGTGGCGACGAGCCCGTGTGAGATCCCACCCCACTGTCAACCTACGCGTCTCCCTTGACAATCATAATTCCAGATCTGTTGATGCTAAAGCTGTAACTGACTCCGGAGCCCAGTCTGACATCTGGTCCCTAGAACATTTCCTGAAAGCCGGATTTAGGATGTCAGATTTATCACCCGCAGTTCTCTCACTTGATGCAGCCAACAAATCGCCCATTAAAATCGATGGAGTCTTCCGTGGTAAAATGACTGGTACCATGGGTAACGGGAACAAGATAAATTGCCGGTCAATGATATACGTTAGTTGTCACATTAATTATTTGTACCTATCGTATGACTCAATGCTCCAACTTGGTATAGTGAGTCAAGACTTTCCAACTATCGGAAAATTTTCGAACAATCTGACAAGCCAAGAAACATTCTCGCACCCTCAGGCAAATAAAAACCTGCCTGTGGGATCCATTTGTGGTGCCAGCAAAGATGATGGAGGCATTTGCGACTGTCCGATAAGAACTGCACCACCAGCCCGCCCGAAAGAACTACCGTTTCCATGCACTCCTGAGAACAGTACTCGTATGCGCGACTGGCTCCTTGATCGATACGGGGGCTCTACATTCAATACATGCCCTCACCAACAACTACCTCGCATGGATGGTCCACCAGTCGAGATCCACATCAAAGAAAATGCTGCCCCTGTCGCACACCACAAAGCGATACCTGTGCCCATCCACTGGAGAGATAAGGTCTACGTTGATCTTGCACGTGATGTTGCCCTCGACGTAATCGAACCGGTACCCCTTGGTGAACCGTCTGACTGGTGTCACCACATGGTCGTTGCTAGGAAACATGATGGATCCCCTCGTAGAACCGTCGACCTGTCTCCACTGAACAAATTTTGCAAAAGGGAGACCCATAATCCTGAACAGCCGTTCCATATTGTACGTCGTATCCCTCGTAATACCTGGAAGACTGTAGTAGACGCTTGGAATGGCTATCACAGCCTTCCTTTGCGCGAATCCGATCGCCATCTTACAACTTTTATAACACCTATCGGGAGATTTCGTTACAAACGTGCACCCCAAGGCTTCTTGTCTTCAGGTGACGGCTACAACCGACGTTTTGACACCATCCTATCAGATTTTAACCACAAGGAACGCATTGTTGATGACACCCTTCACTATGATGAAGATTTGACAGAGCATTGGTGGTGAACTATTGACTTATTGACTCTCATTGGAAACTCGGGTATTGTCGTTAACCCTGAGAAATTCCAATTTGCGCAGAAGGAGGTTGTAATTTTCCGACACCATCAACAACAACCGACATTCGGAGTTGGTTTGGTCTGGTGAACCAGGTGTCAAACTATGCCCAGCTCCGAGACCACATGGAACCCTTCCGCAAGTTCCTCTCGCCACGTACACCATTTGAGTGGAACGACGAGCTTGACGCAGCCTTCGAATCTTCCAAAGAAGCGATCATCAATGCAATCAAAAAGGGGGTAGAGATTTTCGACCTTGGCCGTCCGACTTGCCTGCGTACCGACTGGTCAAAGAAGGGGATTGGTTACTTCTTGCTTCAGAAACATTGTTCATGTGACATCATCGACCCGGACTGCTGCCCTGGAGGTTGCTAGTTCCCGATTCCTGTCATCAGCCGAAAAGCACTACGTTCCGATTGAAGGTGAGGCCTTAGCCATTACATGGGGCCTCGAGCAGACCAGATTCTTCACCCTTGGATGTCCTGACTTGACTGTCATCACCGACCACAAGCCCCTGATAAAGATATACGGAGACAAACGGCTTGACGAAATCAGAAACACCAGGCTCGTTCGATTGAAGCAAAGAACACTTCCTTGGTATTTCAAAATCATACATCTCCCAGGGAAAACTAATCCAGCTTGTGATGCTACCTCTCGCTACCCTTCCTCCACAGAAGACCAGGAAGATGAATCCTTGGTTCTTGCTGCCATCCAACGTCACACCAATAATGTTGCATCAATCACCTGGGACCACCTCGTCGAAGAGACCCAGAAAGACGAAGCCATGCAATCCCTCATCGCTGCCCTTCACGCTAGATTTCCACCAGAGAGCCGTGATTCTCCCGCTGTGTCTCAATTCTGGCAGTACCGTGAAAGTCTCCACGTGTCCGATGGTGTGGTCATCTATGACGATCGTGTTGTCGTCCCGCCGTCCCTTCGTCCTGCTGTCCTCGAAGCACTTCATGCAGCCCACCAAGGTGTGTCGATTATGGGATCCCGTGCGCGAGCCATCGTATTCTGGCCCGGTATGACGGCTGACATTGAAAAGACGAGACAGAACTGCCGAGAGTGTATCGTCAATGCCCCCTCACAACCAACTGCTACCGTACTACCCTCCCCACCACCATCGACACCATTCGAGAAAGTGTTTGCTGATTTCTTCGATTCTGCCGGTCAACATTACCTCGTGGTTGGCAATCGTCTCTTTGCATGGTGTGATGTCTTCACCGCTCCTCACGGCTCACCGCAATCAGGTGCTGCCGGTTTGATATCGTGTCTTCGAAATTACTTTGCTCGTTTTGGTGTTCCCGATGAGATAACCAGTGACGGCGGGCCTGAGTTCATTGCGTCCGCTACTGACGAGTTCCTCAAATGTTGGGGCGTATCTCACAGATTTTCATCTGCCTATTACCCGCAATCGAATGGACGTGCTGAAGTAGCAGTTAAATCTACCAAGCGCCTCCTTCGTGCCAACACAGGTCCCTCTGGATCGCTGGATACTGACAAATTCCTACGTGCAATGATGCAAATGAGAAACACACCTGACCCTGTTTGCAACATCTCTCCAGCCCAGATCGTTTTCGGCAGACCCATCAGAGATGCCTTTGCATTCGCGAACCGTCTGGTCAAGTACGATAACCATCACATTCGTCCACTATGGCGTGATGCGTGGGCACAGAAAGAGTCAGCAATGAGAAAACGATTCTTTCACTCAATCGAGAAGCTTGATACCAAAATCCACAGCCTTCCATCCCTTCAACTTGGTGATCGTTGTTTCATCCAAAGTCAGGCAGGCCACTACCCCAAACGTTGGGACCGCTCCGGCACAGTGGTTGAAATCCATGGTTTTGAAAGCTACACCCTGAAAGTCGATGGCTCTGGCAGACTCACAAGACGCAACCGCAAACACCTTCGTCGATTATCACCAGCGGATCCAGCTTCGAATTACGAAACAGCTCCACCATCGTTGCCAGCTCCCAAGCCATCAAACCGTGCGGCATTCCCACCGGTAACGACACAATTGCCGTTGCAACCAGCTGCTTCTCCCGCACTACAGATCCCTTCTGGCAATGGTGACCCTCAAGAAGACATCGTTGTCAACGACCCCACTGCGCTTGTACCTCTTGTGCCATCAACCCCTGACCCAACTACGTCCCCCAGCCAAACGGGACTGAACCAGTCAAATGATGTGCCATCCCCCCAAACTGTTGAACAACCTTCTCGCCCTACTCGTGTCAGACGATCACCTAAACATTATGAACCAGAATCTGGTAAATGGGTTTAATTCGCCTTTGTCGAACTGGAGGGAGATGAAGAAGAATGAACTGTGTACGTTATAAACTGTACCATAAGTTACAGAAATATGAACTGAGTTGAACAGATGTCCACCTATTGCCATGTCTCATGGCATCATTGTTTGATTATGTTTTATTGATAGTTTATAGCTTTTTCCTTTATATCTTTTAGATCCAATCATTCTAAAAATTACAAGAAAAGTTAACTAAAAAGTAATAACAGAACGACTTTTGTCCACTTTGTGTGGGGAAATCAAGAAGGATGAAATATATCAATGTGCCTCCAAAGATGTTTTGATAACTACATACGGTTCCTTCCTAATAAATTCTGTTGCAGGATTTAAAAAATTGAACACAATCTCAAACAGAATGAGAGTGTTAGCACGATTGCTTCTCACTATAAGAAAAATGACAGACCAGAAAGAGTTAACTCTGAGCGTGGTATTGAAACCCGAATCCTTTGACGATGTTATAAAAGCTACAAAAGAACTTAACGGATTCAAAATGGTTAACAATGATGGAGAAATTATGCCTAAATTTGATACTCCATCATTGCCTTTACTCGTTGGTTATGCTATGGAAAAATGTGCTTCTTTGTTAACGGTATTGCTATTAAAGCCCGGGATAATGACACCGTAGCATCTGCGAAAAACGTCCTAAAGCTGTATAGGTTGGAGTGGGAAACAAAGGTGTCAAGTACTTGCTTGAAAAACATGAATGCAACTTTTACCTATAACGGAAGACCTGATGAAAGTCATGGATTTCATGAAAGAAAAAATCCCTGAATTAACGAGTTCTTTAATGGCTGATCCCTCACTCGAAACATGGAGAAAGTTAGTGGAAATTACGGGTGCTCGCTTAACAATTTTTTACCGTCGTCGTGGGAACGAAGTCTTCAATATGGTGCAAACCCGATTTAACGAGAGAGAAAAATATCGTTCTAATGAGATGAAGGAAATTAAGGATACTCTAACTTCGTTGGAAAAAAGGCTTATGGACAGGTGACAATCTTTTATTAAAATAACCTGGCAGGGGGCGGAATCGCTTAGTAATCATAAGGTCCGTGGTTCGGTCCACAGCGCGAACAAGTTTAGCAAGTGCCTTTACCACAGCTGCGGGTCAACCCATGCCATGTAAGGGAAGTTGGGTAGGCAATGCCGGTGTATACCTGAACACAGAATAATAAGTATGTAACAGTTTTTTTCATGACTCTACCCATTCGTTGCTATAAAATCTCTTATGAACTAAATTAAAGCATACGTTGTTTGTTATAGCCTTACTTAAACAAACATTTGCTACGCTCAACCAAAAATAACCTTATTTATTTTCTAATTTCTGAGACAGTAGTGTGTCATCTTAGTATGTAATGTACATCTTAGTTATAAGAACTGTGTGCTATCAGTGGCCGTAACACAACGTATTACATCTACATATCCTACGAGCTACATTACAACTACTAAATATAAAATCTATACATTTCCAAAATCGTAGTTTCCCCTGGATGCGAAAAACTCCTTTCTAGGGGATACATAACTGTGGGTCCCATGCTGCAGCTGCTAACTCTCTAAGATTAAGGGTAACGTTAAATATATACCGATTTGAACAACAACAAAAACTCCTGAAAATAAAAGTACTTTTAGATAAACAAAAAATTTCAACGTTTAAGGTTTCGGAACTAGTTGACATGTGAGCGCTTCCATGCCTTGCACGCCCTTTAAGAACGTAAAACCACATGACTGGCATTGGCCATACATACGAAAATAAATTCAATTTTCATAACGTTATTTTTATATTTTTTTTTTTGGAAAAGCTGTACATGGCAAAAGTTTTTCAATGAAAAACTTTTGGCACCTATTGAGTCTATTTACATAAAAGCAATGAAAAAAACGTATGAAAGAATTATCACAAACAAATTTTTTATTTAGAAGATCTTTTTTCACTCGATTTTGTGACGTCTGCCATGCTCTACAAAAAAAATATTTTGAAAAAAAGCTGAACGCTGGGCGCTTTGACATGAAAAGTTGTTTTAACAACGACGAATATGTCCAATCAGGTTTTTTAGTTAAAATGATATTGTGGCTTGATTTTATATGGCTTAACATGAAGTGATACATATGTCCCGTCGGACCTTAAGGTCTCGCATTTTACCTTTTGCAGGTCGTTCACAATTTTCCTGTATATTTAGCATATAATGCACTTTAAGCAGAGGATATAAGAAGAAGAAAATGTCAGGTTTCTGACTCGCTATCTTTTATGCTACAATTTTAACAAAAATGTGCTCATTTGCATTTTTTCATTCCGTATTCTCAAAGTCTATAGAAGAGTCGATAACGAGCATTACTTTGTTATAATTTCTTTTAGTTTGGATGTAGTTCACGTTAGGGGAAAGAGGGGAAGGCAGGTACCCGTGCTAATGGAAGTTGATGTCTTAGCTGCCATGGAAGCATTGGTAAAGCATAGAAATGCACTTGGAATTTGCCCAAAGAACATTTATCTCTTTGTAACACCAACAAGAGCATCAGAACGCCCTTTAAGAGGCAATGATTGCATGAATAACGTTTTAAAGTTAATTAAAGGGCTGCAGTATGCCGAGCGAATTCGGTCAACTGAACTCAGAAAATATTGTGCAACTGTAATGCAAGTTGCTGACCTTAGCGAAAATGATCTCCGTTGGGTGGCAGAGCATCTTGGCCATAATTTGAACGTGCTTCGTGAACATTATCGACTGAGGGAATCTACTGTTGAATTGTCGAAAGTTTCCAGATTGATATTAGCTGTGGATGAAGGAAACAACTCTAGCATGGCTGGAAAAAGACTATCTGAGATCACTGTAGAAGGTATTTTTTACATGACATACGTATCGACATACTACGCTTACATGTAGAACTATAAAAACAGCATACATACCTTTTCAAATGCTTTTGACCTTTTGGATAGTTACCTTAATTCATAAAATTACAAATTTCGCGTAGAGCCACAGTGCGATCAATTGATTGCGCAAAATACTAATTTTTCGCATTTTGGCTGAGCGAAAATTTGGTGTGCGTGGAATATTTTTTTCAGAAGGTACTCGAAAATTAGATTGCGCGAAATTTGAAAAAAAGAACGATTAACGATACAATTTCGATGGTATACAAGGTCGATAAGCTTTTTTAACCGTAGCAAAAATTTTAATTTCGTAAACTTTAATTTGGAAGATATGCAATAATTGATGTGTTGATAAAGCTTCTTTTATAATTATCTGTTAAGAGTGCGCGAAAAAAGATGCACAATGTACTCGCGCAAAATTTTTATCAATATACTCGATAAAATTGGCGTATCTGGATCACGTTTTCCCTAACTTTGACAAGGAATTGTCCGCTAAATTAATTTCGCGATTTTTGTCCAAATTCGCGAAATTAAGTACCCCCAAAAAAATTAAAGATGTGAAATTCGCGAAATTAGTTGAAGAAAATCAAGAAAGGAATGTTTTCGATTTATTTGAATAAGAAAATCATGATGAAAGCTTAAACATTTTTTGTTTTTTACCCATTGTATAAATCGATAAATAATAAATTTGCGAAATAAAAATACCCCCGAAAAATTTCAAAATGGAAAAATCGCGAAATTAAATACCCGCGAAATGAATTTTTTTTCAGGAAGGCGAGTTTTTCGGCAGACGCAAGGGATTCATGCGCCAATGCGGTTTTACAGATGGTAAATGTATTGATTTTTGATGTCACGAATTCTTCGATTACCCACACCAGAAAACTTTAATTGTCACAGCCTTTTGTCATTTGGCAAAGTTTGATGAATAAGGAAGAATACTTTTCTAAAATATAATATAGCTTCTTGCACAGTATCTGGTTGTCTTAACTACCAAAAGAAACAAGGAGTTTCTTTTTTTAATTTTCCCAAAGATGCAAAACAACGAACTATATGGATTAAACTGATCAAGAGAGAGGATACACTTCCAAAGCATTTAAAGATCTGTAAAGCTCATTTCACTTCCAATTGCTTTGATTTCAGAATTTGAAAGTTTGAAAGAATTTGTGTTTAGAAGATTTTTTTTATTTTTATCATCATTTATCGAACTCGTACGCTATCTAATTCGAATACGTTTTTGTACGACGACAGGTAAGAGATGCAGTGCACGCAAGTTAATACCCGGTTCTCTTCCATCAATCTTTCCAAATAAACCAATCACTGTTGAGCGATCATCAACTGCAAGATTGAATCGCATCAAGGTAACTGAGATTATTGTGGTAATTTTCCCCTGCACGGGTTTAGCCGTTTACATGAAAACTGAAGCTATTGTGAAAGTGGCATGGGGACGAAAATGCCTTTTACATTATGTTTAGTTCCTTCTATTTGCTGACACTTTGTACATATTTTGCTCGTTGAAGATGCGTGTTCATGGTATGAGGAGGTTCAAGTTGCTGAGAGCCTATCAGATGTGGCCGAAAACGAAATTGATGCTTCGAAAATTTCTGTTTCGACACAGACAGAAGATTTGAAAAAAGACACACGCAGCGTTGCTATGCAAACCGATGCAAGGTTTGGCAAGGAACGCAAGCAAAGTGCGAGTAATCTTTTTCTTGCCCCTCTGAAAGATTTTCAATTCGAAAATCCTTCGAATTGTTTTACATCTTTCAGCGAAAAAACCGTGCTACTCAAGTGAGTTAGAAAGAACTAAGAAATGTGTCCAATGCTGAGACTCAAGTTGTGCTAGTTCAACGAAATTGTAAGTGCCAAGTTGACCATGTCGACAGCGGTACACAACGATCAGACCAAACAGAAATCAGGAAGCTAGCACATGTGCGTATGAATCGCATGTCAAAACTCACCGATCAAATTGAAAATATTCGCGGATTCTAACTCGATACAGCAACGACACTCCGCTTCGCTCGGCATTTCCTTACATTTTCCACACTTGCACTACGTGCTCACAGAAACATCAACACGTGAAGCTAATTCTTTTTGATCAGTATCCTCATCACAGCTCTCCCAACTGGACTCGAGTCAGTACTTGGTCTAGTATATCGCCTGATAGGCTCAAATTGAAATCCTATAATATTTTCCCTGTTGCTCCTTTTTTTTTTCGCGTCACAACTTCTCGGTATTGCAATTAAATGAAGATGTCTCAACCGAAGTTAGTTAGTATTCATTTTCAAAGTTTACTGCTATTTTCACGGGAGTTAACATACTTATTACCAATGAATTTCACTAGTAAAGTTTGATGCGGGAGATGATTTACGATCTTCTTATTGGTGACGTCAGAGCACTCAAAGCTAAAGAAATTTATTTATAAGTGAAACAGTATGGCGGATAGTTTCACCTCGTGTCGGAGGTGAATTTTTTAATCTTTGAAGAGACATTACTAACTTATAAGTACAAATTAAGGAAAATAAACTTTATATTCGTCAATCACGTATGAATACGAGCCAATTTAGGTCAATTTGATTTTTCTCGGGAAGTAAGCTTTAAACAGACAAATTTTAAGATTTTGGCTACGAACGAAGATTTTCAGGCAACTAGCATCCTAAAGTCGGATTGCTAGCTAGCTAGCATCCTCTTTTTAAGAGCTTTTATTCTAGCCAACATATTATTTTTGTCTATCATTGGCAGTCTGATTCTACTCACATGGGGTTGTGGCTGCTGTTAGCCAGCTAGCTCTTTGGGCCAAAGGTGAAAGTAGCCAAATACAGTGGCTGCAAAAAAAAATTCAAATAACCTTTGCTAAATGCAGTATTAGGTAGCTAGCTAGCTAGCTAGCTACAACTTCTACCTCAGCTTTCGGATGTGTTTTTATTTAAACTGAAAATAAATTTGCAAACTTTTTCTGCAAAATAAATTGCTGAGTGATTATTTTAGGAAGTTGCAATAAAGACTCCTGTTCGACTCCTGTTCTTTTGAGAAAAATGGGGCTAAAATAACTTCCGAAGGAACCTTTGTGAGGCTATTGCTATCAGGTAAAAAGATATTCGTCACAGGATTTTTTATATCTTCTGCAGAAAAGTTGTCAAAGCCTGACAAAAATTTATTGTTGCTTGCACTGAACAGTCAAGGTCAACTAATAATTAGCCAATAAAATGATAGTTAGCCGTTGCAGTATAACTATACGCTACCCACAGTATAATTGTTGTTACAGGCTTCTTGAAATCAGAATAGTGTCTTGTTAAATAAGCGCTGTTTCCGACGTTCTGCGATAAGTCGGGAACGAAGTTTCTTTTCGGATTCTGCACTACAATGTAACCCGACTTTTCGGGTTATGCGCATGCGCATGAGAATAGTATAAATGCACATGTTGCATCCTCGGCCAAGTCTCGGTCTTTGGTCGCGTGGAAAGCATCGCAAACTTTAACTGTCATTAATATTAATTGATGCAATTTTCGTTTTATGTACCTCACCGGCGTAAATAATCAAGAAAATGTTGGCGTGAAGAAGAACAGACGAACATCGACAACTTTAAAGTGACCAGCTTCACGGTTTTCTTTCTTGGAAAATACGCACAAAAGATGCAATCCACATTTGGCCGTGGATACCGAGAAAGTTTTTAATCCAGTTGCTGGTCACAAGTCGGTCGATGTCAAGTGCAAAGATCTGTGATGAATATGAAATATGTTTTTGAATATATATATACTATATATATGTAAAAAAATTATTTCTTAATTTTTATTTATTACTTGTATTTTAGGTTAGTGACAATAATAATTGAGAATTAGGATACTTATGATTTGTTTACCCATTGTTCTCCGTTTTCAAAGTCTATACTTCAAATTTCAGAATCTTCCAGGCTAATGACGGAAATCTTCAAGCCGCAGGGCTTCTTATTTATAATTTTTCCCCTGGGCAATAAGCTTATCCACAAGTCTCTATTCGATTCCGTTCTGCATTTCTGTTATCATACCCGTTATCACGCAGTTACATGAAACATCCACCATTTTCCATTTTAAATTTCGATCCCGTTCTAAATTCGTATTTTTTAAATCGTTATTAGCAATTCGGGGAGCATTAGTGGTAACTATGGCTAGTAATAGCCGTCTTTTGTCTGTGTGTCCGCGAAAGACGCGTCCTGTTACGGAAACACGAAATGCGATATATAAAGGACGGGCGACCCCATGGATATTTCCACGGGTGACCGACTAGTCTCTATAATAATAGCCGTATTCTGTCTGTTCACAATGGTTGCGCGCAGTTTTTCGGCTAGACGCCGCTTAATTTCGGAATAATTTCGGAATTGCGCCAGAACCGGATAAATAAACAACATGCTACGGAGGCCATTTCAGTTTGGAAGTGACGGTGTCAAGTTTGCAGATCCCCTTTTTATCTTCTCTAAGCTTTTTAATTTTGTAGTATTTGTTTTCTTTCTGTTTTCACATGTTAAGGCAAGGTATATATTTTTACGTTTTTTTACCCACGTACAAGTCTTAAATCACCACTTTTAAGATTTCGGCAAGGAACGTAGATTTTTACCCATCTTTTTTTACCCATAGAGGACGATCTCCAGGAGAGGGATGAAGAAATCGTTGAACTACGAGAAAGACACGTTCCGCACCGCTACCCCTACGATACGATACTCCAGGTTGTTGACAAGAACGATCCTAAGGAACGTGGAAAGAAAGGTAAACATCCCCACTACATGATACGTTGTCAACGCAGAGTGCTTGGTACAAGGATTAACACGCTAAAGGCCCTGTATCCTGAGATGCTTGTGAGAGAACCGGCATGCGACGACCCTAACGCCGTGCACGCCTGGAACCGTTTTAGAGACGACACATTTTGATGAAGGCCATTTTGATTTTGAAAGTGGTCATGTGTAGTCAGGTTTGTAGGCTTTTTATCTTCTGAGAGCTTTATATTTTTGTTATATTTGTTTTCTGTTTGTTTTTAATGTTAAGATAAATATATTGTTACGTTTTTTAGCCACGTAAAGAGCTTAAACGCACCAGTTTTAGAATTTTTGGCTAGGAACGAAGATTTTGCTACCTAGCTAGCCATCTACTAGAGAGCCTTACTTATTACTATTCTGTATGGTATAAGAGCTTTTATCCTAGCCAACATTTATTTTTATGTTGAGGCTGTAGCCATTTAGCTAGCTCCTATCTTTGGCCAAAAAGTGAGAGTATAAAAATGCAGTTTGGCTACCTTAAGGGAATTAATTTTCGCGGGAACTTAATTTCGCGGGGTTTTTTTTTAGGAAATTTCGCGGAAAAAAAGGGAATTTAATTTCGCGGATCAACATGATTTGGAAATTTCGCGGGAATTTAATTTCGCGGATAAAGTGTATCCAAAAATTTTGCGCGAATTTAATTTCGCGGATCCAAATTTCGTAAAATTTTAAAAGTAAGAAATACGAATTTTAGTTACTCTTAATATATCTTTTCTTTAACTATCCGCCATATCATCCTCTAAAATAGAAAATATATTCCCAACGTCATCCTCATAATCAGAATCAGGGTAGGTTTATTTACTGAATTTTACGGTATCTAAAATTAAAAAAATTAAAATAAAAATGAACGTGTTTTCGAAATTTCGCGGGAATTTAATTTCGCGGATGAGGCACATTTGGATTTTTCGCGGGAATTAAATTTCGCGGTTTTGACCAAAAACCGCCAAATCCGCGAAATTTAATTCCCGCGAAAATTAATTCCCTTAAGGTACAACAATATTCTTAAGCAATAATTCTTATGCTAAATGCAATTAGCTAGGTAGCTAGCTCAATACATTTTTTATTATTTTCCTGAAATCTTTTTCTGCAAATAAAATGGTTGAGCGATTGCTTTAGCTGGACGGGAAACAACAGGCTGTGTGTTTATTTAAACCGAAGTTGCAATGAAGATTTTTTGGAAAAGGGTATTACGCAAATACGCCTGTTCAGCTCTGTTTAACTGTACTAAGCGCTTATCCCAGTATTAACAGCAGACTGTTTTGTTGGAATAGGCTTTTACGCCAATGCGCATGTGCGATGTGGTGTACCTGTACTAATTTTTAAACTTTCTCGGGAATCACGCCTGTACGGATGGGCAACACTGTTTACCTGAACTAACCGCTCAGCCCTGTGTTAGCAATGGACTTTTTATTGTGGTTTCATTTAAACCGAAGTTGCGAGAAAAGTTTTTTTTGGAAAAGATTACGCCTGTTCAACTCTGTTTAACTGTACTAAGCGGTTAGCCCAGTGTTAACAACAGACTGTTTTCTATAAAAGGTTGTTATACCTATGCGCATGTGCAACACGGTTTACCTGTACTAAGGGGTTAGCCCACTGACAATTTTTGAACTTTCTCTGGAATCACACCTGTACGGATGTGCAACTCTGTTTACCTGGACTAACCGCTCAACCCTGTTTTAGCAATGGACTTTTTCTTCTGTTTTAATTTAAACAGAGTCTGTGAGAAAGTTTTTTTCAAAAGGGTATTATTATATAACTCTCGCAAATACACATAATTGAAAAACCAATCCAAGACTTCGCGGCCTGGGCATGCCAACGAAGAAACATGAGGACCGAAACATGATGGCCATTTTAGTTTTTAAAGTAATGGTGGTCAGTGCTGTTTGTAAGTCTGTTTCACCTTTTTGTCTTCTATAAGCTTTTTATTTTCATATTGTTTTTTTGTATGTTCTAAAATGTGCTTTACTTGATTTACGACACACTGTATACCTGTACTAAAGCGTTCCACCTGATTGTGTGACACAGTTTACGGCTCTTATTAAGCGCTCCTCAGAGTATTCAACGCCGGATCACACCTTGACGTTTGGCTTACCCCGGCGTTTCGACGCCGGGTTTCCCGGCTAGTCTCTTTAATAATAGCGGTATTTTGTGTGTTTAAAATGGTTGCGCGCAGCTTTTTCGGAAAATCCAGGCAAAACCCAGCACAACCCGATTTTTACGGGACGAAGGAATATGAAATAGAGATACGGCCATTTTGAAAGCTGTGGGTTTGAAGCTGGTAAGTCTGTTTTTCTTTACTTTTTCCTCTTCTAAATGCGTTGTACCTATATTTATTTATTTTTTGTATGTTTTCACATGCTAAAATGAATACGTCGTCACGTTTTCTAGCAATGTATACGGTATTCTAAGATGAATTTGCTGTCAGAAAACAGGTAAAACACAATTCTTGAAATTTAGACATTTTTTCTAGGGGAACCACCTTAAGCAGAAAAGCGCTGCAATTTGGGAAAATGCGCAAATCAGTGTTCCATGACTAACACTACTTTCATAACCTAAATAACTGTTCGCTTCGATAATCCGGATTCGCCTGGGAGTGAGTACCCACATCCTGTCCAAAAAACTTTGTACAATAGTGTAAGCCCCTAGGGCTTAACCAATTGCCCAAAACGGAAACAGTGGTTCCGTAGAACGCACGGGTTCAAGTCCGATCGATGAAATATATTTTTCTTTTCTTCTCGACTTTTCCTGATCACAGCCATGAAAATAACCCAAAAATGAGAAAACCGGGAAAATTTTGTTCATATTATGCCTAAATAGTGCAAAATATATGAACACCGGAAACCGGCTTTAAGGTGGTACCCCTAGAAAAAAACTATATCACAGAGGATTGTCTTTTCTGAAGATACTTGATGAGGATATCATAGTATGTGACAGTACGACAAAATTAAGTCAAAAATTTAATTGGTTGGTTGCCATGGTTACCCGTTGCTAGGAGAAGTATAAGCAAAATATGACATTCTGCTGCTCGACGCCTAACCAAATAACTGAATAACATGCGTTATTTCAAGCGCCTTTTTAGCCGCTTTTGTTCCTCAAGGGTCACGTGTATGATGGATTGAGCGAAGCGCATTTTCGCAAGGCTGACTCGTCTTCCAGAGAACTGATGCTGTATTTTTTGGACGACAGAAAAGCTAAAACAGGGCGAAACAGGCAATATCTCGACAAAATAACTGAAAGACAAAACTTTGATTTGAAAATCGGTTTCGTTTAAACACTAGGTGGTACTAATGCTTGCATCCACAGAAGAAATTGTAAAGCGTGGGTGCTTCGATCTTGAGAATTCTTGTTTCGCGTGGATTCCGAACTTAAACGGCAAAAAACTTGTTTAAAGATTATTTTATGGACATTCTTGACTTGTGGATCGACAAAAGGTGTACGCCAGCAATATTTCGACCTGAAAAGCACCAAATACCTAAGACCTTAAGTAAACTCTGACGAGTTCACTTCGGAGGGTGCGTCGTTAAGACAGCTTTCTGAATGCTTGTGGAACACCACATTTAATATTCAGAACTGTCATATATTGTCTTAGGAGGCCCTAAAGTATCATCTAGCTATTGCAAGGAATTAAACATCGACGAAGGGGCAAGAAATCTGTCTAAAAATGCGAAAATGGTTTATATGGGCGTTGCTATGCAGTTATATTTGCGGTTGGTTGGAAAAAGTGGCAGAATGCGCAATAAAAAACTAAATTTGTCATAAGCACTACTTGCTACGGTATTCTAAGATGAATTTGCTGTCAGAAAACAGGGAAAAGACAATTCTTGAAATTTAGACATTTTTTCTAGGGGAAACACCTTAAACAAACCAATTAATTTTAAGATTTTAGCTAGGAACGTAGATTTCGAGGCAGCATTCTGCTTAAGCTATAGCTAGCTAGCTAGCCTTATTTATTCCCATTCTTGTAAAGTTTTTGTTCAGTTTAGTATATCAATATTTATTTTTATGTTGGGATAGTGGCTATCTAGCTAGCTCTTGAGCTACCTCTGGCTTAAAAGTGAAAGTAGCTGTAATATCCCTAATTTAGCATGGAAATCTTGGGAAAATCAAAACGCGTGTGTACTGTAAGACGCCATCTTTTCTAAACTAACAAGGTCGCACGCGTACGCGCTATTCTACCGAACAACGGCGGAGCATGTCGGATGTCTATGTGAGCATGTCGGATGTCTATATGTCTCTTCGGAATACCACATCTCTCCCCCACGGACGTAGTCAGTCAGATATCCTGGAGGCCTTCTCTTCCGGTGTGTGCTCTTGACTGCCTGGTGAGGTTGCTCTGCTTGTGGTTCCGCGATTTCGGTATTGAGCGCGTCTCCCCCTTCTTCCGGGCCATCATACGGTATGGTGGCATCGGATTCCTCGGCATCCTCACTCTCGTTCTCTTGTGTCGGTGGCTCGGGATCGTACTCGTACTCGTCAGCGGTATTATCGACCTCGGCAGGGTAATTCTCTGGCAAGGATGGTTCAGGTTCGTTTTCGTCAGTGCTACCTAGAGTATTTGTCAGTGAGGCCTTGCAGACGTGTCTGACGTTCACCACTTGCGTCGGCGATAGCATTGATTTTCTCGTGGGGTTCTTCTTTCGGCGGGCCGATTCTCAGTAGGTTTAGGGCGATCGCGGCTTCACGGCTTAGGATAGGAACGTCTTGGGTTTCCATCACCAAGACAGTGTTACGGGTGGAGTATTGCCGGGACTTGAGGGTGATGTCGAAACAGCCTTTCACATCTAATGGCTCAGGAGAATTATAGCAGAACACCTTCTTTGTATATGGTCTGAGTTGAGGTGGTGGTTGTATGGCTTTCAGTTGCGATTCACTGACTATGGTTACAGTACTGCCACTGTCGATCAAGAATTTCACAATAATCTGGCCTATTGTGATAGGTATTAATGGTTTCTGATCACGTTTCTGGATAGCAAAGGAGTATTCATCATCTGAGCTGGAGAATGACTCTGATGCAGTTACGTATCTCACAGCCGCAGGCCTCTTTAAGCTTTTTATTTGTGTGATATTTGTTTTTTGTATGTTCTAAAATGTTAAGATAAATATATTGTCACGTTTCTTAGTCACGTACAGATCTTAAACGCACCATTTTTAAGATTTTTGGCTAGGAACGAAGATTTTGAAGGCTAGCTAGCTAAGCTAGGTACGATGGCCTCTATGATCCAAACAGTTCTCTTCTGTATTCTCACACTTCTCTTCTGCACTTAACACTTCTCTGCATGTGGCCAGAAAATTTCTCTTCAAAAACTAAATTTAAAAATCTGGTCCGCAATTTTACACCCATGGTCTGTATATTTTTTTCACTTTTCGCAACTTGGCTAACACGTGCTCAATTTACGAACAGCTTATTGTAGCAGGTCACGAAGCATGTGCATGAATAAAATAATATCACGAATCAATTTAGATCAGTAGCAGAGTGATTAATTTGATTTATCAATAGACACAATAAATGGCAAAATAAATGGCTGCCCATAGTCCTCAAAATCATGGTAGTGTCAAACAAGCAAATCACATGCTTTTTCTTTATTATAATGAATGTGCTTTATAAGAATATCAGGCTAGGATTTTAGATTAGAAACAATAGTTCTTTTGTTTAGAATAATATAAAAATATACGGATGACGAAGTAAATCTTTTTAAACATTTTTTTACAAAACAACACGATCCATTATATTTCGAAAAGGCAAAAATGCCTGGGGTCGAGGGTTGTCATTTATTCAAAAACTTGAGTTATTAAAATCCAGCTCAATCAATATTCCGGACCAGAATTTGGTCTGGGAATTTTTTGAGTTTATGGAAGAGAAGTGTTTCACACTTTGGAAGAGAAGTGTTTCGAACGGAAGAGAAAATTTCGGAGGAAAGAAGAGAAGTGTTTTTATTAAGAAGAGAAGTGTTTTTATGAAGAAGAGGGGGCCATCGTAGCTAGGGCTTTACTTATTCCTATTCTGTATGGCATAAAAGCTTTTTATCCTTGCCAACATTTATTTTTATGTTGAGGCTGTATAGCCATTTAGCTAGCTCCTATCTAAAAGTGAGAGTACCTATAAAAATGCAGTTTGGCTACAACAATATTCTTAAGCAATAATTATTATGCTAAATGCAGTTAGCTAGGTATCTAGCTACATCTTTATTATTTTCCTTAAATTTTTTTCTGCAAATAACATGGCTGAGCGATTGTTTTAGCTGGACGGGTAACGACAGGGCTGTTCCGTTTGTTTTTATTTATTTAAACCGAAGTTGCAATAAAGTTTTTCTGAAAAAGGGTATTACGCCTATAGGCCAGTGTTAACAACAGACTGTTTTTTTGGTAAAGGCTGTTACGCCTATGTGCATGTACAACGTCGTTTACCTGTACTAAGGGGTCAACCCAATGTGAGAATTAATTTTTAAACTTTCTCGGTAATCACACCTGTTGCCTGTACGGATGTGCAACAATGTTTACCTGGACTAACCGCTCAGCCCTGTTGTGTGTTTTTTAAACAGAGTCTGTGAGAAAGTTTTTTCCAAAGGCGTATTATTCCTATACGCTTGTGCAACACGGTTTAACTGTACTAAGCGCTTAGCCCAGTGTCACGATAAATTTTTTAACTTTCACAAAAACTTTTTCCGCAAAATAAAATAATATTGACTGATTGTTTTTGCTATGATGGAATAACAACGGTTTGTAAACTGTGTTTTTATTTCAGCTATCATTGCGGGGAATATTTTTTGAAAAATATGTTACAGTCGCAAGACTATAATGGTGTATGCGCTTCACCTAATTTACGACATACTGTATACCTGTACTAAAGCGCTCCACCTGACCGTGTGGCACAGTTTACGGCTCTTATTAAGCGCTCCACAGAGTGTTCAACTTCGGGTCACACCTTGACTTTGGCTTACCCCGGCGTTTTGACGCCGGGTTTCCCGGCTAGTCTATATTATAATGCCCGTAATCGTCTGTCTGTCTGTCTGTCTGTCTGTCACGCAAAATGGTAGCTTAGCTGCGCAAGTAGCGAAACGCACGCAATGCGGTATAAAAAGGACGGGCGAACCCGTGGATTTTTCCACGGGCTAACGACTAGTATAATCTATAGTTCAATCACAGTTCAATCAGAGTCTTTTCG
The DNA here is from genome assembly GCA_030067915.1 of Hydractinia echinata. NCBI lineage: Eukaryota > Metazoa > Cnidaria > Hydrozoa > Anthoathecata > Hydractiniidae > Hydractinia > Hydractinia echinata. Next base: position 489,023 of record JASGCC010000186.1, on the reverse strand, counting down.
AAATCGCTCTGGTTTTCTAACTTGTCGACCACTTCGAGTTCTATATGGTTCAGTCATTGACACAGTATCTTTGAATTCCATTTTTTCGTTGTTTCTTCTCTCTTCTTTTCCGTTTTCTCCATCAAGTTGACCTTCGTTTTCTTCACCACGTTGGCATTCGTTTTCTTCACCATGTGGGTATTCGTTTTCTTCACCATGTTGGCATTCTTGCATGGTGACTGATTCTTCGTCGTCATAATTCTCGTTGACCAATTTGAACTCAGATTTCGATGGAAGTAAATCACGACGGTTACGACGGATCGTTGTATCCTTGTCAGTTCGAAGTATATATGACCGTGGAGTTTTATGTGTCTGCATAACTTGGCCAAGACGATCCCAATTCTTTCCTTGATGGAATCTTACAGTTTGACCAATGTTCAATGCTGGTAAATCTCGAGCATGTTTGTCATATTGATTTTTTGTTGAATTCACAGTTGGAATCAATGTTCGTAGGTTCCGTTTCATGAGTGAGTAAGCAGCAGACGAGTTAGCACTATTGACTGAGGTACGCAATACCAATAGCGCGAGGTGAGGATCAGAACCATCAGATTTGCATTTTCGAAATGTTCGTTTTATTGTTTGTATCGTCCTTTCCACCAGGCCGTTGCTTTGTGGGAACTTAGGGCTGGAAGTTGTATGCTTGAAATCCCATTGTCTTGCAAAACGTTTGAATTCGAATTACGAGTATTGTGGCCCATTATCGCTAACAACTTCGGCTGGAATTCCATGACGGGCAAATACACTCATTATTTTTTATAAGCATACGGGTAAATTGGGCTTAAGCTCAATATGCTTAAGATTTTCCCAATTTGAGCCTGAAATTATGCTTAACGTATGCTTAATTTCAAAACTCATTTCATGGTCTGATACATATTGCGTTTGATATGAACACTGCAATGGTCTCTTTAACATTCGAATCTTGTGAGTAGCTCAACTCGAATGTGTTAAAAGCATATTAACATTGTTGTTTTTTGCTTTAGTTGACTTGCTAATGGCTTGAATGACTTTCAGGTTTTACCTGTCTTGCTAGCTCCTGGACTGAGTTAAACATTTTGTTCCATTTATTTGTACATAGTTTAGTTCAAAAGATTATTTCATGCAAAAATGCTGTTTCCTATCACTTAGGGGGGGTTCACACTAGAATTTTAAAAGCATGCTATAAATTTAAAGCACGATTTAAAGCATGCTTAATAATGTGAACGCATTCTTGCTTTATTAAAATGTCTTTCAAATTATGTTTACTTGCTTTAAACATGCTTTAAATAAAGCAAAAATAAAGAGTGCTTCGAGGCACTCTTTATTTTTGCTTTAGCTGCTATAAGTTCATGAAACAATAGAATAAAAATTATGCACAAATATTTGAGTATTAAAAGTGAGGATTTTGAGCGGGTATTATGAAAGTGAAAGTTCATTCGCATGTGAGAAAAACAACAACATGAACGTTTCGTTTTAAATTTTGTTAACAACTCTCCCTTTGATGTTACCGGCAACTTGCTTTAGTCAAAGCATGCTTTATTTTTATACTAAGCATGCTTTATTTTTATACTAAGCATGCTTTATTCTAGTGTGAATCCCCCCTTAACCTCGTCCTTTGTGTGATACTATTTTTTACACTTGATTTGGGAAGAAATGGAAGTGAGGGAAAAAAATTCCGAGGCTGGGAAATATGCTTAGTATATGCTTATTTTTTTAAGTATGTGAGCTTAAGTATGCTTATAAGCTTTATGCTTATAAAAAATAATGAGTGTATGCCTTTCGTAAAATTGATGACGGTTGATGCTTTGCCATTAGGAAGTTGAACCACTTCGAAATATTTGCTAGTGTAATCTACGATGACAAGAAAGAGTTTATTAAAGAGAGTAAAGAGATCAGTACCCACCTTCACCCAGGCCTCACTAGGAACCTCATGCTGAATCAAAGTCTCTTTGCATTGTTTATTTCGAAATATTTGGCATGTGTCACAACTACTAATCATGTCTTCTATTTCTTCATTAAGATGAGGCCAAAAGAGTGCAGTGCGTGCATTGATTTTTGTTCGCTCTATTCCAAGATGTCCAATGTGAAGAATGCGCTTCATTTCTTGAGCTTTTCCACGAGTGACGTGTCTTCTCCCGCAATCTTCATCAGAGTCTCCTTGATCGCTTTCAGTTGGCTCTGAGTTTCGACTGAAAGCAAACCGTGCGCTTCTTGTGCGGCTTCCTTTTGATCGTGGAGTCCCTCTAGCTCCTCCCTGGCCTTCGCGATGTCTTTGTTCCAGATGGCTATCTGTTCCTCGGATGCTCCAGGCTTAGCCTTCTTTGTCTCGAGCCTTTTCACCTTGGCTTCTGCTTTGTCGATCTCGCTATCGTAGAAGATCATCTTGTTTTTCAGGTGCTTCAGGTTACCGCGGAGCTTTTGAAGCTCAAGGTTGAGCCCTCTTCTTTCACGCTCTGTGAAGGCTTCGCTGCCGCCAAGGGGAGTCTCTTCGATCAGGCTCTCCGTGTCATCTATAACATTCCCGATCAGTGGCAGCATCTCAATAGTGTCCGCCTTTGCTTCGACATGATCTATGTCGTTCAAGAGCCTCCGGGACTTTATTGCTTCATTTGAGGTGTGGCATAGTTGGCAATCTTATAATCAGGCCAGCCTAGGACCGTCAAGCGCTTCTCACCTAGTAAGAGTCTTAACTGGTCACTAGTTGGAAGACTATCTATATTCGCAATCAACTTCTCATGCAATTTATGATTCCCTACTACTACTTGTTTGACAATGAGCTGTTTGCCCTCCAGCCTAAACCCGTCGTTATGTCTCGTATCAGGCACCCCTAGCACCTCTTCAAGACGTTTGTAAACGGCAGCAACTGCATCTTCACGTATATCCTGTCTTGATTTGGTGAGAGTATCTCCCGGAACACCCCGTTTTTCCGCTTCTGTCTGCCCAGTGCTGGACCCTGGAATGTCTCCGAACCCTGGGAAAGATCCCTCCTCACTCTTATCCCGCTCCTCCACCTTAAGTGGAATATCTTCATCTCCCACGAAAACGGGATTAATCGACATTTATTGAACGAAAAGCAGCTACTAATAAACCATGAGTAACTTTGGAACTACGCTCGATCCTTACAGAGATGTAAAGACTATGTTAGCCATGAAAGGGAAGAAGCAGCGTGTCAAGGTGAGTCACATCCCTAGTACAATCAATCAAAACGAGGATTTATACGTCGACGTACCAAACATGGGGCGGGACGACGTCATTTTCCCTGGCTCTCTGAAGCTCCTTTTCAATCTGGAGCTTACGGGGACTAACACCAAACGTACGATCGTTAGCAACATCGGCAAGGCTTTGGTTCAAAACCTGCGCATCACGTTGAACGGCAATGAGATCCAGAACATTAGCGACTACAACACCCTGGCGGTCTACAGAGACCTCTGGCTCCCAAAATTTGATCGCGAGAACAACCTAATTCTGGAAGGCATCAACCCCAACGATGGTACCATCAGAGCTCTGCAAGTCAAGGCTACCGATCATGTAGGTACTGTCGAGGAAAAAGAGATAGTTTCAGCGTACGGGAACACTTTTTGCATACCGCTGGGTAAGATGTTCGAGCTCACCAGAGACTTGCCGTTCTACCAGGGAGGACTGCACGACAGGCTACAATTCGTCCTCAACGACAAAGTCTATGGGAACGTGTACAAGTATATCCTCACGGGCATCGATGTAGCCTCGCGCTACAAGGTGGCGAGACCTTTGAGAACGAAGAAAGCCAGCGAAGTCGCTGACATGATCAAGGACATTTACAAAGCAGGACCTCTCCGCTATCCGAAGATATTCCAGTGTGACAACGGTAGTGAGTTCAAGTCGGACGTTACGAAGCTGCTAGAGGGCAAAGGGGTCGAGATTAAGCGCGCAACCACCAAGTACCACCACACTTTCACAGCCTTCGTGGAAAGCTACAACAAGGTGCTCGCGGAGAGACTGTTCAAACCTCAGGATGCACAAGAGCTGGTCTCTGAAGAGACTAGTAGCACCTGGGTCAAACACTTGTACAGTATTGTGAAAAGCATGAATAACACCAAAACTGTCATGATCGGGATGAAGCCTTCGAAGGCGATTAAGCTCGAGGAAGTCCCGCTTACGAAAGACCAGCAGCACCCAGAGGAAAAGCCATTACCTGAGGACGGTCTTTACTTGTATCTGCTACAGCCCGGAGAAGAGCATGGTGATCAAAGACGACGTGCCACCGACGCATGGTGGAGCAAGAAAGACTCGATCATATCGTGGCTGGTACCCGTCTGCTGTACTATCTGGCAGATGGGCCTGATCGAAGCTTTGTGTCAGAGGAGTTGATGCTGATCCCAGAGGATGTTGAAGTACCTCCGGAGCATGTCAAAGAGTGGTAAATTTCTTGCTTTTTGTGGCTCGATCGAGCTACAAAAATCTCGCTGTCGCGCTTATGACATATCAATATCGAAGAGCTCCTCGAACAGCTCACGCGTATCATCGTCAGGTAACGTGAAATGGTTCCTGTGATAATTCTCAGCCCCCAGGGTGTCGTCTCTAAAACGGTTCCAGGCGTGCACGGCGTTAGGGTCGTCGCATGCCGGTTCTCTCACAAGCATCTCAGGATACAGGGCCTTTAGCGTGTTAATCCTTGTACCAAGCACTCTGCGTTGACAACGTATCATGTAGTGGGGATGTTTACCTTTCTTTCCACGTTCCTTAGGATCGTTCTTGTCAACAACCTGGAGTATCGTATCGTAGGGGTAGCGGTGCTGAACGTGTCTTTCTCGTAGTTCAACGATTTCTTCATCCCTCTCCTGGAGATCGTCCTCTAGGTTGGCGATGGCCACGTCCCTTTGTTCGAGGTCGTCCTCCAGCACCACAAGTTGTTGGTCCCTTTGTTCGAGGTCATCATTAAGGAGCACCAAGCTCTGACGCTGCTCTTCGATGGCCACCTCCTTTTCTTCGAGTAGCTTGCACTGCTCCCTGACCTCCTCCTGCAATTTTTCAACGCCTTTTCCGGCTAGCCATTTTGTCAAATCTACCGCCTTGGGCTTTCTTGATCTGACGGTAATTTCGAGGTCCCCGTCTAATGTGACAAAGACGTCATGAGGGTTTTTTCCACCTCCTAGGAGACCTGACGGGGTGTACCCGGCGGGTACACCCTCTATTTCTCCCCTTGATGTTGTCATATGACGATCAAGGCCATACTTCCTGGCATTTGGAATACCTAGGAATCTCCCGAGATCAGCACGTTTGAACATGGGCTGACCCCGGTTGTTTACCAGGGTCTCGATTGCTCCCGCGGGCACGGCGTTAAACATGGTAATTTGTAAAGACATCTTTCTTGTAAATTTGGTGCTCAACGAGCGTCATCGTCAGCCTTCGGTTTTGTGGCTCGGCAAGAGCTACAAAACTGCGACTTAGTCTACTAGTGCTGGAACATCCAGGTCGTATAGGTCATCTCAACCTAGGTCGATAAGCCTCCAGATGTTATCAAGGAATTGTAAAATGCTTTCGTGAGCTCCTCTATTTCATCCAAATCTATTTCGTCATCCCCGTTCTCATCCAAGGAATCATCCTCTTCATTCGGATCCCTTACATAGTCCAAAGGATGCAGGGTGTAGAACGGGTACCCATAGACGATGCCCTTGATGACATTAGGCTCATTCTCCAAATCAATATCGACCAGACGTCTATCTTCTATCGGAAAATTGAGGATATTGCTTATTGTTGTGATATCGGCCAAATCCGAGAGCTTTAAGTCCTTATCCTTGATAACCTCGTAGCATAGTACCCCATAGTTGTTCTCCTCAGCCGCAACGATATAGAGTCCCAGACGTTCAATAACAGCCTCGAGCTTCTCATCAATCTCCATTCTTACAACTGTGCTACATGTTTTTTCGCCTGACGCTACCCCGTGCAAAAGATCTTCATCTGTGGGGTATTCAAAACCTTCGTAGTATACTCCACCTCGATATCTGAAATTTTCCAGGCAGGTAGGGCAATAACCAGTCACTGATCCTGCCCTTATACAGCAACGTAGCACGGGTACCTGAATATCGTAGTTGATCGTAAATTGCTTCTCTCGTACATAGGCTTCCATCTTTCTTTTTTTTGACATTTCAGTACCTTTTAACATACGGCTGAAGTGGTCAATAGCGGAGGGTTGTTGGTGTGGTTTTCACGTTGCTGCTCTTGCAGAGCTGCTAGGCGATTTTGCAGTAGCTGTCTCAGTTCACTCTAGAATCCTCCAAGTCCGAGGGTGCTCCAGTCTCACGTATAAGCAAGCGTGCTTGGACTTTTTCAGCCGGGTCTTGATCCCCTCCCAGTCGTTGATCATATTGGTCTCTTCGTCTACCATTTTCATATCGCTCCTTTCCGAGGGGTACCACATGAATAGCTGCTTCTTCTGTCGTCTGAGGTTCTTTGGGATGGCGGTGTAGCTTTGAGTGAGTAGCCACAAGCTGTGCTTCTTGTGTCTACCACTGATGGCGAGCTCGAGCAGGGGTTGTCGGCGCTTGTCCAGAGTCTCGTCGGCGATCATGTCGTCAACGATAAACAACGTCTCCTCTCCGGCTAGCAGCTCCGAGAATTTTTGGATCCACTCGAACAGCTGATCCTTGGATCTGACGGTAATTTCGAGGTCCCCGTCTAATGTGACAAAGACGTCATGAGGGTTTTTTCCACCTCCTAGGAGACCTGACGGGGTGTACCCGGCGGGTACACCCTCTATTTCTCCCCTTGATGTTGTCATATGACGATCAAGGCCATACTTCCTGGCATTTGGAATACCTAGGAATCTCCCGAGATCAGCACGTTTGAACATGGGCTGACCCCGGTTGTTTACCAGGGTCTCGATTGCTCCCGCGGGCACGGCGTTAAACATGGTAATTTGTAAAGACATCTTTCTTGTAAATTTGGTGCTCAACGAGCGTCATCGTCAGCCTTCGGTTTTGTGGCTCGGCAAGAGCTACAAAACTGCGACTTAGTCTACTAGTGCTGGAACATCCAGGTCGTATAGGTCATCTCAACCTAGGTCGATAAGCCTCCAGATGTTATCAAGGAATTGTAAAATGCTTTCGTGAGCTCCTCTATTTCATCCAAATCTATTTCGTCATCCCCGTTCTCATCCAAGGAATCATCCTCTTCATTCGGATCCCTTACATAGTCCAAAGGATGCAGGGTGTAGAACGGGTACCCATAGACGATGCCCTTGATGACATTAGGCTCATTCTCCAAATCAATATCGACCAGACGTCTATCTTCTATCGGAAAATTGAGGATATTGCTTATTGTTGTGATATCGGCCAAATCCGAGAGCTTTAAGTCCTTATCCTTGATAACCTCGTAGCATAGTACCCCATAGTTGTTCTCCTCAGCCGCAACGATATAGAGTCCCAGACGTTCAATAACAGCCTCGAGCTTCTCATCAATCTCCATTCTTACAACTGTGCTACATGTTTTTTCGCCTGACGCTACCCCGTGCAAAAGATCTTCATCTGTGGGGTATTCAAAACCTTCGTAGTATACTCCACCTCGATATCTGAAATTTTCCAGGCAGGTAGGGCAATAACCAGTCACTGATCCTGCCCTTATACAGCAACGTAGCACGGGTACCTGAATATCGTAGTTGATCGTAAATTGCTTCTCTCGTACATAGGCTTCCATCTTTCTTTTTTTTGACATTTCAGTACCTTTTAACATACGGCTGAAGTGGTCAATAGCGGAGGGTTGTTGGTGTGGTTTTCACGTTGCTGCTCTTGCAGAGCTGCTAGGCGATTTTGCAGTAGCTGTCTCAGTTCACTCTAGAATCCTCCAAGTCCGAGGGTGCTCCAGTCTCACGTATAAGCAAGCGTGCTTGGACTTTTTCAGCCGGGTCTTGATCCCCTCCCAGTCGTTGATCATATTGGTCTCTTCGTCTACCATTTTCATATCGCTCCTTTCCGAGGGGTACCACATGAATAGCTGCTTCTTCTGTCGTCTGAGGTTCTTTGGGATGGCGGTGTAGCTTTGAGTGAGTAGCCACAAGCTGTGCTTCTTGTGTCTACCACTGATGGCGAGCTCGAGCAGGGGTTGTCGGCGCTTGTCCAGAGTCTCGTCGGCGATCATGTCGTCAACGATAAACAACGTCTCCTCTCCGGCTAGCAGCTCCGAGAATTTTTGGATCCACTCGAACAGCTGATCCTTGGGCTCTATCAGGAACACGTAGTCATCCTTCCACAGCGCTGGATTTGACAAGTAGGTTTTGTTCCATCGTAGAGTGGGGCATAGGATCACGACGTTGTGGAAGTGGTGCTTGTATTCGTTCTCCAGGAGGTCGAGGACTCGCTGGGTCTTGCCGCAACTTGTAGGCCCGGTAAAGATTGCTGTATGCGGCTCCTTGACAATGTCCAGAGTCATTTATTCTGAGACTTTTTTGTGTTTGCCACTGGGCAGACACAAACCTTACTCCTGTGGAGCCGCAGGGCGACGCAGGCGCTTATTATTTAGGTTTTGGTACGATAGATGCAGGGATCCAACCTTTGGAGACGGCCATTTCACGACTGGCCCTGCCTGCTGAGAAGTAAGCTACCATCTTCAGAGCATCGCTGGTATCCATCTTGGTAGAGGGACTCGTGATGCCCAAAAATTTCTTCCCCGCCATCGCGTATGCAAAGGTGAACCCGAGATCGACTACAGTCTCGTAGAGCATGTCGATGATTTCCTTCTCTTTTGGAGTTACGTTGGTTGTCATTTATTAGAGGTTATCGCATCTTGAAAATGTCGATATCAGGCTGTCGCTCTTCGCGTTGCTTTTGCGTGTGCTCCTGTGGAGCCGGATGCTGCTGATGCGCACGTGGCTCTAGGGTTTCAGCAGGATGATGAGGCTGCTTACGTATGTAATAGACTGCCACGCAAGCGGCAAGTACGGCAAGACCTCCGGCGAGGTATACGGCACCTGACTGTACAGAAGGGACTCCAGAACTCGCTCCAGAAGAGGTTTTGACTGTAGATTCCACAGTACCCTCTTGTTGTTTCAGTTCCTCCTTCCTCTTCTTCATCAGTGCTGCCAACTTGTGCCCCTGCGCTACTCTCCCCGGATGCTTTACTGAACGCGTGATAACTCTCTCTTCTTGTGTCTGTTGTTCACTTATTTCTTGTAAGTCGCGAGACTTACAAAAGCACTTCCTGTTCACTCATATATATAGATCCTAGGTATGCCAAAGGCCTTCAAACCGCCTTTGGCAGCGTATCCTATCGCATTTCTCTGTTGATTCACCAATAAATTACATGCTTGAGACGGAAAGCGATCTGCTACAGGTGTCAAAATCATTTGATCGCGTGCCAAAAAGTCTCTGTAGATACTGCACCAATCTGTATACCGTGCTTTTGTGCCCCCCCCCCCATTTTTCCATTGCTTTTAGCCTATCAACCATTTCACGATTGTCCATGTATATCTTTGAAATATTGTTTCCCATCTTTTTTCTCACTCTTCAGCATCCTGCTCTTCACCGCTCTTGGACTCACGCTTCACAGAGATCTGCGTGTGATTAATGGTATGGGCCGCCACCAGCAGTGGTGTTAACAATTTGCCAAACGCCGAGTACACGAGGATGCCTAGGTCGGCCATACTGTCCTTGATAATTGGATCCTCCTCAAGATCCGCTCTCAGGCCCTCGGCGCTGGAGAGTCTAGTATGTTGACAAAACACACTAGAATAAGTCGTGGGTCGTCTACTTCTTCAGCCAGATATAGGCTAGGATCAGTCCTACTCCTGCCGTAACCAAGGCAGCCTTGGCATCCTCGTAAGGGTTTCCACCTCTTCCAGGGGGTTGGTTAACCAATCCCTTTTCAGACCCTGATGCTTGATATTTCGTCGACTGCGAGATCCTTCCAAGGGCGGGGTTTAGAGCCCCTCCCTCTTGCTTAGCGTGCTCCTGCGGAGCCGGAACTCCGTTCCGCGTTGCTGCTAGGCGATTAATCTTCGGGTTAACACCGATGGAGAAGTACTCCTTGCTGATGAGGATTTTATTCGTGAAATTCACAACACTTCCAATGTGAAGGCTCATGTCACTGGGGATCATGTAGACACCATGAGCAACGCTAAAATCGACCTTAGACCTCGCGTACTTCAGCACATTTTGGAACTCAGCAATCTCCTTACCCGTGTCACTTGGTCTAATGATCAGATCCTTAAAGGTCGTCAAGTAGAGGCGCTGGGCATCGATCGCGCTGCCTTGGTTGCCGATAATATTGGATCTGGCACTCGCCTGACTCTCGAGGATGAGATAAGCGTAGAAGCGCACGCTTTGGGAGAGACGTTCAAGACCAATACGAGTGAGGCCTTGGGATTTTTCCAGGATCCAGCGACTCCACGAGTCCTTGTCGAGATAGCTAGGGCCTGAGCCAGGATAGTCCTCGCGATGAAGTTGCCAGCTACTGAAGAGGGTTTCATTCCTCCATGCGCTCTCGCTGTCACTTACCCCAAATTCGCGGGCTAATTGTCGGAATTTTTGCATGTTGAATGGGTTGTTGAGACGTCTAAATCTATCCGAGCCCGGTAGAGAGATATCGAGATCTTGAAGGATTTTTCGAATCTGGAAGTAGACATGGAAGTGGTAGACGCTACGAACAAGAGGCAAGGAGGATTGTAAATGCTGCATGGAAATACCACAAGCAGATGTTGCGTAGTAGGTAGCAAAATTGAGCTGAGTAGACGACTTCACCATCCGTAGGGTAGGGTCCATGGACGTGCTCCAAAGGATCGAGATCATGAACGGTCTCTACAGGATCGAGGATCTGGCGACTATCGTCAACAGTCAGGCAGGGGACAAGATCAAACTCTTTGTCCTCAAAAAATGGACTCTGCAGGCTCCGTGTCAACGAGGGGTACACCGTCGTGATTAAACGAGCACTGCAAGAGCTCATAGGACGGACCTTCGATCCCAAGGCAAAGTAATTTACCAAGGGCGACTATGACGCGTTCTACAAGACCGACGTTTATAGGAGGTTGAGACTCATCTGCCCCCAGCTGGATGAAGACGACTGCTTATTGGATGGTAGCAAATCCAAGATGCTAGCCCTGCTTCCGGTGAAGGAGCTGGATAGCTGGGGAGATATGTTGACGTGGAGTTTTGACACCCCTGTTTACCTCCCTTTGAAAGGCTCCACAGGCAGGCTGGAGTTCATGCTCACGGACGAGTACAACACGCACAAGAACGTCTTGTTCGTCTCTCTCACGATGCAGCTGCTTATAGAATAAAGATGAGTGAAACTACAAAGCTTTATCCGAGCTTGCCAAGTGCTCTTAATTTCGAGCCTGAGGAAAGCCAAGTGTATAGACTCAAGAAGATCGAGGAGGTTGAACAGTACCTACGAAACGAATCAAAGGAGCGGGATAAGCTCGCTAAAAACTTCAAGATGCATGGTACGTGGGTGCGCTTCTGCGATCACGGATTGCTAGCTGTAAGTATTATAACTTCAAGTGTTGGAATAGGAAGTATGCTTTTCGGGCTCGGTGTACCACTAGCTGTGGCGATGGGAGGTATCACGATCGCCGTGGGATTGGGACAAGCCGGTCTGCGGAATGCGGGGAAGAGGTTGGGTACAAAATCCAAGAAGCACGAGAGTATTAGACTATTGGCGGAGACCAAATTGAATAGTGTTGTCGACCTGATCAGTAAGGCCGTGGAGAATGGTAAGGTCGACGAATATGAATTCAGCCTGATTCTGCAGGAAAAACAAAAATATATGATGCTCAAGGAGCAGGTTCGACAACGAACAAAGCGGATCGTTGACTCTATCAATGAGCGAGAGAGACAGCAGCTTGTGGCTAAAGGTCGAGAGGAAGCCAAAGAGGAGTTGATAAAAAACTTGCAGTCTGCACAGTATGTCAGCGGTACTTAGAGTCTCCGCCTGCGGATTCGTAGATCTCTCGAGTCTAGTGTGTTGAACAACACACTAGATCACCTACACAATCTCGAGTACTTCTCCGGTATCATAGTCGATCACCAGTTCACCATCGTGTACGACACGTCGCTACTTTTCAGCGAGCTCTCTCAAGTATTGCTCGAGATTTTTCTGCCACGCAATTTTGCTACAAGGCTCGCAATAGGGCCCGTCCGTTTGCATCGAGACGTCTTATACTTGGATTTGTGGATCGCCTCTAGAAGAGAGGCCTTGTTCATAGTTGAGTAGCCCCTAATACCCAGTGCTCTCGCTTCTTTTTTGAGTTCTGGAACCTTCATGTTTGTTTATGTGGTTGGAGAACAATCACATAAAGGCTTGACAAGCCTTTACAAGACAGTGAAGCTGTCGATATCGTCGTCATCAGAGTCACTAAAGTAGCAAGCAGTATACCGTTCGACCTCTTTGTATTTGCACTCTTCCAGGTAGGTCTGCAGGTAGTAGTTTTCACCTTGCCTGTAGATGCTCGCCAGCTTGATGATGGCCTTACACTCACAGCTTTCCCGTGGCACCTTCTTCTTACGGAAGTTGGTTTTGACCTCACCCTCCCACATCTTAAGCTTAGTGCTGAGGTATCTGCCCTTTTTCACACCGCTGTTGGTTAGGCGATGTTCTATCAGGGAATCCACCTTCTTCAGGATCTCCCCGTAGAGGTCTAACCACTCAGGGTAGTCACCAAGATCGAAAGACATCGTGAGCGCGGAGCCGTCGGAGTAGCATGAGACACCCCTGGAGTAGACCTTTTCAGGGGTCTTGAGCAGTAGCGGGGCCGGGTTGCCGTCTTGGTCCTGATAGCCAATAACGAAGCGCTCATCCTTGTCTTTGTTGGCTGGAATTGGGTCGCTCAGCACAAGGTTTTCAATTTTCACTTCTTCGATGTTTAGCGGAGCTGCGTTAGTGTAAAATTCCATTGTCTTAACAGTTTTGTCTCCGAATTTCATCAGCATCTTTTTGTTTAGAGACAAAACCTCAACCAGGGTCTTCTATGTTGTCTTAGCGCAATCGCAACTGCCTCCATTGTAGGTGATTTACTCTTGATAGCAGGACCAGCAGAGCAGCTTGGCTCTTATAAGGAGTCTGCGTCCGCAGCGACATCTGTCGTACTCGTCGAGTACGCGTTCACAGTCGTTACAGTGTTCCTTCATCGTTTATTTGAGATGCTCCGGAACATACCAGAGTACATCAGGATCCTTTCCAACCGCCCTCATACACATTTCCTGTGTCATGAAAGCGTACGGAACAAACTGGAGTAACTGGGGATCCTCTTGAACGGCCCTCGTGCACATTTCCTGAGTCCTAAGATGCTCTGGAACACGCCAGATCATCCATTTGTTATCCTTAACCACCTTGGTGCACATTTCTTGCGTCTTGAAATGGTCTGGGACAGCCTTGAATAGCTGGATATCCTTTCCAACCGCCATGGTGCACATTTCCTGTGTCTTGCAGTAGTCTGGAACACACTCGAGTAGCCATTGCATTTCCTCAACGAGCTTAGATGCTATTTCTGGCGTCACGCTCTGTAATAGATCCGTAAGAGCGTTGTAAGTTGCTGCTCTTGATGGTGAGAATTCGCTGGTCAGTTTACCGATAGCGTTCCTGAAGTAAGGCTGGTCCATCTTTATCACAGGTCCAGCCCCAACTAAGCGGTCGTGATTTGAGTAAGGGAATTCCCCCTACTCAAACAGTTTTTTGAAAACCTGGTCATAAGGGCCCCCCTCCTACTACTATTGTTCCTTCATCGTTTATTGAAGCTCGAGCCCGCGCATTTCCTGAGACGGCTCGGAACAAACCCGAGTACATAGGGATCCTCTTCAACCGCCCTAGTGCACATTTCCTGGGTCTTGAAACGGTCTGGGACACCCCCGAGTAGCCAGGGATCCTCTTCAACCACCCTGGTACACATTTCCTGAGTCTTGAAAGCGTCTGGGACATCCTCGAGTACCAGAGGCTCCTTCCTAACGGCCCTCGTGCACATTTCCTGGGTCTTGAAACGGTCTGGGACAGCCTTGAATAGCCAGGGATTCCTCAGAACCGCCATGGTGCACATTTTCTGTGTCTTGCAGTGGTCTGGGACAACCTTGAGTACCACGGGATCCTCTTCAACGAGCTTGGACGCTATTTCTGGTGTCGCACCATGCAAAAGATCTGTAATAGCTTTGTGAGTTGTGATAGCGTTCCTGAAGTCCATCTTTATTGTAAGTACTCCCCCAACTAACAGGACTTTTCCCATTTACGCGATTGCGCATGCGCTAGAATTATCGGTTTTGGATGTTGTTTTCGGATGCCGTCGGATTTACCGATTTCGGGTGTGACTTGGAGGGGGTGGGGGTGGAGCGTTTTTAGTGGGGGTTTGACGATCGAAAGGTCCCAATGTACTTATCTTTGCTCCCTACTACTACTGTCTCTGCTTATTAAAGATTTGATATTATTAAATTGCTCAAGGTGATGGCTTGTGAAGTCCCATACTGTTTCATTTTTTAAAAGGTCTCGTAACATTGAAGTTTCGTTTGATAAATTGGGGATGAATTTAGCAAGATAAGCTGTCATACCAAGAAAACGTTGTAGATCTCCTTTACATGTTGGTTGTGGAATGTCATTGATGGCTTTTACCTTTGCAGGGTCTGGAGAAACACCGCTTGCAGAGATTTTGTGACCAAGGAATGTAACAGATTCAGCACCAATGATGCACTTTGACTTGTTCAGTTTAAGTCCAGAATTTCTCACTTTCTCTAAAACCTTCACAGTTCGATTACTTAACTCTTCTTTTGTTGAGCCCCATATAATAATGTCATCTTGGCTATTTCGTGAGCCAGGACATCCTTCAATTATCTCAGCTATATTTTGTTGAAATACTTCACTCGCACTATGGATTCCAAATGGGAGACGCTTAAAACGATATCTGCCAAACGGAGTTGAAAATGTAAGTAATTTCGAAGATTCATCATCAACTTTTATTTGCCAGTAACCATTGCTTGCATCAAGTTTTGTGAAGTATTGAGCACCTGTCATTTCTGCGAACAGTTCTTCAGCTGTAGGTAGCTTATAGTGATGCCTCTTAATGGCTTTGTTTAACTCTCTCGGGTCAAGACATATCCTTAGCTTACCATTTGATTTCTCTACGATCACTAGTTGGCTTACCCATTCTGTTGGTTCTGTGATTGGCTCTATAATGTCCAAGTGTATCATACGATCGAGTTCTACTTTGAGTTTGTCTCTTAACGCGATTGGAATCTTCCTTGCTGCATGGACAGTCGGAGTAACGTGTTTATCAACAGTGATGTGATGTACTTTTGGCAACGTGCCAATTTCATCAAAGCAGTCGTCAAACATTTCTAAAATGTCATTGTCGGGAATATAAATTTCATGAATTCGTTGGATTAAATTCAATCTTTCACTTGCTTTAAGTCCAAGTATTGAAGCAGAGTCAATGCCGACAATAATAAAGAAAATGACGATATCCACTTTGCCTGTTACAGACACACGGAACTGGCGTATTATTATATAGATAATATATTTTTCAAAAATAAATAAATTAAGAGATTAAAATAAATGCATTGTTATTTTAATACGCCATTTTTAATATAAACCCCCGTAATCTCAATCGCCAATTCCGCTCAGGGGCCACAAAAATCAAATGCGACATCGTTTTATCGACTCTGTTTTGACCGCTCGCGCGTAGTATACCAATCCGACGTCTGATTCTTTAAAACACCAATCCAAGATTTTCACGGCCGGACGAAGGCCATTTTGATTTTGAAAGTGATCGTGTGTGGTCAGTGTGAGGTTTGTAGGCCTGTTTAACCTTTTTGTCTTCTGAAAGCTTCATATTTTTGTAATATTTGTTTTCTGTTGTTTTCAATGTCAAGATAAATATATTGTCACGTTTTTTAGCCATGTACAGATCTTAAACGCACTAGTTTTAGGATTTTTGGCTAGGAAAGAAGATTTTGAAGGCTAGCTAGACTTATTCAACCTCGTCCCCAGGACCTCTTTTCGCTTTTTTGATATCGGGGATGGCGCGAAGAAGAAGGCCCTGGTCCCCGCCGGTCGGATTTGCAATATGATTGGTAGCCTCACTTTCACTAATTATGCTTAAAATTTATAAACATTCCGCGAGTGAGACGAGTCGCCCGTATCATCAAGTTATAAACAAAAATGGTAGCCCCTCTGTCTGGTTGAGTGTCTGGTGCGCACATGGGAAAAGAAACTTGGATGGAAAATAAAATAAAAAGAAGAGGCAATTTTTTCATTCTGAAAATATAAAATAAAATGTTATGTTTAAATACACATTTTTTCGATTTGGCGATACAGCAATGACTTTATACGTAATAAGGGCGAGCGATTTAATCAAATATTCTACAGTGTCTGGTGTAGCAGTAGCGGTTAGAGCCAATGTAACAGCATCTGGGAAAAGTGCCTTTAACGTAGACAACTCGCTAAAAATTTTTCGGAAATCCTCACCCCTATAAATCAAATAAAGCACATTAAAAGTTTATATTTTTTGAAGATACACATTATATATATATAATAATATGTTATTTTATGTAGCAATATACAAAGTTTTAAATTTATGAATTTACTTGAACAGCATAGTTTTATTTATAATATATAGTATGTATATATGTATGTAGTTTTAAGTAGAGAGAGAAAAAATATTTTGTTTATAATAATTTAAAATACACACTGGAAGCTTGAGTTCGCCATTGACAAAGTCAGGGTAGGCGAATTGATTCGTGAATTGGAGACAACATCCAAAATAAAGTTTTACATTGTCGCATAACAAACATTTTAAAATTCGTTTCTAGCATAAAAGTGTTCGCCAGCCCTGTCTTTTTTTAAAAAAAAACACACAAAAAAAATGATTCACTGGAGTGTTTTTACTTACCACATGCTTACACAATGTGCTTCATCTATAACACAACTGACAACATTTTCTTGGTAAACAGAACTTTTTAGCAATTCTCGTCCTCTGACACTAAGCAGAGATTCTGGGTGAGCAAATACTAGTTTTAATTCGCCATTTTTAATTGAAATTGGTATTTCAGGCTCACCATTCTCATCACATGAAAACAATTTTTCAGGCACAACTGTTTGCTCCAAATGAAGCACCCCAGCACCAATACCTCTCACTTCTAAAACTTTCAACTGGTCCTCTATGATAGAATTAAGAGGGCACACCACCAATACTATATTTTGGACACTCTTTCTTGGCAAAAAGTCTGCCAACAAATGAAACAACAAGGATTTCCCAAATCCAGTAGGTAAAACACCAATAACATCATATCCATTTAAAAGATGCTCGAAACATTTAACTTGCTGTGGCTTTAAGATAATATTATTTATGTTATTAATTAAAAAAGTTTGTTGCAATCTACAAAATAATTGCAATATCTTGTCCATTTTGAAAAACGGAACCCTTTACACTTTAACTCGCCGTTCACTTTTTGAAATAATTTTAAATTCTTAGTTTTACTCCATATATGGATGTCACATATCCATATAAAGAACTGTCGACATTTAGCAAAAGTGCTGACGCTGCAGTCTACACCCAAGATTTCTGGGTGTAGAAAGCGGCCGGGTCCAGGGCCTTCTTCTTCGCGCCATCCCCGATATCAAAAAAGCGAAAAGAGGTCCTGGGGACGAGGTTGAGACTTATTACTATTCTGTATGGTATAAGAGCTTTTTATCCTAGCCAACATTTATTTTTATTTTGAGGCTGTGGCTATTTAGCTAGCTCCTTAGCTATACCTCTGGCTAAAAAGCGAAAGTAGAAAAAATGCAGTGTGGGTACAACAAAATTTTCCTTAATCAATAATTCTCATGCTTATGTATTTTTGTAAGGTTTTGGTGAAGCGTTGGCATTTTTATTTTAATATTCAATACTTCTGACAATCAAATCAGTCAAGATGGATGAAATAAAAAACTGAGAAGCACATGCTACCACGCATAACGTCGTTTGGATGTTTTCGGGGGTGGAGAGTTAATGTGATGTTAATGGGAATTTAATGTGACGTTATGACCATGGCCAAATGATACACCACAAGATTTAATGACTGAGAGGTCTGTTATCGCGAGTAAATGACATTTTCCGGTTTGTGCAAATTTTTTCTGCCTATTTCTTAAAGTTATCAATAAATTACTGACTGGCTGCAACACCGCTTCTGTGCTTTATGCTCTATAACAAGTAAGACATTAGTTCTAAGGCTGTGGGTCTTGTTTAAATATTTTTGTCAAACTAAAAATTTATAAGCAAGTTTAACTTGTGCCATAGCAGACGTTATGTGAGAGGAATGAGGTTTTAAAAATGACGTCGAAATGATATGCGTGACAAAAGTATGGTTATGGAAGGCACCCCTATGAGCTGAAATACAGACAAGGGTGCTAATATGCTGCATACAGCGTACAAATGGCAAGCAGGGTAACTGTAGTGCTAAGTCCGTGAAAATCCACGGCCATTCACCCATCAGGGAAAACAGGAAATCACTTGTTGTTACTTGCAGCTACCACCATTTGCTTATAGTGGGCGGAAAGCTGAGCATTATATTATAAATAAAAACACAAAAAAGTCCCCCAAAGGCTGCTTTGAATTAATGTCGCAGAATCCAGAATTTACAGCGTAAAAGTAAAATTCATAGTTTACGCAACAATTTTTTGTATTTGCGATACTGCAGTTCTCACAGTTTGTTTGGAATTGTGTAAAACTCCTGTGGTCTAAAGGTAAGATTCTTATGGAGAGATCCAGTTTCAAATCCTGGCAGGAGTTAATAGGGCCAAAGGTAATGCCTCTCTTTGAGCATGCCACTTTGGTTTCTACAGATACAATGTGCACAAGCAGTAGTTGAAATATGAAATGACGAGTGAATTAATCAAATTGGTGTTTTTAGAATTCAAATTTCAGAATATGTGCTGTTCCTATTGCATTTAAAAAAAAATGTAACCCCAATATGCACTTCCATTTCATAAATTACTGATTACTTGTCTTTTTTAAAGACACTTTTAACCGGCACTTTTATAAGTGTACTGAGTCTCCTACAAAAAACCCAGTGCTTTAAGCTTCAGATCGCTTAAGGTGGTTCACCACCAAATAATGTCTAAATTTCAAGAATTGTCTTTTACCTGTTTTCTGACAGCAAATTCACCTTAGAATACCGTGGCAAGTAGTTCTTATGACAAATTTCGGTTTTTATTGCGCAATCTGGCACTTTCTCCAACCAACCGCAAATATAAGTGCATAGCAACGCCCATAGCAACCATTTTCGCATTTTTAGACAGCTTTCTTGCCCCTCCGTCGATTTTTAATGCTTTGCAAAAGCTGGATGATACTTTAGGGCCTCCTAAGAGATTATATGACAGTTCTGAATATTAAATGTGGTGTTCCACAAGCACTCAGAAAGCTGTCTTAACGACGCACCCTCCGAAGTGAACTCGTCAGAGTTTACAGACTTAAGACATAAGGTATTTGGTGCTCGAAATAGTGCTGCCGTACACCTTTTGTCGATCCACAAGTCTAGAATGTTCGTTTTTTGCCGTTTTTTGCCGTTTAAGTTCGGAATCCACGCGAAGCAAGGATTCTCAAGATCAAAGCACACATGCTTTACAATTTCTTCTGTGGATGCAGACATTAATATTACCTAGGGCTTAACTGAAACCGATTTTCAAATCGAAGTTTTGTCTTTCAGTTATCTTGTCCAGTTTCGCCCTGTTTTAGCCTTTTTTCCGTCCAAGAAATACCGCATCAGTTGTCTGGGCGACGAGTCAGCCTTACGAAAATGCGTTTCACTCAATCCCTACACGTGACCCTTGAGAAACATACGCGGCCAAAAAGGCGCTTCAAATAGCGCATGTTATTCAGTTATTTGGTTTAGCGTCGAGCAGCAAAATGTCATATTTTGCTCCTATTTTACCTAGCAACGGGTAACCATGGCAACCAATCAACTAAATTTTAGACTTAATGATATCCTCATCAATTAACTTTAGAAAAAACAATCCTCTGCGATATAGGTTATTTGGTGGTGTACCACCTTAAAGGAAACCCGAGGTATAAAATGATGTTGGATATTATAGAGTTTTTTTAAATTTTTTGAAAAGCTCTTTTTGTTCTCAAGATATTCACATTTAAAGAATTCCAGATTTAATTATCCTGCATAAATTATGATGATGTCATTGTCATTTAAGGAATAGCAAATTTTGACATTTTCTGTCATCAGTAATTTTAGACCTGTAAGGGATGTGCATTCAAACTTCAACGCATAGATATTATAAAGGTGAATTAAATATCAGTTTCTTACACATTGTTGCACAGGTCATTTTTAAATTTACCGGCACTTTTTTTTCATAGTGATTTTGAGCAGCTACGTCATAGTAATTTAGATATTATAGCTACAGCTCTAGCTGTGCCACTTTTCTTTTCCTCGTCCTTCTCCCTTTCTACACACACAATGGTAAATATTTAATTTTTTTCAATTATTTTTTTTAGGAACATTATATTTAATTTTTTTCACTTTTCTTTTTGAAACATTTTACTTTTCAAACTGCTCCTTCCAATTTTTATCCAAAAATGTTTCCTGAAAATTAAAGGATTCATATGTTTTTGTTCTGACGATCAAATATTTCTGTGCACGGAATGGGTTGACTCACGTTAACTAAAAAAAAAAATTCGTAAAATTTTCGGTTACGTACTCTACTTAAAAGGGATCTGTCTCAAAAATACATCAGATGACGTCATGAAATTTTCGATTTCGGCTTCACAAGTGTTTGATCTCTAATCGTGTGTCTCTTTAACTTTTGATCAGCAGATTTGGATGCAAAAGTGATTAAAAGAAGAAAAAAAATTGAGTGTTATTTTCATGATGTTATAGATGTTTTACGTCATATTTTCAAAACGATTCAAGTGGAGAGAAAAATGAGACACATTTTTCTTAGAAGTTTTGTTAACAAGTACATACAGTAGACGTCCGTTAATTCGAATGCCGCTTAATTCGAACTTTCCGTTATTTCGAACAAATTGCCAAGTCCCTTGAGTTTGATTTAAAAAATCTTATATTTTGGGCTGGTTAATTGGAACTCCGATAATTCGAACATTTCGCTAATTCGAACAATTTTTAAGTCCCAAGGCTACATTATGCTCGTTAATTCGAACTTTTGTGTATCGATAAATAAAATCTTATGGGAAAATAAAAAAAAGCTGATTTATTAGATATGGAACATGACAGCAACGGTGATGATGATGGCGATAATGGTGCATTAGAAATTGAAGATGAACCTGTGGAGTGCCCCAGCCGAAACGAACTTCTCGATCTGGTAGAAATAATGAAGCAATTTGCATTATTCACACATGACGGGGAAACGGTTCAATCGTATGCTAATCGCATTGGTCGCATAATTGACCAGCATTTTGCGCAAACAACGTTAAAAGATTTTTATAAAAAGTTGTAGTAAAGTTGTAATAAAGTTATATTAGCATAAAACCTTTAAACGTTTATTAAAATTCTTGTTTTTTCTGAACTTCCGATAATCCGAACATTCGTTAATTCGAACAAATAATTTAGTCCCTTGCGTGTTCGAATTAACGGATGTCTACCGTATATACTTTTACAATGTTTCCTTAGAAGGAAAGTTGAAAAATAATGATTTATGCAGAAGAGGTGTAATTTATCATACCGCTACCTTAAGAGTAAAGGCTAACCTTATGTTAGCATGATCTTATCGCCGTGACAAAGACTTGCCGCCTCAGCGGGGACTGATTTCGTCGTCGACAACGTGTCGCTTAAAGAGGAACTCCACACCCTTATACACGTTTTCTTTTTGCCTTTTTATATGACTTGGCGTCTTCTCTCGTATCAAAAAGGACGAAGGTAATTTTGCGCACAAACGAAGTGAATCAGCATTCCTCCGTAACGGAAATAAACCAGCCGTTCCAGTGGGTATCCGCCGTACAATTTCGTGCCGAAACAGTTTGAAGATTTAATTCCTGACAGAGAGGACATCCTGTGATTCAGAAAAATTATTTCAATACATTTGGAAATTATCATGTGGGTGGAAGATAAGAAGATAAGAAGCTCTTAGTGCTCGTATTTCCAACAACGCGTATTCTTAGGTTTATCAGTGTGGAGTATTTGTAGAAATGTATTTATACAGTACACATCCGCTAATTCGAACACGCAAGGGATCGAAATATATGTTCGAATAAACGATTGTTCGAATTAAGCAGCAGTAAATAGAAGAGTTTCATAAAGCAAGGGACCAAAAATTTTGTTCCAAATGGCGGATGTTCGAATTAACGGCATTCGAATTAGCGTATGTGTACTGTATAAGGATAGATAATTCTAGTTATTAATAGTATGAAAATGTGTTGTATTTACAAAGTGATATGACTTCTAAGGAAAACAAACAAACGCGTATTCTTAGGTTTATCAGTATGGAGTATTTTGTCCTTTTGGCACGAGGAAGAGAAATTGTAGAAATATATTTATATAAGGATATATATAGTTCTAGTTATTAATAGTATGAAAATTTGTTGTATTTACAAAGTGATAGGACTTTTAACAAAAAGAAACATACAAAAGGAAAAAACGATTTCGAAGCGCTAATAAACTCTGAAATCTTAATGAATAGTTTTTTAAAAAAAAGAAGTAATCATTTTCTTATTTATTCTTCACACTTCAAAACGTGAATCAAAAGTCAGTTTTTCACATAATTTTAATTTCTGGACGTCAATAAAAATATATCAGCGTCTCATAAACTGGTCATAAGTGTCACGCCATTAATATTACATATGTAACCATATCACTCATTTGTACCCACATACGGCCATTTACCACGAGTCGGCACAGGCGTATTAAACATTCTGCAACATGGCATGAACTGAGCCAACCATGGGGATAATCAACGCATGATTCCGACCGTAGCGTATGGTAGATCACATTTCTTTACCACATAATGGCACTAACCGATGATGAATCATCACTTTCCTTCCATAGCAAGTCTCGCTAATCAGCGCGCATTTTATCTCGATAACCCAACCACGCAGTCACTCGAGCACTCGGCCATAATTCGTAGTACCCAATTATATTGAACAATGGAACCGATGTCAATCAAAGTTACCAATGTGGTCAATTTCGTTCGCTACCAAGCATCGACTAAAGAAAAAATGCTAATGTACCTTAAGCGTATTTATTTTCGCGTGTACTAATTTTTGCTAAACTTGCGAAAATTGATACACGTCAAAGTCTCTTCAAAACTTCATTTGTGAAAATAAATAGTACACCTAAGTAGCAAAAGATGTTTAATTGAATAATTATTCCTGCTCATCAAAAACGGTCAACAAAACGTTAATATTTGAACAAGTTTACATCTTAATAGTCACACACAAATATCAAACATGAGCATAAACAATTAAAAATTAAAACTTTTAGGCAAAAATATGAAAGCTTTTTTACGGTTAATTTGGGGTAGTTAACCCCTTTTCCACAGCAGCATAATTTTCTCAAACATAAAATCAACTGAAATTTGGAAATAATCATCTGTTCTCAGGTTATACCTTAAGGGAAGAAATTATTGCGCAAGTACAGTGGCCCACAACTGCCACGGCTAAAGAAAAAACAACATGAAAAGAAAAAGCCACGGCAAATGTTACAGTAAATGTCACGGCAAAAGAAAAAGCCACGGCAAAAGTAAAAGAAATATATCGAATTTAAATAAAATTGATTGAGTTATATTCATTTGAATTATAATCGAATTAAATTAATAAATAATAAAAATAATTAATAATTAATAAGAAAAAAGAAAATCATGAAAAAGTCACGGCAAATGTCACGTGCGGGAATACGTAAAACGATTTGAAAAAAAAAATGGCTGACGGCAAGATCTTGTTTTGTGATCAATGTGGAGCACAAGTGCATGTTGCTGCAAAGTTTTGTATATCCTGTGGTCAAAGTAAGCATTTATTATGACTAAAAGCTTGCTAGGTTACGTCTGTATACGTGTATATATAAACGACTATGTTTAAATTTTTTAGATATACAAATCCACTACCAGCAAGATGTTGTTGATCTTACAGTTAAAACACAAACTCCACAGTCATCAGGTATGTACTACATCTAACTAGTTTTTAATGTAGAAATTTCTAAGTGTGGAGATTTAATGTAATAACAAAAAAAACGCAACTACCCAACTCACACTTGCTCACACAAGCTCTAGCTAGCTAGCTAGCTAGCTAGCTAGCTAGTAGCTATACCATCAGTGTACTGGTCATATTTGTGTCTAAAACCCCAGAAATTAGATGTATTAGAGAAGTCTGTTATTAAAAAATATGCAATTGTCTTTTTAGCTTTCAAAACTATGTCATTTATTTACATATTTTTCATTATAGGAAAACCCATGTCATTTTTGGACTTCAAAAAATCAAAATCCAAAAGTTGGTTCTCAAAAGTTAACAAAGCTAAGTAAAAGGACCATGATGTTTGCCTAAACATTGGTATTTTATCATGGCATGAAAAATCAGCAAATATAAAACCTTAAAGAGGCAAACGTGTAATGTTGAGAGCATCACCTGAAGAGATTTATGACTCTTTGAAGGAAAAAGCTCTGAATCGCTTTAAAGATTTTTATCCTGAACTGTTAAAAGAAGAGGAGAATTATAATCTAACGTTTGACAATGGTACACCAGCTACTAACATTCCTGGTACATCCGAACCTTTTAATTTGCGAAGATACAAAGAAGAAGTAGGGAGAGATTTTAAATCAATAACTTTGTACCTTCTATCACATTCTGATAATGCAGTACTTCAAAAAATTGCTTTAAATCCTTTTAATTGTGATTATTTTGAAGATGACAATATTAAAGATGCCAGAACTGAACTAGATGTCTTACCTATGTTAAATCCACAAAAAAAATTTAAATCAGAGGATGTGTTGGCAGATGGAACTGCATGCAAAGGAACTACAAGAAGAATATTTAAACGAATTTCCAAGTCTAGAGCCTCAAGATTTAGTCTTTTCACTGCCTTCTTTGCTGTCTGAGTTGGAAACACATGTCGTAAAAAGAAAACAGTTTTACATTGTTGTTAGACGAGGTTCTAGCTGTGAAAGATGCCTTTCTCTTTGGAAGCGTGAAAGTAATGAAGGCAATGTAAATAATGCATCAGTTCTTCATATGGCTGGTGAAAATGGGATTGATGATGGAGCTTTACGCCGTGAGTTCTTAACAAATGTTTTGGATGGAATGCGAGGAAGCCTATTCAAAAAATGGAGTTCCACGTGACTCGATGCTTGAGATTCAAAACGAGAGTTTTCGTACGTGTGGCCAAATTTGTGCTGTATCAATTGTTCAAGGAGGACCTCCGCCTCTACTGCTACATCCTAAAATGTTCGATTTATTGTTAGAAAGTAAAAACATTAATCTGAACAATTTGTCATTTTAGAAGCATTGTATTCCTGCCGATGCAGAGCTATTCAAAAGAATCAGAGAAAATTGTGAATCAGAAACTGATGAGATCATTGAGAATGGATACACAGGGTTAGTGAAGAGAGAAAACATTGAGAGTATTATTTCCACTGTAATCATTGGAATAGCTACAAGGAGAATTACCTACCTCAATCAATTCTTAGAGGGCTTAAATACTTTAAGCATAAGTGACTATTTATGGTCAAACCGCGATCTATTAGAACCTTTATTTACACTGGAAGAAGGTAACAACTCAGTTGATTCGAACTATGTATTTTCCATACTAAAACCTCAATTCTCATCAGAGGCATGCTCTAAAAGAGTGGTGGAGGAACATGTTTTCGATAATTTTCAGGATTTCTTGAACATGTTAGAGGATGAACAAATTACAGGTCCCAGTGAACAAATGACTTATGATAGTGATGATACGGATGGTGAGAAAAAAGAATTGTTTGCAGATTTATCACCCGCTGGGATCCTGAAATGGATGACAGGGCAAAGTCACAAGCCCTTAGGTGGTGAACACTTTGAAGTCACTGTTAATTTTAACCATGATTGCTACAAGATTAATCCAACCCACACAGTGTTTCCCTGTAGTACATTCTTGTTCTAGGGAAATCACACTACCTGTAAAGCACATGGGAACATTTGCTGACTTTGAGAAGAATTTTAAACTTGCAGTTTGTAAAGGACAGGCTTTTGGGTTACACTAATTTTTTACACAAATTAGATATATTTACATTACACATTCATTTGTTTGTTAAAATTACGTTTGGTAGTTTATATTTTGTTGCATGAACCTTTTCTTTGTATTATATACATTTTATGAAAGTTTAAGCTTTTGTTATGTTTAAAAGACATAAAAATTATATGTTTGTTTTCTTCTTTAAGTACCCCTTTGTCATGTGAACTCTAGAAACCAGGGATTTTATAAAGTTGTAAACCACCAAAATTAATATCATAATAGTCCTCGCATAAAGATTCTAATTTATCATAAAGTTCCAATGCATCTTTCCAGTTCGCTGGTTTCGAAATTTGGTAGTAATTAGTAACATAGTCGAAATATTCAGTGAACTCGTTGGAATAATCGTTCATCACAACATACCGTGAAACATCTTCTATAACGTCTTGTCCAACTTCTTGCTTGTAATCCCTGCTACCGTGTTCTTCGGGCAAAAAATAAAGCGAATCCGGACGCCCAGAAACAGTTTGATGTCGCGATTTTCTGATCCTATGAGTGTTCCAAAAATATTTGACGTGGTCTAAATCTTTTTGTAGAACTTCTGAGAAAGAAAACCACAATGCTTCCATTTTTATATGCGACGCTGTGTCTATTCTTCCAGACGCTTCGAGATCCTTAAAGAAATTTCTCCACCAAGAAGAACGTAGTTAGCAAAATTGTCACCACGCCTCGATTCGTTGGTTTCGTGGGAAGGACACATATCGATGCGCGTCTGGCTCATCTCTGAAATAAGCATGAATGGGTGCAACTAAACTGTTTTCTGTACCTAGGTCAGTAATGAGCTCGATTGGACAACCATCTATTAAACTAACTGCTTGTAAGTAATAGCAAGCAATATTGTCAGGCGCATTGTTGGATTGAACTAATTTTAGCCAATTATTTTGAGGCTGAATCCATCTATGGCCCCGTGAATTGGGAAACCTTAAGGCTTAAGTTTATCGTAGCCACGAAAAATTAGGCCCGGGGTTCACATACATTCTTCTTCGAAGTCTATGTCCTCTTCGATTTGATGAACCGACAGGATCCAGATCTTTTAAAATGCGTTGCACAATTAACCTGGGTACTCTCATCCCCTCAAGCTGCAAAGAATGCCAAATAGTCCGATAACCTGCAGCAGCGCCTGGACCATTAATTATTTCCTTTATTCTTTCTTGCACTAAATGAAGGTTCACATTTTTTTGTCTTCTGTGTAATTTATAACACTTTAAACGTCGTAAAAGAGTTCTATAGCTCATCAC
The DNA here is from genome assembly GCA_030067915.1 of Hydractinia echinata. Lineage (NCBI taxonomy): Eukaryota > Metazoa > Cnidaria > Hydrozoa > Anthoathecata > Hydractiniidae > Hydractinia > Hydractinia echinata. Next base: position 461,635 of record JASGCC010000186.1, on the reverse strand, counting down.
AATTCCATGATGCTTTTTCAGAAAGCACAGTAACTCAAGGTAGCTAAAACCTTTGTTATAGTAGTATTTAATGAGTGTCTCTTCATCAAAATGCTCCTCCACATTAAACAAGTCCTCGTCGTCTGTGTTTTCAGCCATGTTGCTCGAACACGTGTATACAAAGCAGCGAAAACATGAACATTAATGTTTTACCCTGGCTTTTTCTTTTTGCCGTCGCTTTATCTTTTACCGTGGCATTTACCGTGACTTTTTCTTTTGCCGTGGCTTTTACCGTAGCTTTTTCTTTTGCCGTGACATTTACCGTGACTCTTTCTTTTGCCGTGGCTTTTACCGTAGCTTTTACCGTAACATTTGCCGTGGCTTTTTCTTTTTATGTTGTTTTTTCTTTTGCCGTGGCAGTTGTGGGCCACCGTACGCAAGAAATATTGTGGAAGAAAAGATTGCGGAATTAAAGTTTTTCTTCCACATTTTTTAGCCAGGAGTAGCAATTCTCAATCTTTTCTTCCGCAATTCGTAGAAAAATTACGCAATTCTCAATCTTCTCTTCCACAATTTCAAGGAAATTTTTTTTTTTAGATTTCTAAGAAAAAGACGAATTATTGTCATTGTTTTGTTATATGACAAAACAATGAAAATATTAGATTTGCAATCTTTAATTCCGCAATTTTATGATTGTATCACCAATTCGCAATCTTTACTCCCGCAATTTACGATTTTTTCGACCATGAATTCGCAATCTTTAATTCCGCAATCTTTTCTTGCGCAAACTTTTCTTCCCTTAAGGTAGTTTATCCATAAAAAAGAAACAAATAGACTTTAAGAAAACCAGAGTTTTGCCACATGTGGGGAAAAATGGAATTTGTAGAAAATGGTCTGTTTTTCACATTTTAGTCCATTTATAGAAAAATGTAATGGTAAAATGTAATTTCAAGAAAAACTTGAAACACTCTTATTTTTGGTCCAAATTTTTAGGGTTTTGCACAAAATGGCGACATTATGATTTTTTTTTTCAAATCCAAAAATGTCACTTTCTAGCATTAATTGATGAGTAACTTTGCGTAAAAAATCAAAAAAACAAACTAATCGGGATTCAAAGAAAAGCTGTGACGTACGGACCCTAACTTATAGGTTACTTCGCTATCGTGTGTAACCAATTAAATGAGATAAGCGTTTAGATTTTACTTACATACAACAACATTGTTGATGAGCAAGAATTCTCAACTGATAAATACGATTGACTAGTTAGTAACATACCGTCATTTGATCAACTTCTTGAGATAGTTCTGCTATGCGTGGTGCAGCACTTGTCTTAATAAAAAAAGAACGTAAAATGAATAAAATATAAAATATTTCATTGCTAAATTGCACTTTTTTTATAAGCATATACAACGAGAATGGAAGTGTCGAAAATTAAACATACCACCAGACTGAATTCAGTTTTTTTTTTAAACTGAGCGTCAAAAATAGTAAAATACTTTACGTAGATCTGTTATTTTCATCTTATAATGATTCGAAAAGTAGAGTTTTGGTTGTTTTTTCACCGCTGAATTCTCAGGGTACCACGTGACTTACATCGTTCGTTGATTCACTCCCACAATCGTTTGTAAATGAAGGGGATAACGACGTCGATTCAGATAAGTCAAAAATTATTTCCGGATCCAAGGCAGGTGGCGGGGAGTATATGTTAGACACATCAAGTTCCATCGGACATATTAACGACTCCAAATCTGTCTCGGATTTTCTTCGTCTCAATGTACCAAATGACAAACCCTTTTTTCGCAACTAAAACATACCATTTTACACTCACGATAAGGCGTATTATCATTTTTTAACACGAAGCAACCATGAAATAATTTGACCGATACCGTACTCAGAATTTTTAATTATACCTTATGCTTTTCAGAACCGTTTAGCGGTACAAAATCCGAGGTTTTCGCCGTCATTTCTTTCTGTCGCTGACAAGCATCACCGAGTAACGTCGAAAATTGCGTGTTAACATGGCGACGAAGAAGTGTTTTGTTGGCCGGAATAGACAGTAAGTTAGCTAACGTTTCAGCATTAAAACGAGGCTCTAACACCTAAAAACAGTCATTAATTTGATCAAAATAAAGTTTGTTTAATGATTTTACCATATTTATCTTGAAGCGGTTTAAATTGAACATTGATTATTTTGTTTTGATCGATTGCAGTATTTAATTGATCGAAACATAACGCAAATGTTGAATTTAATGCAAACAAGTTGGGATTGGGCGTCGTACGCCGGATGTAGCCCCAAAGGACAACTGTATTCGCACCCTTTTGGTTGGTCACTGCATTTTCTACGAAATATGTTTTTTCAAGTCAAGCGGCAAAAATTCTATCAGTTAAACCTTAGTCGTCATATACACAGTCATGATTAAGCATTCCCTGGGTCTATTTCGTAGAAATCAAAAATGAAATAACTGGAGTACAAAGAGAATTTTTTACTTGAAGGTTTTTATAAGGTCCTTTTAGATCTGTGCTATGGAATATAGGCACGATTTTTTAGCAAACTAATTTAATGAAAAGCTGTGCGCATGATAAAAATGTTTTCAGGGTGGCCACAAAATCTTTTTCCAAGAAAAAGAGGAATTTAGAGAATTTTAAAGGAAATTCTGCACTGAATGTAGAGGATTTTTTCGCAAAAATAAAACATTTGAAGAAAAATAGAGGATTTTAGAGGATCAACTTTTTTTATTTATTAGGTTTCTTAAGTTTATCAATTTCTGATGTCAAGAACAAATATGTTTAGGAAAGTATTACTTTCAGGATAAATGATTAAAAAAAATTGAAATAAAGCTTTTCATGAGGGACGTATTGCTAACATAAAGGATAGAACTAACAGTGTATATCAATTTAACAATTGTAAAATCTCTGTAACATAATAGTCAAACTATCAAACTATTATCAGTGTAAATCTGAATAGAGGAGTTAAAGAGGAAATTTAGTCACATTGTTGACTTTTTAGAGGACAATAGAGGAATTTAGAGGTTTTTCAAAAAAGAGGACTTTAGAGGAGGCGTGGCCAACCTGGTTTAGAGCCTGCGCGTGCCATTATGTTTTAGACCAAATATTGATTAAGCTAAACTGGAGACATTTTAAAATCCAACGACCCGGTTTAAATAGGATTGATACTCTGCATAATACACCACTGTAACAAGTGGTGTATTATGTATGAATTAATCGTAAATCTTAGTTTTAAAAGGATATCACAATTGAGGCCTCACAAAATGTGCCAAATTGGGAAAAAATAATACTTTTGCTCCGTTAAAGCTGAAACTTTGGTAGCTAATATCAGTATTCACCACTCATTCGATATTTGTTATTCCACAAAGGGTCTTCAATTGGAATAAAACACATATACAATACATGCTGTCAAGCTGGACATATTTGTTTATTATTAGGTAGGTAAAAATTAAGTATAATTAAGTTATAATTAAGTTTCGTAGTATGTTAGCTAGGGTAACTCGAGATCATAAAACAAAAGTACCTCTTCCTAAAACTAGATAGCTAAAACATCAAAATAAATACATTTGTATATAGGCGAAAGGTGATAAAAAGACAGCCATTGGGTACAATCATGTTCAATCTTTAAAAAAAGGCGTAGTCAAATTTCACTTCCCGTGGATAAATTCATGAGTCTGCCTATCCTTTATTTATCGCATGTGCCCGTAGCACGGCTATAGATTCGCGCAGAGACAGAATATAGGTATTAATAATATAGACTAGTAGTTAGCCAGTGAAAAAATCCACGGTTTCGCTCGTCCTTAAAATCCTACGTAAACTCGCCGGTTGAAATAAAGTGGATAGAAATATATCACATTTGCTATTTGTCTGTAACTATGAAATCGCAAAAAGACAGACAAAATACGGGTATTATTAATATAGAGATGTTAAATTTCGAGTTTCATAAAAGTCTATTCGAATTATCCGAAAAAGAATATGGTAGATGCTACATCAGCTTTTGATAAATTGGCCATATGGCTATTGACGATGATGTACTATGAAAATTATGTTTTTCACATTGACAAGAGAAAAGAAAAATTACAAATGATTACAAAAGTTTATTAAACACCTCCTTCCCTCTAAAAATCAAAAAAAATTAATAAAAAAGCCATTTATCTGAAACATTATGGCATGTTTGCCACACATTTAGAGGAGCTCCTTGTTCAAAAATTAATCCTAGGTGAGTAAAAAGTAGAAACCGGTTGCAGATATTTTACCTAATTACAATGAAACTCTGTAAAAATTTTGTGGCTGAAAAACCTTAAGGCTTTGTTCACAAAACACATACTCAACTCACATATATACTCAGTTCGTCATTACCCAGCCGTAGCTGAAACATTCAAGTGAGTTCTAGTATAAAACGTTACCTAGCTAGCTATATTTAAACGTTTCAATAAAATTATAAACCAATAGACAACTCTTTCTTAGCTATGATTATTTATCCATGCTAATCCCCTTAGCTTTTAGTACTGACAATCAGTTAAAGTATCAATCCTATTCTGATGATAAATCCAAAGAGAAGAGGATCAATCACCGATTGCACTAAAACTCATCATGATACATGTCATCATGATACTAACTTGTCACTTCTTAGAAATAAAACAGTGCCTACCATTAAAGCGCCGTGAACTCCACTCCCTCTCAGATTGGGAGCGTATTCAGCTAAATCAACTGAACGCAACCAATGAACAATCCTCTGACAAGTCCACAACATGACGTGGTCGCAACGTTCTTCAGACTAAACAAAAACATTTCAATCTTTTAGGCTGGATACAACTGCAACTGAAGTTTAACTATAACGACAATCACGACGATGACGACAACCACAACAACAACATCAACAATAACAACAACAACAACGACTACGACAACGAAAACAACAACAACAACAACTATAAACTCACCTGGTTTGCTATTTCTCGTAAAAACTGTGGATGAAATTTTTGATGTCTGTAAAAAGGAAAAAAAAAGGAAACATCAACCATTAATTTTGTTTTAAGATTTGTCAGACAATCAAGTTACTACATACCTTAAAAATTGAATAGCTCTTTTCAAGCTGGTATGATGAAGTAAACTGTAAACTTTTAACTGCAAAATATCATCCTACAATTAGTATCAAAAAATTGGTAAATCTTTTAAAATGAATGATGAAATAAAGGAATTAAATTCACTATCGAGATATGATTTTACTGCCCTTACATGTTAGCGTAAACATCAATTCAATATTATAAAAAAAAGTGGCAAGGTAAAGTACCACAAAGTTAGGAACCCAAATTTTTTTTTCGCCCCTAAAACCATGTTCAGATTAAAAAATTCAACCATGCTTACCACATTCATATTTATAAGTACGCGACCGTCTATTTTGTGCAGCAAGAAGTTCATCTTGTACTGTGGTAATCCTAGGTCTTCTAACCATCTGGCTACCCAGTGATGATCTAAGCGACCTGCATAATCAGGACCGTTTGACGTCACCGCCTAAAACGTTCGTACCAAGTTTAAGATGTCTTTAGCGAAAAAACGGTTAAAAAAGATTGTCTTAAAATCGTGCCTTATTTTACAGTCAAATATTACGCAAATACTCCGATGCGTTACATTTTTAAAAAAAATCTTTAATTATTGTCCTCTTTTCAGCACAGTTTAGTCTAAAATAACCACTTTTAAAAAACACATTATTGGATTTTTATGTCGAAAAACATATATTTTTTTCTTAAAACTTCAGAACAAAAAAAAAATGTGGTACCATATTTCGCCCCAGGTTTCAGGAACACAATGGTCTAACTCTGTTCCCCAGAGCTTTTTAGCGAAGGAACTTGATATATCTGTCAACCACCTGTAAATTCAACCCAGAGAAAAACACAATTTAACTTGAAGCCTGGTGTTTGTATTATAAGTTTTTTCTTTCCTATTGAAATTTCTCTTTAAAACATTTTATGCCGATTACTCATGGTGGATTTTTTGGGAGAAAAATATTTTCCTAATTTTAACGCATAGATAATTTTTTAAGATAATTATACAGATTTTGCTTTATCATCAGGAAATAATTTTCTTTATAAGAATAATGATAAAAAATTTTTTGCTTGAATTTTTTGCTAAAAAAGACCTTACAGAGTCCTTAACGGCAAATCAAAAAAAAGAAAAAAAACCATACCATTTTTGAAAGAGCTTTCGATCCCCTGTCTCTCATATAAATGTTATCTCGGAAATGCTGATATCAGCATTTAGGCCTTGTAGCCTTTAATATCTCAGTAACGCATCATCTTTTTTTTTTTAGCTCTATCCAGTGGTAAAAGCAGTTTTTAAAGTGACTTTAAAAGTTCAGTTACTCTGGTCAGGAAAAAATGCTTGTAACTCATTTTCCCCAAGAGAAGTTCACAAGGGATTTTTCTGGCGTTTTTACATGATAATCCTTGCCAAATCCAAGCTGATTTACATTTATTTTAGGCCAATTAGCTATAATGACTGGACTAGAAGTTCACTGTTTGAAAGTTCGTAAATTGAACTAAATTATTTTCGAAAATGGGAGACTAAACAACTTCATATAAGGAGTACAAGTTAATGGTTTGCATGTTTTGATGTTTTTGAAATAGTTTGCCATTGTAAAAGTACGTTTATGGTAAAAATTTCAGAGTTTTGAATTTTAAAAAATTTAGAATTTTACAAAATTGAGGAAGAAAAATATAAGGAAAAATCAGCTCATCAAATTTACTTAAAAATAGCTCAAATTTATTAACTCGGAAAATCAATCGCGCAAATCTTATCACGTACCAATTTTCGTGTACTAATTATTGTTTAAGTTAATAACTAGTAAATATTATTACGCACAAAAACTAGCACGAATGAGGTAGTACTAGCGATAAACAAACCTTTAAAGCCAAGTTAAGTTTCTTCTTAATTAATGGATCAGTTATACCAAGTTCTCTTTCATATTCTGCGTATGTGAACTTCAGTAACTCTTCACCTCTACGTACACATTTTGCACATGCGTTAACATACTCCTCAAGTCCTTCATCACGAAACCAATCTTGCACTTGATCACTCGTCCAAGTTGCAAACGGAGACTCGCTTATCATTCTATAATGTAAACAATTGTGGTCGATTTCTGTTTTTGTTAGACCAACATGTTAAAAGAAGACTTAAATTTTAAACTGTTCCAACTATCCAAAAAGGCATTCTGTAACAAAGTCAGAAATACCCAAATTTAGAGCAAGAACTAAAATACCGACATCAAACTTTCCCAATTTTGTCAAATTTCAAGAATTAACCTTATTATTTTAATAGAAAGAGGAATCCAAAGTTATTGTATGCTCTTCTCTGCATGTGGGCGATAGGCAAATAAAAATTAGCAATGAAAGATTGTAATAAATAATTTTGCCTTGTGTACTACCTTTTGAATGGTCTGTATATTGCATCATCACCATTAACTGAGCTCTGCAAATAAAAACATAATATTGCCCCTTAAAAACAATATAATCAAGCTGGGAGCACACCTCACATCTCGTCCAATACTTTAATGAAGGAGAATAGATTTACTTTAAGGTATTTTTGCGATCAATAAATTTTTTAGGTTTCGCAAAATAGATTTTTCTGAATCTATCAAACTTATATATTTCGTGGGAATTTAATTTCATCAATACACCTCTACGAAATCATAAAATTATTAAGATTTTGTTGCTTTAATGTTATTAGCCCAGGTTAGTTTATTTGCACCAAATTTAGGTTAATTGTTTAAAGGAGAGGCGAACTGCTCCGCGGCACGGCTGCGGAATAAAAGTTAATTTCTAGCGTTGATTTAAAGACCAGACCGATTGGCTTGGTTTGCTGCATAAACCAGAGACTGGTTAGGTCTGCTCCTTACCATTTCTTTACATGTAACAAGATGACAAGAAAAAAATACCTTAACAAAGACTTAGAAAGTTTTGATGGAATATCTTTCTCCTTATTGTCATGTCCATAGGCCAATGCACACAGAAAAAGTTGAATATCAAAATAGCAAAAATGTTAAATAACATGTGAGGAACATATTTTATTATTTTATACTACTGAACTGTTACTAAACAAATTTGTGAGTAAAGATAAAAAAAGTAAAAATTCATAATTAAAGATGAAGTCATCCACATCGCCCGTTCGATTTGTTGTTGAATGTTTACCGTCTGTACATTTATCAAATTTGGGGCAATCTCATCACAACAAACTTTTTCGTTCGAAGCTGGTAGTATGTTGGGGGAAAGGAACTCAAAACATGAAGGTTGACACGAAGGTTATAAAATGCTGTTACTACTACAGTATGCAAAACATTCTTGGTTATCTCAAGTCAAAGATCTTTTTTTGATGTTAACTGGTAAGTACATCCACAACTTACTTATTTTTACCCCATACAGCCACGAAAATTCTGTAAAGATATATAGATACTTAGTTGTGAAATATAGTTATCTTAGTAGATTTTAGGATTTACAAATCTATAATTTTTTTTCTTCCACTTAAAATATATTTTGTGTTCGCCCTTCCTTTAAGTTAAAAATAATACCTAAAAATAATATTTGTGAAAAATTACAAAATCAATTATCTTTCCATTTTCGTGATAGGGTCCCTTTATATGTTAAACAATTCTTTGAACATAAGATTTGTTACACATAGCTAATTGACAAATAAAATATTGATAATTCAGCAGGTAAAAATATTTCGCTATCAGCCACGGCCACCGAGATAGCATTTTGCGCAAAATTATTTTAGAAATTATCTCATCACAAAATCTGATTGCAAAAAACCAAACTAGCTAGCTGTCACATTACACAGATAGCTAAATGTTTTACACTTCGATATCTTTAGTGACATCATCCTTGAAAATATGCATAGCTAGCTAGATATATTAACTTATTTATGTTAACATGTTTAACAAGGATCTTCAACTTTAAAAAATGTCAAATGCATTTGCCATACGATCCTGTGAATCCTCAGTTCTCAACTTGTATCATTTTGATCCAGATAGCTACCTACAACAAACTTGTCTCATCGTGACTGACAAACACTCTACTTAAATCCAGGAACAGTGCTCCAACTAACTTTGCGTTCTCGGCAACCAGTTTAATTTCATCAACAAGTAATGTTGTTGCAAGATGTGTGGAACGTTCAGCTCTATAACCAAGTTGGGAATCACTTAGTTAGGATCATATTTAGTATATAACTTCTCATTTTCTAAGAATTCAATTAATTGTGTGTGTACAGTTTTTTCCAATAATTTAGAAAGTACTGGCAACACTGAAATAGGAAGATAATTTTCAGATTTGTTTGTTTCTCCTGATTTAAAAAGTGGAACGATTTTTCTATGCGTTCAGAACTGTACTGGAGCGCAATGACTGGTTGTGATGTAACAATTAAATGGTGCGCACAATCTTTCAGCATTCCAGGGGGAAAGCTCATCAAGTCCAGTGAATTTCTTTCTCTTTAATTTTTTAAGAAAATCATTGATAAAATCTTTAGACACATATTGAAAATTAAAAGATTTTCTAGCTCTGGTGTAAAATTGATTTGCTGGTTTCCAGATAAAGTTTTTCAATTTAAATGTGGATGACTTTAGCTTATTTACAGCCCTTGAGAAGTAATCACGAAAAGCATTGGTACGAGTTTGATTATCTTTCTCATCATTAGTCGCATTTTTTATGGTTAGTCTTTGTTGGAAATTTGGTTTTCAATGCTTTCCAGAAACCATTAGGATGTTTGCGGTTTTCGTCTATTAAGTTCTTGTGATGTTTAGCCCTAGCATTCTTTTGCATATTGTTGCATTATTTCTTAGGTCCTTATATTTCCTCAAATTACTTGCACTGTGTCTTTTCCTAGCTTTTCGTAAAAGCTGATCACGCTGGTTCATTATTGATTTCCAGTTTTCTGTAAGCCAAGCGCATGGGCAACCTTTCACTCTTTTTCAAATAATTGGCGCATGTTTGTCGAAAATATCTTTTACAATGGCATTGAAAGTGTTAACAGCATCGTTTGAAAAAGATAGTACAGGCATCCAATTCACTTATCCAAAGTCACGATTCATTTTATCAGGGTTGTATCTATCATAATTCCTGGTTTTGACGCATACTTTTTGTTGTTTAATTTTCGTAAGCAATCAACTAAATCACTGACATTAGTCGGTATGACGTTCTGTTCAGTGATTAACCCGGGGTTGTTTGTTGTTATAATGTAGATTAAAAATTTTGTATCCTGCGTTACACACGTTGGTTTTTTAATGATTTGTGTCAAACCATTCTGTTAAATAATAGCTTTAACTTCTTTATTATTAATTTAGGTAGTTACATTCATATGTCTTATGAGTAATAACTCGTCGTAATTACTCGGCAAGTGTTTTGTTGCGTTCTGAGGCCTCTAACGTGTAGACTATAACAACGATTTCGATTTTATTAATCGCCAAATCTATCGCCCTAACATAGTCTACCTTTTCATTTTTATAAACCGCTACACCTCCTCCTGTACCAGTATTACGATTTCTTTTTTTTAAATTATAACCTAGGATATTACAACTGATTGACGACATCTTCGGCAGTTGAAATATGATTTTCTGATAACGCAAACACATCTATGTTTGGATGCGACAAAAAAGGTGTCTGTAACCACTAAAATTTGCTAACAAAGCACGAATATTTTGATGCAATACATTCGATCCTTTTCTCATTAGCAATTCTATTAATCCATTCTTTCTTTCACATTTAACAGTTTCAATATTTCCACTAAATAATAACAAGAATAAAAGTAAAGCGTAGAACACGACCATACTTGTCTTCATCTTTGTTCCATAAATGAAGCATTAAAATGCACCTATCATTTTGAGACCAAATAATTTGGAAACGAATGGAAATAACTGACGTTGTCTCATCGTCCCATAGACGGATGGCCGAACGGTCTAAGGCACCCGCCCTAGAAAAGTTGTTACTTGAAAACAGGAAGTGCGTGGATTCGAATCCCACTCTGTCCGAAAATTTAGGTAACGTTTCGGAAGTAGCACACATCGATATTATTTAGGTGGTATTGACATTGTCCAGCCGTACAGTTTAAAAATGAAGTGTGTGTCAAATGTTGCCATAATGGCAAAGTTGCACTAGATAATTTGTCTCCTTACCCTAATCAGCTAAGGCAGTTGCTAAAAAATATTGATACTGTTTAGGCGAGGCACCTTCAAGCAAATATACGCAAGTATAATAGTGCAGTTTCCTTCGCTTCATTTGGAGCAAATCTTGGACTTCCCCTGGCCGTGGACCACCATGCTTTCGTATCTGCTGTCAAATATGGCATCGTTTTAAGGGTCACCGTCCTGAGGGACCAAACTCCTGTTTTTAACAACTTTATATTTATGAAGCAGGTAGGGCACTCATTGAAAGAATGGCACGCCCTAAAAATAATGGCTGTATGGAATACGTGATGCACACTGTTCATGATATAATAAACAGTGTTAGTCTTTTTTCTACGTTATCTGCAAATTTAGAGCCAATGGTTTATCTTCTATTTTTCAATAGGTGATTCAGGTTGGTATAATGGGATACCCCACGTTTATGAACTCGAAATAATACCACAATGTTTTAGTATTATACTTACCGTGTAGCCCCTCGGGAAATCCGACTCATCATAGTAAGAAATTTTATTTCAAAAGTTTTGTGTTGATTCGTATGTCAAGGTCAAGGGTAAAAACTTGAATTATATTTGTGCGAATTAAACAAACCTGCGTGTTGACAGTTATGATGGTTTCGCTGACCACTTAAATATAAGAGCAGCCAACTTAAATATAAGAGCTGAAGAGCGAGACCTTCGAGCAGGTCGTATTGTTGTCCTACATTTAAGTTTTTAAAGACCGTGTAGCCCCTCGGGAAAGGTTTAATCCGACTCATCATGGTAAGGAATTTTATTTTAAAATTTTTTGTGTTGATTCGTATGTCAAGGTTAAGGGTAACAACTTGAATTATATTTGTGCGAATTAAACAAACCTGCGTGTTGACAGTTATGAAGGTTTAGCTGACCACTTAAATAAGAGCAGCCAACTTAAATATAAGAGCTGAAGAGCGAGGCCTTCGACCAGGTCGTATTGTTGTCCTACCTTTAAGTTTTCAAAGAAGTCCACGTGCCATGGCTCAAAACTATTAAGATACTATGGTTATTATTGGTAACGTTGGAAAACCTGATTTTTTTTTCACTTTCACGTACAATCAAAAATGGCGTGAAGTAACAGAAAAATTGTTTGCAGATCAGTACATGATAAACATGACTAAGTTTCACAAGTTTTTAAATTGATATTAAATAAACTCCTAAAAGATGTTACTGCAAGGGGAATTCTAGGTAAGACTATAGCACACGTGTATTTTACAGAATTTCAAAAGAAGGGTTTGTCTCATGGTCATTTGTTACTTCATTTGGACCAGAATGATAAACTTAGGGATGCAGATAGGCATAATTAAGCATAATTATTTTAGCCGAAATTCCTAATCAACAGGAACAATCCGAGCTGTTTCAAATTGTACAACCGTGCATGATTCATGGACCATGTGGCTATCTGAATCCTAATTCTAAATGTATGGAGGATAGTGTTTGCACAAGGAATTTTCCAAAGACATTTTTATAGTCTAGCGTTACTGAAGTTGATGGATATCCATTGCATAGACGTCGTAATAATGGAATACATAATGCCAATAGTGTTGATGTAGATAATTGCTGGGTTGTTCCCTAGAATCCATGGTTCTCATACAATGTGTCTGTTAAATCTGTTAAATACCTCTAAAAGTCACGATTGTGCCAACATTGAGACCAATTAACGTATTGACGACGATGAGGTACAGACGTTTTTGAACGCTCAGTTTGTCAGTGCAATAAAATCAGTATGGCGTCTTTTTGAAAATGCATCAGCGATCCCATATCCCATTACCAGTGCACTTGCCAAGTAACCATGTTATTTATTCTCAGCAAGGCCAGACTGAAGAATCTGTAAATCAGAGCTGCAAATCAAGCTACAAAATTAACAGCTTGGTTTGTGCTAAATGGAGAGATTTACAATGCTCGCCAATATCTTTATCCAGATATTCCTCTTTATTTCGTTTTCTATAGTGACAGGAAAGTTTGGACACCCTCGCAGAGGCAAGCTTTTTTATTCACGTATGTTATCACATATGCGTCATGCAACATTTACGAACTGTGAATGGCAATGTTTTCTGAAACATTTCGTGAAACCTGTGTATTCCGTGGACTCCTGCATTATTATACTGAATAAAACAATACCTTGCAGGAAGCTGTCAACTTTCAGATGCCTTGACAATTAAGACAACTGTTTGCAGTAATACTTACCAACTGTGAACCTTCTGATCCTTATACTTTGTGGACAAGATACGAGGGTGCTATGTGTGAGAATTATGTTCACTAAATTAATGAATCTTCTAATTTTAATCTTCCTTATTTGGTGAAATGCCTCCAGCTGAAAACACTAATGTAGCTATGGAGGCTGAATGAGCTTTTCAACAGAGGGCTCAATTTACTGACGAACAGACAGCACTGGCTGATGCAGTTGTAGAAGATGTTGAAAATGTTGCTAACAATACAGCCCAAAATAACCGTTTGTTTTATTTACAAGGTGCTAGTGAACCTTTATTTATAATTTCTATTTCTAAACTTTTGGGTACAGCAGCAACTCTTTTGAAAAAGGGTACCGCTATACGCAACTGTTTCGCTTAATAGTTTCTATTTTAAAAAACAGTACATGCAGCACAAGTTGTGTGCTAATGCAGCAAAGCTACAAGCAAAAAAATCTCTTTTCACTTGATGAATCTTTCATGATTTATATGCATGCTTTCCATGCATTAATCGTCTTTTTAAAGACATTTGCAATAGCGAACTTCCATTTGGAGGTAAAGGTGGTGATTCTTCACAGCTTTTGTCTGTTGCGAGAAAAGGAAAACCAACTGAAACCAATTGTTGACGTGCTTAAAAATTTCTCCACTATGGCACTTGTTACAGAATTTGGAATAACTCGCAACATAAGAACGAGGCCAGGAGATCAAAAAATTGCGGCACGGTTTTCTGCAACTTGAGAAAGGTGTTGTACCTGTTCGGGAACAACCACTATCCCAATGTGCAATGGAGGTACCATCCAATTGGCCGTTACAATAAAACCAATGTATTGTTTCGAAATTTTCCCCCAGAAAAAATGGCATCATCTGTAATCACTTATCATCAATGATAAGGTGTTGGCGTTGTTGCCTGGTGAAGATGGAACCAATACCCAGTAGAATTTTTAAATACTATTACACCGTCAGGTATGCCTCCTCATTTTTCTAAATTATAATCTGATGCCATTGTTATGTTATTAAAAAACATAAATATAAATAAAGATTTATGTAATGGCATTCGCCTAATTACAAGACATCTTCATGACAACTGTGTTAATGCTAAAGTTCTTACTGGTAATGCTATTGGAGACGGTACTTCTTCCAAGGGTGCAACATGACCTTCTGATCCAGGTATGCCTTCCATTGAGGCTGTCTTATGCTATGACGATTAGTAAAGCACAGATCAAACCATTTACTTGAAATTGTGCAGGCAACATTTTTCTCATGGTCAGTTGTATGTTGCTTTTTATAGAGCAAGAGTATTTGCAGGTGTTTGGGTCGCTGTTGTTTCTTCAGCCAAACAAGGATTTTTCAATCAGAAATGTTATTTACTGACAAGTTCTTACGTGATTATTCAAACAATTTATTAATATATGCAAATTTTAACTTTTGTGCAATTTTGCTTTGGATTTGAAAATCATCCTCAAATCTTTCATATCTGCAAATTACTAGAAGTTGTATTTATTATCCACTATGTTGTATAGTGTGACACATTGTGCTGTTAAAAAATCGGAGTATATCTTTATACGTGCCAGGTATACCTCTGATGCTGGCCTGACCTTATGTTATACAAAACGTGAGTAGTCATTATATAGCACAATTTTTAAAAATATTATTGTATAGGGCGTGTCAGAAAACGATAGTGATGGTGTATTAATCGTCACATACATGTATATGGACGTGTCAGGGGACAATAGTGCTGACAGTGCAACTACTGTGTGTGGATATTTAAATTTTCATGTCCAAAGTTCATTAAACAAATGTTTCACTATATTGAGTAATTGTATTCCATTGAACTGCAAAGTAATGTAAAGATGCATATTATGTGTTGCGTTAGACAGGCCAAACATTTTTATGACATGACATGGTTTTCTGCATTTTTAAAAGGAGCTTATTGATTTAAAGAACATGTCAATTCGTGTAATTCATAGATAATTGTCACAATAAAGTACTTCTCCAGAACTATTACTTCCACACGTCACTGCTGATTATTTTAAATAAAAAACTATACAAAATGATATATTCTTTTTCAGGGAATTTTTACTAATTTATGTCCAAGATGATGGATGTCGAAAATAATGTCGCCAATTGTTCCAATGTTTGCATTGCCACTCATGAGTGATTTCCATAAAGGGGGATTTTCACGAAACGAATTGTGAATGGCGAATTCGGCGGCGAATTAGCTGCAAAATATGTTTTTGTCACGTGAAATAAAAAACATGTGGCGAATTTAAAATACTGAATGTAAGCACTTTTTTGGGTATTAAAAACCAGACAGTTATTTTGAGTTCTTTTTGAGTTTTTCTAAGAATAAACACTGAATATTGCGTTCTGATTGATTAAAAGTTTATAGCGAAATATTTTGCCGCTAAAAAAGTAGGAACTGTTTCTACTTTTCGGCAAAGCTGATTTTTCGAAGCAAAATGAAAACAAAACTGCGCATGCTCAGATTTTTTTGGCCGGCGAATTTGCCCGTCCAATTCGCTTTGTGAAAATCCCCTTTAAGAATAAAGCATTTAATTTGATGTTCGACTTCTCCAATATACAGTATTTTTAAAAGACTGAGGATATACAACTTTCCCGAAACTTATGATGTAATGTTTTATTTGACGTGAAAACGAGGCAGAGTGTTGTAGATTAAAAACAAATATAGCGGTAGCAAAATCATTATGGTCAAAGAATTACAAGTTAATACTGCTAGATTTAGATAAACCAATACCAATTATTAAAGAAATGGATTGTAAAAGTTCCTTGCATATCAATGAGTCAAGTTCTAGTTTTGTTCCTGTCCGTTCTGTGTCTCCCAACTCATCACAAAATCAGTTATTAACCACAACGTCAACGTGGGGAAAATCGCTGCAAGAAATGCTTCTTGTCACCATCAAAGATATCGAGAAGCATCGTTTAAAGAGTGGAAAAACACCAGACACAGCAATTATAAAAACATTGGATGATTGAGGGAGAAAGTTTAAAGAAGAGAGATAGATCTCAGCCGATTCAGTTTTCTCAAAGTGGGATGATGACTGTTTTTATTTTAAGGCTGTGTGTGAAGCAAGTATGAAAAAAGAGAAAAGGGACGTTTTAATGACATTAGATAAAAAATCTGGTAATGTTCTAATGGCTCAGTGTTCGTGCCCGGCTGGTAAAAGTGGTTATTGTAACCATGTTATGGCATTATTGTTTGAGATAGCTGACTACTCACTTAGCCAACTTAAAGCTGTACCTGAAGATATTTCGTGTACCAGTCGCTTAAAACAATGTGGTGTTCCTGGTGAAGCTAGTATTACATCTCCTGTCATGTTAACAACTGTAAAGAAGAATGTTGATAAAAAAGGTATTTCCTGTATTGTTTAACCCAAGAAGAATTGGAAAAGAGGACCAGAGTAAAACTCGTGCAGTCAAACTTCACAAAGTCTCAAAGCAATAGATAGAAATATTGGTTTTGCTTCATGTATACCTCCATTGGGAAATAATAAGAAAGTTAACACTCCATTTGGAGTATTCGATGCTTTGTCACCATTATCATATCATTTAAACCCAGTTGGATTTAAGTACGATATTGTTACAGATATAGTGAAGATAGACAATTTTTTATTTTCTGATGAGGATTTCATGTCTTTACCCTTAAGAATCATTGATAGAGAGAGCTATATTGTGCCCGATGATTGGTTGCTCAGTGAGGATGAACACAAATACATTACCTCAATTTCAGTAACAGAAGAAAGCTGTAAAGCCCTTGAGTACAAATTCAATGCTTTCCTCGGCATATGAACTTTTTGGAGATCCATCCTTTTATGTACATCGTGAAAATGGTAAAATAGTTTTAAAGAGAGAACATCCTAGTGGTTATTTCACCCAGATTCAAATGGCAATGGGATTAGCTGGTGTAACTTATTGTGATTTTGTTGTTTACACATTTCAATGTTTATTCATTGTTAGGTGTCGATTTGATGAAGATTATTTCACACGTCTTGTGCTAAAACTAAATGATTTTTACAAACGTCATTTATTACCAAAAATTATGGACAGTATGCCTATTTCTGAAGAAGAGGAGTTGTCTTCCTAATATTTTATATATATATAATGTTATTATTCTTAGTGTAGTAGTGGTTTTCGATGTTGTTTTCATTTTTACTATTTGAACTTTAATTTCAATTTATAAACAGTCACAAAACTAGAAAACAATACAGGGGATGACAAAAAACCATATTAAATTTGTGTATGCGTTTGTTACTTTTATTTCAATTTTATTTACACAATACTTCTAAAGAACTTCGGAGGGTTGAATCAAAGGGGGCATAAAGTTACACAACAAGCAACTGTCCAAATTTGGTTAACTGACCCATGCAGTGTTAATGGGATGTCGTTTCTTAAAATGGTCGTTTTTTAGGAGATTTTCGTTCAGATTTTACTTCTTTGTATTTCGTTTCAAAAATACATGGATATCGTCCAGGAAAGACAGTTTTACGACCAATGCCAGAGGAAACCTTTATGTCGTGTGCATTAAAATGGAATTCACAAACAATAAGCCATTTTTTTTCGAGGGTCAAAAGAGTCTTTAGCTCCTTTTCTCCTGTGATTTTGTAGAGCTTTTATCCAATTTGTTTTATCCAGTTCCCTGTTAGGAATCTGGAACAACAAAATGCCAGTGTTTTGATTTAAGGAGTCTTTAGTAGCGCTTTTACATTCGGGTACACAACAATATTTTCCATAGCCCACCAAATAAATTTTTTGAAGGTAATAATTTTTGAAAAAATAATTCTCTTCACTCATCTCTTCATTTTTTCATCGACTGCTCTCTTATTTTTTTTATGAAGAGACATGAAGAAAGTTATTAAAAAACATTAGTGTACCTGTTCTTGAACATTTGGAACAATAGAAAATCATTTTATGAAGGTGAGTAGAATTTTCGAAAGAGAAACATGAGTGAATTAAATTATTTTCTACACTCGCGAAAAGGTTTGTTTACATTCTACAACACCCAGCCTCGTTTCTATGTTGAAAAAAGATTGCGCAATAAGTTTTGGGAAAGGTGTATTATTCGAGCATTAACAAAAATGGTTAAATACAGTAAAATACACTCCAGTATGTTATGTTTTATATTTCTTTACAACAACACTATCAATTTTCTTTAGAACGTAACTCAAATACTGCAAGTAAAAAGTAATTTTTCATTCGCTAATATTATTTGAGAGCTTTAACATAAAACGCAGCGAAAAGACACCTCAGTTTTTGCGAAGTTCCTTCATAGAAAGTCAAACAGAATTTTTATGAAAATCGCTTAGATGTATCTTCTTCATTTTTTAAACCTCCCTTCTCGATCAATAATTTAAATGTTTTCTCAAAACGACAACAACATTATCAGTTTTTTAAACGATAAATCAACCATCAAAGTAAATTTTTATTCAATTGTTAAGTAAAATTTCATTAACTAATACTATTTAATCGAGCCTAAAAATTCTCTTTAGTTACTAAAACAGAAATGAAACCGCAAGGTATTTTTTTTATTCTTAACTAAAATTCTAACTCAAACCTATTACACTTTTTTCTAAGAACCAGGAATTATCGCTTTGGCCTAAGGCGTTCTTATTTTTTTAAAAAAAAGTGTATATGCTACGTATGCTTATGTTTTTGCGTGTTAAGGTGACGGTATACCTTGTATCAAAACATCGATTTTTTATTTTATTAGCCATTTATAATTAAGAAACGACGATCTTTTCAATGGTAAAACTATTTATTTATTTTTTGAAAGGAAATATTGACTTTTATCCAAATAACTAACTTGTTTTTCTGATCGGTCTTTCACACCTCAAATTGAAGAGTTAAGAGTGAATGTTTTTAACACTTATCATCCTCTTGAGTATAACTTTTAAAAATAAATTATATTTCCTTTCCGAAAAGAAATGACCATCTGAAAAAAAAACACTTTCAGTTCTAAAAATGTATGCCATCCTGTTCTGTTTCTGCAAGTCACAGAAAAATGACTTAGAAAGTTCTATTTCTATGGTATTCTCAGTCACGTCTTTGCGAATAATAAAATTTAAAAGGACAATATGAGTATGCTTGAAAGGTGTGATATTTTAAAAAATCTTTAGAACACTTTTTCGTAGTGTTGTTTTTTTCGTATACCATCTATTACATTTCAAATCTCTTTTACAAAACTACAGAAGATCTACAAGGGAGAGTGTTACTGTGCTGAAG
This sequence comes from Hydractinia echinata, assembly GCA_030067915.1. NCBI lineage: Eukaryota > Metazoa > Cnidaria > Hydrozoa > Anthoathecata > Hydractiniidae > Hydractinia > Hydractinia echinata. The sequence goes on along the minus strand of JASGCC010000186.1, from coordinate 442,046 downwards.
CCAACGTGTTTATCTAAAAGCGATTTTTTTTTAATTTTCAAAAAATCAACGTTTCTCTAGATATTACATCTTAAAGACGAAAGTTTAAGTTAAAAAGTGACTTTTTTAGAAAAAGTAAAATAAATCAAAAACGGGGACTTTGTGGAAAATAATTAAAAAATCGTTTTTACATACATCTATCACGATTCTAAAGAACATCGAATGAGATTTGGACACGAAGTAGTTTTGTAAATGAAGTCACTTTTTTAAAGGCAGGGTGTGTTTCAAAAATGTCTCTGTACTTTCACGAGTTAAAAAGCTTAAAATTATTTTTATACCATTTGATAGGTGTTTAAAAATGCTTTTCGGTGATGTATGAATGAATAAACTTTGATTAACTATCGCTGAAAAAATCATGATTTAAAAAACCATGCTCAAAAGGTATACCGTCACCTTAAGGTGGGTTCACAGTCATTCGTTGTAGTCGTTCGAATAAGGAGAATACAAAAAATCTATTCCTTGCAAATGAAAGAATGCAGTTCACACTAGCGAGAAAAATAAAACTGAACATAACAAATGAGACATTTATTTTTAGTTTGGTACCACCAGTTAGTTACGTTACTCCATTTCAGGACATTTTAGCACTTTTCTTTATTATTATACTCAATATTATACTTAATATTAAAATATTCAATGTTTACATTAAATATTGCACACAAATTTTCTTTCTCATCAAGTTTGTTTTCATTTTGAAATTCCAAACCTCGTTTTGAAATTGTATTTCGAAATCTGATTGGTTGGTAAATTCCCGAATGCGACGAATGCTGGCGAATGAGAGAAAATTAGGTAGTATGCTAAAAATAAATATTGCGCATGCGCAGATTCATATTCGCTTATTCGTGCGACTACAGCGAATGAAGTGTGAACCCGCCTTTAGTGTCATTATTGATCTAAATATGTTAAGCTACGATTTCTATCTCTTCTGTAACCCATCAATTATAAAATATTAGGACTAAATTGGTAAAGATAAAGTGTTCTAATTTTGAATCAGTATCACTCGCACATTGTTATTATAAAATAAGTGAGGTCAAAGGACACACTTAGTGCCGAAATTGAGCCAAGTCCCGAACTCTGGGTCAGCCAAATTGTTTCAAAATATGGCATGATGACATCAGTAAAAAAACCTTTAAACCTCGACATGCTTGTAAATGTTCTTCAAAAGCACATGGTCCTATACATTTTCTTAATCAGCGTTTTAAGCTTTATGCTCTAGGAGCAACGACTAAACAAAATTTTCAAATTTTGTTTTTCGATATGGACCGATCATTGCTGACATCAACAAATTTTTTCTTTCTGTAAATGTTAGCTTTTCTGATCAAGCCATTTGTCAAAAGTACATGATCCTATACATTTTCTTGATCCGCAGTTTAAGCTCAATACAATTAGCTCAAAAAAGGGGGCAGGTAAATAAATTTCTCCCAAAAATATTCTGTGTATCGTCATCAAAATTCAAGTGGATTTTTCCACAGGCTTAACTAAAACTACATAATTAACCTGCAAAATGTCTTGATCGATTAGTTAGAGGTGGAATTAAAATTATGTAACCACCTTTTAATTATTCCTATTTTCCCTGCAAAACCTATAAAATCCAAGCTTAAATTGAATTCAGTTAAATACTAGGAAACAGCTCTTTACCAAAACATACCCAAGTTAGTTTAGATATGTGCAGTAAGTGCTCGACAGTTGTAAAATGTTGTTCTAATCACGCCAAGATACGATATATAACAATAGAAATTACAAGAGTGAAAAAAACAAAGAAATAACTTACGGGTGTAGAAATTAAACCAATAGTCATTCGATTTTCAACTAAACAAAAAAAATGAAAGACATGGATGAAAAGGGAAAAATAGACCCTTAATAACAAACCATTAATAACAATTTTCAAAAAGTGCTACTTTTTCTTGAGCGTATGCTGTTAGTCTGTCATTGATTCATTTCACGACCCCACCTACAGGCCCTTGTGAAATACGGGCAAAAATACACAGGCAAACTCGAGGTAAATATTCTTCTTAGATAAAGTTAAAAAAATGACAACTTACTTAAGTTTGGCTCACTTGCACTTTTTAAACCTTTTATTTGAAACAAATCTTTTGATTTTAATTCTGATTTACTGGCTGAGGTTGATGAGTGAACAGATCCCGGACCTCCACGAGATAGTGAACCATTTGAAACTATATCTAAGATAGTAGCAGGATATGGTTAATATACTACAACAACTACAAAATTCAAACATCCCTTGCTTATTAGTATTGCTTAATACAGAATATTCAAATACTCATTCCTGCATGTTCAACGTGATTCATTCAGCAAATATTAACCTTAAACCACTTTAAATGTTTTTCTGAGCGTGAGAAATTCTCTTTTTGGACAAATTGGTAAAATAAAAAAAGGGCAAAAATAAGCAGTCCATCTATTTGTTGATTCCTCAATATAAATCGTCAAATAAAATTAAACTTAATGGTGTAATACTTACTCTGGGGGAAGAATATATGGCCTGATGAATGTGTATGCAGACTATGTATAAACTACCCATTTTTTTTATATGGTGTTTAATAGTGTTTAACCAAATGTGTGATGCTTTAAAAATACGAATAACGAATTTCGTATTTTTCAAACGCATATTTGGAATAATACGAAATTCCTATTTCCTATTTTTAGAAATATGTATTTCGTGTTTTTGAAAATAGAACTACACTCAATTACAAAATATTTCTTCATGACTTGATCAAATTTTTTTCTCTCTAGCTTTTGACCATTTTACCAGACAGGGCTTTTATAAAAATTGGTGCAATTTAGTAAAAGGTCCTGTAAATGCTCAGATACACTGTTATTAGGACATTTTACAACTCTTTGTCTGGAGATGCCGTAAGTAAAAGAGTTATTAATATTACGTCATTGTGTGAAGTGAACACTTTTTGAAAACGAGGTCATATCTACTTTTGTGTTTTGTGTAATTCACAGATTTTTTTTACTACAAGAATGTCCTATACAAGGTGTGTTTTAACAAAATTAAGTCTATGGCTTGGTAAAGCATTAGTTGTTAGGCAAAAAAAATCAACATCAAAGCGCTATTGAAGGTAATTAGTTTTTTAAAGGTTGGCAATAATTTTTAAAGACTAATTGGGAAACAGAACGCAATTTTGCGTTTTACTGTTCAATACACTTCGGCTGTTCATTCTACAATACTTTACTACAAACAATACCTGCCAATGTATCTGCTTTTCCCAAGTCTATCTCCCTTTGCAAAGTTTTTTTAATGTGAAATTCTTATTTATCCAACACGCCCACACAAATTTAAATGTTTTGACCAATACGACATTTAAGAGAAAGCGATTTCATATTATGCTGCTCAATATGAGTTTGGATTTGGTAATGAGTGAAAAATATACAGACAGTTGATGACAAATATACGGGCAATTAGCTTCTGCTTATTTAATTTCTATCCTGCCCATACAACACCAGCTTATTTTTCTACCAATACTAATAAAAGTACTGTAGAATAGACCTTTTCATCGATAGCGACACCATTTTGAATTTCCCGCTTTCGCAATGCATCTCCGGACGACCGGGGTATCTGAGAAATCAAAACATTACAAGATTATAGCCATTTTGGAGCTTGTTTATGCTTGGATTTTTGTGAAATGGGAATAATGATCGCTGTGCTGTTGGAGCTTGTAATAATGCTCGAAAATATAAGAAAAAATATGTAATTAAGCCACATATCTCTGCATACGATGGGAGTCTTGAGCTAAAATTCTGGAAATGTCCTGATCCAAAGTTTTATTCTAAATGGGGGTTTGCATGTAATAGGAAGCATTTTATTTTTAAGAAACACAGTGTTATATGCTCAAACCATTTTGATTATGGAAGACCCACTGATGTTAGCCAACAGCCAAGTGTAGGGACACTATATTTGAAAGGATATGGTGAAGAGCCTGCTAGGAAAAGAAAACAACCAAAGGACAGGCAGGCATTACCTTGTGCATCCAAAAAGCGAAAATTAGGCAAAATATCGACACCTACAAAAAATGAAGCATCTATAGGACCAGCCAGTGAAGAAGTAAAAGAAGAAATTATAACACCTGATGCTGTCAGTGCTTTTGATTTTAGTGTCAGCGTTGATTTGACATCACCGTCATCTTCCCTAGCTAGTTTTGCATCAGAAATGTTTTCGCCTATTGGCATGCCTAATTCATCGTTCCTGGTAAGTACACCTGATATTGTAATGGATCAACCAAAAACAATGTCTCAAAAAAGCAATAATCATATCATCAAGCTATATACTGGATATCCATCAGGAAAAATATTTATGTTCATTGTAAACCATCTTAGACCCACGCATAAAAAACTGCAGTATTATCGAGGCTCCAAATCATCTAATGATGATGTAAAGAAATACCAAGCAAGTCCGATAAAACTGTTTTGTCAACGAAAGCCTGGTCCAACGAGGTCTCTCTCATTGGAGGATGAAATATTAATGACATTAATGAGAATTCAGTTTGATGCACTTGTTGAAGATTTGGCATTCATATTTGGGATCTCAGCAAGCCATGCTTCAAACATAATAACAACATTTATCTTATTTCTTAGTTTAGAGCTAAAACCTTTGATTTATTGGCCAAGTCCTGATGAGACATTATCATATAAGCATAATCACTTTGCTGGGACATTTAACAAGTGTGAAGGAATTGGAGATTGTACTGAACAGTGGATGGAACATTCTAACAACGTTGCTGCACAATATCAGACCTATAGCACATATAAAAGTCATAACATCTTAAAAAAATTAATATTTTGCACAAAATCTGGTTCCACATCATACATATCACCTGCATATGCTGGTTCATGTAGTGACCGATTCATAACAGAAGACACAAATGTTGCAAAAAAATTCACTCCTAATTTTATGGTACTTTTTGATAAAGGTTTTAACGTACAAGATTTGTTCTTATCACGTCAGGTAACCTGTGTTTTGCCCCCATTTGTTCGTCAAAAAAGACAGTTTACTCGATCAGAGGTATATCATGGTAAACGTGTTGCTAGAGCAAGGATCCACATAGAAAGAGTGATGGGAAGATTAAAGGAATTTAGAATGCTTAGAAATACCTTACCAATATCAATGACTGATCTATGTGACCACATTTGGACAATAGCTGGGGCAATATTAAATATGCAACCACCTTTGGTCAAATAATATTCAAGTACTCCCTTCAATTTGCAGAGAAATGTTAGGCTTTACAAACACCATCATAAACGGCTTTTTTTAAAGCCACACATTTAAAAAAAATGTTATTTATGGCATAGATGGCATAAAGCTGAAATTCCTTTGCTTTTACGGCAAACTGTACCAGTACCATTATTATACAGTGTGTTTCATATGTTTTTTTTATGTAATTAATAAATTTAAAAGCATCACATGGCTTTTAATATATATACTTTTAGGGAAGAAAGTGTTTGCAGAAAGAAACTTTTGCGGTTCTGCGAAACAACATTTTGTGGGAAAAACTTTTGCAAATTTTCAAAAAAACGCAAAAGTTTCTTCCGCAAACACTTTCTTCCCTTACAGTATGTAAGTCATCCTTAAGCATAAGTGCCACCCTTTGAAAGGCTAAGCCTATTGCTGTATGTTTACATTATGCAGATTACATATAAAATCAGACATATATATATATACTATACCTGTATTTTTTACCAATTAATGTTTTTTTTTAAATGTGTGGCTTTAAAAAAACCTGTTTTATTGAGGCATGGGCACAGAAAATTTGTTTGAGGCAAAATTTTAATCAGGATAGGGAGGAGAGCAGCTGATCTAATTCCTTTTGTATCTTAGAAGTGCAAGTTTTGTTAAGTCCCAGTGATTCTTTATTTTCGACAAAATGTAACAGTGCGAAAATATGCTTGCACGACTCACTGTATCCTGCAACACAGCCACACTCTCCAGTCACAATATCACGACTGTCATAGTTTATGCACACCCAAACATTATAGGGTGTTTCACTAACTCTTGTTTGTGGCACTACATTACCTCGAATGAAACAATACTTTAAACAACTTGAAATATTGTTAAATTCAACATTCCTAACATGACCTGCAAACATCAAATTGTGGCCTTCTTTGCAACCTTTTTCTGAAATACTTTTTTTTGCATAGTCCCTGAGACAGCTTGTGGTGATGTCTGGAAAGTATAAGAAGGAATTCATCCAGCCTAATTTTAACTCCTCAGGAAAAGGAATTTTGATACAATCAACACATAATTTTGCAGCTCTTCGATCCTGTATCTCTCTGCTTTTCTCCTCCAAGGACGGTAAAACTGGAAGTTCAAGTAACTGAGCAGCTAGGACTTTCTTAATTAAATCAGCTTTTCTACTCCCTCCCCCAGATAAAGATATGCCTCGGGAAGACAAATATTTCTTAAGTGCCTCTACATTCCATTTTATTAATTCTTTTTCAGTAAAAACCATGATTAAAACAAATACAATCCAACAAATTCTTCTGTTGACACTAACTCCAGATACCCCGGTCGTCCGGAGATGCATTGCGAAAGCGGGAAATTCAAAATGGTGTCGCTATCGATGAAAAGGTCTATTATAAAGTATCATTCATCCATGTCAAACACCAAATTTTTAAATATCCTCTATTTCATTTTAGGCATATAGTTAATAAGCACACATTAACATAAAATTAAATGTGTTCAGGATGCATTCTTACCAGGTGTGTGTAAAAGTGGGCCATTAGAATGTAAAGAGGTTACATTAGCTAACTGTGATCGAAGAATTTCATTTTCCTACAAAAGAAGGTAACAAACACATATCAGCATAGAGTAAACAAAAATTAAAATTAACATTTTTTCTAGGAGATTACTGGCATTTTTACTAGTTTAACGACTAGTCACGACTAGTTTCACGACTAGTTATAACTAGTTTAACGACTAGTAACGACTAGTTACGACTAGTTATAACTAGTTTAACGAATAGTTACAGCTAGTTTAACGACTAGTTTAACAACTAGTTATGCCTAGTTTAACGACGAGTTACAGCTAGTCTAACGACGAGTTACAGCTAGTCTAACGACGAGTTACAGCTAGTCTAACGACGAGTTACAGCTAGTCTAACGATGAGTTACAGCTAGTTTAACCACTAATAACAGCTAGTTTATCGACTAGTTACAGTTAGTTTAACGACTAGTTACAGCTGGTCTAATAAGCTCCCTGTCATTGATATTACTTTTAATCCTCACACCTATCTCTTATAATAATCTGGAGACTGTGTCTGTCTATGACATGCAAAGTGGATGTGTTCATTTTCCATTGATGTTCCCCAAAAAAGCATGTCTCAAATGTTAATCATCAAATTAAACGTCCCAATCTTCATTTAAATAACTTGAAAATGGGGTAGAGACATCAGTCATTCTTCACTGTGAAGGTAACAAAGGACCACCTGGGACCAAAATGGAACCAAATTTTTGGATTGGCGGGTCAGAAAAACATTCAAACTTTGATGTCGTTAGCAAGACGTCAAAATTCAAATATTTTTCTGTCTATGTGTATTTTTCCACAGGCTTATACACTAGTTCTAAAGAATGGCGTATAATAATCAGATCACCCAAAAGGTTAAGGTGCAAGAAATTATAAACACTTAGACATCTAACAACCTGGTTATAAATAATTACCAATGTAGTATTTTTAAATTGATGTCTTCTTGAAATAAAACAATATCACTTTTTGGCGGTAAAATTAACTATGATATAAACGTCAGTTGAAACAAAAGTTTGTTCTGATGAGGAAGCAAAGCGAAGACGATAGACTGTACTTCTGCGCTAAAACGCTATGTTTACTAGATTGAAAAGATTTCAGAGACATTGTTTTCTTGAATAGCTTCATGTACCATATTCTTTTAAGCTTCTATAATAGTTTGGAAGAATAAAGTTAGTAAGCTAGGTCAAATAGGTTTGAAATTCTTTCTTCCAGTAGGATTGATTCAAGAGTGTTAGTGTTTTATATCAATTAAATTACAGATACCAAGTCGACAAAGGAAAATTTTTCCCGCTACTTTTTTAATGTCTAATAGGATATAAAGTCAATTTAAGATGCTGCCTTTTCTGTTTAGTGGTAATAAACTTTTTCTCCACCATTAGCTTAAATTTCGTAAGTAACTGAAGACTAAAAACCAACAACCATTTTGTAGCCATTTCGGGATATGGTTTACCAGTATGAGGCCCATCTGGAATTATCAACTAAAACCATAAAAACAAGTGAAATCGATTGTATGTGCTGTAGAAAAGTTAATGCAATGGAGCACAATAAATTTTAAAGTAGTTCACTGCATTTTGTTAATCAGATTAATGGTCCAGATTGTGTCATTGTGAACACACGTGAATAACATAAATGCATTACTTATATCTTGTCAATTTAGCCTTGAAAAGACCCATTAACTTTTTTAATATTCTGAAAATTACTGTTCTATTTAATTAGGAAGTATACAATACGCATATAATACCATATATGTCTGTCTGTCTGTCACGCAAAATGGTAACCGCAGTAGCGAGACACAAAAAATGCAATTAATAAAGGACGGCGGGTTACCGACTAGTTTTAAAAATTCTGTTAATTTTGTTCTTTGCTAATTTCCTGGAATAAGGTAACTTCTCAAACCAGTGGCCTAGTTAACACAATGAAGAAAAAAATCAAAAGTCACTTAACCCTATTCGTGCTGGGCCTTTTAGGGGCTCCTCAATGCTGGGGGGGGGGGGCTGATTCGACCCCCCGTGTAATTTCTACAATTGTTGTCCGTTGGACTTGAAACTTACCACAAGTGTTATCCAGGTATTATTAAACAATTTGGTGAAAAAGAAATAGGTGACGTCAGCATTTTTGGTGATGACGTCATCAAATATCGGTGACATATAGAAAAAGCCACTAAATTTGAATTTTGTTAATTGTTGTATAATTGCGATGAATTTAGTAACAATAATAATTGAAACACACAATAATATAACAATATAAACTAAGCACATAAAGCTTTTAAAAACATGTCAAAAAATTTTTAGTAAAAAATTTTTTTTCAGAACTTTACTCAACATAAAAGAAGTGTTGCCATGGCAACGCATAATTCCAAAAAAAATTTTTTTAGAAAATAAAGCTAAATAAAAGTTAGGAAAAGTCACAAAATTGGAAGGTGTAACTATAAACACATCAAAAGTTATTAAAAAAAGTTTAAGAGGGGGGGCTGAATCAGCCCCCCCCCCCAGCACGAATAGGGTTAAACAATCCATATTGCTAAGTAAAACCAATCTAAACATAATTGATAAATACCTCAAATAACCGTTGAATTTGTTCTTGCATTTTAACTATTGAATTGTCTTTTGTTTCTATGATTTGTTTCATGTCTTCTAGTTGTAACTTTAATCGATTACATTCAGAAGCTAAAAGAAAACAGTAGTATTGAATGACAATCTGAAATAATAATGAATTTATGTTTTTACTTCAAAGGCTGCTAGAGGCTTTTTAAAGAAGATCAAATCTTCCCCAAGTCCGTTTACAGGGGAGTGTATTGGTTTAATTATTTTCAGTTTTTTTTCACTAGGTCTTGTGTTTCTAAATCTTGCAACAACACATACCCTTAACCCTATTCGTTCCGGGGGAGGGGGGGGGCGAATCCCCCCCCCCCCCCCCTGACGGTTTTTTTTTAATAACTCCTTATTGCTTTGTTATATGCCTATGATACTTACTGAGTTTCAATATTTATCTATTAGACACCTGCATGCTAAATTTTTAGGTCCCATACTTTCAGAGGGTTTGATATTGGCCATTACTCGAAACTACCCCTAAAAATCTCTATGAAGTCCTTATAATGGGGAAAATATAATAACTCCTGTTAGGATTATCCTTAGAACTTGAAACTTGCAACACAACTTTGTTTCTTCAAGAAGAATCATTTTGCATAATTTGGACACGTGACTAATCCGATTTCTCGATTTTGTCGGGTTATACCCGAAAATCGGAAAAAAACGGATTTTCGGGCAATTTTTGGCAATTTCTTATGCGATCCATGTAAAAACCGGAAGATATGTTAAATAACTTTTATATAGCTTTCAGAAACTTCAAACAGAATGTAAAAATTCGCTTTAGAACAAAAGTAATTAAATTTTAAGCAGATAGTGGCATTTTTAACATATTTCAAGCTTCTTGAAGTAGGAGGACTGAAGATCTGGACCAGATATTAACTGAGGGTGATACATTGTATAAATCCCTTTATGCACCCAAACTATAACAATATTTATTACTAAAGAACCTATTTACAATAAAAGACACATAGGCATGAGAGACATTAAAATGTGGAAAGATAACAGGTACATAGAAGAGTAGACATTACAAAATTACATTATTCTGCTCTCTCTTGCATCGATCTGAAAGTCTGTCTATTTCAACTGGCACAGTCTCTTATTTATTAGCCGTGACCCACGCAGACAAAGCAGCTGACAACCTAATAAATTGAAGCTCAGGCGTTCCTCAACCATTTTTTGGTTACATCCATTGACTCTCTTCTCTTTTGTGCAATTAAACTTGACAGTTGACTGTAAAAAGTGCTGCACTCGCGAGATATACCTTCAAAACGTGAGAATTAGTCTAGTCAAAATAGAAATCAACCTAGAATAAATTGTTATATTTACATATTTGGTATCATTAGAAGCGCAATTTTATGTGGATTAAGATGACAGTATGCCTCAATTCTGAATCAGGGGGCACTAACAGTTGTAAATCAAAACGCAAGAGGGGGTATTTTCAAGGATTTTAAGCATTTTATTAGCTAAGAACATCTATTTGAGTTTGTTTCTAGTTTATTTGAAGCTATTGCATTGCTAAAATTCGAATTTTCTTTCAGGATAAAAAATAAAGAAAAGTAAATAACATTTTATATATGATTTGCTGGCTGTATGGACCAATCTTGATTAAAGGGGAAGTTAACCCAAAAATTATTTTTTGATATTTCATTCAACTAGTCCATAAAATCATGAAAATATATAACTTAGTTCCTGAATGTTGTGTTTTCTTTGTGAACTAGCTGCTGTTTCGCCTCCAAGAATTTTCATTTTTTTGCGCAGCGCGTTTTGTACCGATGGTCTGGGATCGAACAACAAAAATGACGTAAATGTGTTCAGAAACAAAAATTTGAGGTCGCGTATAGAAAAGCGTACTAGAATAAATTTCTACTGACATTTATTATTTCTTCAAAGTATCATACGTAGTTTAAAATATTTTAAAACATACCCGGAATAAATATTTATTTATTATGTGTGACAACAGCGACAAGAACTCTTGAATTTGTTGGTTATGCCAAGGCATGCAAACAAACGGCAAGTTTTGTTACAGCAACACTGGAGTAATTTTCCAAGGTAAAATAAACCAAATTTAATTAAGCAAAAAATAATATCTTTTCGAAAATATGTTTTCTTCAGCTCTCTTTTTCCTCTAAAGTTTTTTCACTGCTAAATATTTTTCTAAACTTTTTAAAACTGCTTGTGTTGTTACCACAGTCTAATTTGGGTTTTTTGTATTGTGTTCCATCACTCAAGCGCATATTCGGAATAAACATATATGACTTATTGTGAGATCTGTCAGGGGGTTATTTATTTAATTTTTATTTCTTATTTAGAGAACGAGTGAATCACAGAGTCGGACGATTTCAGAACGATTTGGCTTTATAAACCAGTGTTGATGACAACCATTTAGGTGTATAACTAACAAGAAGAAAAACGTTTTACAATAAAAAATAAATCCAAAACAAGAATCTTGTTTTTGTGTTGCATACAGTTTCTGCTTTTTCTGGGCGTTGTACAGGTGCGATGTATTTTGGTACGTTGCTAAGATCTGGAACAGCACATTCTTCTTGAGAAGACACTAAATACTCGACTTCCTCTACCAAATCTTCTGTATAGCTCTTATCTTTTTTTGTCGAAATTTTTTTTACTACCCAGGCGCCAGAAACCTTTGAGTATTGGTGTTTAAACCGCAATTTGCCATCTTTCGTTTGTGCGTGCTTTGAGCTTGTGCCAGCATTATGATCTAACACTGCTAACAGCGCAGTAGTGAAAGTATGCAAGACCAATGTACAATAAAGTTACTTGATTTGTAGTCACCAGTGAGTTCCCCAGAATCATTTTCATCACCATCATCACTTTCACCTTCCGTCACGCTATCCGGGTGGAACAAAGAATCTTGGTCATCATTGTACACGAATGCAGCTGGGTCGTCGTCATTGTTTTCCACGTTGCTTTCTTTAAATAACACAGTATGCATTTCAACTGTCACATGGGGTGGAAATGACATCATGGTGTTGCAACTCATGTTCTTAACAGACTTCTTCCCCGGGACTTTTACTAACAACGGTTTCTTGTGTGCTTGTAAGTCGTTTACTTCTACTGTTGAGATACCTTGAAAACAGTATTGAGTTTTCTTCGACTGCGTACTAGCAACAGCATTGACACCTTTATCCACAACATCAGGTTCAACTTGAGCAGCAATATGTTGATATCTGTCTGAAGACACGTTTGCTTCGGAAAATGTGTCTTCGAGTACTAACTCTACCGCCTAAATAATGAAAAGGCTGTGGAAACAAGTTTGACAAAATACAACATTTATCTTTTTTATGAGTGTTTTTCAACCTCGTCCCCAGGGCTTGTTTGGCTTTTATATTATATTTACCTGTTTTTTCTCCCGTGATTTTATCCTTTCTTCTGTGTGTTTTCGTTTTTTACATTCTGACGTGAATATATCTTCTACGCGGGGTGGTACCAAGTAGTTCCGCCTAAAACGCGATATAATATTTAAATATAACCCCCGTCTAAAATGCAATAAGAATGATTCCTTGTTTTAACAAAATTTGTTCAGCAAATAATGAATCAAAAAGTGTGAAAAATATTATGGATGATTTCCTTACTTGCAGGTCTCTCTGGAAACACTCTGATTTAAAATGCTTTGTGCAAATAAAAAAGCCTGAATCTTTTGGCAAGTCTCCATCACGTCGTATGTTTTGCAACCATTTCTTGCGCAAAGTTTTGTTGTTTTTCGCTGAAGGAACTCTGTGGAAGCTCAGGTCTTTTTCACGTGACGATCTGCTTGTACATCCGAATGCTGAACAGTTGGGCATGTTTTATTTATGTAAGAATTATAATGTTATTAAACGTATTGCTAGCTAATCGACTCAGACATAAAATGAGAATATACTTTGTAGCTTTGTTTACGAAAATTGCTTTCTGAACACATTTACGTCATAAACTGCGCTAGATCCAGTTTTTTTTTACTGTCGAAGGGGTCGGGATAGCGGTCGTAATTTTCAGAGAAAGAGCGTGAGTTTTTTAACTTTTCCTGTTAGAAGTTTGAAATAAAACTTTAAATTTTGAAGTTGTTGACTTGTGTTCTATGAAATATCAAAAAATAATTTTTGGGTTAACTTCCCCTTTAAAAGTAATGGATAATGAGCCAGGAAGGTAGGTCATTACATACTTATCAAAAAAGTTTTTTGTTAGAAAGAGTAACATTAAGTAAGGTCCATAGTTTTTATTGGATCTAATTACTGTCTTTACTGATTTTTTAGAAAAAGCATATTTATAGTTTATAGTGTTCTCTGAGGATAATGTTAAAGGTCTGAAGTGATAAATTGTCGAAAGATTTAAGTTACGTCACATAGCAAAGAATCCCTTTCAATTTGAAAATATATTTTTCTCTTAGCTCTCAAGCAACAAACGGGTTCCATGAGACGTGTATAATATGCAAAGGATCTGAATCCTCTCAAAAAAAACCCTTGCAGGATGGCAGAAAAGGAGTTGACACACTACTAAACTATGCAAAGAAACGCGCAAGGGACATTGATCTTGTAAAACGAATCGAAGAACAGCTCTCGCTAAAAGAACCCAACATTAAAGTACATAGAAGCTGTCAACGTTTAGCTTATAATGAAAGCAGGAAGCGGCCCTTATCACCATTGAAAGAAGCTATACCAGAAAAGAAACGTAAAATATCGCGGATCTGCATTTGATTGGAAAAGCCGTTGTTTATTTTGTGGTGAAGCCTGCTACAAAAATACAAAAAAACCCTGAGAAAAATGATTGTCACGAAGTGACCCGGTTAAGGTTTAAAGACGAAGTGTTGCTGAAATGTCAGAAAAGAGGAAAAGAAGCAGAAGAGGTGGAAGTACGTGTTAGAGGTTGCCATGATCTTGTTGCTACAGATGCACGTTACCACAAGTCATGTTTATCATTATTTTACAACTTGATATTGGGCTGGCTTGTGGTCTGATCTGATAATCGAACAGGTCTTGATGAGAGCTGTAAAAAGTTGCAGAGGATTAAGCAGAGGAAGAGGAATGACCGATAGTGTAATATCAACCTGGTGTCTCACGATGCATCGATTAGCATCTATTCAACAATCCATGTCTAAACTTACAGATCATCAATCCCAATCAAGTGAGCAACACGTTGAGACGGGAAGTAGTCGTATGGAACGAGACTCTGAAGATCAAAGAAAAGTACTTACTTGGTTTGAAGAACATCCACCGTTTTCATCAAATGTTGAAAACTTGGTATCAATTTCGAACGGACTTACAGCTAATAAAGAATCAAAGATCAATTGTGACGAAGTTGAGGTAATAGGCACAAGAATCCAGGAGAGATAGGACGGTACAAATTACACGGAAGCAAAGATCAAAAGAAATGACGGTGTCAAAAATTTGGCAGCTCTGCAATTTTCTGTTAAAATTGGCGACGATCAAGTGACGATTGATCCGATGACTCTGTTTAATCGCTTAGTTGCATTGGTAATGAGGGATAACGATGTTTCAGCTTGCTTCAAGTATGAACTATCACCATTTCCTACCTCACTTTTTGACAAGGGAGTTATGCGAGATGCCAACAAATCAAAACTACGCGAGCATTTAACTAAAGGAATTGAACAATGTAATCCACCAGAAAATTCGAATCATGTGATAGATGGTGGAGCACTTCTTCATAAAGTTAAATGGTTACCAGATCAAAACTTTAGAGATGTCGTCACACAGTAAGAAGATTATTTGGTAAAAGCATTTGGAAGGTGCGCCGTAGTATTTGATGGATATGACAGAAGAAGCACAAAAGATCATAAGCATCAGATCCGTGGTAGTGCTCTGTCTCAGATATGTACTGTGGAGCCAAACAGAAAGGTTGCAATTTCACAGGAAGAATTTATGAAGAAGGGCAGAACAAGAAAACGCTGATTAAACTGCTGACACAACGTTTGAGAAGTAAAGGCTTTAATGTAGAAGAGGCTAAAAGTGACGCAGATACATTGATTGTCAAAGAAGCATTGAGGCATGCGGAAGAAGGAACAGTTGTTGTTCATGTAGATGATGCTGATATATTTTGCATGCTGATGTATCACTACAACATCAATCTACATCATGATATATATTTCAAAACCATGAAGAAGACGGATGGTATCAGAAAGTGTTGGAAGATCAGAGATGTCAATGAGAAGCATGGTGAAATCATTGTTCATCATATCCTATTTCTACATGCTTGGACCGGATGTGACACAACATCAGGAACTTTTGGAATGGGTATGTCCAATATTTATCTATATTTACTGTTTTAAGTAACTCAACAAAATGAAATCTTTGTACTACCAAATGATTGTAATTCACGCTATTATTTTTATTGCATTACTTTATCAATTCATACTCACCTCTATTTATATTAACAGGAAAGACATCGCTCATTGGCAAACTGCTCAAGTCTCAAGACATACAAAATATTGCCGAAACATTCTTGAAAAATGATGCCGAAAAAGAGGAGATTTCTGAAACTGGCTCAGAGTTATTCTTAAAAAGGTAAAATTCATCTCAATTATATATTTATGATGGAGGCAGACCGAGAAAGACTTGGCAGGAGGTTATAAGGACAGACTTGATACAGAGGAAGTTGAGTTTAGATGTAACACAGTCTAGATCAGATTGGAAGAGGGTCATTAATATACCCCGTCCAACCCATGCTAGCATGGAAAACGGACGTTAAGCCGAGAATGATGATGATGATGATGATATTGGTATAGCCATTAACTACTATTAAACAATGTTTTTATCTTTAAATTTCAGTTATTCTTACAACAACAAGACTCTTGGTGACATGGGTTATTCGAAATACATCAACATACGAAATACATCAACAAACAAGACTTTAAAGATTGAATCTCTGCCACCATCGAAAGGATCGGCCTCTCAGCATGCACTTCGTGTTTATATTCAGGTAACATAAAATCATTTAGCCTGCGTATTTTAACTTTCTTAATAAAATCAAGAAATCACATCAGACTGTCAGTGATTATCGTTTATTTTTTATATAAATTATTAATAACTCAACAAAATGAAATCTTTGTACTACCAAATGATTGTAATTCACGCTATTATTTTTATTGCATTACTTTATCAATTCATACTCACCTCTATTTATATTAACAGGAAAGACATCGCTCATTGGCAAACTGCTCAAGTCTCAAGACATACAAAATATTGCCGAAACATTCTTGAAAAATGATGCCGAAAAAGAGGAGATTTCTGAAACTGGCTCAGAGTTATTCTTAAAAAGGTAAAATTCATCTCAATTATATATTTATGATGGAGGCAGACCGAGAAAGACTTGGCAGGAGGTTATAAGGACAGACTTGATACAGAGGAAGTTGAGTTTAGATGTAACACAGTCTAGATCAGATTGGAAGAGGGTCATTAATATACCCCGTCCAACCCATGCTAGCATGGAAAACGGACGTTAAGCCGAGAATGATGATGATGATGATGATATTGGTATAGCCGTTAACTACTATTAAACAATGTTTTTATCTTTAAATTTCAGTTATTCTTACAACAACAAGACTCTTGGTGACATGGGTTATTCGAAATACATCAACATACGAAATACATCAACAAACAAGACTTTAAAGATTGAATCTCTGCCACCATCGAAAGGATCGGCCTCTCAGCATGCACTTCGTGTTTATATTCAGGTAACATAAAATCATTTAGCCTGCGTATTTTAACTTTCTTAATAAAATCAAGAAATCACATCAGACTGTCAGTGATTATCGTTTATTTTTTATATAAATTATTATTCTCACATTATGTTCAGGTAAACGATTGGAAAAACCTACACGAGGCTAGTTTGGATCCAGAGGACTGGGGTTGGATTACTCGAAATGATGAATACTTCCCTGTATACTCTAAAGAGCCTGTTGCACCAGAAAGATTGCTTAAGTTCATAAGGTGTAATTGCAAACTCGAGACAAAAAAACCGTGCTCCACAAATTGTTCGTGCAGAAAGAACGGACTGCACGGTGTCGCTGCCTGCGGGAATTGCAGAGGAGATAGCTGCACCAATAAAGACCCAAGGCTCGAAAAAGACAATACAGAAGATGAAAACGACTGTGAAAGAAACATTTTCGATATTTTCGACGACTTGTAGTTAATTTTTTTCAACTAGTAATAAATTGTCAAGGTTTTCATCGAAGAATTTCAGTTAAATTTCATTCAAATACCCACTATTGCATTTTGCTTTATACTTTTTAGTGCCCCCTGATTCAGAATTGAGGCATACTCTCATCTTAATCTACATAAAATTGCGCTTCTAATGATACCAAATATGTTAATATAACAATTTATTCTAGGTTGACCTATATTTCAGGCTAATTTGACTAGACTAAATATCAAAGGAGTAAACGATCCTTGGTCAATAAGATTTATTCTTTGATTTTAATTTTGTTTCTTCGTCAGCTCGTTGGTCTTGTAAGTTGCAGTCAAACTCCCATTAAGATGCACTTTGGCCGTTGGATTAAAAACCTTGACATCAAAGTAAGCCGTTTGTCCCTTAATCCAGAATCCTCTAGCAGCTACGTCTACGAGAGCTTCATCAGATGTAATAGAGAATCCAGGAAACTGTTCACCCTTGAGTTCTTGTAATACAGGTTCTGCCTGATATCTTTACAACATTCCTGCAGTGGTTCAGCAGTGAAGTTACGAATCTCATCGTGACATAACGCGATTAAATCACCTTTTGGACAGAATAAAGTGTGAAGGAGACAACACATAACATTTGGATGGTAATCGTTTCAGTGGGATATAATATCTTATGTATAAGCCATCCCAAAAAGACTGCTTGTCCAACAAGAAACTATTTTCTTTTATTGTCAATACTGAAGTTTCAAGACACGCTTCAAGCGCTCTGATCCTCATATGACTTAGATTTTCTCTGATTTTTGACAATGTTTCGTCACAAGTTTCCTTTTTCTCACTTTTTATTCCCTTTATGTTCTTTTTATTTTCTCATCAATTGAGTTATCATAAAAAACGTTCTGATGTTTCACTTTCTTAACTATATTCTTAGTCCGGCATCAAAAGTTGCGGTACTCGATATCACACCGCTTTGTTGGGTGAAATATTGCCAACCCAGGCCTATCAATAAGGGAGAAGCCATTGCTCTTGCTCACGCAAAGGCTCACCCAATTCTGGGAAATTAGAAACTAGCTGAGCCATTAATTGCTCCCCCAATTCCACAAAAAGTTTGTCTGGCTGAGCAATATCAATTCATCTCACATGGAAATCAATGCTTTCTTTCTTATTATTTGCAGCAAAAAAAAATAAAAATATATAAAAGAAGGTAAGATAAGATAGATAAAAAAGATTTTGTGCGTTTATAAACTTATTCTATTTATTCAGATTACTCGCCCAGTCTAAATTATTGTAACCTTGGGAGAGCGATTTATTGCTCAGGTGTTATTTTCTCATTGATAGGCTTGCCAACCCACCATATTTTCCTGGAAGAGAAAACAATAGTCTCTCTAATACTACGTTTACACTGATGCTAATTTATCCGTTTTCATGAGTCATGTTACTAAAAATAGAAATTTTCCGGATTGCGTTTACACACGTTTTTCGAAAATTTATCCGTTTTGAGGTACAATTTTGATGAAAACGGATAAATTTGAAAACGCAATCTAATCTGAAAGAGTTTTTTCCGTTTTCGTTCAGTTTTTCGTTTTCAAATATTTTTACATTGTGTACATGAAAACGGGATTTTTAGGAAATCATATTACGTATGAATAGTGTTTATAAGCAAAAAATGATCATTTATCAGTAAAAAAATCTTAGGAAGAGCATGGATTCATTTAGAAAGTTAAGGGTCATCTACAAATTTCGTATGACATTTTATACGAATATATACGAATTTAATTGCTTTTAATTCGTATAAAAATCGTATACAATTCGTATAGTGTTAATTAGTTATACGATTTTTAAAAAATCTAATACGAATTTTATACGATTTTCATACGAATTGTCATACGAATTGTCATACGAATTATATTCTCTTTTATACGAATTTTCATACGAATTTTTATACAAATTATTAAGATTTTGCAATACGAATTGCGATACAAATTTTTAAACGAATGGTCTTACGAATTTTACATGTTAATTTTCAATATAATTTCATCATAGAAATCTAACTTTCCGCTATGCAGCTAGCCTTGAAATAAACATTAACAATTTCGAAACGCCATTCTTATTACTTCAAATGATTAGAACTTATAAACAACATCTCTAAATGCTGTTCGTGCAAATTTCGGAGGATTGGTACTTATAAACAATAATCTCTAAACGTTGTTCGTGCAAATTTCAAAGGATTGGTACTTATAAACAACGATCTCTAAACGCTGTTCGTGCAAATTTCGAAGGATTGGTACTTATAAACAACGATCTCTAAACGTCATTCGTGCAAATTTTGAAGGATTGGTACTTATAAACAACGATCTCTAAACGTCATTCGTGCAAATTTCGAAGGATTGATACTTACAAACAACGATCTCTAAACGCCATGCGTGCGAATTTCGAAGGATTGATACTTACAAACAACGATCTCTAAACGTCATTCGTGCGAATTTCGAAGGATTGGTACTTATAAACAACGATCTCTAAACGTTATTTGTGCGAATTTCGAAGGATTGGTACTTATAAACAACGATCTCTAAACATTATTCGTGCAAATTTCGAAGGATTGGTACTTATAAACAACGATCTCTAAACGTCATTCGTGCAAATTTCGAAGGATTGATACTTACAAACAACGATCTCTAAACGCCATGCGTGCGAATTTCGAAGGATTGATACTTACAAACAACGATCTCTAAACGCCATGCGTGCGAATTTCGAAGGATTGATACTTACAAACAACGATCTCTAAACGCCATGCGTGCGAATTTCGAAGGATTGATACTTATAAACAACGATCTCTAAACGTCATTCGTGCAAATTTCGAAGGATTGATACTTACAAACAACGATCTCTAAACGCCATGCGTGCGAATTTCGAAGGATTGGTACTTATAAACAAAATGATTTAAACTTAAAATTTGAAATTAAATAATTATCTGTCGAAACTACAGAGGAAGCGAAATTACCACATAGCAATTATTTGTGCGAACTCTGGGGGTTTGAACTTAAATCATGATTGAATAGAAAATAAAAATAATCATGTTTTTATAGAAAACATTTTTTATAACAAACAATTTTCACAAACAATATATACATTGTCATATGTTCATACATAAAAAAAGTTTACTTATGAAGTATGAATTTCATATGTTTGTCCTTGTCCGCCTTTGAAAAAAAAGCATACGAACAACCAAGTGGGCAGATACCAAACTCGGTTTGCTTCCGAAACCTTTTATTACGATTTAAATGACTAACTCCCATCATCTCGATCAATGTTTTGTAGTGTCCATGATGTACTTCGCTAGGTTCTGGTGTTGGGCAACTGTCGTTAAATTCACGTATTTTATTTAAAAAGGCGTTGTTGCGATGTGGCATTGTTGAACAATGTGTGACGCCTAACGAATTCCAGCTGGTATAACTTCCTATTAGCATGGTTCACTAAAAACGTATACAGATCCTGGAGCTCTTGAAATACAACTGTTTCGTTTATTTTCTTTTTAGAGGCATTTGAAAAATCTTTTAAAAGTGAATGGGTTTCTTTGATTGGTTTCACAATAGGATCATCGCTTGTAAATGTGTTGACACATATTGAAAATCCGTCATAAACCTTTTTATGCCAAAACCTTGCACATTGTTTTGTGGCGTTGTCAAGCACGTCCATCCAACCATCATCGTCATTGTACGCCGGTATAACTCCATTAATGTAGTCTGGCAATGTCTCACCTATTATTTTTTGTGTTAGAAACGACCAACATCGTTCAATTGGGTTAAACCGTGAATGTTGTAGTGCATAACACTGTACAATCAATGTGTCTAACATCAAATTCTTCCACAACATTCTGAGTGAAAGAAAGTTAATTAGTCTGGCCCACCGTCAGCAATCATAACAACGTTAGCTATATCTTTGACAACCTTCTCATCATTGATTAATTGTATTAAATGATTTGCATGCATAACATTAGTACTTTCTACCAATCGAGATGGATATAGTTGGACCAATAGATGTCCGGAACGTGGCCATTTCACCTTAACACGATTTACTTTATCTCTAGAAAGAGTACGGTTCTTTAATGTGCAGGGAAGCTTGGAACCTTCAGAAAACGATCTGACGCTGGTTTTTTTATTTGGTGGTGATAATGATCTACTTCTGGTTGTCTTTTCCTTGAGTATCAAGTAATAACCAGCCGGAACTAGTTTTGAATTAGGATGGGGGAAATCATGGTCATTGTAATTTGGTCCCTCGTCTTCAATATACATCTGTCTAATAGCGCAACGTCTGCTAGTTGCAGGAATTCCTACTTCAACTTTGTTTTTATTGTCAACGGAAAGAGCCAATGTATTTTTGTCATGAATTACAGCCAATTCGTTTACCAAGTTCACCTGGCAACAGGTATATTGAAAATCAGGATGAGTTTTCTTTTCACTGCTATTGCGCTTTGGAGGCACAGAAGCATTGATAAGGGATTTGTAACGTCTACTCGCAATAGTCTTTTGACGTGGCGGTAACATCAAACGGTGGATAGTATTTTTGTGAACAGATACACCCAGAGTTTTTCTGACATGACTAAAAATATATTTTAAAGTGACTCCATTCATATACATGACGTTGTCTCTTCTCCGCAAATGTGCTGCTGCTGAATTTTGTTCAATGAATGACCTGATGCATGGAACGATATCACGATGAAGATGCTCAATGGCAGGTCTACCTCGTTTTCTGTTGCGAGCTAAAAAAGAAAAATAATTAAAATTAGGGAAAGTACCTATCGTAAACGTAAGCACGTTACATGATTATTATTTCATTTTCTTATACTCAATTACCTTTTTCTATGAACTTATGTGCGTCAAAGTCGTCATCGTCGCTTCAACTATCAGAATGAAACAACCATTCCATGTCACTGTCAAAATCGCTATCGCTATTCATGATTTGTATTCTTGTTGTTGGTTACGTATTTGGTTAAAAGTAAAAATCTGGACTCCAGTTCGTGAACATTTTTTAATGGAAGGAAAAATCAACAAAAGAGATCGAAGCTACTTGTTAATGATTATGTAATTATCCACTATTATGTCGGGAACATTTTTAAGTAGTTGAAGGTGTTTGTCGGAGATGTTTATGAAATACATGTTAGTGTTAAACACCTTACATTATGCACAGATGTGCTCATTAAAAACGTAATTTCAATCCATTCATAAAGCTACAATAGCTGAAATTCTCTTTCTGAAATGTTTTTATGCAGAGACTATTTATCTTTTCCGACTAAACTAAGAAAAATTTCAATGGAATGAAACATATATTTTTCATCATTATTTTTCTACATTAACAACGAACACTCAAAAAATAATTTAAAAAATAATAACGTAATATTATATTTTCATCAAACCGTTTTTTTCAAAACGAAATCGAAATGGCCGAAACCGTTGATGTGAGTGTTTTAATAGTTATTCTTTAAGTTAGTTTGAGATCCTTCTGTATTTTCTTTGTTTTCATACGTTTATTTTTTCAACAATAGTTCGAAGCTTTCAAAAAGAAGACAACCGTACAAGCACTAGATCCGGATACGCAAGTGTGGTTACTAGCAGTAATCGTGGAACGTGAAGAAAATAATTTTAAAGTCACGTGGCCTGGTTACTCAAAGCAGTATGATTGTTGGGTAAACCAAAAATCTGTGAGGTTGCCTCTTGAAAAAAGAGCGTTATTGCGCAGAAATGCTATCAACAAAGACAATTTTCCGGTATTGAAAGATCAAAAAAATTTAAGAAGTGGAGACAAAATTTTAGATACTGCAAGTAGCACAAAGTATGTTGTCTCAACCAATGACCCATTCAAATTGGAGGTAATTGTTCTTTAAATTCCATCTACATTGCTTGTGTTTAATTGAACGCAACCTCGATTCCAATGTTTTCGACATAAATCATCCTAGAATCGAGGTTGGATCAAACAATACATTGTTAAAACTAGATACTTTAGTCTACACTCACTTTAATTTTTCAGGTAACAACTTCTACCGGCGACATCGTATTATACGAATTTATTCAAGAAGGTGGAGAGAGTATGGATAATGTGGAGAGCGTGGATAATGTGGAGAGCGTGGAGAATATTAACGTGGATACGGAAAAAGAAGAAACTGAATGCCTTCAACAGTCTTCAGAGATCGCTGCATCCGAGGCAGAAGATAACGACAGCGCTGCAAAGTTTTGAGAAGGTTTTTAATCCAATAAGGAAACCTCAAACAATTACAACAAACTTACAAGAACAGGCTCCTACCACCTTGGCAAGGGATAGTGCGATCTTCACTATTTTAAATGAAATCAGAGCAGACATAAAGACCATCAAAGAAGACTTGTCACAAATGAGTAACAAAATCGGGTCTGTTAAGGAAGGTGTGCTGAAGATCGAAGACAAGACCTTGGTAATCGAGACAACAGTCAGTAAAATACAGGGACTCGTAAAGAGAAAAAAAGAAAAATATGCGATGAGTAGTTCAACATCCACATCAATTTCGAGCCCAGGCCCGATCTTGTATACAGATATGGTGCAACCAGCTAATGGAAGTGGTGGTATGAGTTTCGTTGAACTACTTACATCGACCATAAACATGAATGAAGATGTGGACTTTCAGGTACCCCAATTTAATGAAACCTGTGTTCCTCCTCCTCCTCCTCCAATTAACCCAATTACACCATTCTTTATAAAAAACGCGGTAAACTTTAAGAATTTGAAGCTCTAATGGATTTTTTATTGAGAATACGATTCTCCTTGACAATTTTAAGTGTCCTACATATAAAAACGGAACGTCTAAAAACATCAAAGTTCTTACTTTTTCTCAATTCCAATTCACTTGAAACTCTAGCATTCATTTTGTACTTCTAACTTTACTTTACTACTTCTAGCTCCACTCTTCACTTCCGAAGTAACTTATTGTGGCTTCCAACTTCACTTTTCTACTTCTACTTCTACTGCTTCACTTGGTCTCTTTTTTCTTTTTTATATATGCTTTTTTGAACTACTTTACTTTTTGCACTTTTTTGAAGACGAAGGGACCGTTCTTTTGTTGTTGTTTTGTGTGTCGATGTTAACCCTGTTCCAAATTATATACTTTTTTAATCCACTCCACTTCTTCACTTTGACTTTCCTTGCTCTTAATATCTGCACTTTTTTATGACTATGGGATCGTCGAAAATAAGACATTTTTTATCCGCTTCTTTAGTTCGCCCTTTGTCGAGAGATTTTTATGTTTGTTTGTTTTTACGCCAAGGAAACTTTCTATTCGAATGTCGTCCCGTTCGAAAGTACGTATTTGAGTGAATCATACTGCTTATTTTCTATCACGTGGTTTCTAACGGTTGCGAGACAAATGTAAACAAAACAAAAAAACTCGAAAAACTTGCCCATTCGGGTGGTAAAAAATATCGTCTTTGTAACAGTCACAGACAGACGGAACTGGCGTATTATTATAGAGAGTAGTCGGTGGCCCGTGGATAAATCCACAGGTTCGCCTGTCCTTTAAATACCGCACTTCGTGTGTTTTGCTACTTGAGGTACCATTTTGCGTAGAGACAGACAGAATACGGTTATTATTATATTACTAGTCGAGAAAGCCCGTGGAAAAATCCACTGAGGCAGGATAAAAATGAAAAAGAAGTGTCATTTGAATTTTGATGACGTCAGCAACCCATCCACAAAAATAAAAAATAAGAACCATGTTTTCACGTTGCCTCTATTGTGTAGAACTTAAACTGCTGATCAAGAAAATGTAAATGATCATGTGCTTTTGATGAGCGGTTAATGAGATATAAGGGTTTAAAAATTTTGCTGACGTCAGCAATGGCCCCGTCCAAACCGAAAATTTTTTTTAAAGAATTTGTATACCTGTTGCCTTCATCGTATAGATCTTGAAACGCTGATCAAGAAAATGTATAGGATTATGTACTATTGACAAACGGTTGCAGAGATATTGGGTTTTGAAGGTTTTTTGGTGACGTCATGAAACGGATTTGGGGACCCAGGTTTGGGAAACTTACCCAAATTGGTCCCAGGTGGTCCCTAGTTACCCACGCGGTCAAAAATCATTGACGTCACCACCTTGTTTCCAAGTTATTTGGCCTCAAAGTTTTAGGTGCACTGTAATGGCTTCATTAATTTAATATAGGATATTGACGTTAAAGTAGTGTTATTGACGTCGCGCCGTAACGTCAGAAAACTTAACATATTAGACATGCATTTTTCGGCAACATCAAAGGAAAATGAACACATCCACTTTGCCTGTTACGGACAGACACAGTCTCTGTATTATTATAGAGATGAGCTTGACAGTTGTTATTTATAGCTTGTAGTTGAGAAATTTGTACATTCTCCCTGATGTGATATACTAAACAAGACAGTTCATCAGGACTGGAAGATATTTTTATCCAGATATTGCTTGAGACGAGTGTCAAAACAGCAGGGTTTTCACGTTATAATTAACATGGAAATAATTAACAATTATAATATATACGATTATATATTTCTTTGATTTTGATTTTCAGGTTATGTAAACTATAAGTTATGTGATATTTACCACACGCAGAAAATACTACTCTAATATTTCTCACATGCAGAAAATGCTACTCTGAAAGTGATGTAAACACAAAAAAGTCATGTCATGTGTAAGACTTTAAAGACTGGCTAACACAGAATATTACATTTTATTTGTAATCTTCCTAATTTTGTAATCTTTGGAGGCACCATAATTGTTTAATGCAAAACAATAGGTGCAAACACAAACCTTTTTCTCTTAATCTTGATTTGAGACCAGCCAAACCATCAGCTCCTATGAGATAATGTCAAAGTTGATTTTAGACAAAAATGGAATAAACATAAAAATCACAATTTTAAAATTCCGTATAAACTTTCAGTTATGTTCTTATTAAGCAGGCTTCCCATTTTGAGGTATGCAATAGCAATCCTGTGCCCTATCGCGTACCTGAATGACACCAGGTACGGGAAGAATCGCGTACCTGTGTTAATTTCTACTCAAAAATAGTCCCATTTAAAAAACAACCTCCTTGTTGTTTTATCGATGTGTGGTGGGCCCTATATCTCGCTACATCCACATGTTGTGATGATAGTGATAGGGATAACGATGATAGTGATGAAGAAAACCAATTCTTCCATTATATAAACTACACATGCCAATAACATTGATCACAAAGAGGCAGTCAAAATAAATACGATATATGATTTAACATACACATCTTAGTGCTTCATTCAGCAAAATGAGAGGCATAAACTCTAAAAACTAAAATTCAAGTAAAAAGGCCGTTAGGTTGATAAACAAATAAATCGCCATTTTGAAAGTCGCGTACCTGGAGCAAATTAGGTGATTTATCATGTAAGCACAAATTTCTCAATGAGAAGCCTGATTAAAGATACAGTAATTCTCCCTAACATTCTTTCAAAGTGCTTTTTGCAAGGTAAAACAAAAAAACTTTTATTTGCTTTTTCTCGAAATAAAATTTTCTATTATAACATAATGGTTTATATTTTTGTCAAAAACTCCCCTCTATCTTGTTGAAACTGTATAAAAACAGATTTGTTGCAGTAACTACATCATGGGCTACAAAATGTTCTTTTTAATGCAGAAAGCGAGGAATCGCTATATAATCATCGCTATATAATGTTTAAAAATAAATAAATCAGTCATAAAACAAGTATTTTAACATAAAGTATATAATATTTTTCAAACGTGTTGTATGAAAAAAATAAAGCAAAGTTTTTTAAGGCTGAAAAAAAGCTTCACAACCATATACTTCATAACAAGGGTGAATTTATGTATATAATTTTTTCCTCCTTATAGGCTTTTTTAAATGGAAATATTATTATCATCATTCTATATTATATTTTCTGGAGTTAATATCACGAGCAAAGGAGTTATTTTAAATATGCTAAGCATGCGTCTCATGGGGTTACTGCATCCTTAAATGGTGCTAGTCACGTCTGTTATAAAATAATTTGTTTATTTTCATATTAAAGTGCTAAAAAAAGTATTGTTGGAAAAAAAATACGAAGGAATCTAGCTTATCCGAAGAAGACAAATATTATTCTGAATAACCTTCAGAGTTTCTTTTTTCTTCCTTATCTATAAGCGTACCAATGTGTGTCTTTAATTTGTCCATCTCGTCATCTTCTTCTTCATCTGGCAATAACAGCTGATTGTGATTTATCTACAAAATGAAAGAAAACCAATGCAAAAACGAAATAGCAACGCACCAGTTGGGATAATGATTTGAGTTAGTTAAAAACTACAGCAAAAGAAAGAATATGTCTTGAAAAACCCACAGTAAAGTATTAGTGTAAGGGGAAAATGTTTTTATACAAAACTTGAAGGAAAAGTATTATACAGGACTTTCACATGCATAATTGACCCACAAGTATGTTTTTTCTTACCAAAAAACTCACATATTTAACAGAATTATAAAAACTAGACTAACTTTTTACCTTAAAGGAAATGGGTATTTATTTAAAAAATATAAGTATAAGCACACCAAAGCCCAAGAACATACAGATAGAGGACAACATAGAATTTCAATGAAAAAAATGAACACTATTTATTATAATAAAAATACCATATGCAAAATCAATTAACAATCACTCAAAAATAATGCACTAATACAAGTCTGTGTGTTTGTGGGGGACAATGTGTTGCACTTTTTCCATTAAAAACGTTTTATCTGCTGAATGATAAATTAATCACAGGAACGTTACGTCACAGCCTTAATATATTAGATGAAGCATTAAAATACCCACCAGTCACTCACTGCTGAAATTTCACATTTGACTGTTAGGCAAAAACATATGTTTAAATTGATCAGCAACTAATCTCACCTGTCATGAGTGAAAAAAACATTTTTTTTTATCAAGAGCATGGGTATACGGCAAGGCTCAAAGCCTGTAACTACCATAAACCCTTAGTGGATAAACAGTCAATATATACATGCTGTCTTGTCATTATATATATATATATATATATATATATATATATATATATATATATATATATATATATATATATATATATATATATATATATATATATATATATATATATATATATATATATATATATATATATATATATATATATATATATATGTGTAACACAATTTAATAAGGGAATAACCAACAAATCAATAAGAATGACAAAAGTTATTAATACGTAATATTTCGTTGGTATATCAACCAACTTTTTCAAACGAATACTTTACAATTTAGTAAAATCTAGAATATATACTATTAAAAACGTTGCCTTGGTAACATAAAAAGGCAAGTAATTAAAAACAATAAAATATATTATCACCAACTAGATGGTTTCTACAGCGTTCACTTATTAAGAGGATGGTTTCTCTCTGTCCGTACGTTTTTTCCGGTTCCAATCGTGGGTTCCGTTTAGACCGCAATGCTGCGTCACCAACGTTCCTATCCAAAACTTTTCCTTTTCCAACAATAACGAATCAATTTCACCCTTCGTAAGATGTTCAACATTATTAACCACGTCAATAATAATAAAACGAATGTTCCGCAACGCGTCGTTTGTACACTCTTCCGTAAAATGTCGTACTATTCTACAGGATGGCACCTTCTTTTTTATATGCGATTTGTAATTTGCCAGTCTTGATTTCCAAGATACAGTTGAACCAACTCCTTGCTTACCGCAATTTTTACAGAATGCAACATACACAACGTTACTTGTGGTGCAAGTGCTGCTCCGTCTAATTCTAAATGTATTCCTTGTTGCAAATGATGTTATACAAGATGTTTCATCAACATAATTTTTGCAAGAATCGCAATTTTTGTTGCACTTTATATAACCAGATGACGTATTTGCGGTAAGATCAGGTTTCATATTGTATGGATCGCTACGTAGTAAAAGATCTCTCAGGTTTCGTTCCCTTTTATTCGCCTTTTATTGCCCCAAACTCCTGTTCATATGCTGATTTGGCCATTTCGCCAATTGATGATGCAGTTTTTGAATCCATGAAATCTACTTATCCTGAAATGTTATACTATGGTCGGTATCGTGATGACTGTTTGTCACTCTGGTGTGGCTCAACAGAAAGATTAAATGAATTTTTTACGTTTTTAAATTCATTGAATGAAGATTTAAAATTTACCATGGAAATCTGATACAAATACTACTATTCTCTTGGCTAGATTATAAGGAACGTTATCTTTAACATGCTTTGGGTGATGACTTTTATAGTTAAGATATTCATGACTATTAGTAGGTTTATAGTATAGATCGGTTGACATTTCCTTATCTTTAGTAAGTATTACTTTGACGTCAAGGAAATTAATAATTTCGTTCCCATTTTCTAATTTGCTTGATTCGATTGTAAATTTGATGTTTGGGTGCATATTATTTAGGACATTTAAAAATATTTGAATATCCAAGTTAGATGAAATCATCATCCATGAATCGTTTGTAAGTGTTTTTAATGAATTCACTTTGCTCTGTAGGAAAGTATTTAGGTAATTCTATGTATAAGTAACTTTCTTCAAGGTAACCAATAGTAAGGATGGGATAAGGAGGAGCGAAATTTCCACCAATTGCTGTACCTGTTAATTGGTGAAACATTTGTTCATTAAAGATGAAATTATTATTTTCTAATAAAAACTTGGTACTTTCTGTAAGAAAATTAGTAGTAAATCTGTTAGGTATTATGTTTCGATATTTGTTGGTGTAATACTCAATGGCTTTTATTCCAAGTTCATGAGGGATGCTTGTATATAAACTATCAATAGCCACAGTATATAATTTACAATTATGGTTAATTTTTCTTGGGAGTTTACGAAGAAAATCCCAATCATCTTTGATAAACAAGTGTAGGTTTGGAAATAAGGGATTCAACAAGATGGATAACAATATGCTAAGATTTTTTGTTGGTGGATTCATGCTAGAAACAATAGGTCTGGATTTAAGCGATGGCGGTATATCCATTTCTATATAAGTATCATTGGTACTCATAAAGGTATCAATTATTTCTTGGCATTTATGGATTTTAGGCGTAACATAGAACATACTAGATTTCCAGTCCTTTTTTAGTATAAATTTTACTTCTTTTTCAGTGAAACAATTTATGTGTTCTTCAACGAGTTTAGTGAGTTTAGTAAAAGTCTTTTTGTCATTATCTTTCGGTACTTTCTCGTAAGTAGGTGTATCAAGATGATCGTGTAAAACCAATTTACTATTATAATAATCTTTGTTCACGATAACTAGTGTGTTCCCTTTGTCAGCTTTTTGTATGATGATATCTTGGTTTAAGATTAATTCATCTAAAGCTTTTCTTTCATGGATATTGAGGTTGTCTTGCATAACAAGTGATGCTGGATTTTCATTGTCTAGATTGGAAATTATATCTGTTAAGTCTTCATTGTTAATTCTTGGATTAAATTTGCTTTTGTTTCAACTAGACTTTCTTTCTCAAAAAATTAAAGAAACGTTCAATAAATATAATATAGTGCTTGCTCAACGACAGCCACCAAATCTACTACGATTAACAAAAGAAAGAAATTCTGCCACACCTGGTCTACTGAAATGTAAAGACGGACGATGTAAACTATGCAGACAATAATAGAAGAAGGAGATCGATTTGTAATGTCAAACAACCAAGAATGGCTCATTAAAACAAAGTTAACTTGTCAATCAATTAACGTAATTTACTTTCTAAACTGTATAAACTGTACTACAACCTATATTGGTAAAACAAATAACTTCCGCCTTCGTATGAATAACCACATCTTTAGCCGCAACCATGGTAACTCTACAGGTAAATTCAATAATCATGTATTTAGATGCCTTGGTCAAAATAAAAAAGAACCTTATTTTAAAATCCGTGTAATGATGTCCTTAATGACGATAAAAAGCGTCTTGAATACGAACATTATTTACATTCAAAAGGATGCGATACAATGAATAAATAAAAATCCTGATCTTACGGTATATCACCATGACAACGTTAATAACGATGATATAAAAACTCAATTATTTTAAAAAACGCCAACATAAAGCACTACTGATGAAGATATTGAAAGGCCTCTAGTGCTGATAATAATTTTATTGTTAATACGAAGTTTTATATTTATTAATACGAAGTTTTAAAATATTTTAATCATTGAATAAATAATAAATCAAAAGCCGTTTATTTTTTACTTTTTATTTGTCATACCGTTACATGTTTATATATATACATATACATATACAATAATATATATATATATATATATATATATATATATATATATATATATATATGAGTTATATATATAATATATATATATATATATATATATATATATATATATATATATATATATATATATATATATATATATATCACTTGCATTATGTAAAATAAAATAAAATAAAAACTACACAAGTTTCTCAAAACTTAAAGTTTCATTCCTTTTGCAATCATCAGTTGAGTTCTTAACCGTTAAAAATTACAATGCAATAATCTTAAAAAAGAAACTACAATGACTTCGTTCACGTCATCAATCTTTTGTGTCGTGTCGTAAGAGTATGTATTTGTTTACGTGTCTACATTTGGAAATTAACTCGTTCTTTTTGTTTAAAATATTATCGTCTTTATAAATAGCTATTTCCAGTTTCTCTGACAAACACAAATTACACTTCATCAATGCGCGGTTGTAGGGTGCACATTTCTTTATCACATTCCATTTCAGTTGTGGCGTATAATTGCTACGTTTTATCCTCCAAACTTCTTTTGACAATTCAGTGTTGTTTTCCTATTTTTCATGCCTAATTGATTTTATGTGCTTAGCATAACGTTTCTTAAATGTAGACTCGGAAATACCGATATAAACTTTGTCACAATAAACCGGATCGTCACATGATACCGTGGCTTTATAAATAATGTTTTCCTGTACACATTTTCCGTACAACGGACAGCTTTCTTTTCTTATACAGTTGCAAGTTCTCTCTTTATCCTTACGCTTCTCAGTATTTAAAATCTTATGATTATGGCCGTTGATGACAGATTTCATATTTTTTGTACAACTGTAACTCATTTTAACCGTATTTTTATTGAAGAGTTTGTGGTATTTGTGAATCGCGGGAAAGTGCTTACTAATTAATTTTAGAAAGTAGCTGCCAATATTTGTTTTTACATTCTTGCTAAACGGCGGGTTAAACCATATAATCTTTCTCTTTCGATTTTTTCTTCCCTTATTATCATCATTTGAGTTCTTATTTTTGTACTTTAGTTTCACAGTATAACCTGATTTTTCAACGCCTCCTCGTATACCGGTGCCACCTCATTAAATATTTCTTCATTGCTGGAATGATCTGATAGACGTTTTTCGATAGTTTGGGGGATTTCGTTGATGACACTTGGTGGGTGGTTTGATTCAATGTTTTTGTATTGTATTACACTTTCTGGTTTGTGGTAAGGCTTATACTTGCCGTCGTTTAAATTTAGAGTAACATCAAGGTAATTAACGATTTTTTGGTTGCATTCAATTACAATATCCAAGTCCTGTTCTTGAAATATTGACTTAAACTTCTTTTTAATTCTTTCTGCCTCTGGACCACTAATGTTTTTAAAAACGGCTAATCCATCATCCCGGTATAGACCAATATCGGATTTCTTAAAATGCTCGCCTAGTTTGTTAAGGATAAATGTCCCTACCAACTCACAAACTTCTGCGCCATCGTATGCACCCATGCTTACATCAAACATTTCGGATCCTTTTTTCCTCCATGATGATGGATTAGCCGTTTTTAAAAACATTAGTGGTCCAGAGGCAGAAAGAATTAAAAAGAAGTTTAAGTCAATATTTCAAGAACAGGACTTGGATATTGTAATTGAATGCAACCAAAAAATCGTTAATTACCTTGATGTTACTCTAAATTTAAACGACGGCAAGTATAAGCCTTACCACAAACCAGAAAGTGTAATACAATACAAAAACATTGAATCAAACCACCCACCAAGTGTCATCAACGAAATCCCCCAAACTATCGAAAAACGTCTATCAGATCATTCCAGCAATGAAGAAATATTTAATGAGGTGGCACCGGTATACGAGGAGGCGTTGAAAAAATCAGGTTATACTGTGAAACTAAAGTACAAAAATAAGAACTCAAATGATGATAATAAGGGAAGAAAAAATCGAAAGAGAAAGATTATATGGTTTAACCCGCCGTTTAGCAAGAATGTAAAAACAAATATTGGCAGCTACTTTCTAAAATTAATTAGTAAGCACTTTCCCGCGATTCACAAATACCACAAACTCTTCAATAAAAATACGGTTAAAATGAGTTACAGTTGTACAAAAAATATGAAATCTGTCATCAACGGCCATAATCATAAGATTTTAAATACTGAGAAGCGTAAGGATAAAGAGAGAACTTGCAACTGTATAAGAAAAGAAAGCTGTCCGTTGTACGGAAAATGTGTACAGGAAAACATTATTTATAAAGCCACGGTATCATGTGACGATCCGGTTTATTGTGACAAAGTTTATATCGGTATTTCCGAGTCTACATTTAAGAAACGTTATGCTAAGCACATAAAATCAATTAGGCATGAAAAATAGGAAAACGACACTGAATTGTCAAAAGAAGTTTGGAGGATAAAACGTAGCAATTATACGCCACAACTGAAATGGAATGTGATAAAGAAATGTGCACCCTACAACCGCGCATTGATGAAGTGTAATTTGTGTTTGTCAGAGAAACTGGAAATAGCTATTTATAAAGACGATAATATTTTAAACAAAAAGAACGAGTTAATTTCCAAATGTAGACACGTAAACAAATACATACTCTTACGACACGACACAAAAGATTGATGACGTGAACGAAGTCATTGTAGTTTCTTTTTTAAGATTATTGCATTGTAATTTTTAACGGTTAAGAACTCAACTGATGATTGCAAAAGGCATGAAACTTTAAGTTTTGAGAAACTTGTGTAGTTTTTATTTTATTTTACATAAGATAATATTTTGCTCTACGTAACGTATTGAGCACTTTTCTTTGAAGAAGAGAATACACATTAAAAAGTTTATATATATATATATATAAACTTTTTAATGTGTATTTAATGTGTACAGCCTATAGAGATCACCTCCAATACTGAATATTGTATAAGGTATATATACCTGGTGCTGTGTTCTACTACTGTTGTTCTACTACTGTTCTATGAATTGTATAATATGTTGTATAATTGTATAATATGTAACTACTGTTCTACTACTGTTCTATAAATTGTATAATGTATAATACTGTACCCAGAAGTATATACATATACATATACATATATATACATATATATATCAACATGGAAAAGCTTACAAAATATTGCTTTTAAATACTACAAACATATATAATCACTAATGGAAAAAGATTTGGTTTAAATCACTATAAGAGCTGCAAAGACTTATTAAATCTTTCTCTTGTATTTTGAAAAAAAGCTATCACAGACATAAGAAAACTGTTTATTTTTTTATTTTTTTATTTTATTAACCAATATTTTTACAGAGTAGTTCCTAAGTCAAATAAAAACACTGTTGTCCAGGAAGTCCTATTAAAAACTATTAAACATTATTTACAAAGACTATAAGGGATAGCAAACAAAAAGAAATAATTTAAAAATATATATAATAATAATTAAAACACTTCAAACCATCAAAAGAGAATCACAAAAGAAACAATAAAACATCTCAATCAAATATCTCTTATGAATGTTTAAATTTATAAATGCTACTTTCATTGTGTGCCTCTTTTGTGAGAGTTTAAAGCATTGGCACCTGGGTCTGTGTAGAACTAAGTTACAAAATCTTTTTTGCAGTAAATTTCCTCAGTGCAAATTTAATATCATTTTTAAAACAAGTGCTAGACTACTACAGCCATTCTGGAACAAATGCTGTTTTGCTAATGTCTCCCTCCTTTTGTCAATTTTGTTGTTTTAGCTTGTGACTCCAATGTTAATTAGTTAATTAAATTGTTAATTAGCCGTGAAAAACCACTATTAAATAAAACTAAAACCACTATTAAATAAAACTGTTCAATCTATGCCTTTAGAATTGTTCTAACACAACAAATGTATTTTAATTTATTGCATTTGTGTATAATTTTATGAAAACTTTGCTATATCAAACGATTTCCTTGTAGGTGTTTGTACATATAGAGGTGATCATGGTGGATTGCTACCACTGAAAGCTTGACAAAAAATTTTAATACGGATTTTTCATGAAAGAATTCTTGTTTTATTGTATTTTATGTTATGAAGTATGTAGTATAAAAAACATAAAATCAAAACTTACTATTTTTTGTTTTCTTGTTACGATCATGTTTCAAAACAACTATTTAACATATTAAAATTTAATCTCTTCTCTTGCATATAAATAAACATTTAAAAGCCACTTCCCACCAAATTCAATTTCCTTCTATTTGTTATCAAATTAACATTTCCTTTAATTAAGAGAGCAATCTATATTGTCACATCATATCAATGACACAAGTGTAAAAGTTAAAAAATCGTTTTCATATCTTTTTAATGATTATAAGTTCCATAATACTACTCCTAACTCTTGTCCATGCAGTGAAAATATTAAAACAAACTTTTTAATTGGCTAATTATATATGCAATTGACTTTAAACACCACCGACAATACGTTTTTTTACTTTGGACAATAAACCTATGTAGCATTTAAAAATTGGGACATCAAGACACATTGGACATTTCCCATTATCAAAAATATTATACATTTACTGTTAAATAATATTTTTTTTCTTAGTTACTAATTATATTCCACTTGACAAGGGAACATTTAACTATAATTGTGGTATAATTATAACCAAACTTATGAATGAAGTGTAGTATTAAAACCTATCTTCATCTACATGTTATAAACAATGTATTTATCAATATAAAACCAATTTTTTATTCCAATAGGGATTAAGAAAAATAGAACAGAATATTATAAGTTATAACTCTTAAAAACAACAAAAATTTGCACTCCATTTTTTGTGTGTGATACTGTAGGACTAGACAAAAACAAGAAACAAACTTAAATTCTAAAGACTTTCTTAGGCGTAAATAAGTATTTTTCCAATCAACACAAAAGTGTATTTCATACACAATTAATGCAGCTAAATTCATCATTATAAACCACTTTACAAATACTTTTACTTTACAATCGCAAAATAGTTTATCGGATAAACAAAAGGACAACAAAATTAATACCCTTGAAATCATTGTTTTATAGAGCTGCAATCTTGTTAGTTTTAAACTTGAAGCATAAAAATTTTCAATACTATCTGTTTACCTTTTTAAGTTTTTATCATTAAACTAGTTGTTAAGGCCTGTGGAAAGATCCACTTAGGAAAAAGAATAAAGAATTAACTCTTGAATGTATTGTGAAGGGCTTGAAATTCTGATTAAAATAATGCATGGGATCATGTCCTTCAACAAAAACATTGACATACAATATAATTTGCAGTGCAGAGATTAAAACACTGATTAAAATAATGTATAGGAACATTATTTTCACCTGTTTCGAAGTTATTTGGCTTCAAACTCATTCTAATATTGCTCTTAAATCTTATTATGAGATTATTACTTTTAATGGTTATTTAAAGTTATGCAATGGATAATCACTTAAAGGTACAGGCTGCCTGGGTAATATTGTTTGCTTATTGTACCCTCTTAATGATTCGTTCTTTAAGAAAATAGCAAAAAGAGGAGAGCAGAAAAACACGCAAGTAAGATAAAGCAAATGACAATTAAAACACAATCTGTACCCCTTAAACTGTCAATACATCTACGGACATGTTGTTGTTTTATAAGCACAAATAGGCTTGAATTTCAGGTTTAATGTTAATGTGGGATACTTCAAATTAACAAACAATAATTATTTGAACACCACAACTCTGGAAATATTAAAATGACTATTAGATAGCTGTATATCTAATTATAATTTGTTTTAGCAAAACCAATCTTATGTTGGTGTTAGCTGGGCATTATTAGTGACAGATTTGTGAAAATCAGTGAAAGTAGAAAACTAAATAACTATGGTGGGATGATATTGGCAAATCAAAATGTTTAGGAAAATACCTACATACTGTAGGAGAACGAACGAAAAGAAAAATGTTATATTTTGCTGCAATTTTGAAGTCATTTTATAATTTTTATGCTGTTCAGACAAAATTTTATGTACATTTAATTGGCCAAGATTTAGTTTTTCGCATTTATGACAAAAGTTTGTTACAATTTATAAATGATATGGTTGTTTTGCTGAATTTTCTGTGAATTTAATTTAGTGTCCTACCTACAGATAAACAATTAAGGCAAGTCGGTAAGCCAGAGATTGTCATGTTGTTACTTACCCAGCAATTTTATTTTCTGGAAAAAGTCCTTTGAACGTCCCCAACCATACCTTAGTTTAAAGGGATGATTGTGAAAGTCCTGTAAAAAGCAACATCGTAATGGCGTCACTTTCAAAATCACCCAGTCCGGTCTGTTAACAGTTGGCGTTTGGAAGAGCAACTAGCTGCAAAACAATGCCAGAACAGAATATCAGTTGGACTGCGTAAACAGGGCTGGGACAGAAGTGTCAATCACAGCAGAACAGGTGTCAGGTCTGAGCATCATCAGACTGTTACGCAGCAATCACATCACAAGACAGATAAAACTAGGTTGAGGATGACTAGTGTAAATGTTGGTGTATTGAGAAGTTGAGCAGGCGAAGTAGTTGGAATGTTAGAACGTAGCTCTAAGCTCTATGTGTTGCGTTCAGAAAGTCAGGTCGAGAGAAGCTTCAGTGCTGTTTGTGGAAGGTAGGAGGGCAAGGTTAAGTTTTTTTAGGGATTGGTAATAGTGACGGATATGGAGGAGTTGGCATATTTATCGCTGAGAAGTGGTTAGACAAAGTAATAGATGCCTGGTAATAGTGCTGGATATGGAGGAGTTGGCATATTATCGCTGAGAAGTGGTTAGACAAAGTAATAGATGTCTGGTAATAGTGCTGGATATGGAGGAGTTGGCATATTTATCACTGAGAAGTGGTTAGACAAAGTAATAGATGTCTGGTAATAGTGCTGGATATGGAGGAGTTGGCATATTTATCGCTGAGAAATGGTTAGACAAAGTAATAGATGTCTGGTAATAGTGCTGGATATGGAGGAGTTGGCATATTTATCGCTGAGAAGTGGTTAAACAAAGTAATAGATGTGTGGTAATAGTGCTGGATATGGAGGAGTTGGCATATTTAATGCTGAGAAGTGGTTAGACAAAGTAATAGAGGTCATATGTGTCATACAACAACTCCCATGGGCACTCTGGTCTGAACTCCATCGACAGCGCTTCGGATTAAAACAAAAAATAAAGGACTAAGTACAGAACCATGAGGTACCCCAATGTTTATGCTAAATTCATCACCAAACAAATTGTTACTCCTGACACGAATTCTACGTTGTTGTACATAGCCTGAAATATCTTAACTAACCACTAATCCACACCTAATTTTGCCCTAGCCCACCAAATAACTTTGTGTGGCACTATATCAAAAACTTTCTTTAAATCTACAAAGGCAAAATAGAGATTCCAGCTGTATTTTGGTACTTTTTTACCCAAAGAAGGATAATAGTTAGCCACAACCCAAGTTTTAGCTTAGTAAAAATCAGATTGGTGAAGATAACATGCAAAGAAATAATGTCGGGGGCTAGGATAAAATTAATATTATGGTGGTTATATGCAAAAGACCAAATTTTTAGGTCCCATACCTCTTAGAGCCTGATTAACTGCATATCTGTTTAATTTGATTTCCCAACAAGTGATATGAAACCCTTTTAAATAATAAGTTCAATTAACAACTTTCTTATCTCACTAAATAGACCTGAAATAAAGCAAAATTGCAAAAAAGTACTGGATTCATTCTTACCAAAAAACTTTAAATGGTTCATTCGCAAAAAAAAAGCTTTGTAAAAATCTTGAAATGCATATTTTTTGATGTTGTGAATATAATTCTTTGCAAAAAGTTAAGGTATCTAAAATATCTTCAATTACCGACACAGCCCTCGAAATTGAAGCGAAGCTAAATTGGCATGTAAGTGCCAAGGTAAACCGGCTGAAAGCTGGCGAAAATTTGC
Organism: Hydractinia echinata; assembly: GCA_030067915.1. Lineage (NCBI taxonomy): Eukaryota > Metazoa > Cnidaria > Hydrozoa > Anthoathecata > Hydractiniidae > Hydractinia > Hydractinia echinata. Next base: position 402,356 of record JASGCC010000186.1, on the reverse strand, counting down.
CAACCTAGCAACAATTCGGTTTCTTTCTTTTTTGGTTGGCAACTTTTACCCTTTTATGGTTGGTTGATAGCTCCATTCTATAGAAACATAGCAGTGATCTGTAGTATTTAATTTCTTCCGTGTTTATTTTCTTTCCTAGATGGAAAATATGCAAAATAGAAACCACTCACATTTTCGTAAAAAACATTCAAAATGGCAGTAATTTTGATTTAGCTTTAAAGTCACAATGACCGGTACCGAAGTTGTTACGCTGCTCGATTTTACAACAACCCTGTTTTTAAAATTTTCCACAGGCATTTTTTTAACTCTTCACCTTAACTCCTACGTTTGTTTTGAAATTTCATTTCATTTGAAATGAAATCTCATTCTCCGTTGGGGTTGAAAAAAACATTGAAGAGTGGTCGAATTTTAAATAATATTTACATGGAGTTTTTGAACATGCCAAAGCAATGAAATGAGCATATTGCAGTGTCATAACTTGGGAATATTTATTCAATTATTTATTTTTTCTTTTGAAGGTGAGTACAAATTTGTTAGTTCGTTTCTCCAACAAAGAATATAAACACATGAATGAGGACGGCAATGCTGCCCCTGATAAGCATTCATGATCAGCATGCCCAGGATTTTATCGTTGGAGATCAGCAGTGACGCCAACCAAAAAAAATGTTACATCGGTTTTAAGGTTGGCATTGCCGAATTCCGACCTCAATTTTGAGGACTGCAAACAAAATTTTTTTTTTGAAAATATGCGTCCTAAAAGATAAATTATACTTCCCATAGGATGATGTATTTCATTAAATATAATGAATTTCTAAGAAAGAGAAAGAAAAATCTGAAATAAGAAATTCACTCTTGACTTTGTGCTTTGATAATTCCCCTTAACAATTTTTTTCCCCACCAAAAGCATTATGACCAAATTGCTCTTATACAGCTCTCCTTTGCTTCATTTTTAGAAAAAAAACACACTTTATACAGAAATTGCGACTTTTTTCTCACTCAATTTTGTTAAAAAAGTTATCGTTTTTCTCTTTTTTGATGTATATGCTGCCATATCCTGCTAAATAATCATTTTTAGCATTAGGAAACACAAAGTCTTGTAGGTACAGGTATCAAAGACACATCAGCATTTCTTGTGTCATGTTTTGACAAAATTGGGGGGAAGTTATCAAAAAGATTTGAAGCCATTACAATAAAAATTTCTTTATAAGAAAACGCATTTTAAAGATTTTTTCTTCAACCTGTAAATTATGTGCTACAAAACTCACGAACTTTTAAATAATTTATTACTTGTGTATAAAAGTTAGTTTCTCTTTAACTTTGGAATAAGAAACGCGAGAACAAAATTTTAAAATGAGTGAACATGATAAGCAATATTTTAGAAGAAATAATCCTTTCTTTGTCTTATCCTACTTACTTATTTATTTTTCTAATTTTTATTTCAAAAAGGTATACAAAATATTTTACAGAAAAAGATTTGGAGTAAAAAGGGTTACTGTATCCTTAATGGTGAAAGTATAGCTAGCTAGGATTGCTTTGTGTGATGCTAAAGCTCGTTACTGGTGGGTAGGTAGATTTTGAGAGTATTGTGAACTTTCTATAGCTAGCAGTTTATGAGTAGTGTGGGTAATCAGTTTTAAAAATGGCACCACATTGTGCCCAGTATGCGCAGCATGACAGCCTATATTTTTATTCCAATCAAAGTCGGAAGCAGTTTGTGGTCACACTCCTTTTGTGAAATAGGGAATATTGAGTATCCAGTGAAAACTAAAATGACCAAAATCACTAAATAGCTGCAATATTGCTTTATTGTAATAAGCAATTGTTTTAATGTACTAAATATGATTGTAAAGATATAAACAGATTAAAATAACTTTCATAACAAAAAAAATAACCATAGAAGTGGATTATAGAGAGAGAATGGAAATTGCTTCCAGAATCATATTTATTTTAAATTCAGTTTTTGTAATGTATGTTTTCATATTTCCTTTAGTAAAGAAACAAATCATTACTGGCAAATACCCTAAAATAACTAGTTGTCGAGGTAATCTAAAAATAATTTCATGCGCAAAGAAGACTTGTGTTAAAAATTATGCAGCAAAAGTTACTTTCATGCTCATTTAAAAGCTATTCATTCTCATCCTAAAAAAACGGCAGGAATATAAAATTTTATGTCATTTTAATATATTTATGTCAAGCATATATATGTTTAAAACCTTTTAAAAATCATAGTTTTGTAGCAAAAATCTCTCCAGGGATTAAACAAAATGAAACATCACAAGAAAAGTCTGATAAAGTTGATAAAAAAATTGTTTTATGCGCACACAAATTCGTTAAATGCGCGGGGAAAAAACATGCACCAGTTATACGCCAAACAGAAAATCATTTTATCAGAACACTTTTATATTTACGATAATATTTCCATACAAATTTGTTTCAAATCTAACTGTGGTGTATCGAACTGAAGTTATTGCATGTGTTCGAAGTGTAACATTTTCATGATTTTAATGGCTTCCAAAACAAAGGTGTAACATAGGTTCATATATTATTGATAAAGTATATCATGGTCAATTTTATTGATGTATGGATGGTGACAAACATATTTTACAAGAGTAATATGTTTTTCTCAGTGAAGGGCAGTGAAGTTCAAACCCCAACAATAATCCTGCACTTTCACAGATTTCAAACTTTATCAATGCATAGATATTATAAAGGTGAATTGATTTGTTTTGCCAAAATGACGCTAGTTTGATCATTCCACACCTCCTAAATTTTTTCCAATGAACCAATAACTTGGGATCAGCAACTTGGTTTAAGATCTGAATAATTACAATCTGAAGATTTAGTTTCCAGCCTTCGTTGTAAAGTAAGTTATAAATATATCGTTGAGCAAAATTCAATTCTGTTAATGATATGACATAGACATTTCTGAATGACCTCAGAAAAAAATATTATACAATCTAAAAATAATGTTTTTCTCTTATTCATTGTCATTATCGCCAATGTCGTTATTATCTTCATTGCTGCTGCTCTTACTAGAATCATCAGTGAAAATACGAGGTAATTATGAGGTAAATTCAAATCCAACTTTTGGTGTTTTTGTTTAGAATTTTTTCTTTTGCAATAAGTTTTACATTTTCCTTGGTTGAGTCTCCTTTTTTTGTCATTATACCAAAGGTCAAAAGCAGATGAATAGTAAGTATCATGGAACTATTGAAGAGTTATTACTTCCATTTTAAGGTAGATAAGACTTTAAAGGTTGCTTTTGTTCAAACGATTTCTCCAGTCATTCTTTACAACTCTCATTTGACTGAAAAAATACTTGACTGTTGCGTTAGAATAAGCAGCACACAAGCATAGCTCAATAACTAACAGAATGTCACTCCAGCACTTTTCTCATGGTTAGAGAATATTACTTTCCACAGCTGTAGTGGTGCCAATGTTTGATTATTAAAATTCTTTATCCCAAACATTATTACTGATGTAAATTCCTATTCAACTACATCTTTGGTGATGGTTGGGAGAGCCTCCTGAATAACACGTTAATACTTGTGATAAATACGAAAAATTACATCGAAGGTCGAAGAAAAGTCGAAAATCACATTGAACACACTGAGCACCATCTCATCTGGAAATACCCATTTCCTGCTATCTATTATGGAACACACACCATGTAAAATTGTATCGCCTTTAACAGCACGTGGGTCAACCCCAAGACCATCAACATCTTCTGTTATAGCACCAAATTGAGAATAAAGCATTCCAAAATCACTCGCACTTATGTTGAGACGTTTTTTTTTATAGCTTGCTTTGCAAATGTAAACCGTGTGAGCTTAATACCTTGGTATAAAACATCACCATTTTCTTCCATCACAATATCTGCCAACAACTTTTTTCAATCTTGGAAGTTCCAAAACGAAATCAAGCGATTTTCAAACTTACGTAGTAACAAATGACACGCAAGTTTCATATCATCGATATGATCAACCATCAACAAAATGCTAGAGTTATGGTATTGAGTGTTGACACTGGAAATCTTTGTTGAATCAATAATGTCTATAAATAAACAACATTTCAGAATAACACTGGCATTGACTAGCTTCCGACCTTCCAAAGTTGCACGATCAGTCTGCTTGTTGGTGTCTGCAACATTTTTGAGATGCTGCAGATATAAACCAAACTTATCAGCTAGAGCACTGCGCATGTTGTGGGGTATCCATGTGGGGTATCCATCTCGTTCCTGTTGCTTTGGAAGGACGGACTTGGTTATTTTTAAAATCATAGACGTTTTTTAAAACGTTATGTAATTGTTTTGTTAAAAATTGAAAATTTGACGACCTAAAAGTTACGAGAACTGGAAATAATGGTGCTTTAAATTATTGAGTTTCTTGTTTTGATCTTTTCTGCCTCCATATTTAACAATTTCCTTGATCAGTCATTCCTGGCTATGAAGTGGGACAGGGTTATTGCACAGTTTTTACCAATATTTTTATGAGGGAGAATAAAAAAGTTATAGTTAAAGATAGTTACAGAGCTAAAAGCGTAAAAGGGGAAATTCTGAAAAAATAGGTTATTTTAAAATGTACACACAACACTTTCTCCATCATAAAGAGAGTAACTATTTGAACAAAGAAACACCATCAAAAAGGGAAGCCAACAGCAAGGTGGAGCTCTTTTAAAACAAACTCAAGAGATAGCTGGGAGTTGCAAAGAAGCCCCATTTGAGTAAGTTTTGATCGATTTATCATATTTGGAACTTTGTTGATTTATTTATATCAGGTATTATGGTAGAAATACAGCTACAAATGATCTTCCTTATCGATTATGTTTTCGGTATGTATCCAGCAACCATGTGGTATGAACATGTGAATCATGCAATGAATTGAATGGTGGTTCTGTAGGCAGGAGGAGTTTGCTATTTCAGTAAAACATTTAACACGTTCTAATTTTCTTTTTTCAATAAAAGTTTCAGGATAACGTTTTCTCATGTATCAGTTTTTACAATAAAATAGGGACTCAAAATTTGTCAACTAGGTGATTATGCGCCTTTAATTAGGTTTAGGTTATTGAAAAGTGTACTTTCTCTTGTGCAAAATCTCTTGTGTTTAAGTTTACAGGTTACAGCTGTGTTGTAAAACAATAGAAAAAGATGTACATTATTTTCAATTTTTGATCACTAAAACAAATTAATTTGCATGAGTTTGATCACACAAGGAATACTAATGCAGAACAATTTACATGTAAATTGGGAACATCTGCCCAACCAGGTTTTAAAACCCATGTTATACAGTGTCATACAGAAATTTTGTAAGTAATTTACTCAACAGTTAGATTGCCTACCCAACTAATACACAGCTTTTAATTATTAACAAATTATTAACAAAACAAAAACTACACTAAACAATTATAATGGTAAAAAGGTACAATATTATGTTCATAATTAGCATCATTTGTCAGATAACAAGTATATAATCAATTTGTTCAGTTGTGCAGAAAATGTCTAGCAAATGCAAAAACAAATAGTGCCCAACATATGTTCAAAGTTGAAATATATGAAACCTGTGAATGAATGATAAAAGTGGAAAATCTGTAAAGTATATGAAAACTACTTAAAAATCAATAGAAATAAACATGTTTTTATTATATTATTTCAAACATAATGCTGGAGCAAATGTGATGTGTTTTGTGACTTAGGATTGTTTTTTGTAAATATGCCATAATACAAGGTTGCCACTCTTTTACTTAAATTGAGGAGATTTAAGGAGTTTTGATGAAAATTCTTAACCTTTCTTGAGATTACAGTATTTTCATACAAAAATTAAGGAGATTAAGAGGACTCTTCTTCAATTAAGTAAATATTTAAGTAGATTTTAAACGAAATGAATGCCCTGAGTGAAGAACAAATCATAGCTGTAACAATATACCATTTTTTTGCACTTTAGAAATTAAAACATGTGACAAACTGAACTATTACTTAATTAAAATTTAGGATATTTAAGGAAAAAGTAAAAAAAAATCACTTTCAGAGGAGATTTGAGTTGTGAGAAGACTTGTTAAAATTCAAAATGAGTTTTGAGGAGGCATGGCAACCTGTAAAGTTATGCTGTTCAAATTGTTTGATAACCTCTTATATGAAGCCAAATTTGTGTTTTTTCGTTATGTCGAAGTGTTTAAGTGTAAGTGCTATGCCATACATATTTTTTCTAGCAGTGCAGAAAATGTCTATTACGATGTAATGGTATGCCATATTTTTAAGATGTAATTTTTGTCTTCCTAAGGAATTTTATGAAGGATTTTAGGAAGGTAATAATGTTTAATATTAAAACATAGCTATTTTAAGCATTGTAAGATACTTTTAGAAAGTTTCGTAACAAAATACAGTGATGTTCAAACTTCACAAGAAAGCTTTATAGTCTTTCTTTAACAATAAATAACAAGGTTCAAAACAAAATATGGTTGCGTAAAAAAGCTTTAAAGGCTTGACATGTATAACAAAAACAGTAAATATTTGTTGCATTTTTTTCAAAATTTCCATAATGGTGTATAGAAAAACTATGACATAATGGCATAAAATTATTTTAAGTCATATCAAACTTTTTTTATACACCATATAGGAAATATCTATGGCATATCAAATGTTTAATTATGGCATGGAACTACTCTTCCAACCTTTTAGCAGAAATATCAAAGGGTACTCCAAGTCATCAAAAAGGAACAAATGTTCTAAAGATATATTGAAACAACAAACAAAGAAATGTGTACCTCTAACATTTTTTGGTCCGCAATTCTATATTCTGTAATTCGTATTAAAAGTTCTTCATTTTTTCTTGCATACTCTGTTAATGTTTTCTTTGTCTTTTCCAAATCAGCTTCTGTCAGCATTAATTGTTCATGTAATTTACCCACTTGCTTGTGCGATTCAATGCGTTCTTGTTCAAGTTTATGCAGTTTTTCTTCAGGACCAGTTGAGTGAAACATGATATTCTGTAAAGTAAATGTTATCATTTTAGCTACATGCATAATCATCATCATTTTGGCTAAACCTCTGTTTCCCATGCTAGAATGAGATGTAAAAACCTTAAGTTGATCTATAATCAACAAATTATTAATGGATTAATGAAACATTTATAAAGGTTTATGCAAAACTATCAGTTTTGTACAGATGAGGCAAGTCAGATTTCTGGGAAAATATTTAAGTACAAGCACACATCATATTTAAGTACAAGCATACATCATATTTAAGTACAAGCACACATCATATTTAAGTACAAGCATACAATTTTTGTCTCTATTGTTTACTTTTTCCAGTGAAATAATATGTAAACAAGTTGGAAAAGTTTCTTCAAAAAAATTATTTTAAATTTGTTCCATTGTTTTTTACAAATAATGTTAAACCGTTTCTTTTCAAAAACATTTCTAACATCTTCATCCTTTAAGTTGTTTGTCCATGCTAGAACGAGTGGGGCAAAAATAACGTGTTACATACCATTTTTATTACATGAATATTTTCCTAAAGTCCTAAAGTTTTTTAACTAGTTGCATGATTGCTAGAAAAAATCCACTTTTATAGGCAGGTGACCTCAAACTTTTGTTCCGATTAAATATTTTGTGGAGTTTATGTTGTTTTGGAAAGTGTTTGTCTATGAGGAGAAAGAACAATTTTCCCATCTTTGTAGACACGTTTATATTGTAAGGGGAGTTGAACCATATTTTATTACGTTTTTGTTTGTTATTTTCTCCAGAGTTTTTTTAAATGTTTTATATGTAAGTTTAACATCATGCCCACATTCCTTAACACTTTCTCATATATTGGGGCGACTTTGGAATGGAATGTCTCAGTTTTTAGCACATATTAAAAATATAATGTTATTTCTTAAAATATTCTATGTTAAAAAATATTTCTGTACAAACATCCTTTTGAAATAATAGAAGATATGATCTCCACCACACCATCCATCAACTTAATTCACCATAGCATGATTGATGATGATATAGATGTAGACATAATGCAGGATTGCTACCCAAAATATAAAATTAAAAGACATTTTTGTACATTTTAGCACACGTTTTATTAAATTTGACCTAAATTTCATCCAAATGTTCAGCTTTGTTGTTTCCTAATTTTTCAGTAAACTCTCGTAGATTTGTTGCTTAATAAGGTGTTGTTTAATGCAAAAAAAATCGCCTAACTTGCATGTTGTTACATTTAAAAGATAATAACCTGACTATTAGAAAGATGGTTCTTTTTTAAAAAGATGTTCGTAATAATCTTACACATTTAATTTAACAAGGATGAACACAAATACTGCCGGACAAGAAAATAAAAAGATTAAGTTGAAAATCGAGCAAAAAAAACCCAGCAATCAAACACATTACATACTATTTTTATAAGAACCAGTAAAATCTGACCTGAACCTGGCTGTTCTTAATATTTGAGCCCTTTAATAAGAAAGCAAATTCAGTCTAGTTTTGCCCCTACTTATAGAAATTTTAGTCTTTAAAATTCTTCAAGTTTATGTTTATAAAAGAAAATTGAGTGTTTTAGTTGCTGATGCAGATTTATATGAATGAATATTAGTTTGCAGCTATTATAGGTGAGAAAAGAAAAAAATAAATAAATAAATTTGCAACTGGATTTCTTTTACTCTATTGCAAAATTAAGACTCATGTTGTCCTTAAATTCGAAAACAATGATTTGAGCCTGAAGCTGTTCTTATTTTGCAAAATCTGAGACTTAAATTATTCTTTTAAAAAAAAACATGTATTAAGTGTATTTATAACTGATGATAAACTTGGTAAACCGGTTGGAGGTTTTTTTGAACCAAGAGTTCAGATGAGCTAAGAAGCAGGCTAAGTCTCCGTAGAATTAAAGATGTTATCCAGATAAGAAGATTGAGTTGGCTGGGGCACTTGGAAAGAATGGAGGAGGATAATTGGGTAAGAAAGTGTAGAGACTTGATAGTTCCTGGGGCAAAGCCCATAGGCAGACCGAGAAAGACTTGGCAGGAGGTTATAAGGACAGACTTGATACAGAGGAAGTTGAGTTTAGATCTAACACAGTCTAGATCAGATTGGAAGAGGGTCATTAATATACCCCGTCCAACCCATGCTAGCATGGAAAACGGACGTTAAGCCGAGAATGATGATGATGATGAAGACAATATCTTTCGACAGGCTTTCTAAAAAAATCGAATATGGCACAGTCAAAGTGTATAAAAGAAACAAAATGGTAACATAAATTTTTTGCTGGTGTCAGCACTTTTTCTACTACAACATTAGAAGCTAAAATTTGTCCGAAATACCACTATCTCCCTAAAATCTAATAACTTATAGTTCTAAAATAAATTTTAACATTCTGTTTGAACTTTCTGAGAGCCAAATAAAAATTATATCTTCGCAGGCAACAAAATATAGGGGTAATGATCGTGCCGTTACAGCATAGTTACCCTAAGCTCTAAATAGTGTGAATGTTTTTTTGTTAGCAAGAGTATCAATATTTCACGTATATATTTTAACAATTTACTTGTAACAGTCATTTTTCCTCATTTTTCACATTTTTCACATGCTGCCATATTTTACCAAACATGACCAGCACCAATAGTGTGATACAGATAATACTGACCTCGTCCCAAGTCAGTCCCAAGCTAAATCTTGATATCCTTTAAAACCTGTTGGAAAAAATAGTGCACGCTAGTGACAAGTTTGCCACATAAGGACGGATATTAGCAGTAGAACAGAAGGTCAAGAAGAACTTGTGAAAATCAGTTTTCTCCTTTGCTATCAGTATTTTATAAGGGACCGTCTCCACCATCGTTACACATTTTAGACATATTGAAACGATATGATTCAAAAATGATACAAAGTGGAAGTGAATGGGAAACGATTTAAAAACGATTTCCAAACTATTTTAAAACGAATCTAGAAACTAAATTTGAAACGAATTATGAAATGAATTCTGAAACAAATTGTTTTCCCAAAGCAAACAAGAAACCGCGGTCGGTTTGAAATCACACATAACGAAAAAACATTCAGTCTACGCGTTCCTGCAAAGAATATGTCGATATAATTCCGATCCAGATATTATTAAAAAATAATAAGCTGCGTTTCCATCCAGTTGCATCACTTGCATGTTCGTAAATTTTGTATTTGAGGAGGATGGGACAAAACTCAAACCAAATTGTTCATAAAACTAATTAGAACATTTATTTATTTTATTTATTTATTTAACATCAAATCGGGTTCCATATAAAAATATGGTTCTTCTCCCTATAAATTAAAAATACAAATGAAAATTTATTAATATATAATACAATAATACAATTGACATGGTGTGAAAAGAGGTAAAATTAGCCAAGAATAAACCCAGCCCTTGACGTGTTGATTAAGATTTTTAAAAATGCCCTGTGTAGGAGGTCGTCAAACTTTCTGCATGCTTTACAATTTTATCAAACATTCTGATCACTCCGGACAAAAGCTTCTTTTCAAAAATGTTTTTTGTATGAAGCTATTTCCTCTGCGCGTGAGAGCTTATTTCAAAAGAATATGCTCAAAGAAAGCAAAACCGAATGAGTTTTGCTTTTGTGAGAGCGCGTGTGAAAAATAAAATAAAAATAATAAACTTTATGTTTTAAAAAATTTAAAACTTTATATGTTAATACAACATTGTCCAGATAAAACACAATAAATTATACGACACACAAATTCTTAGCTACGATTTTTTAATACATGGCGAAATACACATAATGAAAATTGGTTTGTTTGTTTGTTTGTTCGTTTGTTTCGCTGAAAAAAAGGAGAAAAAATTGCGTGCATAAAGTCTCTAAATTCTGGCTAGCTATAAGGAACTCTACAAACAAAAAGAAATTTTACGTATTGTAACATAAAAGCACTTTAAAACATAGCGTTCTTTCAAGTCATCCTAAAATTGCTGGTTTTAAAATTATTTTTTTACTTCACTTCATTTTTGCTTGAAAAATATCAGCAACAACAGCTTCTTTCTTCATCTTAACTAAGGGCCATGCTTCAATAAAAACAGCTAAAGATAAAGGTCTTATTCCTTAACTTTATATCAGGAAAGCACAACATCAGCTTTCCGTTTATACGCGAGAAAACAGTAAAGAATTTTTTTATCCAGTGAAATGAGCAATAATAAAGACTCGAATCCAGTGTGATAAAACTTTCCTGAAGACCGGGTGAACCAACATATCACACTACTCCGTATGTGTGATTTAATAAAAAACAATTAAAAACGTGATGAATTTAAACTATTTGTAAACCTTCCTTTTTCACTTCCAACATTAAGTTCTTTGAAAGGACTAGCAAAATTACGTATTTATTGTTTTGATCTAAACGATCTACAGCGATATTTTTGCATTCGACAATCCCAATTTGATGGTTTTTAAACAATCTACGCCAATCTCTTTACTTTCAACAATCCCGTTTTGACTGTTTTTAAACAATCTACAGCTATCTTTTCGCTTTCTACGATCCCGTTTCCATTATTAAATGATCTAGAGCAATCTTTTTGCTTTCTACGATCTCTTTTTGTTATTTTTGTGACGAAGAATGCAGATATTTACATAATTTTATAGTTTTATATATAAATTTCTTTAGAAATTGCCAATGTGTGATACACATGTGTTAAAGGAAACCCGAGGTATAAAATGAGGTTGGACTTATATATATTATAGAGCTAAAAAAGTTAGTTAAGAATTTTTTAACATTTAAAGAATTTCGGATTTAATTATGCTGCATAAATTATGATGTCATATTTAGGCAATAGCAAATTTTGACATTTTCTGTCATCAGTAATCTTAGACATGTTAAGGGATGTGTATTTAAACTTTATCAATGCATGGATATTATAAAGGTGAATTTATTAACATAATTTTTTTGCTAAATGACACTAGTTTACTCGTCCCAGGCCTCTTAATTTTTTGCTGATGAACCCATAACTTGGGATCTGCATGTCGGTTTGCAATCAAATTTTGTCAGTAAACATATAGGGCCTATACAAGCTCACACAGAAAATTTTATTGCAAACCAAGTTGCTGATCCCAAGCGATTTTAAATCGATTTGAATTGAAACGAATTTAATGAAGTGTTGAAACGAATTAATTTTAATTTTTTAAAATGATTGGGAAACGAATGCGAAATGATTTGAAAACAATTTCCAATTCAACAAAGTGATTTTGATACGAATTGAAACGAATTGGAAATGATTTTCTTCGAAATTTTTTGAAAAAAATTATTTTAATATTGTTACCCTAACGACCAAATGGGGGCAACCAAAACTTTCTCACCGGTATCCTTAGGTAAAATTGGGATGAACGAAAATCCATTGCCCTCAAACACCAAAGTTTTTTGCATACTTTTCATGATAAAACGCTAAAAATAGCCAAAAAAACAATTTATTCCCATTTTTTTACTCCCATATGAAAATTCTTATAAATCGGAATAACGTGTCAAAACTTTCCAAAATAATTCCTCTTTATGAATATATAAAGTTATGTTGTACACAAGTTTCAAATTCCATGCATTTATAATCTATATAAAGACACATTTTTCCTATATATGCAGAGGGTGGCACTCAAGGGCTGAAATATGTTGATATTAGCAGCAAAAATCTGAAATTTGTGATGCTCTCTAGGAAAATCGACCGCTTCTATTTTTAATTCATATTTTTAAAACAATAGAATTCCGTATTTCGTATTTTTAAAAATACGCATTAAATACGCGTATTTTTTTAAAAACCGTATTTCGTATTTTCAAAAAATACAGAATTCGTATTTAAAAATACGCAATTCGTATTAAAAAATGCGTGTATTTCTAAAAATACGCAGTAGATTTAAAATACAAAGTCATAAAAAAGTAATGTCTGGTTAGGGATCGTCTCCGAGATCGTTTCATTTTTGATACGTATTGAAGCGATTTTCATCATATAGGAATCGCTTCATCATTTTTTTTACATCGTTTCATAATCGTATCATGGAAGGAATTAAAGGTTTTATATTTTTTTCACGAAACGATTATATAATTTACTATAAAAAATGAAACGATTTTGAAACGATTTTTTGTATATATGAAGTTTTAAAGTTGCCGTATTTCACTCTAAAATGACGAGAAAACGTCCCTGCAAAGCTTCAAAGTTGCCGTACTTCATTCTAAAATGACGAGAAAACGTCCCTGCGAAGCTCTAGAGTTGCCGTATTTCATTCTAAAATGACGAGAAAACTTCCTTGCGAAGCTCTAAAGTTGCCGTATATCATTCTAAAATGACGAGAAAACGTACCTGCGAAGCTTTAGAGTTGCCGTATTTCATTCTAAGGTGATGAAAAAACGTACCTGGGAAATCATTGAGCCAATTAAATAGCTATTAAAAACAAACTTGTAAAATTGAGTAATTTTTCTATTCAGTTTATTCAACCACTCACTTGATACACGTAACATTTTTAAAAAATAATACGGCTATACGGGTATTTTTAAAATATACGAATTTCGTATTTTCTATTTTTAAAAAATACGAAATTCTATTTTTAAAAATAGAATTTCGTATTTCATATTTTTCACAAATACGAAATACGAATTTCGTATTTTTAAAAATAGAAAATACGAAATTCTATTTTTAAAAATAGAATTTTGTATTTTTAAAAATAGAATTGCGTATTTTTAAAAATAGAAAATACGAAATTCTATTTTTAAAAATAGAAAATACGAAATTCTATTTTTAAAAATAGAATTTTGTATTTCGTATTTCGTATATTTAAAAATACGCGTATTTTAAAATACGAAATACGTATTTTTTAATACAAAATTTCCGTATTTCGTATTTCTTAATACGAAAAGAGAAGTGGTCGATTTTCCTAGAGAGCATCACATTTATAAGGCAGAACCATATTTTTTTCAAAATTACCCAGGGTTCCTCGACATTGTTCCTCATATTGACTAGCACTGAAAGCGACACAACTGAACTTCGCAATTGGAAGCTAAGGAATCATGACTTGGAACTGAAGACAATGCAAAGAAATGCCATGAGTAGTGCAAGTGAAAGAAGAGGAAGTTTTGAACAATTTTTTTAATTGGATTCACAAGATTTTGAGTCAATGAGAATTAAAGAACAGAAACTCCTTTCTAATGTCTGATGATGAGGGATGGTCACATCTGGATAATATTTATTTCGTAAGCACTCCAGAAGCGGTTATTAAATAATTTTAAGCACAAGTAGTTATATACATAAAGGATTTTTTCAAAGTATTCTGTCATTTTAAATAAAGGTAGCTAGCTATTTTGAACCTTTTTTTGAACGTATTTTCTTTTACTATCTTGCTATAACAGTGAACAGTCAAGACTTGAGTATAAGCTGGTTAGGTATACATATCCAGTGGAGCGCTTATAGCAATAGCATTAAAGGTGTAATATATTTTTCATAAACCAACATTTACAGGACTTATGATGAAACCTATTGTTACTTCTGCAAAGAAAATACAGTTGTTTAGCATTTCTTTATTTTGTAGAATAAGTTCCTGTGAATATTCAAAAATTAATTGAGTGGCACCAGGTTGAGTGATTAGTGCAAGTAAACCGTGTTGCAGATTAAGGTGGACACAAAATTACTTTCTCACAACTTTGCATTTATACGGCATAAAATTTAGATTGAATATTTCGCACTGTGCTTTAGAAGCAAATTCCCACTTTCTCTGCGCTGGATAAAGTATTTGGTTCTGAACTTAGGACATATTTTATCTGTCTGACTTATTTTAATCCTGAGAATCACTTTTAATGTTTTCTGTACATGTATCTTGTCAAATTTGATATGCTGTCAAAAACAGTTTCAGCGTCTCTGAGAATGGCTAAATTCAGGAACTCAGGAACTATGATAGTTCTGAAAAAATTATTTGCCTTCATTTCATCAAACTAGTCTAAAAATATATAATACTAAGTTTCAAATCATTATTTCAATTTTTACAGAAGTTATAGGACTTTTACTTGTACAAGAAGCATGGTTTTTCATACCACTGACACCAAAATGGCTGCAGGGATATTTTGATAAAAATCTTTTACTCTTTGTTTTTTTTATTTTCCTGCAAAAGTAATTGCATAGCTTATATAGCTATAGGGTTCATTTTCATTCATTCATTCTCGGCTTAACGTCCATTTTCCATGCTAGCATGGGTTGGACGGGGTATATTAATGACCCTCTTCCAATCTGATCTAGACTGTGTTAGATCTAAACTCAACTTCCGCTGTATCAAGTCTGTCCTTATAACCTCCTGCCAAGTCTTTCTCGGTCTGCCTCTGGGCTTTGCCCCAGGAACTATCAAGTCTCTACACTTTCTTACCCAATTATCCTCCTCCATTCTTTCTAAGTGCCCCAGCCAATTCAATCTTCTTATCTGGATAACATCTTTAATTCTACGGATACTTAGCCTGCTTCTTAGCTCATCTGAACTCTTTCTGTCTCTCAGACTGGCGTTACACATCCACCTAACCATTCTCATATCATTCCTTTCTAAACGGTCAAGATCTTCCTGCTTCACTGCCCATGTCTCACTACCGTACAACATAACACTTCTTACACAGGCCTCATACAACCTACCTTTTACCTCAATTGACAAGACTCTGCTGGTCAACAAAGGAAGTAACTCTCTGAACTTTTTCCAAGCAGAACCTATCCTGCAAGTAACACTTCTTCCAACACCCCCTACACTGCCCAACATATCACCTAAGTAACAGAAGTTCTCAACTATCTCTAACGAGCCACTGTTGTACATCATTAAAGCTGGAAATACTTCATTCTCTATAATCTCACCTTTGCAACGCTTGCATACAAACTGAATGTCAGCTCTTAACCTTCCACCAATACTACTGCACTTCTTATGTACCCAATGCTTGCAAGTCTGACAAAAAATTGAGTTACTACCAACCCCTTTCCTGCAAACTCCACAAGGCCACTTTCCAACTACAAGGTCACACTTGGCTGCAATGCTACTAATCATGACTTTAGACTTTGCTGTGTTCACCCTTAGCCCTTTCTCTTCTAGTCCTTTCTTCCACTTCTCAAACTTTTCAACTAATTCTTCCATCGACTCTGCTACAAGAACCAAATCATCTGCATACAATAACTCCCATGGACAACCTGTTCTGAACTCCATCGACAGCGCTTCTAAGACTAGAACAAACAACAAAGGACTAAGTACAGAACCCTGATGTACACCAACATTTACACTAAATTCATCACTAAGTGAATCGTTAATCCTGACACGACTTCTAGCATTGCTGTACATAGACTGTACCATCGTAACTAGCCACTCATCCACACCTAATTTTCTCATAGCCCACCAAATAACTTTACGTGGCACTCTATCAAAAGCTTTCTCTAAATCTACAAAGGCAAAATAGAGATTCTTTCTCTTTCCTAAATACTTTTCCTGAAGCTGTCTGAGTAAAAATATTGCATCTGTAGTGCCACGCCCTGGAACAAAACCAAATTGCATCTTATATATATCAATTCTTTCTCTAAGTAACTTATCAATCACTCTTTCAATAACTTTCATTACTTGATCAACCAACTTCAAACCTCTATAGTTACCTCTTTCTAATGCATCACCCTTGCCCTTGAAACAATTCACTATTACACTCGACTGCCACTCACTCGGAATAGCACCATCCTTTATAATCTGATTAGCAAGACTTGTAATAAGCTCAACTCCAATATATCCAGATGCTTTTACCATCTCTGCAACAATACCTGATACTCCTGCAGCCTCGCCAATCTTCAATTTACTAATAGCCTCCACTACCCATTCTGTCTTGATCTGCATAGCTGGCCCTTCTACAACATCATCATCAGGGTAAGAACGAAAAATATACACCCTTTTTGGGACATTGGTTTTAAACCTAAAAATTTCTCAGCTAGAAATTTGTAAAATTTGAAATCACAAAATCACTTTTACCTCGAAAATTTTTAATTTTTGATAATGCTAAAATAAAACTCATAAAGATTTTACTGATGTTCTTTTATAAAGAAATCTTCCATATTACCCATATGGGGTAACTTGATGAACAATGAAATTTCCCGCAAGTGTTCTTAACCCTATTCGGTCCGGGGTTTTTCGAACATACTATGACCGGGGGGGGGGGGGCGGATTCCGCCCCCCCTCAATAACTTTTCATAGGGTTGTTCAAATTGAATCAAACTTGGCACACTTATAGTACCTCATAAAAGGAACAAAATGGCGGCAATACATTTTTGCTTGCATCAGCACATATTCTGTGACGTCATCAGAAGCTTGAAATTTGTTAAAAATGCCACTATCTGCTTAAAATTTAATTACTTTTGTTCTAGAGCGAATTTTTACATTCTGTTTAAAGTTTCCGAAAGCTAAATAAAAGTTACTTAACATATCGTCCGGTTTTTACATGGATCGCATAAAAAATTGCCAAAAATTTTTTCCCCGATTTTCGGGTAAAACCCGACAAAATCGGGAAATCGGATTAGTCACGTGTCTAAATTATACAAAATGATTCTTCATGATGAAACAAAGTTGTGTTGAAAGTTTCAAGTTCTAAATATAATTCCAACAGGAGTTATTATATTTTCCCCATTATAAGGATTTCATAGAGATTTTTAGGGGTAGTTTCGAGTAATGGCCAATATCAAAGCCTCTGAAAGGTATGGGACCTAACAAATTAGCATGCAGGTGTCTAATAGATAAATATTGAAACTCAGTAAGTATCATAGCCATATAAAAAAGCAATAAGGAGTTATTAAAAAAAAACCGTCAGGGGGGGCAAAATCCGCACCCCCCCCCCCACCCCAGACCGAATAGGGTTAACACCGACTGGTAGCCTTGCGATAGAGCGTTCGCTTCCAGTGTGGGAAGTCTTGGATTTAAACCCCCCGCTGAGTCATGCCAGAGACTGTAAAAGTGTGAATCTATTCTTACTGCTTAGCGTTCAGCATGAGAATAGGATTGATATCTTAGGCGGTTGTCTGGTTGAGCGATTGCTGTGCTTGCACGACTTTCGGGAGCTTTAAATGCACTAGGACCCCCTTCGCAGGACCCTCGTTGATAGCAGTACCAATAGGAACTGAAGGTCATCCTGGGTAAATAAGTTCAATAATAATAATTCAATAATATAAGGCCAAAAACTGTAATAATGTAATTTTCCTCTTAATATGTTTTGCTTTTGACCTAGCTAAAATCTCAGCCTAGTCCTTTCAAACTTAGTCTAGCTAGCTATAGTGAAAAAATTTAATTTTCCAACTTGTCCCTTTTTACTTAGTATTAACAAATGCTACTTTAATCCTAAATGTAGCTATAGGGTAGCTATGCTACCTATAAAACAACATCAAACAACGTCGAGGTTGTTTTCTTTTGTAAACATTTCCAGTGGTATTTCTGTTCAAGTACCAAATTTTACGTGTACATTCCTTGTGCATGTGAGTGTAATCAAAGTGCCCTGTACAAAAATCCGAAAAACTTGTGGCATTGGCTTATGGACCGTCTCAAAATGTTTGTACGTAGTTCGTATAATTCGTATAAAAAACTTTGTATCGATTTATTAAATCTTTCGTATCATTTTATTTTTAATACGAACTTTTTCGTATCATCAAAATTACAAGTTCGTATAAAGTTTGTATCATTTAAAATAAAGTTTGTATGTAGTTCGTATCATTTTTAAAGAAGTTCGTATAAAAATTTGCTTATACGAAGTTCGTTTATGGTAATTGGACTATTATCTATAGTCTTTATAAAGTTCGTTTCGTTATACGAACTTCATTACGAGTCTTATATCATAAAAAAAACTTTCAAAATAAACTTTGTTTTGTTTACTAACTTTATTGCGCTATCTTCACTGCATCTTATTTCGAAAAAAACAACAACTTTATTTCGTTAGAATTAAATAATATGTTTTAAAATATTGCTTCCACTTGAATTAGATAAAATAAGTTTAAATAATATTGCTCGCGCTATCATTGTGTATTATTTCACGTTTTTCTTCAAGAATATTCTATAAGAATATCGAGGATGCAAAACGGGTCAAAAGTTAAGAATATCTTAAGAATAAACCAGGCTCCAACTTTAAATATAGATTTTAAATTTTGTATGAAGTGTAAACTTTTTATCCTTTTAATAATAACAACTTTGGCTTCGTTATGCATTGCAAATAATAAGGCTGATTATATGCTTTCAGGTTGCATGCATGTTTTTTTATGTTTGTTTATCCTGTCACGGCACAATTTTATTGGTGAATAGGTAAAAATAATTTCAGTTGCTCTTTTTTTTATTTTTTTTTTGCTTTTTTTTGTAATAAAGATATATATACAAACTGTGCTAAAATATATACAAATAGTGGTTAAAATATATACAAATTTTTCTAAAAACGCAACGATAAAATACTTTAAAAAACTTTAAACATTGTCTCTGGCTTTTTGTTTAGCGATTAATTTTCGTTTTACTTGTCTGTATTTTGAGTTCACAATTTCATTTAAGTTTTTCATTTCCATAAATTCATCGCTGTACCGTTTTTTTGCTTGACGCACTATAACGCTCATACGATTTGGAGAGAGGGATGTAGTGTTTAACGCTCCTGTTTGATAATTTCGAACACCCCCCTTTTATTCTTCCTACCGCCAGCTCTTCCTCGGTATACAGCGCTTGCAGTTGCTGCTTTATATAGCAAGCACAAGAATTTCTTTTTCTTTTTTTTGGAAGTGGCGTCGAGTTAACTGGATCATTCATTTCAGTAAAAAGCTGAAATGTGGTTGGATCAGTGGTCATGGGATTTTCCAGTAAATGCATGTAGGAAATTTGTGGAGGTTGCATTTCTTCGGGCGCGACATTAACGTGTTCAGGCGTCACATTAGTGATATCGGCCAGGATACTTGTGACTTCAGGCGTCATGTTGAATTCTTAGGAAGTAATGTTAGTGGCGTTAACAGTAGGGGTGACTTGAAATGCTCTGGTACTGTCTGGACGAACAAAAGATGTTTCAGATGAAAGTTTACTTTTTTTCCTTTCTTCTTTTTAAATGCGTCTCAATGTGTTTTGTAGTTGTTTCCACAAGTTCTACTTTACCATTTATGTGATTAGTGGTAGCCTCGTTTATGTCAATTCTTTCTCGAATTTCCCGTATGTCGACCTTAATTTCTTTTATTTCTTGAAATAATTTCTTCAGCAGTAAAGATATACTTTCTCCTTCTTCTAAACATTGTTGTTTCATGGATTTCAGGCTGAAATGTTTCTTCTTGAAGGGTTGGAAGGTCCTTTGGTGAAAGAGAAGATGACCTTTTTAAGGCAGGTTCAAACAAAATGTCTAAAGACTTTAAAGCCGGTAAACACGCATTTTCTTTCATTGATACTTCAACGGTTGTGTCACCTGAAAAATCTAGTTGTAGCATGTTTGCATCAGGTTCTTCCGCTACTGCAACAATTTCACCATCATATTCTTTAAGGTTTTCGTAAAGAACTGCTTCTCCAGTAGTTGTAGTAATCTAATAATAATATAAAAAATGTTAGAATTTAGCATTAAAAAAATAGTAGTAAGTATTTATTATTTATAAGTATTTATCGACATACTTTAGCCTCGTATTGATCGTTTGTGTCAACAAAGAATTTCTGATTTCTTTTCATGTCGTAAATGACATCTTTATATTGGAGATCTTTTAGATGTTTTCGATTTGGAAAGTTTTTCTTCGATATCAAATTTCTGGAAATCATTGGTCTTATTTTAACCGGCATACGAATGTCTTTTTTATTTGGCCAGCAATCGTACTCTTTGGAGTAACCATTCCAAGTAACTTTCGCACTTTCAAGTTGAACATCAGTGATCGTCGCTAACAGCCAATGCTTTGATTCGGGATCCAAGGCTTGTACTCTTGTCTTTTTCTTGTAAACAACCTGTGAAAACAATGTCTATATTATTTTGGGGTATAGGTGTATTTTCAAATCAACAAAAATAAAACAGGATAATTACTTACTTCGGAAGACATTGCTGTAGATTTTCGTTATTAAAATAACGGTTGGATTGTTGATATTTATAGATGCTTATATATTTGTAAGTGTAAATAGAGTGAGGAGTATAAGACTATAATAATAAACTAGTAAAATATTTCACTATAGCTATATATATATTATAGCGTTTATTGTTTATTTAATTGATGTAGGACTGCCGAGGATAATTACTAAGCTATGAAAACAACAGAGTTGACCGAAATACCTAACAAACAAGAAAACAATGAAGCATAATTACAAGTCAAAGACTTGTTATTCGCATCTTTAAAGTGGAATAGCGTTAAGTAGTAGCTTTTCGGAAGATGTAACATCGAAAAACATACATCTTCAGTGCCGCCCATTTTTTGTGTGCGGAAAAGCTAGAAGGACTTTTTTAAAGTTTTAAACATTGTGTCTAAATCACCTTTTTATAAGAAACAAAGAAATTTATAAGAAACATAATTACATAATTTCACTGTATATGCGCGTAAAAGTTAAGAACATTCTAGGCTACACAAGAATGACAAAAATATAAACGTTTTGTGTTAATAGTCCCCCTGCTGCTTTCCGGTTTTTGTTTTAGGACATAAAGAATAACAAAGGGGGCATAGCTAAAAAGTCCAGAAAAAATGAAAATAAATGCAGATCCCGAGAAGAATGTTTTTCAAGTTAAAAACTTATTTTTACATTAAAAACTTGGAAATTTGTCTTTGTGTAAATATATAGATGTGTCAGTTAGCTTCCCCTACTCTACTTATATATATTTTTTAAAAAACGTGTAAGAAACACGTTCTTAAAAAATAAATAAGTTGTAATCAATGTTCTCAATATAATTCATCAATGTTCTTAGTTATTCTCCTAATGTTCTTAAGGCCCTTTTAGACAGTGAACTATTCGATAAGTTATCAATTACTTAGCAATAGTTTAGCAAAGATCAAAGGTTACGACATAATATAGTACACGTGGCTCCAAATTTAGCAACTTGTACAGAACTATCATGCTGTAAAGTTTCACTATTGAATAGAATGAGTGAGAATGAATGACGCTATGACGTAACAAGCTCAACAGATGAGGACCAATTCAGTTAACATATTTTGTGATGTTCATACTTATTTTGAAAGAAAAATGTTCTTAGATAAAATTTTGTGATTATCTAATTTTAAAAATTAACCAGGATATTTGGCAGAAGCTTATTTACGGGTTTTTTTAAAACGTCAACCGCTACATTTTCACCATTTTAACTAAAAAAAAAGAAGCTTATAAAGACATAATTTAATGATGCAATATAAAATCATACAATTAATAAACGTTTAAAAAAATTGTAAAAAGTACAGCTAATGTTTCATAAGCTTAAAATGTCTTTTTTTATCTGCTTCGGAAAAAAAAGTGCACAAACATCCGTGTTCGCATGAACCAAAGCTTGTTGGGTTCGATAATTTCTTTTTGTAACTTTTGTCACAAAAACGACTCTGCATTAATTCCATAAAAGTTTTGTAATGTCCTTTATGGAATTCGCTATTTTCGGGAATCGGACAGCTAACTCTTCTATTAGGTCCAAAAATTGGTTATCGCGCTTTGGCAAATTGGAGCAATGACCGCATGATTTGTCGGCACATCTCTTGAACTCTAACTGGTAGGCTTTACGATTAGCGTGTCTGACCAAAAAGGAATAAATTTCCGCGAGTTCTGAATAACCAGGGGTTTCATTCAGTTTTTTCTTAGACGCATTCGAAAAATCTTTCAGCATGGTATGAGCATTTTTTAAATGTGGTACCACTGGATTGTCACTTTTAAATGTTTCCACAGCTATGGGGAATCCACAATAGGTCTTATTATGCCAAAATCGAGCACACAAATCGACAGCTCTGTCCAGAACTTTCATCCACCCCTCAACGTCATTTTGATGTGGTGTTACTCCTTCAATATCGTCTGGCAAAGTTACTGTTGAGATCCTGTTAGTCAGATAAGACCGGCATCTCTCAATGGGATTAAATCTTGAGTGACCAGGTGCGTATGATTGTACAACAAATGTGTCGAGCTCAAGATTTCTCCACAGCAAACCCATAGACATGAAATTAATAATGCCCTTAACTGACCAGTCAGGGCCTCCGTAAGCAATCGCCACAACATTAACGATTTATTTTATTTTTCTTTATTTTTCAATCAAATTTATCATATGATTCACGTATGATTCACGTTGGTGCTTTCAATAAGACGCGACGGATACAACTGCACCAGAAGTTTTCCAGAATGCGGCCAGTTTATTATTGAACGATTCAACTTGTCTTTCGATATTCTTACAAATCGTTTGAGTTGGTTGTCAACGTTTGATCCTTCGGATAAAGATTGCTTGCGTCGAAAAGTAATTTTCTTTGCAGGAGAAAGAGAACGACTCCGCTGTATTCGGTCCTTTAGTATTTAGTAGCCAGCAGGCACAAGCTTTGAGTTTGGATTTGGAAAATCGTGATCATTATAATTTGGTGCTTCGTTAACCAAATGAAAAGTGCGTATTTTCGTTTGTCTGCTGTTCGCTGGAATACCCACATCAACTTTATTTTTATTGTCCACGGACAGCATAAGTGTGTTTTCTTTGCAAAGATATCCCATTTCGTTAACTATGCGAACTTGACCACAAGTGAAATGAAAGTCGTCGTGTGTTTTTTTTTCTTTTGTATTTCTTTTTGGAGGAACACGTGCGTCTATCAGACATTTGTAGTTTTTACTTGCTGTAGTTTTTTTTCGGGGTGGAAGCATTAATCTGTGAATGGTGTGGCGACTAACAGTTATACCCAAAGTTTTTCTGACGTGCATAACGATATCATTGAAAGAAAGCCCATTTGTGTACATAACACTGTCTCTGCGACGTAAGTGAGCTTCAGCAGAACCTTGTTCTATCAACGTCTTGACACAAGTAATTATTTTCGGATATTTTTTGTGTATGCTTGGTCTTCCTCGTCTTTTATTTTTATCTAAAAAAATAAGTAAATTGAATTTTAACTACATTAATAAATTTAAGAGTTTAAAAAAAAGGGGAGAAAAAAAATAAAAAAATATATACTTTGCAAGAAATCCTCGTCGTCAGAACTGGCTGTGTCGTATATCCAATCGATATCGCTGTCGTAATTTTTAGACATGCTATGAAAGTAGCTAGTTTTTAAAAAAACTGTTTAATTTAATTTAATTAAATTCAATATTTTAAACAGGAAATACAAATGTTTGATATTAAATTTAAGTTTGGTTGAAACTATTAAAATAAATCGTATATTTTACTTCTTTTATTTCTGGTTTCGTACTGAAATAATTATGCGCAATTACGCCGGTACTTTTGAAGTTCGTTTTAAGTTCGTATAGCAATTTACTTCGTTTAAAGTTCGTATCATTTCTTTTCCTATGTCAAAAAAACTTTGTTTAATTCTTTTGTTTCTGGTTTTGTATTGAAATAATTATGCGCAATTACACCGGTACTTTTGAAGTTTGTTTCAAGATCGTATAGCAATTTACTTCGTTCAAAGTTCGTATCATTTCATTTGGTATGATAAAAAAACTTCGTTTAAGTTCGTATCATGTATTAAAAAGTCCGTATAAACTTCGTTTATATTTTTTATTTTAAACGAAGCACTTCGTATGACATTCGTTTCACGAAACGAAGTAATTCGTAGCGTTCGTATAATTATACGAAAAAAACGTACGAACATTTTGAGACGATCCCTTACTCTTTACGAATGACACCACGTAAAGAAACCGTGCTTTGCTATTTCCTGCAACCTACCTATACCAAGAATTGGTTGTGATATATGTAGGAATTAATTGTCTTTAACAGAAGTTATTAAATTTTTCCGATTATAGAAACTTAAGTGGGTAGTTTCAACTAATAGACAATATCTTAGGCTCTGGGATGTATGGGACCTAAAATGTGGCAGGTATGGGTGTAATATAGAAACTCAGCAAGTATAATAACTATAGCAAAATAGAGTTATTAGCTTCAACAGGCCGTTCTTTTAATATAACAACATAACATCTTGTAATGTAATTTATAATTTTTTTAAACCCAAATCCATTGTTAAATTCTTTTTTTGAGGAAGAAATTGATTTTTACACTCTCTCCATAACACAATCCTGGAGAATATTTTTTTCTTTTGTCTAAAGTGTTATTCTAATCTATTTATATCTTTACAATCACATTGAGTATATTGAAATGACTTGCTTCTGATAATAGAGCAGTGTGGCAGGTATCATTTCTGGGTGTTATTGGCATGTATTTCACAGCCTAGTACCCAGGATTTCATTCATTAAGTGGTGCTAAAATATTTAAAAAAAATGTTATACACAATTAAATGTTGAAAACACAATTCTTTTTTTCTTCACTTTTTTATGTTTGCTACTTTTTTTTAACAATGGTACGGGTCCCCTCTGGGACATTAGGAGGGTCTGTCTGTCAAGTGACTAAATTTTGCCATAAAGGTGTTCATGCTGGCTAGTTTGTCGTATATCAGACTTAGTTCGGCCTTGTGTCGCTCGGATACGATTGATACGACTTGGTCTACGATACCTGTGCAGTCCACGGGAATAGGAACAGGGTGTTCAGAGTCCTGTAATGTGAAGTTGTGGTCGCCATTTTTGCTGTGCTGTCTTGTTGCATTATTTTTAAACCGAATAAATAATAAAAGGAATTAACACTAGAGGAATTATCTTAACCACACACATAAACTCATTTAGTTTATATCGCTTAGCTATGTATCAATACAAAAGATACTTATATACGTGTCTAATCGATCACTTGGTACTTCGCGTCCGTTCACAGTTGTCGAATCTCATTTGAATACTTACGATCAGAGGCTAAATTATTATTTAACAATGGTACATCATTCTAAAGATCGTTGTTACAGATGATCCGTAATAAATCTTATGTTGTTTATTTTTACGCCAAGAAATCTTTACTTTCTTAAAATAACTATGCCTTTACGCCAAGAAATCTTTACTTCCTTAAGATAACTATGCATATCATATACAGAGATTGTAAAATAATCTCTATATACGAACCATTTTTTAATGTTCTGAAAATAAACTTAAAGTTCCACAAACCAAAAGAATTAGCATGTTCACATATATTTTTATTGACACATTGAATAAGCAAGAAATAGAGAATTCCGGTTTATAAAAGTAAGTTATGAGACCAATTTAAAAAATAAAAAAATAATTTTCTTTCCACAAATTCCACAGCTGCTAAAAAGCGCATTGTCGTTCTTTATGCTACAAAATGCTACAAAAAGATGTTTACTCACATTCAACACATTATGATACATTGGGACTGGCCATCGGGGACACTATGGTGGGCTTAACGTGATAGAAATAGCGTATTGATCGTGTTATGCATGAGACGCGATTCATGATGTTAAGAAACCTTTTTACAGTATATACTGTAATGTCAGGGCGTAATCCAGCGTTTTCAGTACCCGTTATTAAGCAGCTATTTTCGAATTAGGATTTATCCTAAATTTTCCAATTCGTCAGAGAAACTAACTATATATATTTACTCCAAAGTTTGGGACTTATAACCCACTAGTCTGAGGCCAGACACTTTCTTGTGAGAGGCCATTAATTTATTTGTTAAACAAGTAGGAATATTACTTTTTAACAACTTTAAGTTTCATCAAGCCTTCGTCAGTTGTAAAATATTAAAATCAAGTTAACATCTTTTATTTAAAATTGGGCAAATAATATACGCTTGAGCGATTAACAGCAAAAGCATTGCTATATAAATACGTTTAGAATAACATAACAAGGTTTTAATCCTGTGGGTATAAATCGCTAAAAGAGAAGTATTTGCATATGTACATAGTTAAAATTACGGATGTTTTAACATATAAACAATTAAAAATGATTATGTACAGAATTTTTACAATAAAAAATCTATTGACAATTAAAAGTGTGGTAAATTAGCAAAAAAACAACTAAACCGATCATTGCTTAAATTAATGACACTGCGACGTAGCTGGGAGAAAGAAAATAAATAAATCAACGAGTAAGAGATAGACATTTAAGACACACTTACGAATACATAAAACAGTCCCTACCCATTCCAGCTGGACAGAATGTGCAGAGTACACATTGAAGTTTTAAAGTACAGCTGATATCCCAGGAATGGATGAATGGGAGACCATAACTTAGACTTTATCAGCAAGCAATTATCCGGCACATAGAACCGGGTTGTATAGAAATCAATCATTAAAATATGAGACCTCACAACATCCCGGGCTGGGTCTTATAACTTAAATGCCCAGCAAATGCCCACCTCCATCTAAGCCGTATAGGTCGTTCCCATCCGCCTAAGACCCGTTATCTCTTATGATAAAACGGAGAGTGTGTCTGTGTGTCTGTAACAGGCAAGGTGGATGTGTTTATTTTCCTTAGATGTCGCCGAAATTTCCTTTGAAGTCGCCGAAAAAGTTATATCCATTTTGCCAGCGGGTTTACTTTGTTTACATCACGTGATCTAAATGAAGCAACTTGATTTGCTGAAATAATTTTAACGGCTAACTCCCGAAAAATGGTAACCCTCGACACAAAAACAACAACAAGAAAACAGTCCCTTCGTCTTGAAAAAAGTGCAAAAAGTAATTCAGAGAAAGAAAAATCCAAGAAGTGAAGTGAGAATTGGTAGCTAGAGCTAGAAGTAAAGTAGTAAAGTAGAAAATAAAGGCTAAAGTTTGAAGTGGATTTGAAATCACAAATAGTAAGAACTTTGATGTTTTCAGACGTTTCGTTTTTATGTCGCTGGAGGAAGCAGACTCGCATTTTCCAGGAAAAGCCACTTAAAAGCCTCAAATTCCTAAAGTTATATATTTTACCGGTTTTTTTAAAAAAAAACTAGCCGCCATATTTGTTTACATTTTGTTGAATAATTAATGTTTCCCCTGGCGCGTAACAAATGTGTTTGTCCTAAAATTCAAAATGCTACATAAAGCTGTTAACAAACGGAAAACTTTGGTTTGTTGAACTCACTGTAATGTTATTATTTTTACATTACTATTGTTTCTCTTTATGTGTGATTTACTAAGCATAAATAGCTATATAGCTTTAGTTTTAGCGAAGTGTTCCCAGTTTAAGTATATTTAACTGGCTGTCTTAGCTACTGTTAACTGGCTAATGTTAGCCTCCAAGTCCTACTCCCCATCCCCATGGCTAGCTCTAACCTATGACTTATGTTGTTATTCGTCTTTTTTAATTATCTATAGCTAGCTACCTTAGTTTCCAAACTTCTCTTCTTTTATGAGCACGAATGATGATGTAAAAGCTAGCTAGCTACCTACAAAATTATTCAAAGACTTGAACTTTTGCAGGATAATAGGATGTATTTTTATGCCCATAAGAGTATAATTATTTTCACATTTTCACAGGGGACCACGTGCAATATGACAAGTGGAATAAATTTTTTCAGAATTTAAAGCGTGTGTGTTGAGTTATTTTTTATTGTTTTGTTTCTGACATCCTGTTAAACTTTTGTCAGCCTCCATATAATGCCAGGTTATTTTTACAGGGGGGGTGTAGACATTTGATTGGAAATTTACGTGGGTTTATGACTTTATTTTAATTTATGAGAGGATGGTAAGGTTGTTCGTGTTTTTGTTTGTGTTGCAAACTGCTGTTTTTTAAAATTTTGTGTAAACTTTTGTGGGAAAAAGACCACATGCAATATACTGAAAGAACAAATTTTGTGGAATTGGCCTCCACTGAAGGCTGTTGTGTAAGCTAATGGCTTTTTCATAGTTCGTATTATAAACTTTTGTTGGGGAGAACTAAACTGTATGTGATGTCATTTTTGCTGGAAGAAAATTCCATGGTTTCACGTTTTTGTTAAGAATTTTATAATTGTGGTAATAATTGTGGTAATAACTGTGTTTGGTGATGATGAAAAAACTTTTTTGTTTTTTATATTTTATGAAATGCCTGATTTTTCTATAATTTGATGTGTTTCATAACCTTTTTGTGGACGATTTATGGGCAATAGCAATATAGAACATGCTAAATGAGCTGATTTTTGTTGATTTGGATGTGCTCCTCAAAAACCGATCTGTTTTACATTTTGTGTTAACTTTTGTGAGGACGGACCGTATATACACTTGGTTTTCCAAAAATAATATCTTTGTTGATTCAAATTTACTCCTTATTCATTTCGGACATTCACATTTAAAATGGTTGGTAAAGGTAACTACAGATCATCATACTAAGGAAAATTTTTTTGTGTTCTTAACCTGTTTATTTTATTTTTACAATTTGTGTATATTTTTGGGAAACAGGATAGTATGTAATCGAATAAATGATTTTCCAGATATAAATTTGATGTTTTTTGACACTTCTGATTGAAATATTAAAGGTTTTCATCGAAGTAAATATTTGAGATGTGTTATTTCTGACTTTATTATTATTGTTGGTGTTGTACATGATTCTATACATTATTTTGATTAGTGTTTCAAGCTCTACACATAATCTTTGTTGATTCAAGTTTATTCTTTGCTCATTGATTTTTTGACATTTATGTTTAAAATTGTTGGTAAAGGGCAGTACGGAACTAAAAGAGAAAATTTTTGTGTTCTTAACTGGTTGATTTTTACATTTTGTGTAAATTTTTGTGGAAGAGGATGGTATGCAACCGAAATGACTGATTTTTCTAGATTTAAATTTGATGTTTTCCAAACTATGGCTTTTTCATATTTTTGTATAAGCGTAAGGGAAAAACAATATTTAAAATGTGTAAAAAACTTATTTTTGTTGATTTGTGCTAACTCTTGGAGGCCTCCTTTTTGACACTTCAGAATAAAATACTGAGGGTTTTCAACATAATCACTTATAAGATGTAACATATTTGAGATGCGTTATTTCTGACATTGTTATTATCCGTGTTGTGACTGTTGGTGTTGTAACTGTCGGTCTTCTTACTGTCGGTTTTGTGAGTTTAGTGTTGTGAGTGTCGATGTTGTGAGTGTCGTTGTTGGAACTTTTTATCAACTAGATTTTACACCTTGCAAGCTGTTCTTTTTTATTTTGTGTAAGATTTGTGTGGAGGATTTAATGCGATTTGATATTTGACATTTTGTGTAAGATTTTAAGAACATTTTTTTGTATATGCACTGATGACGTCAGAAAAACATCTAAAAGAACCTATTTTCCCATTGTCCTTCTGCCTAAGTGGATTTCTCCACGGGCCTTATCGACTAGTCTATATAATAATACGCTAAGTGTGTCTGTGTGCCTGTGACAGGCAAAGTGGATGTGTTCATTCTTCTTTGATGTCGCCGAAAAAGTTATGTCTCATCCAGCCCTCGAAATAGCGGTCGGACATCGGACATTGTCCGACCCAGACGCAAATATTTCCGACGAAAATCAGTTCTGGCCTGTCATTTTGTCCGGCACGTTTCTCTAGCTACATCTCCCCTATTATAACTGCAAAAAATAAAAATTGAAACATGCAAAAATAACGAGATAATTTAAATATAATCTGTCTCTTTTAATCAATCTTCGTTCCGCTTCACTTTCGTTTTGTTTTCATCTGCCATGTGCCATCATGGAAGTTTCTTAATCATGATCACACACACCACAAATAATAAATGTGGTTAGGCGCAAAATAGTTTTTAAGTTTGTATTTTTATAATTATTTGTAAAGTCATCACAAGCAAATAGGAAAAAATATGCTTCGTTTTCAAATTAAAAAAAAAATGTTTAAGTTTATCCACGTGGCTTAAATTTTTAACAAAATTTATACAAAACAAAATATTATACCGCACGTGGGTTTCGTTTTTAAAATTGTTTGAATAGAAATAGCACTTGCAGCATTAAGAAAAAATCAATTAAATGGGACCTGCTATGGTTTCGAATTGTTTTGTCAAACGAAGAAAAAAATTTTCCTTTACCTGCAACACTCCATCGTCTTAAAAAATTATTTAATTCATTTTAATATAAAACATCTCTGAGTGAGATCATTCGAACTGGTAAAAGAACGCCGGTCGCTTGCGCTTTTATAAGAAATGAAAAAGTGTTCATTTCACATTTATCGCATGTAAGTTAGTTGCTCCTTCAAGTATGAGTGAAATTAATGATTTGCCTTGTTGTTTTTGCGAAAGAAGCACGAAGTATCGGTGTATATCGTGTCAAAAAACATCTTGTAACATATGTTCTACCGGTGTTAACAGTACAGTCAATGGGTACAGCGAGGAGGAAAAACGTGTTGGTAGATGTCCTGATTGTTCTGTTGTTATTAATAAGCAGCCGAAGAAAATCCAAAGAAGCATATTTTCAGCCTTTGGAAAAAACCCACCAACATTAGCGAAGCAATCAGCAACGAATATAGTAATTCTTTACTCTGTTATATTTAGTACTTTAATTTTCACAATATCTTTTGTGTCTCTTTAATTTTTTTTAATTGTTTATTTTGCAGACTACACCGCAGACCAAAGGCAAAACAAATCCGAAACAACACAAGCAAACAACATCAACAAGAACCGTAACACCTGCTACTGTTGAGAAGTGGAAAGCTGAGCTGGCACAACACAGCGTTGCTGAATGGCTGCTTTATGATATAAAAGATGGCAAGGTTAAGAACATGCGCTGTAAATTTTGTACGACGTATCAGTCCCAGATCAAAACATTGCCAAATTACAGCAACATCTTCGTTGTTGGCACCCAAAACTACAAAAAAAGTGCAGTAGAAGACCATGCCACGAAGAGTAGACATCACTTAAAAGCCCATAGCCTGTATTTGAAAGCAACAGGAGTTTCCCTGGATGAACGAGCTACAACGTTGTCTGCGGCCGATTCTTCCAATGTTGTCGCTGGTTTGGCCAAGATGGATAAAAAGATATGCAACGAACGAAAAAGAAATTTGAAGTGGCGTATTTTGTTGCTAAAAATCGCTTACCGTTGACAACATATCCGGAGTTACTGAAGTTAGAGAGAAAACATGAAGTTGACATTGGTATAGCGTATAACACTGACCGCGCTTGTGGAACATTTATTGATTATATGGGTAAAGATATGAAGCAGCAACTCAATGCTGATCTTGCGAAAGCCAAGATTTTTAGCGTACTTTGTGATGGTTCTACAGACAACGCAGTTGTTGAAAATGAAGTAATATATGCATTACATTTTGATCCCACTCCAGTTAACTCAAATTGTGTAGAAGTTAAGGTGTCTTTTCTCAGCATGACTCATTTGAAGCATCAACATGCTGTCGGTGTTGCAGCTGCTCTCGCTGAAAGCTACGATGACATGGTCACGATAAAAATTGCCATTGAAAGTGAGTTTCAGTCTATCGGCATAATGCCAGCCAAAAAACTGATTGGATTTACTTCTGACGGAGCAAGTGTAAATCGAGGGAATAAAAATAGTGTAAAAATGGTGTTACGAGAGGAATCGGAGTGGCTTGTATTTATTTGGTGCATCGCACATCGGTTGGAATTGGCCTTATCTGATGCGTTGAAAGGTACCGACTTTGATATTGTAGATGAGATGCTACTAAGGACATACTATTTATATCAGAAAGCACCAAAGAAACTTCGGGAGTTACGTCAGATGCATGATCTTTACGCTCCTGCGATGGACTACATAGAAGGAGGGGTTAAACCCAAAAAAGCAAACGGCACTCGTTGGATCTCACACAAACTGGCCGCTATGAAAATTTGTTTGGATAAATATGGTCTTTTCATAGAGCACTTAGAACATCTCAGTCAAGATAAAGCGGTGAAAGGAGAAGATCGTGCAAAAATGAGAGGTTATCTAAACAAGTGGAAGCAGTCTAAAGTACCATTAATGTTGGCGATGTTTATTGATTTGCTCGAAATACCATCAGCGCTCTCGCAAGACTTCCAACGTGACCAAATTGACACAGTTTCAGCGATGAGATCACTATCACTTACCAAAGATCGCTTAGCAATGTTTGAGCGCAAAAGTTTTGAAAAATTGCCACACGTGCAAGACCTGCTAAGTAGAATAGAAGACAAAGATGGCGATAAGTACTACCAAAATGTGAAAATGACAAATTTTGTAGCAGCAAAGGAGCATGTCAAGGCAACGAAAGGGAATTTTGCAAATGTCATTGTTGAGAATGTTACATCACGACTTGAAGAAGAAGATGACAGTAGAGATATCTTCAGATACGTTAATCAAATTTTAAACACGGAAGGTTGGCTCCGAGAGAAGCAAGACGAAGATGGAAATGTTATTACAGATTACGAGTTTGCTGACGAAGGTTTATCAAATTTAAAACAACACTTCGATATTCCATTGAGACATGCCGGCTTCAGTGCTTCAACAGCAGATCTGTTAAATCAATTTCACGATCTCCTACGATACTCACACGAATACCTTTCTGTTTCGGCGACACCATACAGGGTCTGTTGGAGAAGAATTTTTTCATCATCCAGAAATCAATCGTGGAAAGATTTATTAATTCTCGTTGAATTGTTATTCACGATCCCTGTAAGCAATGCCAAGTTGGAGCGCATGTTTTCCAAACTCAAAACTGTCAAAACTATCAATAGGGGTTCATTGTCACAAAACCGACTGGAGTCCCTTTTGAGGATTGTCGAAGACGGGCTGTCTATAGAGCAGTATGACCCATTAAATGCTGTAAGAATGTGGATGGAGGAAAAGGACAGACGACCAAATCAAAGAAAACGGTGTGGATACAAACCACGTACAGGTTCCAAAAGGAAACTTCCCTCGCTGAGTGACGGCAGTTCAAGTGAAGAGAACGAAGATGTGGATGACAATGTACTTTTAATCGATTTATTTGGCGATGACAACGAATATGTAGACTTTCTAGGTTTTTAAATACTTTGTATTTCTCTCCATAGTTTTTCTTTGTCTTCCCAATTTTGTTTTCTTTTGTATTTTCTAAACATAAGCAAAGTGATCAAGGCAAGTTAAGGCTTAGCAAACAATAAGTCTCCTTAAAAAATACGGCAGCGATAAAAATTCAAGTGCAAAAACGATGGCGAAAATAAATTAACATGAAAGATCTTTTATCACTCAAATTTACAAAAATGACTTTTAAAACAGAAAAGGCTTTTTCAAAATATAAAAAGAAAAGAACACAAAATTATCTACAATTAAATCCATGATATAACGTCTGTTCCGCCTGTAAGTGCAGTTTTGCAGACTTGCTTCATCCGTGCTCAGTCGGCGTTCACCTCCGCATTAGTTAAGAACCGCATGGCTGGATTTCTTGTGTAAGACCTGGTTACCAACGACGAAGGGGCCAGGCAATAGAGATTCATGTCTACGTAGTTCTTTTAACTAAGTCAGGAGTTGGTGAATTAGCTAGGATGGTCAGGTTGGCTATGAATAGGCTTGCACGTGGATTAAAAGGACTAGAACTATTCAATAATTCCGAGATCTAAACAAATGGAAGTGTCCGACCAAGACTGAAATCTATCGGACGTTTTGTCCGACGAAAGTTTAAAACGGGCTACGGACATGTCCGACCAAACTGGAAATGTGGCGGACATTTTGTCTGACGAGTCTCCAAAAATTATTTCGAGGGCTGCTCATCTGTTAAATTTTCTGACGTTTCGGCGCGACGTCAATATTATTATTTTAACGTCAATATCTTTTATTAAATTAATGAAGCCATCACAGTGCACTTAAAATTTTAGGGCCAAATAACTTGGAAAGGAGGTGGTGACGTCAATGATTTTTCACCGCGTGGGTAACTAGGGACCACCTGGGACCAATTTGGGCAAGTTTCCCAAACCTGGGTCCCTGAATCAGTTTCGGAATGGACGGGTTGATGACGTCATCAAAAAACCTTTAAACCCTAATATCTCTGCAACTGTTTGTCAAAAGTACATGATCCCATACATTTTCTTGATCAGCGTTTCAAGATCTATACGATGAAGGCAACAGGTATACAAATTCAAAAAAAAAATTTGGAGGTTTTGACGGGCCATTGCTGACGTCAGCAAAATTTTTAAACCCGTTTATCTCATTAACCGTTTATCAAAAGCCCATGATCATATACATTTTCTTGATCAGCGCTTTAAGCTCTACACAATAGAGGCAACGTGAAAACAAGGTTCTAATTTTTTTTTATGGATGGGTTACTGACGTCATCAAAATTCAAATGACACTTCTTTTTCATTTTTATCCTGCCTCAGTGGATTTTACCACGGGTTTTATCGACTAGTACCTTAAGATTTTCCCAAGCTGTACCGTATTATCTTCAATAAAAATAAAATAAAATCTAGTGTATATATGTGAGGAGGCTAATAGTGTAACATTTGTTTAAGAAGATGGCGCAAGATAAGCGGAAGAAAACGTTAGAGTGCACGAGTTCTTTGAGAGCCTAATTAAAGGGACCCGTGCACTATGCGAATATAAAGGAAAGAGTAAGATTTAGTTTATGTGATCAGAAAATTTAAAAAGCCAAAATTTTTAAAACTATCAAGGTTCGTAGCTACAACAACTTCAGTGAAGAGGTTTTCCTAAAGGACCTCAGGAATTTAGACTTGTCATATTTTAATAATTATGATGATCTTGATGAGGCATGTGAGAAACTGAATAAAAATGTTAAAACAGTGGTTGACAAACATGCCCCTTTTCCAGCCATGTTGAGGCATTGGTCATGGATGAATTAATAAGAGCCATCAAAGAAAGAGACTTCTTAAAACAGAAAGCATCAAAAACAAAATCCATCATAGACTGGGAAGCTTTCAAACAAAAAGGGAACCAGGTAATAGGACTCAAAAACGAGTACTATAACGACGTTTTGCAGGACTTTCAAAAACTGCCAAAACAACTTTGAAAAACCCTAAAAAAACTAGTTCCTGCTAAGTCAGACAATACTACCTCAATAAAATGAGTAGTCCAAAACGATGGTACAGAAACATCTTACCCAAAAGAAATTTCAAACACAGTTAATTCATTTTTTGTCAGTGTTGCCTATTTTTAAAAGTGGCAATAAAACAGATCCTACAAATTATTGGCCTATCTTCATTCTGCCAATTCCTATGAAATTTTTTGAAAAGTTAGGCATGGGCAAATTTCTCATTTTATTTCTGAGCACAACTTCCTAAATGACAGACAGTCCGGATTTTGAAAACTCTTTTCCAAAGAAACTGCAGTAGTTGATGTCTCTGATTTTATTCTCACTGAGCTCGACCAACAAAACTTTGTTTGTGCTGTGCTCCTTGACCTTGCTCATTGAGCCTTGGACACTGTGATCATAAAATTTTGTTAAAAAGCTATGGTTTTTTGGCATCAGGGATGCTGCCTTTGACTGGTTCGAGTCCTACTTAATGGGCTGAATGCAGCTGACTCTTGTAAACGACACAAGATCAGACCTGCTTCATGAAGACGCTTTTGGGGTGCCGCAGGGATCTGTGTTGGACCCCCTGCTTTTTCTTTTGTATATTGATGACTTAAAATCTGGCATCAATTCAAATTACCACCATCTATATGCCGATAATACAACAATTATTTCATCCCATAAAAACTTGAATACTCTTGTCTCGCAGGTCGAGTTAGAACTTTTGCAAGTCGACCTCTGGCTGAAACAATCATTTTCGGCCACCACATCAAGTTAAAAAGAGTTGAGAACAGAACTATTAACTATATAGGTATTTCTTTGAAGAGGAGAGAAAAAGTTAAATATCTCGGGATAATATTTGATAAAAAAATGCAATGGGAAGAGCACATTAATGACATAAATCCTAATTAAATATTCTAAAATTAGAACCATTGCATCTTGTTTAACACCTCACACCAAAAACCTTTTAATTAATGCACTTGTCATGCCATATTTCAACTACTGCTCATCGGCACGGGCTTGTGCCACCCAAGGTAGTTTTCAAAGCCATGAATCACATAGCTCCTGATTACACACGCACAAATTTTCTTTTGACAAAAAACTGCAACAAGAATCACCATACAAGAGGAGCTTCGAAAAACAGGTTTACACTTCCCCTGGTCAACATGGAATTTGGCAAAAACCCCGTTTAGAGCTGCAAAAGTGTGGAATAATCTTCCAGACCAAGACTTCCATCAACAATAATATTGATGTCGCGATTGGCATAGGATGTGTTTGCTTGCGCTCCAACAAACTCAAAGTTTTAACTTAAAAACAACAATACAAAAGGAAGAAAACATCTTGTTATTGTTAAGAATTATGTAGAAATTATTGGGAATATTTGGAGTATTTTATTTACTTTACTTAATGGAACTTGGAGTAATGGAGTTTCGGCTACAATTTGTCAGTTTTGTAAAAAAGATTATAAAAGTGCAGGACGACATATTTGGCACTGTAAACAGAGAGTTACGCAGCAAGTTAATTTGCCTATACAAAACCAAGCAGCGGAACGTTCACCAACTAATTCAGTTATTAGCGATACGTTTGTAGAATCGCCCAAGGTGTCATTAGCAAATACAAATAATGTTATTTCTCAAACGAATTATCCACCAGAAATTCAAAGTACTGCTGAGAGTGATGGAATCAAAGACGAAAATAACGAGGACGAAGACGATACTAATGGCGTTAATTATGTGAAATGTTTTTGTGGTAAAAAGTGTAAAGGTCTACGTGGACTACAAGCACACAAAAGAGCATGCAAAGTTTTGACTATCCCTGATTTAAAATCTTTATTCGACACTCCACCGCAGAACTTCGAAGAAGATGTGATTTCGATATAGGGAAGTCCTGCCCGCTTTGAAAAATTGTCATTCTAAAGGCATTAAGTTACCAAAATCGAATAAGCAATGGGAATTAGTGAATGTATATTTCCAACATTATTTACCTTACAATGTTAAAATAACTAACATCGAACAGACCATCGTAAATGTTCAATCAATTCTATACAATTACTTTAAGGACAATGTAGGCACAGTTAACTCTAAACAATACAACCCAAACCAAAAATACTGACATATGTCAACTCGACAACTTAAAAAGATTCTTTGAATAGAAAAAGGGAAAAATTTTCCGAATACGTCCGAGATCTAATTAATTAGCAACGTTTTGCAATCAAAGCTTAACAAGAGTATCGGTCTTGTAAAAGACAAAGTTGACCATCAGATCAAAATAGAAAAAAACTTTTGGAATTACTGCAAAGAAAACTTAGACAAGGAAGAACGCAAAGCACCAAATTTTCCAGAAGAGACGTGTTATTCTTAAGAAGACAAAAGGCAAAAATTGCAATAAACGATTTGACATTCCTGCATGGATGCCAAAATTAAACAAACCTACTGTAAATTTAAACTATATGAAGTCCAGTGAGTCTCCTTGCCCAAACGACCACATAAGCATAATAATTTTGAAGAGGTGTCCAATCGTTAGAACTATGTTGACCAAGATAATCGTACACTGCTGGAAACAAAAAATGTTCCCAGCAACCTGGAAAAACGGGGTAACTGTACTGGCTTATCAGAAAGTCGAGGATACTAACCCACAGAACTTCCGTCCAATTCTGTCATGAGCAAAGTTTACACAAGTATAATGAAAAATCGTATATATAATATATAAGTATCTATGTGACAATAACTTCGCCGACCATAGCATACAGAAAGGATTCTGGTCTAACGTTACCGGTACAATAGAACATATAGAAACACTGTATTTTCTTATAAAAACGTCAGACTGAAACAAAAAAGCATAGTCACCAGTCTTATTGATTTGAGAAATGCGTTTGGGGAAGTAAATCACAACTTTCTAATGTCAGTACTACACTACCACCATCTGCCACAGCATATTATTGACATCGTCGAAAGTTTGTATAACAACTATAAGATCAGCATTTCATGTCCTGACTACCTAACCCAGTCAATCACTGTTAATCGTGGAGTCCTCCAAGGTGATAGTTTGTCGCCTTTATTGTTTAACATGTGCTTTAACACATTAATGCAAACTATTAAACAAGAAGAGATCAAATGCTTAGTTTATGTCATCACTGAAACAAAGTTAACAAAACAATGGCTACAGTTTGCTGACGACACTATTATATTGACATCATTACCATCAGATAATCAAATGTTGCTTAATCTCTTTTCAAAATGGACAGCCTGGGCTGACCTTGTGATTATATAGTAGATAAATGTTGTACTTTTGGGATAAAGAAGACTTCGAATTCTAGCATCCAGTATCAACCGTACCTTTTAATCAGTAACAAACAGATTCCTCCTGTTAAGGATGGAGAAAGCTTTTACCAATTTAGGGAAAATTTTCAACTTTAAAATGGAAAACAACGAAATTAAAGCAAAAGTATTGTCAAAACTTGAATGTTATTTGGAGAAAGTTAACCACACACCAATAAAAACTTTAGATAAGTTTAAAGTGGTCAATCAATATATTTATAGCTAACTGAGATGGCCTTTGTCTATATACCAATTTGGAGCTACTTGGATTAAGCAGAATTGCGATATTTCGAGACAATTTCGACACTGGCTCAACTTTCACCCTCGAGCCAATATTGTTCATCTAAAGATAGCCAAAAAAAAATTGGGACTAAACATTCGATTACTGTCTGATATTTATTTGTCATGTCAAACAACCACAAGGAAAATAATTGGGAATCAGTGTGTTAGCTAGAAATTCTCAATTGAAGCCTAACGGCCTCAATTGGGAATTTCAATGGGAATTTCCGTAGGGAAAATTTTGAAATTTCAGGTTCTGAGATGCCTGAAGACAGCCTTTCCAAGCGCATTTTCTTCTAAAACATCGGTCGAAGACTTCGCGTTTTTTACTCGCATGAGAAAAGAATAATTAAAATTATTTGTTTTCAAAGATTTAACGTAATATTTTGAATAATGCGACATGACTTTTCACTACACCTAACTCACTTTCGCTTCTTTCAAATTAGAACAAAGAACATTCAAATTGTTGATTTAAAAGTTGCGTAATAATATAAGTTACGTAATAATAACGGAGCGCCTAGTTTGTTGATTTTGAAAAGCGTGAATCTGAGCTGAACTTTATCGGTTACCGGCAAAGTTGTAAGGATCGCTAAAACTTTTTGGATAATCAAGACATGGCAAAGAAGGCAGACAGCGACAAGCCTGAAAAGCTTGCAAGCTTCATGAAACTAAAAATTTCAAAAATATTGATAGAAATCTTGTAAAGTATCTAGCCCAAAAGAGTGAATAGTGTAGTTTTATTAATGTTTCCTGGCATTTATCACCATCAGAATTTTCAAAGTATACATTCAAGAACACTGTAGCTTTTTCAAAATCTTCCATTGGGAAAAAGTAAGCTACTTTCGATTGGGAAGAGGCCGTTTACCGGCCTCTATTTACACTAGCTAACGCCCTGCGAATTCAAGAGATCCAACGATTAAAACTATTCAAAATCAGACTAAACCAAAAAACATCTTCAGTGATGAAATTGTAGACAAAGCAAATCAAATGAAAAATCGTAATAAAAAGCAAGCCTGTAAAGACTTGGTACAAAAACAAATGATTGGCTCTTCTTGGTCTCACCTTTTGTCTTTAAAAAAGGAAAGTATCATTATCAAATTCGTTACAGAGAACGTAACTCAAAATCACATTTTGTCCTGGTCAAAAATGGTAAAAACACTTCCTTAGAATATCTTTAACTTTTGTCGTTGTTATCTCATACTTTCTCTACCAACAAAAGCTAACTTAACGATATGGAATCTGGAAAGTTCGAATATATGCCCGTTGTGTAACGTAAAGACGGAGACTTTGCATCATATAATGGCGAACTGTAACAAGAGTGTTCTGGAGGTAGATATACGTGGCGTCAGGATTCTGTACTTTACACCATCGCTGTACATCTTAGTCAAGTGGGAAATGCCACTGTGTATGCAGATGTTCCAGGTTTTCTAAACCCATCAACCCTGTTCGAATCAGTCAGACCAGACATTGTCTTTGTGAAGGACAACACCTATCATATTATCGAGTTGACGATTTGTTTCGGGACCAATTTGGTGAAGTCACATGAATATAAAAGCAGAAAGTACGAATGCATACAGTGATTGATAAGAACTTCAACGTCGTACTTTACCCTATTGAATTTAGTTCCGTGGGGTTCGTTCCTCCTTGGATGAAGAAGCTTACTAGCTTGTTGAGACAAAACAAAATAGACATAAATAGAATGATTTTCAAATGCAGCGAAGTTGCTTGCAGATGTTCCTATTATGTATTTAATAGACGAAACAAGAGCTGGTTGGAAAGCCCAATAATGAAGTTTGTGTAATGTATGTTTATCTGTTGTCCTTTTTATAAGTGAACACAGCAGAATTTAAATTTCTACTTGTATCTAGATAAATTAACAAAATATATGTCAAATGTTCAAAAAAAATTAGCACAATATGTTATCCATCCATCTGTTGCGGGATAAGAACTGTCAACGACAAAGTCTGCGCGTCCTGAGAATATATTCAAACATATAACTGCATGTGAAATAACTTAACCTCAGACAGCTGAAGACTTGTTTCAAGGCTCATCAGTCCAGCTAGTCTCAGCCAAGACACTCTTGATATAATGTATAACTCATTAAACAAGTACCATCATATACCAACATTACGAAACGATGCAGTTATGTTTAAGGGAAGAGTCAAAAATCGATTTTTTCAAAAAAAACGTCATTTCGACGTTCTATCTTCAACACCCCCCTCCCTAGCAGAAACGTCACACTAATTGTTAAACATAAGAAATAAACTGACATCAAAATGCCGACACAAGAACATGTGTGTGAAATATATATATATATAGTTAATATATAAAATACTTACGTTTGCATTGTTTGGTTTAGTACATTCTTGAAATAAGGAGGATAAAAAACTAAGTGATTTAAAGTGCTCTGTTAATAACCTTTTCTCCTCTATATTTAACTCTTCTTCTTGTACATCTAAGACTTGGCCAGACAGAGTAAACTCGATGTCATCAAGTAACTTTTTAACTTCTAATAAAGTTTTGCCTTTCTTCTTTTTAGTTTCTGGGGTACTTTGAACGAAAGTTGTAGGTTCCCCATTATCCTTAAAAATATCATCCATTTCCTCCAGAGCCCTTTCTAACATAAAAGCAGCATCACTTCCAACTGCCGACATTTTTAATAGCGTTCGTGGTAAAAGTGGAAAAAAGGTTAAATCCACATTTTACTCAAATACTGCAGCAGTTGTCCTTGCGAAGCGATTGAGCTTGACGAACGAAGCGAAATTGGGGAGCACGTTGCTACGCGTTGAATATACCAAGGAATTGAAAATTTTCTACACCATATCCAGCAGCCCAGCTTAATTACATCAAGTGAAATTTATCTTGCCAGCGGGCCATGTATTTTCCAAAGATGAACAACTAGAAATTAAAAAAAAGGTTGCGAAGCATTTCGCAAGTTGCAAGCAAAATCAAACTGGGGGTGTTTCGTTAAAACGGGCTTTGCGAACCCTGAAAAAAGCTTAAACGGGGATAAAAAACGACCTCGTATGCAGACGTTTTAGACCTTGATAACAGAAACGAAACATTCTCATAAACGCAGGCCTATCAATAAGGGGCGAGCGATCGCTCTCGCGCGCGCAACGGCGCGCCCAATTCTAAGAAATGAGATAATTGCTGAGCCATTAATTGCTCCCCCAGTTCTGCAAAAAATTAGCTAGCTGAGCGATCTTGGTTTTCAAACGTGTTACTCTGAATTTGTTTTTCTAATAATTGCGAAGCAATTGAGCTTCGCGAGCGAAGCGAGCGAAGCGAAATTGTGGAGCACGTTTGCTACACGCGAGGTATACCAAGAGAATTATTGCGAAGCAATTGAGCTTCGCGAGCGAAGCGAAATTGTGGAGCACGTTTGCTACACGCGAGGTATACCAAGAGAATTATTGAGATTCTCAAAATTTCGATAGAAAAAAAATCATATAAAATCAGGGTAAAGAAATAGGACTGATATTTTTTCACGAAAAGGTAGGTTATTTTTTGGTCTACTAGAACAAATAAGTTTGGACCGAGCAGCTGTAATAAAAGTTAGCTAACAATGCCAATAAATAGGCTTTGTACCCCCTCCTACCCCCCGTCTTTCGTACCCCCCCCCCCCCCCCCCGTTATTTCCCGATTTTCCGTTTGCCGGAAGCGAAAGACTGGGAAGTGCACTCAAGCAATCAGAAAACGGCTATCGGCTAATTTGAATTATCGTGTATTTTACAGACCTAACACAAATACATAGTTTATACCAAGTCCTGATAATAATTGGCTTAGCTGGCATGCTATTTCTCTTAATATTTCGAGTTGGAAAGCTTGTATATACCTTTTCTTTGAAGGCACATTATATTTATTTGAACGTTTATAATACGCAAAAACGTGTTATATTTATGGCTTCATTAAAAAGAAGATTTTAAAGTACCAAATTATCAGCTTGAATTGGCATTCAGCAGTAGAAAAGCAGAAGAAAAGTGAGTTGCGAAGGTGTGGATGATTTGAAAGTTATTTTTACGTTTTTTCCTTGGTTTGATGTAGCTAGCTAACTAAATTACTTTTTGGTACCTGTGGCCACCATGGAAAATATTTTTTGCTGTCATCCTTCAATCGAATCATTAGCTAGCTACCTCTAGCTATTATACAGTCAGAAGAAGAAAATTAACTTGCGAATCCCAAAATTTGGTTCCCACGAAATTT
Organism: Hydractinia echinata; assembly: GCA_030067915.1. Taxonomy (NCBI): domain Eukaryota; kingdom Metazoa; phylum Cnidaria; class Hydrozoa; order Anthoathecata; family Hydractiniidae; genus Hydractinia; species Hydractinia echinata. Next base: position 358,761 of record JASGCC010000186.1, on the reverse strand, counting down.
TTGTTTCATTTGAGAACAACAACAACTTTGCCACCAGGGCTATTTGCTTGTCACGAATGATATAAAAGCTGGTCGGCCCCGATTATGTTCGTTCTATAAGTCTCAAATAATATTAGACTGTCGTACATAAGTCTGCCTGCCCCGATCATGTTTGTTTTTTAAGCAACAAATGATTATTAGACTGTACATAAACCGGCCTGCCCTGATTATGTTCCTTTTATAAGTGCCAAATAATATTTTTTAACTGTCGTACATAATAAGCCGGCCTATCCTGATTATGTTGCCCTGGTTATGTATTTTCTGCCCTGTTTTTAACCGGGGCAAGCTGCCGTACATAATCAGGGCAGCGTTTATTATCCGGGCAGAACAGTTCTACTTTGTTTACCTACTTTCGCATGTTGTTAAATTCTTCAACACTCGAACCTCGCAATAAATTTTTCAAGAAGTGAGCTTATGTACGACATGTCACGAATGACCAATTGGACTTTTCTTCGATAATGGTGGCGACCGTTAATGTAATTATTGTTTTTGGGAGATTAAGTTTGGACATATATAAAAATATTTAAAAAAGATAAAAAAAAATTTCTTCATTTTCTTTACAACCCTATGTTTTTGCATTGTGTTTCATGAGCTTACAATAATGTGGTATAGCTAAGTTTTGATACGTAAAAAATACTCTTGAATGACCCGTTAAGAATGTGAAACCACATAATAGACCTTAATCAAGTGTTTTTCGTAACTTTTGTGTTCAGTATGGTAGATTAGTATCCGTGTATGAGTATGAGGGCAAGCTTGGGCAAATTTTTAAATACAATTTGTACTTTCCAAATGAAAAACAGTGCTTTCAATTCTGTTGTCTTGGCCACAAACAGTAGTGATCTATATTTTATGTGGTTAGCCTCATTAATTCCAATAAATTTACCCTGTCAATTTTTTTCCAGGAGGGACAACATAGACAGTTCTAGAGTGTTAAAAAACTTCCATTTGAGCTACAGAAACCCTTTAAATTTCTGTTCAATAAGCAACAACTGTTATGTGGTATTGAACCCATATGAATATGAAGTGAACGCTCTACCGACTGAACTACCAATCCCCAAAAGAAGACAACCCTCAAAGTAAACAGAGTTGCATGACTTTATTAATTATATCAAGCATATTGTATCTAGTAAACACTTTTTGAGCACTCTGTCCCAAAAAATGATATATATTTGTAGTTTAGAAATTTAGCTCTAAATATTGTCCCTCAAAGGCACTGGATTTTAATGTATTTAGAGACTTTACTATATATATATTATAATATGCTATATAAAAATGTTTTCTGTTTCTTTTTAGATTGCGTACAATGAGAGCGAGAGATGTTATCTTTCAATACGTGAGATAAAAAGAAGAAAGAGAAACCTCACACCGCGTTGTTATTGTTTTTCTGTCAAAAATTTGAAGCTGTTTTATAAATCTTGATAAAGTTAATAAATTGTTTTCGTTTCTGTAGATTTTTTGTTTATTGTTTCCCGTGAGTTTTCGAAATTCATTGCAGCAGATTCCGTGGCTTCGAGAAATCGGTTTTCATAACTAGTGCCGTTATTTTTACGTGAAAAAAAACCCCACAAGCTGCTTCGTTCGCCTTCCCATCTCCGAAATCGTTAACGCGAAAGTCTCTATTATTATCTGCGTTCCGAGTATTATCGGTTGAAAGAGTGTACCTTACGACGCGCATCCCCTTAATTCGTGACATTTTCGCACACTACGGATTGTACAACTCGATGTATTGCATTTCTTTCAGAATAAGGGTTTTAACTTTATAAAAGTATAACTTTGCATGGATTTTTGGCGCTAAAAACTTCATCAATGTTGGATTTACGTCGGCCAACACTGACAATATTGTGATTATTATCAATATTTAATTTTATAATTCTGTGGAAAGAGGTTTTACGAAATTTCTCAGTAATCGTTTTTGTTTAGTTTCGCGCGATCTAAATTTCTCGTACCTTCTGAAAAGAAATATTCTGCATATATATATTGTATTTTTGCCAAAAAATCACTACTTTTGCACAACGAGTTGTTGTTGTTCCGCAGTGAGTTTATTTTACAACCTCGTCCCCAGGGTTTTCTACGTCTATGATATTCAGTTTTGGTGTATTCCCAGATATCAGCTGCAGTAAGATGTAAGCACCTCGCCGTATTATATCAAAGAGAAACAAAAGCACTAGGGACAACTATTGGCTAGTTTCAATTTTGCTTGCAACTTGCGTAATGCTTCGCAACCTTTTTTTTAATTTCTAGTTTGTTTTTTATTTAGATTTAGATAGAACATACTTTACTAATCAAAAGCAAACTCCAACTTACGCTAGTTGAGACACTACAAAACATCGCTCTCTTGTTATGACTTTAAGCCTACTTCGCGCATGCCACCTTCACTCACAGCGAGTAATATGAAGATTTCAAACTATGGCTTTTAATTTATCCATTCTATGTAGCTACTTTGTTACTAGATCTCTTAATTACGAAAATTGTATTGGCTTCTTTGGCACAGCGATACAGGAAAGAAAACGATATGTGAATACAAAGAAGAGAAAAAAAACAACCTAATGGGTGCTTATGGACCGCCACCCATGTATACAGGAGCTTATGGACCGCCTCCTGCTCATCTAAACGTTTTAAGAACATATTTTTAGTTATACTCGTTAATATGTTGACGATTTCAAGAAAAAAAGTTAAAGCTGCAAAATACTTTATTTAATTTGTTTGTTTTGTACTGTGTATTTATTTGAAACTAAACAAGACGCAGGCGCTGCATAAACTATCTCGCTATTAAAAATGTACAACTATGAAACATCCACAATGCGACCCAATTCTACAATTTCTGCGCTAACAAAAATACAGCCTATCATCCATGGTTAAAAGTCGCGCGATTGAAACGTTTATGGTCTTAAACGGCATTTAGGTGACAAAAAATCAAAATTTTGATGTCACCATCATGTTCAGCATACTTTTTTTGTTATCTGTGCCAAATTTTGTCGAAAATAAAGTAGTTTTAATTTCGGACCAATTTTGGCCTAAAATGACATTTAGGCGACAAAAAATCAAAATTTTAATGTCACCATCATGTTCGGCATACTTTTTTTGTTAACTTTGCCAAATTTTGTCTAAAATAAAGTAGTTTTAATTTTTGGACCAATTTTGGCCTAAAATGACATTTAGGTGACAAAAATCAAAATTATGATGTCACTATTATGTTCAGCATACCTTTTTTGTTAACTGTGCCAAATTTTGTCGAAAACAAATACCAATTTTGGCCTGAAACGTCATTTAGATGACTTCCAAGTACTTAGAGAGTTTAGGTACGAAGTTTAAATCTGTGACGTTGCAATTGACCATTTGGGACATTTAGTTAGTTACGAGTTGGAAACCTATCCTCGCAGGCGAGATAGTAAAAAGAAAAAAAAAAAGTAAAAATAGTTACCAAGATGAGATTCGAACACACGACTACTCCCGTGTCGGTGCTCAGAGAGCCAAAAATTTCCATTTTGGGACGGACAGCTGTATTTGAATACTCCTCGCAGGCGAGATAGTAACAAGTGTTGTGTTGCGTAAAAAAATATTACATAAAACCTGTTATAATAACTATGATGAGCAGAAAGTGAGTATTTTTTGCACTCATGTGCAGTACTCCGTTACGTTAATACAATAATAGAATTTTCAATAGAACATATTTCCACAAGAGAGGTAGCTAAAATAGAATACAGGTGGCGGGTTTTACGAAACGAAAAACTTGTTAAGTGTTTATCAAGTTTTCCACATTCGTCATGTCTTCAGCACAGAAAAATATAAAGGGAAACAAAATTCAGTTATCCACTTTTATGAAATGGGGGGTTGATGAGGTAATCGGATACAAAACTGTAGAAGAAAATGGCAGTCGATTAGTAAACTTTTTGTGGTGCAAATTATGTGCAAAAACAAGCCTGCTATTCTCCAACACCCGAACTGTAGAGGACCGGTTAAAGAATCCGTTTTAAGTTATATCGATGGGACAGCTTTCGTAAAGAAACACTCAGTCATGCGACATATTTCAGGCGAAGGCCATAACATAGCTTTAGCGTGTGAAAAAAGTAAACCAAAGGAAGTTAGATTACCATCAGTCTTGAGTGTAAAACAGGGAGGAAGCACCAGCAAGGTTTGTTTTTGTTAAATATTATGTGTTCCTTCTATATTAATTTCTTAGTTGTTTTAAAAGACGTATAATGTGTGTTTTTCTAGCTCCAAACGACTATTGAATCAGCAAACGCAAAGTCAGCCGCTGATGCCTATACAAAACTGTTAAATTGCGCGTACCAAATGGCTCTGCATCCAACAATGCCACATAAACATTTTAGTGTATTGGTAAATTTCTCTTTATTTCTCAATTCGAACGGACATGTTCCCTACCTTTGACAGTTGTATTTACCATTTCAATCCCTTTAGGTTAAGTAGTAGGAAGGGATGAATTAAAGTACAGTGACACCTCTAGATCGTCAAAAAAAACCCAAAAACGCTCCACCCCCACCTCCACCCCTACCCCTCCAAAAATCGGTAAATCCGACGGCACCCGAAAACAAATCCGAAAACAAATCCGAAACCGATAATTCTAGCGCATGCGCACACGCCGATAGTAATATTGCTGACATCAACAAAAACCGACGCATGCGCGGTTGAGTAACGGTATCCCTTACTCAAAGCTCGACCGCGCTATTTGAGGCCCGGTTGTACCTATAATAAAGATGAGTTGGTTCAGGAACGCTATCAGCAAACTATACGACACCGTGTCGGCACCAGTAGCGGGAACTCGCGACGCTCTTGCCGATAGAGTACGGAGCGGGCGGGATACCGTTACTTTCTACTATAACAAGGCGAAGGAGCAAATCTCGAGAGCGTTGTCGCTTCACGATGAAGTCCAACGGATCACCATCGAAGATGAATATCAGGGGATCTCAGACCTCAAACACATGTTCGGGAGGGGGGAGAAGCAGGCCACGAACCCGGAGGGTATCGAAGATATCCCGCACATATTTGACGAGAATGACACGCAAATGTTGGAGGACGGAAATCGCATCAAGACGTGGCAGTTCAACAAGAACATCAACCAACCGCTGACGGAGGCTATCATGCGAAAAATCACACCCCACGTAGACATGCGCGTCAAGGTAGTCTACAGTTTCAGCTGTGATAATTACCGAGGTGGTGGCGACGTGTCGGCCTACCACAAGACCAAGAGCTCCAAGTCATTATCAAGCATGGCGGAAATCGAAGCCTTCTTAGAAGAATGCGAGATGAAGCGCCTCGATCTGGAAGATACAGAGTTCTGGACCAAGGCCTACCTACCACCTGACAGAACCATCGAGACCCCCGGAGCGTACGAAGGTAAGATAGTCTTTAAGCACGTGCGGGTCAAGATCATCTCCACGAGGGAGCCCTTACTCGGATGCGGACCACTTCCAGATTGGTTGAGGAAAAAGAGGTGCATCTACAGCTTTGACAAAGACGATGAAAGAACGGACAACCTGTGCTTCTGGAGATGCCTCGCGGTGCACTATCGGGGAGAGCGAAAGCAGCGCGAAAAGCATATCACGCAAGAATCCCTCACCCTAGCACGAGAGTACTACGAGTATTTCGAAGACTCCGAGCTAAAGCGACAAGATATACGTGCAACGAGGCTCGTAGACTTTGAGGGCATAGCTAAGCACTTCAAGATCAACATCAGAGTCTTTGAACCCAAGAAAAACTCCGACAAGGCACCATGGCGGCTAGCCTATGGCCAAAATCAGTACAAGGAGGGGTTAGATACGATCAACCTCGGCATGCTGGATGGACACTGTTTCTTCATCAAGAAGATGGATGTTTTGACTCAGAGCTGGAAATGCGAGGCATGCGGTCAGATCTTCACACAAGCCTGCCACCTCACGCGGCATAAAAAGAACGAGTGCGAGGGCGTCAGGACGACAATCATTTGCAAGGGAGAGAAAGTGAAGCGCATACCGTGCAAGTCTGAGAAGGTCTTTTACGACGAGGGTTTTAGCTACGCGGCGTATCAATGGATAGAAGCAATGTCGGAGCAAACCAGAAGACATATACACCACGCGCTCTGTGGGCATGGCGGAGAGCGAGTGATTCGCTATGGGGAAAGGGCCAATGAGTTCTACAAGGTAGACGGCTACGAGTCCAAGACCCAAGTTGTCTACGAGTACCACGGTTGCAAGTGGCACGGATGCCCCTGTCAACCCGAGAGAACCAAAGCGGATAAGAATCGGTACTCCGCGACTCTGGATAAGGAAGAGTATATCCGAGAACTCGGGTACGACCTCGTCAGCGTCTGGGAATGCGAGAGCCCTCCAAAAATCAAGAGGCTCTTCAAGAAAGAATTTCGGCCATACCCCCACTTCATCGTGTTTGACTTTGAGGCCCTCTTAGCACCTTTACACCAGCGGCAAACAGCAGACCTAACATACCTCTCGGAGCATATCCTGGTAAGTGTTGGCATTCACGATAGTCTCAATGAATATCCAACGTTCATCATGCACAAGGATCCCAAGGTCTTGGTTACGCAGTTCGTTGAGGAGCTAGAGAAAAGGCAAGCCCTCATCGTCGAAGAGGTCGAAGTCTGTACCCGAGACCTGACGACTTTGACATGCTCCCCAACAAGTCTCAAGCTGCTTGGGACGAGTTGGTGAACCAAGTGGCGGTGATCGGGTTTAACAGTGGAAAGTACGACATCAACCTGATCAAGCGGTACTTTGTCGAGCGAATTGTCGAAAACGACGAGAAAATCAACGTGGCAAAGAAGGACAACGACTACATGTTCCTCACAACCCCGAGGTTCAAATTCCTCGACATCAAGAACTTTCTCGCCCCCGGGATGAGTTACGCCGGCTGGTGCAAGTCTCTGGAATGTGGGCTCGAAAAGCTCGTGTTCCCTTACGAATGGCTGTCAAGCTACGACAGGTTGAACCATGTCGGCCCCGTCGAGCACGAGGCCTTCCATAGTAGTCTTGTTGGGAAAAATACCCTATCCCCCGAAGAGTACGAACATTACCGCGCGGAGTTTTACAAGCGCGGCTGTGTCACTATGAAGGACTGGTTACGTGAGTTCAACCTAGCCGACGTAGAACCCTTCGTTGAAGCCGTCGACAAGACGAGATTGCAGTACTACGAGGATGAGATTGACATTTTGAAGGATGCCGTTAGCATTCCGGGCGTGTCGATGAGATACGTCTTGAACAAGTCTCTGCGTTTACACCCCGAGTTAGAACTATACGCACCGGGGGAGCCCTGCAAGCACAGATGCAAAGAAGACTGCCCCAACAGCCGGTGCAAAGCCTGCAGCGAAGCCCAAAAAGCCTGCTGCGAGTGTACGAGAAACGAGGCCTACGAGCTCTTGCGGACGGAGATGGTCGGTGGCCCAGCGATCGTCTTTTGCAGGTACCACGAGAGGGATGTGACGGGTATCAGATCCCACGTCTACGACGAACCCCGCGAATGCAAGACCATTCTCGGTTACGACACCAACATGCTCTATCCGAGTACCCTGCTGCAAGACTTTCCCTGCGGGAAGGAAAAGCTGATAAAAGTGGGTGAACCGACAGCAACGATACAATTGGAGGTGCTAAGACGAGGCGTTCTAGACGGCTCACTCTTCGGTTTTGCGCAAGTCGATATAGAAGTACCTCCGGAGCTGTACGACGAGTTTAGCGAGATGTCTCCTCTATTCGTGGTCAAGGAGATACCCGATATTCAAATCCCCGAGCACATGCACGAGTACTTGACTGCCACGGGGCGCAAGCGTGTTCCGGGGACCAAAAAGCTCTTGGGTTTGATGAAAGCTGTGAAGATCTTGCTGTACACTCCCGTGCTAAAATGGTACCTCGAGCACGGGCTAAAAGTCACCGCTTTTTACCAGTTCCTCAAGTACTCGCGAGGCAAGCCATTTGCGTGGTTCCCGGAAGAGATTGCCGAGGCACGACGACAAGCAGATAAAGACCCCGACAAGCGCATCGCTGGAGATACGGCCAAGTTGAAGGGTAACTCGTTCTATGGCAAGATGATCGAAGACTTGGCGAGGTACGCGAACACCACGTTTACCAGAGACGGAAAGGAGGTCGATGCAGCGATGAGATCCCCATACCTTGAAGACCTTGAAGAGATCGGAGATGCGTACGAAGTAAGAAAGGGTAGGCACGGGGTTAGCATCGATAGAGCCTACCAGTGCGGTATTGCCGTCTACCAGCTGGCGAAGTTGCGCATGCTCGAGTTCTACTACGACTTCCTAGACAAGTACGTAGACCGTCGAGACTTTGAGTATGTGTACATGGATACGGACTCGGCGTATTTCGCCATCTCTGGAGACGAATTGCGAGATGTCGTTCGCCCTCGAATGCTCGACAAGTACGACGAGGTGTGTTCGAAATGGCTTGTCAGTGACAAGTACTCGAGTCGAACGGGAGGGTTGTTCAAACCTGAATTCATCGGGTCTCGAATGATCGCTTTGACAGCCAAGTGCTACTTTGTCGAGGGTAAAGAGGGCACAAAGTTTTCGTGTAAGGGGATGTCAAAGAGGCAAAATGCCGTGACTTGGTCTAGGTACATGAACACGCTGAAGGGTGCCCTAGACACGTCGAAAAATGTAGGCTTCCGGGTCCACAAACAGGGGATGGTGACTTATGAGCAGAACAAGCTGGGACTCTCGGCGTTCTACGACAAAAGAGTCGTGCACGAGGACGGGGTACACACTGCGCCCTTGGGTTTCTAGCGAGGCTTCCAAAAGCCGTCCAAAGTTTTGTAAAGTACTACTTTACAAAAAGCAACAATATGGAGGAGGGTAAAAAATGCACAAACTGTAAGCAAACCATACCACTATGCAATTTTAAGATCAAGGGGGACGGGCAACGAATGAGGCAGTGCATAAAATGCCTCGATAGTAAGAAGACGTCAATAGAACGTACAAAATGCCCTCATAGAAAGGAAAAAAAGCATTGCAAGGAATGCGATTTCCCTGCTTATCAGCATAATCTTATTTTGAACAGGATTCGCGATGCTCTAAATCGTGATACAGAGATATTTTCTCAGGAATATCTAGGGTGCGATATTGTTACAGTCATGAAGCACATCCCATCTCTGAATTGGGCCTGGCCCAATTCAGAGATGGGATGAACTGGGGAAACCGAAGGCAGTGGCAGTTTGATCACAAGGTGCCACTAAAATACAGAGAGAACGGAGAATACCCCAGCGAAGACGTGCAAATTGCGAGGCTCCACTATACCAACATGCAGCCTATGTGGGTCGCGGATAACCAAACAAAGGGCAATCGCCATATCTCCATGTAGACTATAGTTTAGTGTGCTTGATCCAGCACATTAGACAATAAATGCAATGTGCACTATATATAGCCATACTACTACCGTATGTCTTGATCCTTGCTTGCTTATTTCGTTATCGCCAAATAATAAACATGGTTGCAAATATTGCAGAGATTTTTGATGAAGTCGACACACCAGCGGGAGCCCTCGATGCTCCCGAGCAACGCGACAAACCTATCGACAAGCGTCAGGCTTTGAAAGATGCTATACACAAAGAGCAAAAGCATCTCTTACCGAAAAAATGCACCGAGAGCTATCTCGACAAGGCGTCACCTGATGTACTCGAGAAGATCCACAATGAGTACGTTCAACGTGAACTCCAGGAGAAAGGGGAAAAAACTGCCAAAGCGTTGTCGTCGCAGGCAATCAGTCTGTACACAAAAGCCGTAGGGCGTGTGGTGCAGCTCGACAGCGCGGAGGGTCTAAGGGCGGATATCAAAGAGGACCCTATCATCAAGGACTCCATGGCAGATTTGGGGATCCTCGTGTACTACGCCTTTGGGAAGTTTTTGGCACCGCTGTTAGTAGCTGCGCACACTGTTAATCACTGCCAACTATCAGTGTCCAAGGTGTGTGAAGAGCAAGATGGTGAACAGCAAGAAAAAGATGGGAAACAGTCTATCAAAAATACGCAGGAACAATCGTGAACTGTACGAACGAGTCAGCAGCCTGGCTCTATCTTTAACCAAACTCCCTACCTTACGGTATTCGGACAGGTGCAGTCTAGCCGGGGACTATGGTGTACATGGTCCAGAAATTTTGACCCCTGTAGCAGATCGCTTTCCACCTCACGTCTGTATTTTAGAGGTGAAACCATATAAGAACGCGCTAAGATACGCAGGCGGATACGGTTTGAAAGCCTGCTAGGGGAAGTGATTTTTGTACGTCTCACGACTTACAAGAAATGAGCGAGCAACATACGCAAGAAGAGAGAGTCATTACAAAGCCAGTAAAGAATCCGGGGAGAGTTGCACAGGGTCACAAGTTGGCGGCACTGATGAAGAAGAGGAAGGAAGAACTGAAGGAAGAAAAGGGTACAGTAGAACCTACAGTCAAAACCTCTTCTGGAGCCACTGTGCAGTCAGGCACTATATACATCTATGGCGCTGGAGGTCTCGCTGCCATACTCGCCTGTGTAGGAGTTGGGTTCTATATTTTCCGTAAACAGCCGGCTCCGCAGCCTACCGAAATCCCAGAGCCATCGCCTAACGGCTCCGCAGGAGCATCGCCCGGCAGCAACGCACCCGGCTCCACACGCGAAGCACGAGGAGTACGTGCGCCTCAGCCCGACATTGACATTTTCAAGATGCCTTAGGCCCCTAATAAATGAGTTCAAACGTGACACCTCAGCAAAAAGAAATCATCGACATGGTATACGAAACCGTAGTCGATCTCGGTTTCACTTTTGTCTATGCTATGGCGGGGAAGAAATTTTTGGGCATCACGAGCCCTTCCACCAAAATGGATACCAGTGATGCTCTCAAGATGGTGGCGTACTTCTCAGCTGGTCGCGGGAGCCGCGAGATGGCCGTCTCCAAAGGTTGGATCCCTGCATCTATCGTACCGAAACCGAAATAATCGCCCTGCAGCTACTGCGGAAGCTGTCGCAAAATCGCCTAGCAGCTCTGCAAGAGCAGCAACGCGAGTAAGGTTTGTGTCTGCCACTGGGCAAACACAATCAGAATAAATGACTCTGGACATTGTCAAGGAGCCGCATACGGCCCTCTTTACCGGGCCTACAAGCTGTGGCAAAACGCAGCGCGTCCTGGACCTCCTGGAGAACGAATACAAGCACCACTTCGACAACATCATCACTCTGTGTTCCACTCTACGATGGAACAAGACCTACCTCGAGAGATCCTCGCTCTGGAAAGATGACTACGTGTTCCTGATAGACCCCCAGGATCAGCTGTTCGACTGGATCCAAAAACTGTCGTCGCTCTTGGCGGGCGAGGAGACATTGTTCATCGTCGACGATATAATCGCCGATGAAAGTCTTGACAAAAAGCGACAACCCCTGCTCGAGCTCGCCATCAGTGGTCGGCACAAGAAGCACAGTCTATGGGTGTTGACTCAGTAATACACCGCCATCCCGAAGAACCTGAGACGTCAGAAAAAACAGCTCTTCATGTGGTATCCCCACGAGGTGCAGGATATGAAGCTTATCAACGATTAGACCAATATGATCAACGACTGGGAGACTATCAAAGCTCGGCTAAAAAACTTCAAGCACTCTTGCCTGTACGTTAGGCTGGAGCACCCTCGGACTTGGAGGATTCTAGAGTGACCTGAGGCAGCTACTGCTACTGCTAACGCAAAAGCAACGTGAAAACCACACCAACCCTCCGCTATTGACCACTTCAGCATGATGTTAAAAGGTACTGAAATGACAAAAAGAAAAAAGATGGAAGCCTATCTACAAAGGAAGCAATTTACGATCAACTACGATATTCAGGTACCTGTGCTACGTTGCTGTATAAGGGCAGGATCTAGTGTTGGTTATTGCCCTACCTGCCTGGAAAATTTCAGATATCGAGGTGGAGTATACTACGAAGGTTTTGAATACCCCATAGATGAAGATCTTTTGCACAGGGTAGCGTCAGGCGAAAAAACATGTGGCACAGTTGTAAGAATGGAGATTGATGAGAAGCTCGAGGCTGTTATTGAACGTCTTTATTCAGTCAAGCTTGTGATATTCGACGACGCGCAGCGGAGTCGAATATAAACAAAGCGAGACTTAGTAATTACGATATCCGATTCTACCGCGCTGAATATCTGTTTTATCATGCACCATTGGAAAGGAATCATTATCTAAAGTGGCGAACCTCTCCATATTTTATTTTATTTTGTTTTGTTTTTGTCTTTTTCGTTGTTCATGTTTCTTGTTGTTTTAAAACGTTCGCGCTTTAATTATTTTCAGCTCTCCATCTGATTGCTTATCCTTTGTGTACTATATCGAGAACAATAAAAGATGGAGTGCGATATAATACATCCTTTGTTTGATAACTTTTTTATTTTTAATTAGTTTTAACTCTCCATCTGATTGACTTGCATGTAATTTTTTAAAGGAACTATATATATAAAAGAAATACAAGTGCCGGAGAGACTATCGAATATCTCGAGCAGATATTCGATATCGGATATCTGCTGAGATATTCGACTCTCGGCTAACGATTGCACGAATATCCAAAAATATTCTGTCAGACGCTCCCGCCTGAGGTGCATGATAATATTTATAAGTCTTGCTTTACTGTGTACGAGTCAATATTTTTACGAGATAATCAGTTAGTTTTATTATTATTTTGCTATACCATTTCTGAACACTAATTTTCTTTTTTTAGACTCTGTCACAAACAAAAGATCGTTAAAACGTAAGTTACAATTAGATTGAGCATTCTATGGTAATGATTCGTGTAATGGGACTTTTCGGATGAAATATAAAGAATTAAAACTCATTTTAGCACAAAGAAAACAAGAAAACCTGTCGGTTTGAACACACAATCCAATCCTAATAAATCAATTAGAACATGGTTAAAATCTGCCTATGCCAGAAAGTGGGACGGCTTAAACACTCACAACTGCCAGAAGGCTATTCTGACCTTCTGTCACTTGAAACAAGAAGGTTTTCAACTATCTACGCTTTTGTGGAAATGTTCTATTATAAGGGGCAGCAGCAGTACTTGCATATAGAGGGTGATGTCGATTAAAAAAAAACACTGTATATAAAGAACTTTTACTATAAAAAAATATCAGTAATATTTTTTATTTATTTTCTTTTAATAAATTACTTTCAAAAACCATGAATAACAAAAGAATACACAATTAACTATATATATAAGTATATATATAATAAAAACAAAGATACAACACTGGGTATGCGAAAAATTGATTCCTGTAAAACCCAATAGACAAGTCCTGTTTGTACCATCAGCACATCATATTACTGCAATTTTAAGTAACAAATTTGCAAATGAGAAAAAAATATCACTTATGAAAGACAAGGAATTTATAAAAAGTAGCAGCTTGGATGTGATTCTCAAAAATCTTCACAAACATATCGGAATAGAAGTAACATCAGGAAAAAAAGTACAGGTACTTCGGACTTCAATCCTCAAAAATTGTGTTATTTAATACAACAATAAACGTTAAAACTGAGAAAATGGAGCTGACAGGTATTCTCATAAATCTCTATAACAATATTATGTAAATAATTAATATATATACATAAAATATATTAGGCAACCACATTGTTTTTCTTCCTTATATTTATTGCATTTTTTGAAAGTGAAAAAAATATATGTCCTCTACCAATCTTTTTTTTTTGTTCGGGCATTGCTCGGTTCTATGTGGGTTTTTTCAGGCGAATACCTGAATTTTTTTCAAAACGCTGAACTCGCCAGAAAACGCCCGCACTTTTCACGATGTATGCGGCTTATCGGCACCCTCGTGGTTTTTATCCCATAAAAGAACTTTGCAAAAATGCAGGTAAACAAAGTGGAAATTTTTCCCGGTTGAACAAAAGATGAATTAGCTAAAATGTCCTAATTTCGTGATTTACGTCTTAATTCTGTGATGTGTTTTTTTTTCCAATGTGAGAAAGGACCAGCTAGACATAGACAGACCTGGTGGTGGAATAATGAGGTTGACCAGTGTATAAAGGAAAAGAGGAAACTTTGGAAAGAGTGGCAGTCAGGTGGTAGTAAAAATGTTTACTTAGAAGCTAAGCGTCGTGCTCGTACAGCAGTGTATAAGGCAAAATCAGAAGCAGAGAGAAACAGATTTGCAGATGTGTTAAGAAGGGAAGACCAGCGCAATGAGGTATTCAAGATAGCAAAGCAAATGAAGAAGACTAATCAAGATGTTGTAGGTGAGAAGTGTATACGTAATTATGAAGGTGTTTTGGCTAGCACAGAGGAGGAGAAAAGGGTAGCTTGGAAGAATTATTATTAGAGGTTGCTTAACACTGAGTTTGATTGGGATGAGGATAATTTGTCTGATGATGATGTTGTAGAAGGGCCAGCTATGCAGATCAAGACAGAATGGGTAGTGGAGGCTATTAGGAAATTGAAGATTCGCAAGGCTGCAGGAGTATCAGGTATTGTTGCAGAGATGGTAAAAGCATCTGGATATATTGGAGTTGAGCTTATTACAAGTCTTGCTAACCAGATTATAAAGGATGGTGCTATTCCGAGTGAGTGGCAGTCGAGTGTAATAGTGAATTGTTTCAAGGGCAAGGGTGATGCATTAGAAAGGGGTAACTATAGAGGTTTGAAGTTGGTTGATCAAGTAATGAAAGTTATTGAAAGAGTGATTGATAAGTTACTTAGAGAAAGAATTGATATAGATAAGATGCAATTTGGTTTTGTTCCAGGGCGTGGCACTACAGATGCAATATTTTTACTCAGACAGCTTCAGGAAAAGTATTTAGGAAAGAGAAAGAATCTCTATTTTGCCTTTGTAGATTTAGAGAAAGCTTTTGATAGAGTGCCACGTAAAGTTATTTGGTGGGCTATGAGAAAATTAGGTGTGGATGAGTGGCTAGTTACGATGGTACAGTCTATGTACAGCAATGCTAGAAGTCGTGTCAGGATTAACGATTCACTTAGTGATGAATTTAGTGTAAATGTTGGTGTACATCAGGGTTCTGTACTTAGTCCTTTGTTGTTTGTTCTAGTCTTAGAAGCGCTGTCGATGGAGTTCAGAACAGGTTGTCCATGGGAGTTATTGTATGCAGATGATTTGGTTTTCATAGCAGAGTCGATGGAAGAATTAGTTGAAAAGTTTGAGAAGTGGAAGAAAGGACTAGAAGAGAAAAGGCTAAAGGTAAACACAGCAAAGCATGATTAGTAGCATTGCAGCCAAGTGTGACCTTGTAGTTAGAAAGTGGCCTTGTGGAGTTTGCAGGAAAGGGGTTGGTAGTAACTCAATTTTTTGTCAGACTTGCAAGCATTGGGTACATAAGAAGTGCAGTAGTATTAGTGGAAGGTTAAGAGCTGATATTCAGTTTGTATGCAAGCGTTGCAAAGGTGAGATTATAGAGAATGAAGTATTTCCAGCTTTAATGATGTACAACAGTGGCTCGTTAGAGATAGTTGAGAACTTCTGTTACTTAGGTGATATGTTGGGCAGTGAAGGGGGTGTTGGAAGAAGTGTTACTTGCAGGATAGGTTCTGCTTGGAAAAAGTTCAGAGAGTTACTTCCTTTGTTGACTATTGAGGTAAAAGGTAGGTTGTATGAGGCCTGTGTAAGAAGTGTTATGTTGTACGGTAGTGAGGCATGGGCAGTGAAGCAGGAAGATCTTGACCGTTTAGAAAGGAATGATATGAGAATGGCTAGGTGGATGTGTAACGCCAGTCTGAGAGACAGAAAGAGTTCAGATGAGCTAAGAAGCAGGCTAAGTCTCCGTAGAATTAAAGATGTTATCCAGATAAGAAGATTGAATTGGCTGGGGCACTTGGAAAGAATGGAGGAGGATAATTGGGTAAGAAAGTGTAGAGACTTGATAGTTCCTGGGGCAAAGCCCAGAGGCAGACCGAGAAAGACTTGGCAGGAGGTTATAAGGACAGACTTGGTACAGAGGAAGTTGAGTTTAGATCTAACACAGTCTAGATCAGATTGGAAGAGGGTCATTAATATACCCCGTCCAACCCATGCTAGCATGGAAAACGGACGTTAAGCCGAGAATGATGATGATGATGATGAGATACGCTAGGCTCTACATATACATACTAAATAATATAAAAGCTCCTACGCAGCTTATTTCTCTTCGATTTGAAAAATCTCAACAACATAACAAATGCAAAATTCTGGACTTCATTGGCGATAAATTTGTGATGTAACCAATGATGTTGTTGTCTATAATAAAGTGAAACCTTGTGTTAACAATTATATTTGATTGATGTCAAGACTTTTGGGGTGAAGAATCATCCGAAATGACAAATTTCAAGATGATCGTATCATCATAATGGAGATACAAAATCATTAGCAACACTGGTAAAAACTTTAGAAATAGAATAAAATGGAATAAAAAATAGAATCAAAGTCTGCAGAATGAATTTCCAAAACGCACCTAATTTAGCTATAGCTAGCTATAAGTTCCTTATAATTGATGCAATCAATATGTTTTTAGCTCCAAAATGATATTAAATCAATGTAAAACCATAGTTGAAAGACTAAGATAAGGACTAAATACATACATTAAAATCCACGACAAGTACCAGTAACCATCCAACATCCAACACATGTGGGTGGTGGGATAAGACTCATAATGGCAGAAAAAATCAGTCAAACTTTTGTACGGAAAGCGAAATATGCGCCTTTTGCACAAAAATGAATAAACGGCGCGCCATTAAACAACTTTTCGTTCCTGAAGTTTCGTTTCCAAACACTAGCCACCTAAGGTGTGAGTCGGTAACTTGTACAGGAATATGAAATACGTTTATTTTAAGCTAGACTTAACTACACTATAATAAATACAACCTTATGAGCACTAGATCTTAAGACATTCTTTTAAAAATCAATGTCAACCCGCTTTATAAATAAAATTTTTACCGCCTCGGCTAGTTTCTCATGTAATCTCGCACATGAATTGACTCCGCGTAAAATATTCACCAATGTGTTCATTTTTTATTCCGAGACGAAAAGAAAGGCTAAACCAAACACACATTCCTGCGGATTGTGTGAATAAGTAAATTGAATGCATTAACTCGTCCTGTTTACTATTTCAATCAATTATTTAGGAGTCGTGGTATGCAGTGATTTTGACAGCAGTGATGATTCAGATTCACAAATTGATCAACAGCAAAGTTATTCGTTGAGATCTAAAAGTGCGTAGAATTTCTGACTTTCAGTTCCCAACCTCGATCCCAGGGCCTGTAGCGTTTTTTTGATATGAGGATGAAACTCGTACGCGTTTCATCCTCATATCAAAAAAACGCTACAGGCCCCAGGGATCGAGGTTGTTTCAGTTCCGACATGTGTAAAATATTATAGGACAATTTTTTAAATGCATTCTGCTTTTCACTTCCTAAACTCTTTTTTTTATTATAAGTTACACATTTGATACACATTTGATAATTTGGATAAGTAAAGAAAAGATGTTTAGAGGCCGGAAATTGTTTGGGACACATAGAAACGTAAAAGGCGTGGACAGAACTTACTACATAAAATACTTTTTGAAACAAGAAATTAACAGTTTGTGCAAAACCTATGTAAATCTATAGCCTGTATTTTTTTTTGTTAGAGCCTACGATAAAGCATGTGTCAAAATATGCAGGCATAGATCCTGAACAAAAGATACTGCAGGATCCTGAACCAGATCCTGAACCAGAGAAACTGCGTGGTGAGACATCTTGTTTCACGATATATGATACTACCTACGGTTTTGTAAATTTTGCAAATAAAAATACGTTTTGTACGAAAATTTACTACTGTAGGGCAGAAACCTTTGCAGGCAAAAACATGAAACTCTTCCGTTGTAAATTAACAGGGAGCTTTATCTTATCAGATTCGTCGTCATTAAGGAACAGCAACGTTAGAAAATTGAGAAAACGAAAAAAAAAATAGATGGGAAAATATTCGCGAGTTGAGAATTTTCCGTAAATTTGAATTTAGAATATGTGCCTTGGTAGACTTTTGCGAAAAAAGCAAAAAAACGTATGTTCTCTTCTCAACATAAAAGCATAATGATAATTATCGAATCATCAAAATTGCATGCTCGGTTTGGTAGCTTTATTCGTGATGAATCTTCAGATTGGCCAAGTAATGAAATTCTTATGTTCTATCATTCTAACAACATGCGGAAATGAATAATTTGGTTGAAACTTCGCAAAAGTTTAATTAATTTTTAATTTAGCGCAATTCTCGCTTCCCTCTTTTCCAGTAAACCGCAATGCATTATGGCATTTGTCAACGCACATACTTTACAAAGAAAATTTGTTTTTTAGCTCGGGAAGAGATGACAGACTTTATCAGGACTTGTAATTGCCCGTTTAAATACAATACTGTCCGGACCAAACTGACAAACGATAGAATCAACTATCGAAAGCTACAAGTTCAAAAAACAGTTATATTGAATTCTAGACTCAAGGATATGAATATGGCAACTTAAACATTGAGATCTTTATAACTTGATAGGCTGGAACTTACTTTTATTTACATTGTATATTGTCACCACTCGTTTGTTGTTTAGCTGTTGCTTATTTAAGTAACTTATTTAATCCCAAGTGAAGTTCCAACTTTTTCTCTCCTGTAAGACTTTGTTATAAGCGTAAAGGGAAAAATTCCAGGAAATGAGTTTGAACTATTATTTTTCCATGTGGAACCTTGTATGTAAATATGCTACAATTTGTCGTTATTTTTGTTTTAAGTTTAATTCTAACTTATCCACCCGAGACTCTCTTGTTGCTTATCAGTTGCTTAAAATTTGATAAAATATCAGCCTCGTTTTGCTTATAAAGTGGCTGCTTATAAAACAAATTGTGTAATGAATGTGGTAGATCGCTACTTTATGTCTAAGATATACCATGGTGTACGGAATATCCTAGTGTTTTTTTTCGCAGGACAACTATATTCCATTTGCAATAATAGCAGCAATATTGTGACTACATGTACGCAGTTTGACAATTTAACCATTAAATAACAGGTATATTTACGCTTACATCAGCTGAAAAATTAAAGAAAAAACTTACGCAGTCCAAAAAAACGATACACTGTATCGTAATCCCGTCCTAGCAAAAAAAGTCAGTTGACTTTTTCTGTTTGCGAAATAACTTCTAAAACTTAATCGTAACTGGTTTCAGCTAAAACACACGGATTGTCGTAAATTCAGAGGGGCGCTTAACATGATGCAGCGTTTCAGGTGGAATGTCCTTCTCAAAAAGAATAACCTTTCCGCAACTTCGGCTTGTATAAAAACAAAGAAACAATAAGGAAGTTTTTAAAAAAATTAAAAAAAAATTAGAATAAATTTCCCTCCTTAACCACAAACAGTACCGACGTGAATATTAATAAATACTGCGATTAACATTACAACAGATAACACGCCATATGCGTCCAGCACATTTGAATAATTTTTGATAGCACTTCGGTGCATGTACATCACTGGAATGTCCTCTCATCGGAGAAAATATTGCTTAGCTCATCTTCACTCCGAATAATCAGAGCAGAATGATTTTGAGCACAAACTTTCCGCCAGGAGGATCATACTTTTTTGTTGGTTTTAACGATCATTACATTGCTTATTACATTGAAAAAAATATGAAATGCTGAAAAACAAAAGCTGGAACTATAAAAAGGAAGAATCCAATCCCGTTCAGACACTTTAGTGAGAATGAAACTGCGCGCTTGCTTTGCGTCGTTGCAACACACCAATTTGATTAGCCTTTTTTGGACACCTCCAAGATAGAATATCCTATGAATATTTACGGGTTAAATTAAAACCTACCTGTTGTTTGGTTAGTATATACCCGGTCTGAATTTCATGAAATTTGAAATCGCTAGAACTCAAAAATGTTAAATTTCTATCATATTGTTTTTACATAAATTTTAAATCCACCCAGTACGGGCTATCTGCTGATACGTATCATTTTCAAAATGAAGTAAAAAATTTCTGAGAGTGAAGCTGATGATGTGAGCAAATATGGTCCCCAACACAAGTTTGGAGGTTGGTTTAACTGCAAGCGTGCATCATGTAACATATATAATATATATATGTATAAAAAGTTACTGTAAGTGGGGAATATCATAAGTCCCCCAAAGTCAGATATATATATATTATATCAGATATAATATATATATTTTATGTTAAATAAAATAAAAGCTACACACGTTTCTCAAAACTTAAAGTTTCATGCCTTTTGCAATCATCAGTTGAGTTCTATATATATATATATATATATATATATATATATATATATATATATATATATATATATATATATATATATATATATATATATATATATATATATATATATATATATAACATGTAACGGTATAACGAATAAAAAGTAAAAAGTAAACGGCTTTTGATTTATTATATATTCAATGATTAAAATATTTAAAACTTCGTATTAATAAATATAAAACTTCGTATTAACAATAAAATTATTATCAGCACTAGAGGCCTTTCAATATCTTCATCAGTAGTGCTCAGTATGTTAGCGTTTTTAAAATAATTGAATTTTTATATCTTCGTTATTAACGTTGTCATGGTGATATATCGTAAGATCATGATTTTTATTCACACAATCCGCAGGAATGTGTGTTTGGTTTAGCCTTTCTTCGTCTCGGAATAAAAAATGAACACATTGGTGAATATTTTACGCAGAGCCAATTCATGTGCGAGATTACATGAGAAACTAGCCGAGACGGTAAAATTTTTATTTATAAAGCGGGTTGACATTGATTTTTAAAAGAATGTCTTAAGATCTAGTGCTTATAATGTTGTATTTATTATAGTGTAGTTAAGTCTAGCTTAAGATAAACGTACTCATATTCCTGTACAAGTTACCGACTCACACCTTTAGGTGGCTAGTGTTTGGAAACGAAACTTCAGGAACGAAAAGTTGTTTAATGGCGCGCCGTTTATTTATTTTTGGGCGAAAGGCGCATATTTCGCTTTCCGTACAAAAGTTTGACTGATTTTCTTCTGCCATTATGAGTCTTATCCCACATGTGTTGGATGGATGTTGGATGGTTACTGGTTACTTGTCGTGGATTTTAATGTATGTATTTAGTCCTTATCTTATTCTTTCAACTATGGTTTTACATTGATTTAATATCATTTTGGAGCTTAAAACATATTGATTGCATCAATTATAAGGAACTACTACTAGCTAAATTAGGTGCATTTTGGAAATTCATTCTGCAGACTTTGACTTTGATTCTATTTTTTATTCCATTTTATTCTATTTCTAAAGTTTTTTACCAGTGTTGCTAATGATTTTGTATCTCCATTATGATGATACGATCATCTTGAAATTTGTCATTTCAGATGATTCTTCACCCCAAAAGTCTTGACATCAATCAAATATAATTGTAAACACAAGGTTTCACTTTATTATAGACAACAACATCATCAGTTACATCACAAATTTATCGCCAATGAAGTCCAGAATTTTGCATTTGTTATGTTGTTGAGATTTTTCAAATCGAAGAGAAATAAGCTGCGTAGGAGCTTTTATATTATTTAGTATGTATATATATGGTAGAGCCTAGCGTATCTCATATTGGAAAAAAAACACATCACAGAATTAAGACGTAAATCACGAAAATTCATCTTTTGTTCAACCGGGAAAAATTTCCACTTTGTTTACCTGCATTTTTGCAAAGTTATTTTATGGAATAAAAACCATGAGGGTGCCGATAAGCCGCATACACCGTGAAAAGTGCGGGCGTTTTCTGGCGAGTTCAGCGTTTTGAAAAAAATTCAGGTATTCGCCTGAAAAAACCCACATAGAACCGAACAATGTCCGAACAAAAAAAAAAGATTCACCACAAAAACACTCAATGATTCACCACAAATTATTTAAAAAAGTATAAAAATTAAAATGAACTAACTATGTGGTAGCGAAGTGCTTAAAAGAACTGTTTTTGATGGTTTTTAATAAGATTTACTTGATAAATAACTTATACATAAACTTTATTAACTCCTTTCTCTTCAAGCGCATGCTTTCAACTGTCGTCCGCCATGTTTATGTTACAAGGTGTTGCATCTCGGGAATGCTCCGGGCGAGTTCGGGCGTGTTCGGGAAAGTGCGGGCGGTTTCGGCGGACAACCGTCAATTTAATTCGAAAAGTCGCCGAGCTCGCCCTTATATATGCGGGCGTTTGCGGCTTATCGGCACCCTCGTTAAAAACCATGAAGTTATGTGGCAAGATGAGTCACCAGATCATCGCTGGAGTAATAAAAGGATGGTAGAGGACATATATTTTTTTCACTTTCAAAAAATGCAATAAATATAAGAAAGAAAAACAATGTGGTTGCCTAATATATTTTATGTATATATATTAATTATTTACATAATATTGTTATAGAGATTTATGAGAATACCTGTCAGCTCCATTTTCTCAGTTTTAACGTTTATTGTTGTATTAAATAACACAATTTTTGAGGATTGAAGTCCGAAGTACCTGTACTTTTTTTCCTGATGTTACTTCTATTCCGATATGTTTGTGAAGATTTTTGAGAATCACATCCAAGCTGCTACTTTTTATAAATTCCTTGTCTTTCATAAGTGATATTTTTTTCTCATTTGCAAATTTGTTACTTAAAATTGCAGTAATATGATGTGCTGATGGTACAAACAGGACTTGTCTATTGGGTTTTACAGGAATCAATTTTTCGCATACCCAGTGTTGTATCTTTGTTTTTATTATATATATACTTATATATATAGTTAATTGTGTATTCTTTTGTTATTCATGGTTTTTGAAAACAATTTATTAAAAGAAAATAAATAAAAAATATTACTGATATTTTTTTATAGTAAAAGTTCTTTATATACAGTGTTTTTTTTTAATCGACATCACCCTCTATATGCAAGTACTGCTGCTACGCCTTATAATAGAACATTTCCACAAAAGCGTAGATAGTTGAAAACCTTCTTGTTTCAACTGACAGAAGGTCAGAATAGCCTTCTGGCAGTTGTGAGTGTTTAAGCCGTCCCACTTTCTTGCATAGGCAGATTTTAACCATGTTCTAATTGATTTATTAGGATTGGATTGTGTGTTCAAACCGACAGGTTTTCTTGTTTATTCATTGTATCGCATCCTTTTGAATGTAAATAATGTTCGTATTCAAGAAGTTTTTTATCGTCATTTAGGGACATCATTACACGGATTTTAAAGTAAGGTTCTTTTTTATTTTTACCAAGGCATCTAAATACATGATTATCAAATTTATCTGTAGAGTTTCCATGGTAACTGCTGGAGATGTGGTTGTTCATTCGAAGGCGGAAATTATTTGTTTTACCAATATAAGTCGTGAAACAGTTTGTACATTTTAGAAAGTAAATTACGTTAATTGATTGACATGTTAACTTTGTTTTTATGATCCATTCTTGATTGTTAGACATTACAAATCGATCTCCTTCTTCTATATATTGTTTGCATAGTTTACATCATCCGTCTTTACATTTCAGTAGACCAGGGGAGGCAGAATTTCTTTCTTTTGTTAATAATCGTAATAGGTTTGGTGGCTGTCGTTGAGCAAGCACTATATTATAATTATTGAACGTTTCTTTAATATTTTGGTTCTCACTGGTTTGTAAAAGTATCTTTGCTCTTTTAACAATATTTTGATTCGTATAGTTACTGTAAAATGTTGAAACAAAAAATTTCTTTAGAAATTTGCACTGTAAAATCCAGTTAGGCAGGAGTACATTGGAAAAGAGAACCGTAACTTGTATTTTGAAGATGTCTGCCAGGACCCGTCAATATATACACAATATTTTTTTCCTGAAATTTGTTGACACGTTGCTTACAATGTGTAGAGCTTGAAACGCTAATCAAAATAATGCATAGAATCATGTACAACACCAACAATAATAATAAAGTTATAAATGACACATCTCAAATATGTACATCTTATGAGGTGATTAAGTTTATTACGTTGAAAACCTTTAATATTTTAATCAAAAGTGTCAAAAAACATCAAATTTATATCTAGAAAATCATTTATTCGGTTACATACTATCCTGCTCCCAAAAAATATACATAAAATGTAAAAATTAACCGGTTAAGAACACAAAACATTTTTCTTAGTATGATGATTTGTAGTGACCTTTACCAACCATTTTAAGCGTATATGTCAAAAAAGAATAAGGAGTAAATTTTGAATCAACAAAGATATTATTTTTGGAATATATATATATATATACGGTCTGTTCTCTCATAAGTTTACACAAAATGTAAAACAGATTGGTTTTTGAGGAACACATCCAAATCAACAAAAATCAGTTCGTTTAGCATGTCCTATATTGCCATTGCCCATAAATCTTCCACAAAAAGGTTATGAAACACATCAAATTATAGAAAAATCAGGCATTTCATATATACAATATAAAAAACAAAAAAGTTTTAGTCAGAACAATTAGTAATTTTTTCATTATCACCAAACACAATTTTAAAATTCTTAACAAAACGTGAATTTGTTCTTTCAGTATATATATTGCATGTGGTCTTTTTCCCACAAAAGTTTACCCAAAATTTAAAAAAACAGCAGTTTGCAACATAAACAAAAATACGAACAACATCCTCTCATAAATTAAAATAAAGTAATAAACCCACGTAAATTGCTAATCAAATGTCTACAACCCCCTGTAAAAATAACCTGGCATTTTACATGTAGGCTGACAAAAGTTTAACAGGATGTCAGAAACAAAACAATAAAAAATAACTTAACATGCACGCTTTAAATTCTGAAAAAATTTATTCCACTTGTCATATTGCACGTGGTCCCTTGTAAAGTTTACAGGAAATGTGAAAATAATTGAACTCTTATGGGCATAAAAACACATCCTACTATCCTGCAAAAGTTCAAGTCTTTGAAAGTTTTTGTAGGTAGCTAGCTAGCTTGTTACATCATAATTCATGCTCATAAAAGAAGAGAAGTTTGGAAACTAAGGTAGCTAGCTATAGATAATTAAAAAAGAGGAATAACAACAGAAGTCATAGGTTAGAGCTAGCCATGGGATGGGAAGCTGGACTTGGAGGCTAACATTAGCTAGCTAACATTAGCTAGCTAACAGTAGCTAAGACACCCAGTTAAATATACTGAAACTGGGAACACTTAGCTAAAACTAAAGCTAGCTATTTATGCTTAGTAAAACACATATAAAGAGAAACAATAGTAATGTAAAAATAATAACATTACAGTTCAACAAACCAAAGTTTTCCGTTTGTTAGTCAGCTAACAGCTTTATGTAGCATTTTGAATTTTAGGACAAATACATTAGTTACGCGCCAGGGCAAACATTAATTATGTAACAAAAACAAATATGGCTACTTTAAGAATTCGACGCCTTTAGGTGGCTTTTGCTGAAAAAGGTGAGCCTGCTTGAGTAGTAGTAGTGAATGAACTTAAGTACACCGGGACCTTTCGATGGTCAAACCCCCACTAAAAACGCTCCTTCAACACCCCTCCAAAAACCCTGTGACGTCACAAATTCCAAATCGGTAAATCCGACAAATCCGACGGCATCCGAAAATAATACCGAAACCGATAAATCTAGCGCATGCGCAATCGCGCGAGTGCGGAATTCCCAATAAGTACCGATATCGAGCGATCTTTTATTTATTTATTTATTTATTTATTTATTTATTTTATTTATTTATTTATTTATTTATTTCTTTATTTAAAGTTGGATCCAGTATAGTTACAAGGTACTAATTTACACCAACTATCAAATTAAAACATGTAAATACTAAGTGATAAAAATACAAATAAAAAACTAAAATAAAATCGACTACGGAGCGTGCGGGATACCGTTGGCTTCTACTATAACAAGGCGAGGGAACAAATTTCGAGAGCGATGTCGCTTCACGACGAGGTCGAACGGAAAGCACGTGAGAACGAATATCAGGGAATCGAAGATCTCAAACACATGTTCGGGAGGGAGAAGAAGCAGGCCACGAACCTGGAGGGAATCGAAGATATCCAGCACATATTTGACGAAAATGACACGCAGATGTTGGAAGACGGAAATCGCATCAAGACATGGCGGTTCAACAAGAACCTTAATCAACCACTGGCGGGTGCTATCATGCGGAAAATCACCCCCCACATAGACATGCGCGTCAAGGTAGTCTACAGTTTCAGCTGTGATATTTACCGAGGTGTTGGCGATGTGTCTGATTACCACAAGACCAAGAGCTCCAGGTCACTATCAAGCATGGCGGAAATCGAAGCCTTCATAGAAGAATGCGAGATGAAGCGCCTCGATCTGGAAGATCAAGAGTTCTGGACCAAGACCTACCTACCACCCGACAGAACCATCGAGACTCCAGGAGCATACGAAGGGAAAATAGTCTTCAAACATGTGCGGGTCAAGATCATCTCCACGAGGGAGCCCTTAATTGGATGCGGACCACTTCCAGACTGGTTGAGGAAGAAGAGGTGCATCTACGGCTTTGACAATAAAGACGAAAGAACCGACAATTTGTGCATGTGGCGATGCCTCGCGGTGCACTACCGGGGAGAGCGAAAGCAGCGTGAAAAGCATATCACGCAAAAAGTCCTCGCCCTAGCACGCGAGTACTACGAGGACTCCGAGCTAAAGCGGCAAGATATACGTGCAACGAAGCTCGTAGACTTCGAGGGCATAGCGAAGCACTTCGAGATCAACATCAGAGTCTTTGAGCCCAAGACGAGCTCCGAAAAGGCACCATGGAGACTCGTCTACGGTCAGAATCAGTACAAAGAGGGGTTAGACACAATCAACCTTGGCATGCTGGATGTTCACACAAAGCAACAACCTCACGCGGCATAAAAAGAACGAATGCGAGGGTGTCAAGACGACAATCATTTGCAAAGGCGAGAAGGTAAAGCGCATACCGAGCAAGTCGGGGAAGTTCTTTTACGACGACGAGGGTTTTAGTTACGCGGCGTGTCAATGGATAGAGGCGATGTCGGAGCGAACCGGAAGGCATATACACCACGCGCTCTGTGGGCACGGGGGAGAGCGAGTGATTCGCTATGGGAAAAGAGACAATGAGTTCTACAAGGTAGACGGCTACGAGCCTCAGACCAAGACAGTCTACGAGTACCACGGCTGCAAGTGGCACGGATGCCCCTGTCAGCCAAAGAGAACCGCAGCGGATAAGAATCGTCACGCCGCAACCCTGTACAAGGAAGACTCCATCCGAAAACTCGGCTACGGCCTCGTCACGGCCCGGGAGTGTGAGAGCCCTCCAAAAATCGAGAGGTACTTCAAGAAAGACTTTCGACCCTATCCTCACTACATCGTGTTTGACTTTGAAGCCCTCCTAGCACCTTTACACCAGCGGCAAACATCCGATCTAACATATCTCTCGGAGCATATCCCGGTAAGTGTCGCCATTCACGATTGTCTGAATGAAAATCCAAAATTCATCGTGCACGAGGATCCCAAGGTCTTGGTTAAGCAGTTCGTTAAGGAGCTGGAGAAAAGACAAGCCCTCATCGTCGAAGAAGTCGAGAGGATGTACCCGAGGCCCGACGACTTTGACATGCTTCCTAAGAAGGCTCAAGAAGCTTGGAACGAGTGGGCGAACCAGGTAGCGGTGATCGGTTTTAACAGCGGAAAGTACGACATCAACCTGATCAAGCGGTACTTTGTCGAGCAAATTGCTGAAAATGAGAAAATCAACGTGGCGAAGAAGGACAACGACTACATGTTCCTCACAACCTCGAGGTTCAAATTTCTCGATATCAAAAACTTCCTGGCCCCTGGGCTGAGCTATGACAGTTGGTGCAAGTCCTTGGAGTGTAGGCTTGAAAAGCTCGTGTTTCCTTACGAATGGCTGTCGAGCTACGACAAGCTGAACCATGTCGGCCCCGTCGAGCACGAGGCCTTCTATAGTAGTCTTTGTGGGAAAAACACGCTATCTCCTGAAGAGTATGAGACATTCCGCGTAGAGTTTTACAAGCGAGGCTGCGTCACTATGATGGACTGGTTACGCGAGTACAACTTGGCCGACGTGGAACCCTTCGTTGAAGCCGTCGACAAGACGAGACTGCAGTATCACGAGGATGAGATAGACATTCTGAAGGATGCTGTTAGTATACCAGGCGTGTCGATGCGCTATGTCTTGAACAAGTCTCTACGGTTGAACCCCAAGCTAGAGCTCTACGCTCCAGGGGAGCCTTGCAAGCACAAGTGCAAAGAAGACTGCTTCAACAGCCGGTGAAAAGCCTGCAAAGAGGTTCAAAAAGCCTGCACGGAGTGCACGAGAAACGAGGCCTACGAGCTCTTGCGGACGGGGATGGTCGGTGGCCCCGCGATTATCTTCTGTAGGTACCACGAGAGGGACGTGACGGGTATCAGATCTCACATGTACAAGGAGCCCAACAAATGCAAAACCCTTCTGGGTTATGACGCGAACATGCTCTACCCGAGTACCCTGCTGCAAGACTTCCCATGCGGAAAGGAAAAGCTGATCAAGATGCCTGCACCGACAGCAGTGCACAATCTGGAGATGCTGACGCGAGGTGTTCAAAACGGCTCACTTTTTGGCTTTGCGCAAGTCGATATCGAGGTGCCCCCCGAGCTGTATGACAAATTCAGCGAGATGTCTCCGCTGTTTGTCGTTAAGGAGATACCCGACGCTCAAATCCCTGAGCACATGCACGAGTACTTGACAACTACGGGGCGCAAGCGTGTTCCAGGTACGCGCAAGCTCCTGGGTTTGATGAAAGCCGAAAAGATCTTGTTGTACACGCCTGTGCTAAAATGGTACCTCGAGCACGGGCTGAAAGTGACTGGCTTTTACCAGTTCCTCAAGTACGCTCGAGGTAAGCCATTTGCGTGGTTCCCCGAAGAGATTGCCGATGCACGACGACAAGCGGATAAAGACCCAGACAAGCGCATCGCGGGAGATACGGCCAAGTTGAAGGGGAATTCCTTTTACGGGAAGATGATCGAAGATCTGGCGAGGCACGCCAATACTACGTTTACCAGAGACGAAAAGGAGGTCGATGCAGCCCTCCGAAGCCCGTACCTCGAAGACCTTGAGGAGATAGGAGATGCGTACGAAATTAGAAAGGGTAGGCACGGGGTCAGCATCGATAGAGCCTACCAGTGTGGTATCGCCGTCTATCAGCTGGCGAAGTTGCGCATGCTGGAATTCTACTATGACTTCCTGGACAAGTACGTAGACCGTCGAGACTTTGAGTATTGCTACATGGATACAGACAGTGCCTATTTTGCCATCTCCAGAGAAGAGTTGCGAGATGTCGTTCGCCCTGAACTGCTCGACGAGTACGACGAGGACGTGAAAAACTGGCTTGTCACCGATAAGTACTCGAGTCGAACGGGAGGGTTATTCAAAGAGGAATTCATCGGGTCTCGGATGATTGCCCTGACAGCTAAGTGCTACTTCATCGAAGGGAAAGAGGGCACAAAATTTTCGTGCAAAGGGATGTCAAAGAGGCAGAATGCGGTAACGTGGTCTAGGTACATGAGCACGTTAAAGGGTAGTTTAGACACTGCGAAAAATGTAGGTTTCCGGGTGCACAACCAGGGGATGGTGACGTACGAGCAGAACAAACTGGGGCTCTCGGCGTTCTACGATAAGCGGAAGGTACTCGAGGATGGTATACATACGGTGTCTTTGGAATTGTAAGTCGCGTTGAATAGATTTGTGTTTTAAATTTTCTCACAACTTCGAGTCACGCCTCATCAGTATGAAGCGGTAGAAACAAGATCAAACTCATTTGCCTCATCTATTCAGAAATGATAAACATTTTTGAATAATCAAGAGGTTTTCTGTATGATGCGTAAATGAGCTAACCGGTGATGCGTGGATTTTCACACGGGTAGTACTCAAGGTGATACTGAATAGCTATATACGAAGCTCGAATTATAGTAAAATTGTGGGAGCAGGCTTAGTTCCTGGCGGAAGGGTAGGGGTGCGCGGGCGAGAGCACGTCCTAGCTGGAAGCAGCCGTCTCGCCCCGGTTTCTCCCACACTGTGCCACGACGGGAAAAATTGTGCCAGTCGGGAAAAATTGTGCCAAATGCCGGTTAAATGTCAGTGTAAGGAACGGCCTCTGAAAGTGCTCACTTAAAAAAGGTGGGTTTCGTTAATGCGTAGTACAAGCACGACATTCTGTATAGAGTATAAAGAGCAAGTATGCTGAGTCTAAAGCCCTGAAAAAACACCTCGGATATGGTGAACCAAAGGCTCTGAGTGGTATACTCACAGAATCAAAAACCCTCTGGGTTCAAACAACAACAACAACAACAACAACAACAACAAAAACAACAAACACCCAGAGGGTTCCCTTACGAGGGTTTTGTTTTGAAAAATAAACATGCTATGCGAGATATGCCTATGTCTCGCAATAATTCCGTACGTCTTGATCGTGCTCTGCTTTTTGCGCTATAGAAGGCTTCTAATAAAGATGTCTGCAATCTCAGAAATATTAGATGAAGTCGACACGCCAGCAGAAGCTTTAGAGCATCGCGACAAACCTATCGACAAGCGTCAGACCCTGAAGGATGCCATACGCAAGGGCAAGCAGCACCTCCTGTCGAAGAAATGTACCGATGCCTTCCTCGACAAGGCCCCACCTGAGGTGCTCGAGA
The DNA here is from genome assembly GCA_030067915.1 of Hydractinia echinata. Taxonomy (NCBI): domain Eukaryota; kingdom Metazoa; phylum Cnidaria; class Hydrozoa; order Anthoathecata; family Hydractiniidae; genus Hydractinia; species Hydractinia echinata. The sequence goes on along the minus strand of JASGCC010000186.1, from coordinate 328,088 downwards.
AAAAGTACACGGAGTTCATTCAACGTGAGATTCACGATAAGGGGGAGAAGACAGCCAAGGCACTGTCCTCACACGCGATTAGCATGTACGCCAAGGCCGTAGGCAATGTTGTTCAACTCAATAGTGCGGAGGGTCTGAAAAAAGACATCGAGGAAGATCCGATTATCAATGACTCCATGGCAGATTTGGGGATCCTCGTCTACTACGCCTTTGGGAAATTTCTGGCTCCGCTCTTGGTGGCTGCTCACACGATTAACCACGTCTCCGTGAAGCATGTGTCCAAGACAGATGAAAAGCGAGATGACGAACAGCAAAAAAAAGATGAGCAGCGCGTGTAGTATTATCATCAATCAACAGCAACCCGAGGCCACAGAAAAAATTGTTGAAGTACACAAAAAGCACCCGGGAAGGGTTGCCCAGGGGCACAGACTAGCGGCGCTGAGGAGGGAGAGGAAGCTTGGAATAGCCCCGCCAAAGAAAGAACCCATGACGTTTAGGGAGTTCTTGAGATACTTCGAGAGAGATTTAAACACTCCCGAAGCCATACTCAAAGGGATAAAAGAGACCCTGGAGATCCTTGAGGACCAGGACCTTACTATCCGTCTTGATGTAAAAAAGAAGTGATTTTTGTACGTCTCACGACTTACAAGAAATGAGCGAGTCTACTAACCAAGTCATAACCAAGAAGAATGAGGGTCGTGTTGCTGCTGGCAAGAGACTTGCTGAATGGAATCGCAAGAACAAGGCCGACTTACAGAAGAACGTGGGCAAAAGTACTTCGCAAGATGATCAGCAACCTGTCGCAGGTCCTCACAAGTTCCCGGACAGTGCATATCTCTATGGCGCTGGAGGTATTGCCGTACTTGCCGCTTGCGTGGCAGTCTATTACATACGTAAGCAGCCCGTAGCGGCTCACCAGCCTGCTGAAATCCCAGAGCCACGTGCGCCTCAGCAGCACACGCAAAAGCAACGCGAAGAGCGTCAACCTGATATCGACATTTTCAAGATGCGGTAGGCACATAATAAATGAGCTCTAACGTAACACCCCAGCAAAAAGAAGTCCTTGACATGCTCTACGAGACCGTAGTCGATCTCGGCTTCACGTTCGCCTACGCGCTAGCGGGCAAGAAATTCTTAGACATATCACGGCCTTCCACAAAGATGGATACCAGCGACGTGCTGAAGATGGTGGCTTACTTTTCAGCGGGGCGCGCTAGTCGCGAAATGGCCGTCTCAAAAGGATGGATACCTGCATCTATCGTCCCAAAGAAGTAAAGCGGAAATTTGTGTCTGCCACTAGGCAAACACAAAGCGCTGCAATACCCTCAGAATAAATGGCTCTGGACATTGTCAAGGAGCCGCATACGGCAATCTTCACGGGACCCACCTCGTGTGGCAAGACGCAGCGTGTCCTGGATTTGCTTGAGAATGAATACAGGCACCACTATCTCTACATCGTGATCCTGTGCCCTACCCTCCGCTGGAATAGGACCTACCTCGATAGATCCTCGCTGTGGGAAGACGACTACGTGTTCCTGGTGGAGCCCAAGGAGCAGCTGTTCGAGTGGATCCAAAAACTGTCGTCATTGCTGGCGGGCGAGGAGACCCTCTTCATCGTCGATGACCTTATCGCCGACGAAGCTCTCGACAAGCGTCGACAACCCCTGCTCGAGCTCGCTATTTCAGGTAGGCATAAGAAGCACAGTCTCTGGCTATTGACACAGTCGTACACCGCCCTGCCGAAGAACCTTTGCCGGCAGAAAAAACAGCTCTTCATGTGGTATCCATCCGAAAGGAGTGACATGAAAATGGTAGACGAGGAGACGAATTTGATCGGGGACTGGGAGATTATCAAGACTCAACTCAAAAAATCCAAGCATGCTTGCCTGTACGTGAGACTGGAGCATCCTAGAAGCTATAAAATTCTCGATTGAACAACTACAGGTGGATCGCTGATCCACCCGTTTAACTCTCTATCCTTCTATCGTGGCCCTGTAGTTGTTGATAAAGCTTTTCCAGGCCAAGTATTTGGAATAGGTCAGGAGTGTGTACAAATCGCTCGTGTTAAAGTTGATGAGGTCTTCTCGCTTGATCGCCGCGTTGTAGTGCTTTCTCGATCTTGATTTTCCGCTGGTTATGCACACGGCAAAAGGCGTGCCAGTCCGAAACATGTGGTAGCTGAACAGCAACCTGGCCATTCTCCCATTGCCGTCGTGGAAAGGGTGGATCTTTAAAAAGTTCCAGAACAACTTATGGCCTGTTACCATTTCGTCAACGTGAGCCTTGTTCTCGTACCAGTCGATGAGCTTTTCAAGACTCTGCTCCACCTCCATGTGGTCCATGTAGTTGTCGACGCCATTATTAACGCCAAAAGTCCTGAGCTCTCCCGCCAAGATTGGGATACCCCGGGAGTCTACGGACCCCTTCATCAATACCCCGTGAGTTTTCAACACCCCCTCAAGCGAAAGCCTTTCCAGACCGTACAGGTAGTTTAACGCGCGCAGGTGCTGTGCCAGCTGAGTCCTGTTGGCTGCCGAAGAGTTTGACTTTCCATCAGAGTCCCACGCCAGAGTCGCAGACTGCGCTAGCAGCTCAGGAAGGTCTGCATCCCCCAGGTTTGACAGGATCTTATATGTATCTCCGTACTTTATGCCGAGGGGAAGCGTGCTCTCGAATTTGTTGCTGTGGAAGACGTAGGAAATGGCCATTTCGCGAGCGAACGACTTCATCAGGCGATGGCTCGAAAATTTCTGGCTCCACTCTCCAAACTTGGGGACGGACTCTACCATGTCTCTGAACTCATCGTCATTCATCCAGATCAATTTCGTCAGTTTCATCATTTGTTAATGCTGGCAGCCTCCGCTATTGACCACTTCAACCGTATGTTAAAAGCTACTGAAATGTCAAAAAAGATGGAAGCCTATGTACAAGAGAATCAATTTACGATCAACTACGATATTCAGGTACCTGTACTGCGATGTTGTATAGAGGCTGGATCAGTGACTGGCTATTGCTCTACCTGCCTGGAAAATTTCAGATATCGAAATGGGCCATACTATGAAGGATTTGAATACCCTACGGACGATGATCTTTTGCACAGGGTAGCATCAGGCGAAAAAGCATGGGCAACATTTCCAAGAATCGAGATCGATGAGGAGCTCGAGGATGATATTGAACGTCTGGGACTCTATATCGTTGCGGCTGAGGAGAACAACTATGGGGTACTATGCTACGAGGTTATCAAGGATAAGGACTTAAAGCTATCGGATTTGGCCGATATCGCAACAATAGGCAATATACTAAACTTTCCGATAGAAGATAGACGTCTGGTCGATATTGATTTGGAGAATGAGCCTAATGTCATCAAGGGCATCGTCTATGGGTACCCGTTCTACACCCTGCATCCTTTCGACTATATAAGGGATTCGAATGAAGAGGATGAAGAGGATGACGAAATAGATTTGGATGAAATAGAGGAGCTCGCGAAAGCATTTTACCATTCTTTGATAACATCTGGAGGCTTATCGACCTAGGTCGAGATATACGACCTGGGTGTTCCAGCACTAGAAGACTAAGTCGCAGTTTTGTAGCTCTTGCCGAGCCACAAAACACAGAGTCGCGGGTCGCCTAGCAGCTACTGCAAAATCGCCTAGCAGCTAAGCGATCTGGCTGCCGCGACCACACAAAAATATTTTCGGATTCCAAAACGTTACAAGAAAAGATGTCTCTTGTAACTGTTGATTTTTTTGAAGGAAAACGAGACCGATCCTTTTTTGTCCAGGATAAAGGTCAATGCATCATAGCCTTTGATGTTTGGAGAGCCGCAGGCTATAAGCGGGAAGCGGGAGTAAAAGCTATTCAGCGATATGTTCCCGACAAGTACAAAATGCGGATAGGCGACGCTATTGCTGAGCTCCAAGATGTGGACACCAGGGTCCACCTACATCCAGACACAGTTTTACTGACAGAACCGGGCCTTTATTGCTTCCTTTTGAGGTGTGGCAGACCTGAGGCAGAACCCTTTTTGGAGTGGGTTGTAGAGGAGGTGCTACCCAGGGAAATCCGAAAGCTTGCTGCAACCATCGAGGAAAGGGACGTGGCCATCGAAGAGCAGCGCCAAGCTCTGGCGCTCCTTGAAGATGACCTCGAAGACAGGGACCAACAACTTGCGGTGCTGGAGGACGACCTCGAACAAAGGGATGTGGCCATCGCCAACCTAGAGGACGACCTCCAGGAGAGGGACGAAGAAATTGGTGAGCTGCGGCAGAGACACGTCCCGCACCGCTACCCCTACGATACGATACTCCAGGTGGTTGATAAGAACGATCCTAACGAGCGTGGAAGGAAAGGTAAACATCGCCACTACATGATACGTTGTCAACGCAGAGTGCTTAGCACAAGGATTAGCACGTTAAGAGCAATGTATCCTGAGATGACTGTGAGAGAACAGGCATGCGACGACCCTAACGCCGTGCATGCCTGGAACCGTTTTAGGGACGACACCCTCGGGACCGAAAATTATCACAGGAACCATTTCACGCTACCTGACGCTGATACGCAAGAGCTGTTCGAGGAGCTCTTCGACATTGATATGGCATAAGCGCGACAGCGAGATTTTTGTAGCTCTTACCGAGCCACAAAAACAACACATCTACCACTCTTTGACATGCTCCGGAGGTACTTCAACATCCTCTCGGATCAGCATCAACTCCTCTGACACGAAGCTTCTTTCAGGTGCTCCTGGACCTGCAAGATAGTACAACAGACGGCTACCCGCTACAAGGTGGTCCAACCTATACGTTTTCTTTCTCCACCAGGCGTCCGTTGCACGTCTTTTTTGATCACCATGCTCTTCTCCAGGCTGCAGCAGGTAGAGGTAGAGACCATCCTCAGGTAACGGCTTTTCCTCTGGGTGCTGCCCGTCTTTCGTAAGTGGGACTTCATCTAGCTTGATCGCCTTCGAAGGTTTCATCCCTATCATCGCGGTCTTGGTGTTGTTGAGACTTTTCACGATAGTGTACAGATGTTTGACCCATGTACTACTCGTCTCATCAGTGATCAGCTCTTGCGCATCCTGGGGCTTGAACAGTCTCTCCGCGAGCACCTTGTTATAGGCCTCCACGAAGGCTGTGAAAGTGTGGTGGTACTTGGTGATTGCGCGCTTAATCTCGACCCCTTTGCCTTCCAGCAGCTTCGTAACGTCAGACTTGAACTCACTATTGTTGTCACACTGGAATGTCTTCGGATAGCGGAGAGGTCCTGCTTTGTAAATGTCCTTGATCATGTCAGCGACTTCGCTGGCTTTCTTCGTAAGCAAGGGTCTAGCTACCTTGTACCTCGAGGCTACGTCGATGCCTGTGAGGATATACTTGTACACGTTGCCGTAGAGTTCATCGTGAGGCATATAGAGGAGGTCAAATTGCTGCATTTCGTTCGGTCTCGTGATGGTGAAATGCGGGTAGTTGATAGCTTTCGGACCTTTGATGTGTCGGAGCCAGAGCAGCTGACGAGAGAGCCAGTGGGTAACCTTCTTCTTGGATAGACCAGCTTCTGCAGCGAGCAATTTAACAGCCTTCCGACCAGTCCAGAGATGCTCCGGAGTGTAGTAAATTTGGCTTAGCTTTTCTGCTTCCTTCTCGGTAACGATATGCGTTCGTTTTGACATGTTTATTACATGTCAAAAACGTTGTTGCGAAGGCCTTCACGCATACTTGTACGCTGCGAGACTGAGAAGCGTCAAGGACCCGATGATAAACGTCAGTTCACCGTCTTGTTGTTGCTTGGAAGGTACGTTCAGAGAGTCTCGGAGCTTTCTCGATGGTTGCAATGTAGTATTGTCTCATCCCCTCGTCAAGCTCTTTAAAACTTTCGCCAGCCTGGCGCTTAAGCTCTCGCTGATGGTTGTACCAGTCGATCTTCGCTTGTCGATCCCTTACCCACTGCTGCTGAGCAGCCTGCAATTTCTCTACCGCTTTATCGTGCCGCTTCCGCTCCTTTTCACCATGCCCTGAAAGTTTGCTGAACAGGAAGTTGCTCCCTGAAAATGCTAGTGCATTGATAGCCGCACCAGCTACGAGTACGCCGATAGTTGCCATGTTTATTTCAGTACTCCACCGAGTGAAAGCGCCCATCCAAGATGTTCAACTGCGCGTCTTGCAGCAAGTACACGTAACAGCGTATGTCGCCGCTCCCGTCGGCCTTTTTGCTCATGTGGAGGGTTATACCAGCTGACAACCTCTGCAATGGTGTTCCAGAACCGTGCAGGCTGTGGTCCGGGCTACTTCGGAAGTCGATGAAGTGCGCATACTTGTCAGTCATGAACTGTCCGATCGTTACCTCGGAGTCATGGCTACCGAAGAGGTTCACTGCTTGCTCCAGATGATCCTTGGGAATCATCGCATGGCTATACAGTTCGTTAGGTTCTCCCTCGACAGTGACACTTATCTTTTCAATCTTGGGGTTGAAGAAGACCTCGTTAGCACCGGCGTAAGCCTTCACTTTTCCAGGGTCTACGAACAGCAGTAGCACCCACTTGAGACTCTTGGCAGGTGTATCGATCTGGAGGTTATAGCTGGTATCAGCCTTTTTCATCGTGACAACCTTGCTGCGGAGTACCCGTTCGTATGGCAAAGCGAGTCTCGAATACCTCGACATCAGAGCACTCGCGAGGCCCTCGTGGTGCACCTTGTCAAACTCTAGGGCGATGTTAGAGATTTTGTACTGGGCGTCAGCCGGTTTAGCTGCCGTGCTTCCAGAGGCAGCTGTGCCTCCATCTTTGATCACGTCGCTGTGCTGTGCGAAGTGCAGGACAAATTGCAGCCTGTCGTGGAGTCCTGCCTGGTAGAAGGGTAGGTCTCTCGTCAACCCAAACATCTTGCCCAGCGGTATACAGAAGGTGTTGCCGTACGCTGCCACGATCGCCTTCTCTTCGTCTGTGCCTACATGGTCTGTGGCCTTGACTTGCAGGGCTCTGATGGTGCCATCATTTGGATTGATACCTTGCAGCACCAGGTTGTTCTCCCTTTCAAATTTTGGTAGCCACAAGTCCCGGTACACCGCCAGGGTATTGTAGTCGCTGACATTTTGGATCTCGTTGTCATTCAACGAGATGCGCAGATTTTGCACCAGCGCCTTGTCAATGTTGCTCACGATTGTGCGCTTGCTGTTCGTGGCCGTAAGCTCCAGGTCAAAAAGGAGCTTCAGAGAGCCGGGAAAAATGACATCGTTCTGACCCATGTTGGGGATGTCGACGTACAAATCCTCGTTTTGATTGATCGTACTGGGGACGTGACTCACCTTGACACGCTGCTTCTTGCCTTTCATGCCCAGCATCGTCTTGACTTCTGCATAAGGATCAAGTTTATTAGTAGCTGCTTTTCGTTCAATAAATGCCGATTAATCCAATATACGAAGGAGACGACTTCACGTCAGAGGAGAATATTCCAGACGACCCCGAGGAGTTCAGTAGACCTGAGGATATTCCAGGGTCCAGCACTACGCCCGCAACACCTTCACGAGGCACCACGACGGGGCAGACTACTCTCACGGCAAGGCAGGAGCTACTAAGATCAAAAGTTGATAGCCTTTACGAACGTCTTGGTGATGAGCTGGGGGAGCCGAGCGCGAGATTTTACAACGAGTTTGAGGTAGGAAACCAGCTTCTTTTCGATGGTGTAGAGGTCACTAAAAGGAATGGTGAACTGAGGAGCGTTGCCGAGATACGGAGGAGGTTAGGTGCGGGTCGCTTGCGAGCCATGGGGTTCGACGACTATACCACACCACACAATGGCAGCAAGGCGATGGCTCAGAAACTCTTGAAGGAGATTGTTCATGTCGAGGAAAAGGCTGATGATATTGAAATGATGCCACTGCTCGAGAACGTGCTCGATGACACGGAGAGCACGAAGCCTTCACAGAGCGTGAAAGAAGAGGGCTCAACCTTGAGCTTCAAACGCTCCGCGGTAACCTGAAGCACCTGAAAAACAAGATGATTTCATATGACAGCGAAATCGACAAAGCAAAAGCCAAGGTGAAGAGGCTCGAGAGCAAGAAGGCCACACCTGGAGTATCCGAGGAACAGCTAGCCATCTGGAACGGTGACATCGCGAAGGCAGGAAAGATCTAGAGGGACTCCACGATCTGAAGGAAGAAGCACGAAAAGCGCACGGTTTGCTTTCATCCGACACTCAGAGCCAACTGAAAGCGATCAAGGAGACGTTGATGAAGATGGTCGAAGGCAATACATCACTGACCGAGAAGCTAAAGATTCTCTTCAAGGAGCAGGGGTTGACCATAGCGAGCATCGTCTCGGCTGTTGGCTTGCTCATATCCACCATCGTGCTCGCAGTTACAGGGGGAGGCGCAGCGGTAGGTGCTGCAGGAGGTGCCGCAGGTGGGAAGGGTTTTGTAGAGAAGCAACTGGAAGGACTCGGCAAATTCCTCAAATATCTTGCAGCTAAGGCAGGTGCTGCACTACCTGGGATCATCGGCAGCGTCATCTCGTTCTTTTTCAGAGTGGCAGCGAAAGTTGTCGAATACGCAGCCCAGCACCTCTACATGGCCATCGCTGCTGTCGTCGCTGTTGTTGTGACGTACGTTGGGAAGAGGGGAAATACTCGTGGAAGATGAGGCGAGCGGTCGTCGAGAGTCTAGTATGTTGACAAAACACACTAGATCACCTTGTAGCAACGCACCTATTTCTTCAGCCAGATGTAGGGGAGGATTAAGCCTACTCCTGCCGTAACCAAGGCAGCCTTGGTGTCCTCGTGAGGGTTTCTCCCCCTTCCAAGGGGTAAGGTGCGACCTCGCCCTACAATTTCCGTCCTTGTTGCCTCGCTAGTTGCCTTGCTAGTTGCCTTGCTACTGGAACTGAGCTCCTGCTTCGCGTTAATCTTCGGGTTAACACCGATGGAGAAGTACTCCTTGCTGATGAGGATTTTGTTCGTGAAATTCACAACACTTCCAATGTGAAGGCTCATGTCACTGGGGATCATGTAGACCCCGTGGGCAACGCTGAAATCCACCTTGGACCGCGCGTACTTCAGCACATTTTGGAACTCGGCAATTTCCTTACCCGTGTCGCTAGGTCTAATGATCAGCTCCTCAAAGGTCGTCAGGTACAGGCGCTGAGCATCGATCGCGCTGCCTTGGTTTCCGAGGATGCCGGACCTCGCGTTCGCTTGACTCTCGAGGATTAGGTAAGCGTAGAGGCGCACGCTTTGGGAGAGCCGCTCGAGACCAATACGAGTGAGACCCTGGGATTTTTCCAGGATCCAGCGACTCCACGAGTCCTCGTCAAGATAGCTAGGGCCTGAACCAGGATAGTCCTCGCGATGAAGTTGCCAACTGCTAAAGAGGGTTTCGTTCCTCCACTCTTGCCTCACTGTCGCTTACTCCAAATTCACAGCCAGAGTCCTGCCTGGTAGAAGGGTAAGGTCTCTCGTCAACCCAAACATCTTGCCCAGCGGTATACAGAAGGTGTTGCCGTACGCTGCCACGATCGCCTTCTCTTCGTCTGTACAAGACTGACGTGTACCACCGACTGAGACTAGTTTGCCCCCAGTTGGATGAAGAAAGATGTCTATTAGACGGGAAAAAATCCAATATACTGGCTCTGCTTCCCACCAAAGAGCTAAGTGCGTGGGGAGATATGCTTACGTGGAATTTTGACACTCCAATCTACCTCCCCTTGAAAGGCTCCACAGACAAGCTGGAGTTCATGTTGACAGACAAGTATCATCACGATAAGAACGTTTCGTTCGTGTCTCTTACGATGCACTTGCTTATAGAATAAATGAGTGACATTGCGAAGCTATATCCGAGCTTACCGAGTGCTCCTGAGCAAGGGCACGAGCTTGACGAAAGTCAGGTCTACAGACTGAAAAAGATCGAGGAGATTGAGCAGTTCCTGCGGGGTGAGATCAAAGAGCGTGACAAGCTCGCTAAAAAGTTCAAGATGCATGGCACGTGGGTACGCTTCTGCGACCACGGATTGCTCAGCATCAGCATTATCACCTCAGGTGTCGGAATAGGGGCGTTGGCCTCAGGTCTCGGAGCTCCCCTGTGCATAGCCATGGGAGGTATAACCATTGCCGTAGGGCTGGGGCAAGCGGGTCTGCGGAACGCTGGGAAGAGGCTGGGTGCAAAATCCAAGAAACACGAAGGGATAAGACTACTGGCGGAGACCAGGTTGAACTCCGTCGTCGACCTGATCAGCAGAGCTGTGGAGAATGGTGTCATCAGCGACTACGAGTTCAGCCTGATCATGTAGGAAAAACAACGCTATATGATGCTCAAGGAGCAAATACGTCAACGGGTCAAACGGATCGTGGACTCGATCAATGAACGTGAACGTATGCAGCTTGTCGCGAAAGGCCGAGAGGAGGCGAAGGATGAACTGTTGAAAAAACTTCAATCTGCACAGTATGTCACCGGTACTTAGAATCCCCGCCTGCGTATTCATAGATCTCTCGAGCCTAGTGTGTTGAACAACACACTAGATCACATGCTACTCGATCTCGAGTACTTTTCCCGTGTCTTGATCGATGAGAAGACCACCGTCATGTATAACGCGTCGCTGCTTTTCAGCGAGCTCTCTCAGGTATTGCGCGAGATTTTTCTGCCAGCTAATCGTGGTACACGGTTCGCAATAGGGGCCGTCCGTTTGCATTGAGACGTCCTTGTACTTGGCTTTGCGGATCGCCTCAAGAAGAGGGGCCTTATTCATCGTTGAATAACGAGGAATCTTCAGTGCTTTCGCTTCTTTTTTCAGTGCGTCAACCTTCATGTTTGTTTGTATGGTTGAAGACAACCATACAAAGCCAGTTCTCAGTGGATGCTACTCCTGTGGAGCCGCTAGGCGATGCTGCTAATCTCGTCCTCAAGGTCCTCATCGGAGTCGATAAGGTGGCGAGCGCGATACCTTTCAACCTCTTTGTATATACACTCTTCCAGGTAGGTCTGCACATAGTAGTTTCTTCCCTGCCTGTAAATGCTCGCCAGTTTGATGATAGCCGTACACTCACAGCTTTCCTGTGGTACTTTTTTGGAATGGAAATCAGTTCTGACTTTGCTATCCCACTCCTTCAGCTTAGCGCTGATGTAGCGGCCCTTTTTCACACTGGTGTTGGTGAAGCCATGCCCCTCCAGGGACTCCACCTTCTTCAGGATCTCCTCGTATTTTTCTAGCCACTCAGGATATTCACAAAGATCGAACGACATCGTGAGTGCAGAGCCCTCGCTGAAGCATGAGACACCTTTTGAGTAGACCTTTTTAGGGGTTTTTAGCAACAGCGTTGCTATGTTGCCGTCTTGGTTCTGATAGTCTATCACGAAGCGCTCATCCTTGTCTTTGTTTCCTGGAATGGGGTCGCTCAGTACAAGGTTTTCAATTTTCACTTCTTCGATGTTTAGCGGAGCTGCGTTAGTGTAAAATTCCATTGTCTTAACAGTTTTGTCTCCAAATTTCATCAACATCTTTTTGTTTAGAGACAAAACCTCAACCAGGGTCTTCTATGTCGTTGAAGTCTTAGCGCAATCGCAACTGCCTCCATTGTAGGTGATGTACTCTTGATAGCAGTACCAGCAGAGCAGCTTGGCTCTTATAAAGAACCTTCGTCCGCAGGAACACCTGTCGTACTCGTCGAGTACGCGTTCACATTCATCGCATTGTTCCTTCATCGTTTATTTGAGATGCTCCGGAACATACCAGAGTACATCAGGATCCTTTCCAACCGCCCTCATACACATTTCCTGTGTCATGAAAGCGTACGGAACAAACTGGAGTAGCTGGGGATCCTCTTGAACGGCCCTCGTGCACATTTCCTGAGTCTTAAGATGCTCTGGAACACGGCAGATCATCCATTTGTTCTCCTTAACCACCTTGGTGCACATTTCTTGCGTCTTGAAATGGTCTGGGACAGCCTTGAATAGCTGGAGATCCTTTCCAACCGCCATGGTGCACATTTCCTGTGTCTTGCAGTGGTCTGGAACACACTCGAGTAGCCAATGGCATTTCCTCAACGAGCTTAGATGCTATTTCTGATGTCACGCTATGCAATAGATCCGTAAGAGCGTTGTGAGTTGCTGCTCTTGACGGTGAGAATTCGCTGGTTAGTTTACCGATAGCGTTCCTGAAGTAAAGCTGGTCCATCTTTATCACAGGTCCAGCCTCAACTAAGCAGTTGTGATTTGAGTAGGGAATTTCCCCTACTCAATTGCGCATGCGTCGATATCGGTACTTATTGGGAATTCCGCACTCGCGCGATTGCGCATGCGCTAGATTTATCGGTTTCGGTATTATTTTCGGATGCCGTCGGATTTGTCGGATTTACCGATTTGGAATCTGTGACGTCACAGGGTTTTTGGAGGGGTGTTGAAGGAGCGTTTTTAGTGGGGGTTTGACCATCGAAAGGGCAAAACCTGTTTATATTCATACCCTCCTACTACTGCTTGCTCCAGCGACATAAAAACCAAACGTCTAAAAATATCAAAGTTCTTACTATTTGTGATTTCAAATCGACTTCAAACTCTAGCCTTTATTTTCTACTTCTAACTTTACTTTACTTATAGCTCCACTTCTCACTTCCAACTTAACTTTTCTACTTCTTCACTTTTTACTTTTTTCAAGATAAAGGGATCATTCTTTTGTGCTTTTTTTCTGGTGGCGAGAGGACACCATTTTTGGAAAGTTAGCCGTTACATTTATTTCAGCAAATCAAATTGAGTCGTTTTCATCACATGATGTAAACAAAGTAAACTCGCTAGCAAAATGGACATAATTTTTTCGGCAACATCAAAGATTTTTTCGGCGACATCAAAGAAAAATAAGCATATCAACTTTGCCTGTTACAGACACACAGAACTGGCGTATTATTATATAGATAGTCGATAAGGCCCGTGGAAAAATCCACTTAGGCAAAAGGCCAATGAAAAAATAGGTTGCTTTAGATGTTTTGCTGACGTCAGCAGTGCATATACAAAAAAAAAGTTCTTAAAATCTTACACCAAATGTCAAATGTCAAATCGCATTAAATCCTCCACACAAATCTTACACAAAATAAAAAAGAACAGCTTGTAAGGTGCAAAATCTAGTTGATAAAAAGTTACAACAACAACACTCACAACATCAACACTCACAACACCCACAAAACCGACAGTAAGAACACCGACAGTTACAACACCGACAGTCACAACACGGATAATAACAATGTTAGAAATAACGCATCTGAAATATGTACATCTTATAAGTCATTATGTTGAAAACCCTCAGTATTTTATTCTGAAATGTCAAAAAGGAGGCCTGCAAGAGTTAGCACAAATTAACAAAAATAAGTTCTTTACACATTTTAAATATTGTCTTTCCCTTAAAAGCTTATATACAAAAATATGAAAAAGCCATAGTTTGGAAAACATCAAATTTAAATCTAGAAAAATCAGTCATTTCGGTTGCATACCATCCTCTCCTGCAAAAATTTACACAAAATGTAAAAATGAACCAGTTAAGAACACAAAAATTTTCTTTTTTAGTTACCAACAATTTTAAACCAAAATGTCAAAAAATCAATAAACAAAGAATAAACTTGAATCAACAAACATTGTATACGGTTCATAAACAAAAGTTTACACAAAATGTAAAACAGATCGGTTTTTGAGAAACACATCTAAATCAACAAAAATAAGTTCATTCAGCATGTCGTATATTGCCATTACCCATTAATCTTCCACAAAAAGATTATGAAACACATCAAAATTAAAAAAAATCAGTCATTTCAGTGCACACAGTCCTCGCGTTTAGATTACAAAATATAAAAAACAAAAACAGTTTCAGTCAGAACATTAAGTAATTTTTTTATCATCAGCAAACATTTATCCCTACAAAATTTTGTAAAATTCTCAAGAAAAACAAAAACGTGAAACCATGGAATTTTCTTCCAGCAAAAATTACATCACATACAGTTAGTTCTCCCAAACAATAGTTTATAATACGAAATATAAAGACAAAGTTGTTTATATAGTCTGAAGATGTACTTAATGTACGAAAAGCTTAACAAATAAATACTTTTTAACATTCAAACTCGTTTTATTTTTTTCTTAATTAGTAAACTATGGCTGTTATTTTTACCGATAAAGACATCAGCTTTACAACAGCTTACAGTGAAGTCTGATTCTACAAAGATTTGTTCTTTCAGTATATATATTTCATGTGGTCTATTTCCCCAAAAGTTTACACAAAATTTCAAAAAACAGCATTTTGCAACACGAACAATATGAACTGACAACCATACCATCATCTCATAAATTTTTTTAACCCAAAGTCATAAACCCACGTATATAAATTTCCAATCAAATGTCTAAAAACCCTGTGAAAAAACCTGGCATTTTACATGTAGGCTGACAAAAGTTTAACAGGATGAGGAAACAAAACAATAAAAAATAACTTAACACACACACTTTAAATTCTATAAAATTCGTTCCACTTGTCATATTGTGGTCCCCTTGTAAAGTTTACAGGAAATGTGAAAAAATTATTCTCTATGGGCATAAAAATGTGTCACAGTATCCTAAAAGTTAAAGAAAGATTTTGTAGCTAGCTTGTTACATCATAATTCGTGTTCAAAAAAGCAGAGAAGTTTGACCTACTAAGGTAGCTATAAATACCTAAAAAAAGAGGAATAACAACAAAACTCATAGATTAGAGCTAGCTATATGGGATGGAGCCTTGAAGCTAACATTAGCTAGCTAGCTAACAAAACAGTACCTAAGACACTCAGTTAAATATACTTAAGCTGGGGAGACTTAGTTAAGTCTATAGCTAGCTATTTATGCTTAGTAAAACACATATAAAGGAAAACAATAGCAATTTAAAAATTATGACATTTGCAGTTAGTTCACCAAACCAAAACTTTCTATTTCGCTGGCACATTTGTTTGGTAGCTGGCTAACAGCTTTATGCAGCATTTTGAATTTTAGGACAAATACATTAGTTACGCACCAGGGGATACATTAATTATGCAAAAAAAAGTAAACAAATGCTAGCTTTTTTATAAAAAAACGCGGTAAAACATAAAACTTAAAGAATTTGAAGCTCCAATGGATTTTTTTTGAGAATGCGATTCTCCTTGACAATTTTAAGTGTGCTACATATAAAAACGGAACGTCTAAAAATATCAAAGTTCTTACTTTTTCTCAATTCCAATTCACTTGAAACTCTAGCATTCATTTTGTACTTCTAACTTTACTTTACTACTTCTAGCTCCACTCTTCACTTCCGAAGTAACTTATTGTGGCTTCCAATTCACTTTTCTACTTCTACTTCTACTTCTTCACTTGGTCTCTTTTTTCTATTTTATATATGCTTTTTTGAACTACTTTACATTTTGCACTTTTTTGAAGACGAAGGGGCCGTTCTTTTGTTGTTGTTTTGTGTGTCGATGTTAGCCCTGTTCCAAATTATATGCTTTTTTAATCCACTCCACTTCTTCACTTTGACTTTCCTTGCTCTTAATATCTGCACTTTTTTATGACTAAGGGATCGTCGAAAATAAGACATTCTTTATCCGCTTTTTTAGTTCGCCTTTTGTCGAGAACTTTGTCGAGAGATTTTTATGTTTGTTTGTATTTACGCCAAGGAAACTTTCTATTCGAATGCCGTCCCGTTCGAAAGTACGTATTTGAGCGAACAATATTGCTTATTTTCTATCACGTGGTTTCTAACGGTTGCGAGACAAATGTAAACAAAACAAAAAAACTCGACAAACTCGCGCATTCGGGTGGTAAAAAATATCGTCTTTGTAACAGTCACAGACAGACAGAACTGGCTTATTATTATTAGAGACTAGTCGATAAAGCCCGTGGAAAAATCCACTTAGGCAGGAGAACAATGGAAAAATAGGTTGTTTTAGACTTTTGCTGACGTCAGCGGTGCATATACAATAAGAAAATTGGTGAAATTTCGTTATTCTTTGCCTGTAATATGTAGAGGTTGAAACGCTGATCAAAATAATGTATAGGATCATATGTTTTCGACGAACGCCTAAGGAGATATAAGGGCTTAAAAATTTTGCTGACGTCAGCAAAGACCTACAAAAACACAAAAAAAAATTATTAGAAATTTTGATACCTGTTGCCGTTATCGTATAGATCTTGAAACGCTGATCAAGAAAATGTACATGATTATGTACTTTTGACAAACGGTTGCAGAGATATTGGGGTTTAAAGGTTTTTTGATGACGTCATCTACCCGTCTATTCCGAAACGGATTCGGGTACCCAGGTTTTGGAAACTTATGCAAATTGGTCCCAGGTGGTCCCTAGTTACGCACACGGTGAAAAATCACTGACGTCACCACCTCGTTTCCAAGTTATTTGGCCTCAAAGTTTTAGGTGCACTGTAATGGCTTCATTAATTTAATATAGATATCAACGTTAACGTAGTGTTCTTGACGTCGCGCCGTAACGTCAGAAAATTTAACATTTGAGACATACGTTTTTAGGCTACATCAAAGGAAAATGAACACATCCAGTTTGCCTGTCACAGACACACATACTCTCTGCATTATTATAAGAGACGATAAGTGAAGCAGGAAGATCTTGACCGTTTAGAAAGGAATGATATGAGAATGGTTAGGTGGATGTGTAACGCCAGTCTGAGAGACAGAAAGAGTTCAGATGAGCTAAGAAGCAGGCTAAGTATCCGTAGAATTAAAGATGTTATCAAGATAAGAAGATTGAATTGGCTGGGGCACTTGGAAAGAATGGAGGAGGATAATTGGGTAAGAAAGTGTAGAGACTTGATAGTTCCTGGGGCAAAGCCCAGAGGCAGACCGAGAAAGACTTACTTGGCAAGAGGTTATAAGGACAGAATTGATACAGAGGAAGTTGAGTTTAGATCTAACACAGTCTAGATCAGATTGGAAGAGGGTCATTAATATACCCCGTCCAACCCATGCTAGCATGGAAAACGGACGTTAAGCCGAGAATGATGATGATGATGATAAGGCCCGTGGAAAAATCCACTTAGGCAAAAGGCCATTAAAAAAATAAGTTGCTTTAGATGTTTTGCTGACGTAAGCAATGCATATAGAAAAAAAATGTTCTTAAAATCTTGCACAAAATGTCAAATGTCAAATCTTACACAAAATAAAAAAAGAACAGCTTGCAAGGTGCAAAATCTAGTTGATAAAAAGTTACAACAACGACACTCACAACATCGACACTCACAACACCAATACTCACAAAACCGACAGTAAGAACACCAACAGTCACAACACGGATAATAACAATGTCAGAAATAACGCATCTCAAATATGTACATCTTATAAGTGATTATGTTGAAAACCCTCAGTATTTTATCCTGAAATGTAAAAAAGTTGGCCAGCAAGAGTTAGCACAAATCAACAAAAATAAGTTCTTTACACATTTTAAATATTGTCTTTCCCTTAAAAGCTTATACAAAAATATGAAAAAGCCATAGTTTAGAAAACATTAAATGTAAATCTACAAAAATCAGTCATTTCAGTTGCATACCATTCTTTCCCACAAAAATTTACACAAAATGTAAAAATCAACCAGTTAAGAACACAAAAAATTTTCTTTTTTAGTATGATGATCCGTACTGCCCTTTACTAACAATTCTGAACCTAATGTCAAAAAATCAATAAGCAAAGAATAAACTTGAATTAAAAAAGATCATTATTTTGGAAACATTGTATACGGTTCGTAAACAAAAGTTTACACAAAATGTAAAACAGATTGGTTTTTGAGAAACACATCTAAATCAACAAAAATAATTTCATTCAGTATGTCGTATATTGCCATTACCATCAATCTTTCACAAAAAGGTTACGAAACACATCAAAATTTAGAAAAATCAGTCATTTCAGTGCATACAGTCATCACCCATTAGATTACAAAATCAGAAACAAAACAATAATAAATAACTTAACACACACACTTTAAATTCTATAAAATTCGTTCCACTTGTCATATTGCATGTGGTCCCCCTTGTAAAGTGCACAGGTAATGTGAAAAAAATTATAGATGAATTCCAGCGTGACGTCATTTGTTTACTTTTTAGCGGTAAGCTCCTTGGCTCTGGCTTTTGCGTGACAGGAAAAAAGATGCTAGGATTTGGTGAAGAAAGGTCTTTTACTGTGGATTTCTTCTAACGGGGACATCGTTGGGGTTATAAACTATTATCGAGTGTAGGTTGATGCCTTCTGATTTGAAGAAATGAAGTGATAATTACTTTGCTTCACCTAGCACCCCAATCTTTTTCCCTGCCACGCAAATTCCAAAGTCGAAACAGCTTACCACTGAAAATGTAAACAACGGAATTCATCTATACTCTATGGGCATAAAAATACATCCTACTATCTTGCAAAAGTTCAAGTCTTTGAAAGATTTTGTAGGTAGGTAGCTAGCTTGTTACATCATAATTCGTGCTCATAAAAGAAGAGAAATTTGGAAACTATAGCAGTCAGCTATAGATAATTTAAAAAGAGGAATAACAGCAGAAGTCGTAGGTTAGAGCTAGCCATGGGATGGGGAGCTGGACTTGGAGGCTAACATTAGCTAGCTAACAGCAGTAGCTAAGACACCCATTAAATATACTTAAACTGGGAACACTTACCTAAAACTAAAGCTAGCTATTTATGCTTAGTAAAACACATATAAAGAGAAGAACTAGTAATGTAAAATTAATAACATTACAGTTCAACAAACCAAAGTTTTCCGTTTGTTAGTCAGCCAACAGCTTTATGTAGCATTTTGAATTTTAGGACAATACATTAGTTACGCGCCAGGGTACATGAATTATGCAACAAAACGTAAACAAATATGGCTACATACGCGGTAAAATATGAAACTGTGGCTTTTCCTGGGAAATGCGAGTCAGCTTGCTCCACCGACATAAAAACCAAACGTCTAAAAATATCAAAGTTCTTACTATTTGTGATTTCAAATCCACTTTAAACTCTAGCCTTTGTTTTCTACTTCTAACTTTATTTTACATCTAGCTCCACTTCTCACTTCACTTTTCTACTTCTTCACTTGGTCTCTTTTCTTTTTTCTTTTTAAATATATAGCTATGCTTTTTTAAACGACTTTTTTTCCTTTTTTTCAAGGTAAAGGGATCGTTCTTCTGTGCTTTTTTTGGTGGCCTTTATTTTCTACTTCTAAATTGACTTTACTTCTAGCTCGACGAAGCTCCACTTTCACTTCCAACTTCACTTTTCTACTTCTTCACTTGGACTTTTTTCTTTTTAAATATACTTTTTTGAACTACTTATTTTACTTTTTTCAAGATCGTTCTTTTGTGGGTTTTTTTGGTGGCGAGAGGACACCATTTTTCGAAAGTTAGCCGTTAAATTTATTTCAGAAAATCAAATTGAGTCGTTTTCAACACGTGATGTAAACAAAGTAAACCCGCTAGCAAAATGGACATAATTTTTTCGGCGACTTCAAAGAGAATTTCGGCAAAATCAAAGGAAAATGACGATATCAACTTTGCCTGTCACAGACACACGGAACTGGCGTATTATTATATAGACTAGTCGATAAGGCCCGTGGAAAAATCCACTGAGGCAGGATAAAAATTTTGATGACGTCAGCAACCTATCCATTAAAGATTTAGAATCTTGTTTTCACGTTCCCTCTATTGTGTAGAGCTTAAAGCGCTGATCAGGAAAATGTATATGATCATGTGCTTTTGATATGAGCGGTTAATGAGATATAAGGAAGGGTTTAAAATTTTTTTTATAAATTTGTATACCTGTTGCCTTCATCGTATAGATCTTGAAACGCTGATGAAGAAAATGTATAGGATTATGTACTTTTGACAAACGGTTGCAGAGATATCAAGGTTTAAAGGTTTTTTGATGACGTCATCAACCCGTCCATTCCGAAACGGATTCGGCGACCCAGGTTTGGGAAACTTACCCAAATTGGTCCCAGATTGTCCCTAGTTACCCACGCGGTGAAAAAAATTTGACGTCACCACCTCGTTTCCAAGTTATTTGGCCTCAAAGTTTTAAGTGCATTGTAATGGCTTCACTAATCTTAATTAACTTTCCTTTGACGTCAATACTATTTTATCGGTAAAGTTTGTTAAATTACAGAACAATTTTATAGGCGATGTTTTATAGAATTTGTTAAAGAAAATTTTGAAGAATGTAATTCACTTTGCAAAAGTCACAGACAGACAGACGGAACTGGCGTATTATTATATAGACTAGTCTATAAATCCGGTGAAGAAATCCACTTAGGCAAAAGGTCAATAAAAAGAAAGTTGTTTTAGATGTTTTGCTGACGTCAGCAGTGCAGTGCAGATAAAAAAATTCGCGAAGTTTGTTTATTCTTTGTCTGTAATGTGTAGAGGTTGAAATGCTGGTTAAAATAATGTACAGGATCATATGTTCTCGACGAATGCCTAAGGAGATATCAGGGATTAAATATTTTGCTGACGTCAGCAAAGACCCGTCAAAACCTTAAAAATTTTTTTTAGAAATTTGTATACCTGTTGCCTTCATCGTATAGATCTTGAAACGCTGATCAAGAAAATGTATAGGATCATGCATCTTTGACAAATGGTTGCAGAGATATTAGGGTTTGAAGGTTTTTTGATGACGTCATCAACCCGCCCATTCCGAAACGGATTTGGGGACCCAGGTTTGGGAAAATTACCCAAATTGGTCCTAGGTGGTCCGCGGTGAAAAATCATTGACGTCACCACCTCGTTTCCAAGTTATTTGGCCTCAAAGTTTTAGGTGCACTGTAATGGCTTCATTAATTTAATATAGGATATTGACGTTAAAGTAGTGTTATTGACGTCGCGCCGTAACGTCATAAAATTTAACATTTGAGACATAATTTTTTCGGCGACTTCAAAGGAAATTTCGGCGACATCAAAGGAAAATGAGGATATCCACTATGACCGTCACATACACTTCGTATTATTATATAAGACTTTTGTGACTAAGGGATCGTCGAAAATAAGACATTTTTTAACCGCTTCTTCAGTTCGCCTTTTGTGTTGAGAACTTTGTCGAGACATTTTTACGTTTGTTTGTTTTTACGCAAACGGAACTTTTTATTCGAATGCCGTCCCGTTCGAAAGTACGTATTTGAACGAACCATACTGCTTATTTTCTATCACGTGGTTTCTAACGGTTGCGAGACAAATGTAAACAAAACAAAAAAACTCGAAAAACTCGCGCATTCGGGTGGTAAAAAATATCGTGTTTGCAAAAGTGACAGACCTATTTCCATATCCATTTGGTTCCGCGAAATATGCATGCGAAAATGCAGAATAACATGAAAACGAGATTAGTTATGAGCAAATTTCGGGATGCTGGTTGTTTACATGCAAGTTTGAAGAATGTATCAACAAAATGTTGACTTTTATAGCTTTTCTGGAAGTTTCACATAATAGTAGTTAACACAGTTATAAAGAGGGTTCTGGTAGTGGTAGTGTGACAATAAAGTTAAAATATTGCAGATTTTAAGAGCGTATCTTTTGGTGTATGTTAGCTAGCTAGGTTTAGCTACTTCTAAAATAAAACCCAGCCACGTTTTTAGAATGATGTGAATACATTTTTATTTTACTGTTTCCAAGTAAATTTAGAACGAAAACTCAATATACAGTTTACTAACGCTCAGTGGTACTTTATATTACTCTGATCATTTAAAAAAATTGAAATTAGCTTGCTGGTAGCTAAGCCAAATTAGCCAGCAGCTAAAAGCTACAACCCTGGAAAAACATATTGTGAATATCATTTTGAACTCTCCATTCCCCCAAAATTAATATTGAATATGCTTAACTGATGCTAACAGAAGTACTCCAGAAACCTGGAGTACTAAAAAAAAGTAACATTCACTTCAGCGAAAGGGGAGGGGGGCAGTAAAAAGATTTCATCGTCATGAATAATGAAAAGGCTGGATTTTCTTATAGCATTTTTACAAGTATTTTTTCCAGGGTTGTTGCTATAGCTAAGCTGTATGAGTAATCAACAAATCATTTTTCAACATTTTTTGCGTAAAATGATATTTAAAATTATTATTTTAAAACTATTGGCTGTTGTGATTATGTAACTGTCACACTCTATCTGTCACTACTATCTCTCTTACTGACTGTCAATAATCGTACATTTGTATCAAGCATTGTGATGGTTAACCTTAATACTTCAGTTTGTAAGTAATATGAATTGATAGGGCATAGAGCTTATCATAAATAAAGTCTTTTTTTTAAATGGCACCCTATTTTTTTAGGTTTTTTATCCAAGACAAAAGGAAAATAAAATAATATACTTTTTCTTATAAGAATGTCTGGATTTCAGCTGAACGAATTTTTGTCAAAATGTCAGTCTCAATGTTCTTAAAAACCAGGTCCTTATGTATTTTGTTTTCTTGCTTACATGAAATCTTGAAAACTAATCTTGCAGAATTGTTCAAATTGTTTATTTACTGAAAGTAATCTCGATGAAATTTTTCCAAGTGTCGATTTGTGAAAATATAAAACCAAACATTTTGTTTTTGACCTAACAAAAAAATTTCACATTATTTTCACTTATTAAAGTTAAAGTTCGACATGAAAGCATTTTGTGGACAAAATTTTACAGATTTTTTTTTTCTAGGCAGCACGTCAGTAACCATTTCGTGCTTTTTTCAAACAACAATTTTTAAATTGTTTTGTCAAATGATCCTCTCAAGGAAATTTTTTTTTTGACCAAGCAAAATCACTGGACAATTTCATTTGCCTGAAAAAACACCAAGATGGTAACTAATTAAAAATTAGTATATATCATCCCTTGTGTCAACTTATTTTTTGGAATTTTAAATAATTTTTTTACCAAATACAATTTACGATAGAGGCAAGAACATTCCAAGGAAAATTTAAAGTCCAACTTTCCCCACCAAGTCAAATTAGCATCCTAATTCTGAAATCACAAATGTGTAAAGTGCGAGTTATAAATACTTCCAAAACTACCCTCACTTGGAAAAAAAATAATCGAGGCACCCACAAAGTCAACTCAACTACTATTTTAAAACCACAGTCAGTAAGCCTGGCTAATGTTATTTTCACAGATGTTGTTTAAAAACAAGGTACACTCAATAACTGGAGACACAGGATATATACCAGCAACATCACCAATTTTGGTAAACAGCTTGAAATTTCACGTTTTTCTGGAATAAGTCAGCAGCCAGCCAACTAGCTACTTATATCATTTTCAAAGCTAGCTAATACCTAGCTCATTTAACACCAATAATAAATAAAAGCATTAGAACGGCCCAATGATACATGCTATTATCCCATATTATGACCAAATGTTAACAATCTGTATGACAAATTAATTTTGCAAGTAAACAAACCATATCTGCAATACTTTCGCTACAAACTAAAAATTTGCTCATAACTAATCTCGTTTTCATGTTATTCGGTAATTTGGTATGTATATTCCGCGGAACGAAAATGGATATGGAAATAGGTCTAAAAATGCTATTGTAGCGACGCATTACCTTAATAATTTGTTTGGAGATCATGTTTTTATTTCCTCCTTGTTTGATCATTCTATTAAAAAGTATGGAAGCTCGGGAAATAAAGTCTTCGACTAGTATCTGCCAATTCGTAAAAATTTGGAAAAGATTGGTCCATAAAAGGTAGATGATGGTATATTGCTTTTCCGATCTGGCATGCGTACTATATGGAATGGAAATTTATCTCTTTTGTCGAAGAGTTTATATATGAAAATGTTGTCTTTTATTTCAATATCTAAATCTAGAAATGTAGCTTTGGTTCCATGATGTGCGACTTTCAGGTGTAGTTCTGGAGGGTAAATGGTGTTGTGACATGTTAGGAAATCTTCTCCATTATTTAATGTACACAGATCATCAATAAATCGTCCTGTGTTGTTGTATTTATATGCTCTGGGAGAACCCTCAGAGATTAATTTTTGAACAAATTGTTTTTCATAGAAGTACAAGAACAGGTTGGCCCAAAAGGGGGCGGGGTCAATACCCATGGGGATGCCAATATCTTGTTTAAAGACGAGATTGCCGATGGTAAAGAAACATTTAGAGATCAAGAATGAAACAGGGTCTTTTAGACCCTGTTTGGTAAAAAAATGATTGCTTTTACAGTCGAAAACGAAATCAATTATCTGTGATAATACATGAATTAAAAGGTTTTGAGGTATGTTGGTATATAGAGTGCTGAAATCAAATGTGGAGATGTTTTTCGCGTTACCTCGAGTATTTATTTTATCAATTTTATCAATGGTAGGAAAAGAATTTTGAACAACTCAAAATTTATTAAACTGAGAATAAAAATAGCTTTTTTTATGAAAGCTTTCAACTTGAGCAAATATCAATTTAAATACCTTAGAAATTACATTAGTCAGAGGTTTCGTGCTACAGTGCTTGGAGGCTACAATAAAACGGAATGATGTAGGTGTTTTGTGCATCTTAGGAAGCCAATACATTATGGGTAGTGTACGTTGCTTATCCGTTACATCAAGACCGACTTTTTTGCATTGTTTGACATTCTCATTGATGATGTTCTCCTTGGTATCGTTAACCTGGGAGTATGTGTCACTTGCAACGGTTGTATGTATCCCTACTTCAGTTAGTAGACGTGATACGTAGAACTTTTTGCATACAAAGGCAAAGTTATTAACGGCCTTATCTATTGGAACAATTACATAGTGTTGCTGAAGATTTTTAAGGTAAGATAACACCTCAGGGTCTTGAAGGATATGTTTTCATTGGATGATATTTATTTTTAAGAAGTTCAATTTATTGTTTGACCGCCGTTAACACGCTTTCTTTCCATGCACTGAAATTAGATGCTTCCTTTTTTGTCTTATTAGCCATTTTATCTATGCAGGAATCAAGGGCAGTTTTAATTTCAGTTAAAGTTTTGGAAAAATTTATAGTGCGGGGCTCTCTAAAGTTTGGGCCCTTTGTCAAAAGTTTTCTAAGTTTTTTTTTTCCCCACTATTCTAAGGTCTCCTGTGATGACATGCTTATGATGAGGGTCACAAAAGGAAGAGGTGTGACAACTGCATGGTTTGCTGTTTGAACAAAAGGAAACTTCATATATTATATATATACTAGACTGGTATCCTGCCGTGCTTCACTAGTCTCGGTAGTAAAAACGGCGACAAAAAAAGGAGTCCATTTTAAAGTTCTACCGGCTAAAGCCGTAGAACAATAATATGAAACAACTTGAATTAATGCAAAAAGAAATACTATTCAAATTATATGACCTGCCAAAAACTACACCATATCTAGGTTTACTACATAAAATTGAGATATGGACTATTGAAATATATGTATTGTACAAGAAGCTTTTGTTTTTACACACTCTACTAACAGAATAGCCAAAAAAAGATTTTAATGCAACAAATTGACAGAGAAACACCAAATTGCTGGTTCTCTGAAATGAAGACAATAATAGGACGAAACAATATGGACATCATAATCCCACAAGTAACAACGATATCAAAATATGAATGGAAAAATAACATAAAATTTTTTCTAAACGATGAAATGATAAGGAAAATACAACAAAACAGTGGAACTAAAATGAGATTCATACAACCCAACAAATTAAAGGCAATGGAGTACGTAAACAAACTGAAAAGTGAAAACGTCATCGGCATAATAAAGTTAAGACTGAATATGGAATATGATAGATGTAAGAAATAATTTCAAAGTAACTAATGAAGATAAGACATGTCCACTATGTCGCAAAGCAGAAGACACCACGGAACATATATTTTCTTGCCCGAGAGGTTGAACTGTTTTAAATTTTTAGGCTAAAAATTTCATATGATAACTATTCTTAATTTGGTATTTTTGCAAACATCGGTAGATAATAGCTTATAATGAAAACAACGTGGCAGAAATTGTAACAAGAAGCCCTTAAAGCGGCTTAAAGATTTCCGCCATTAGCACTAATCTGAAAAAGTACTGAACTTTGAAGAGGACTGAGTAATATGGGGGAAAAAAATCATTGAATATTCTACTAAAATTTTAAAATTCAATTTTTTATTATTATTGAGTAACTGTAAATCATAGCTAACTTAACTTACATCTATAAGAACAATTTTAAAAGAAAAATAATAAACCTGAAAATTGATGAACAATAAAAACAAAATAAGAACAACGGCAAGGCTGAAAATTTATCTATTTTCTCTTTTTCTCTGAAAAAACAACTTGGAAAATATCTTTAAAGGTGGCAGCAAATTTTTTTTAAATCAGTTACGAAAGGTTATTTTCAGACTACATATTCTTATTTTTTCTTTTATGACACACGATTTTATAGCTACTAGTCGTTAGCCCGTGGAAAAATCCACGGGTTCGCCCGTCGCAGCTAAGCTACCATTTTGCGTGACAGACAGACGGACGGACGGACAGACGTATACGGGCATTATAATATAGATATATAAATTAAATTTCTTCTTTTATACCTCTTGTTCAAGTAGAGTGCTCAACATCCGTTTTTAAATGGGTAGAGCAATATTTATTTTTAATAAAAGAAAGAAGAACTTGTAAATCTCAAGACTCAGAGTTTCATGTATTTCTTTAACAATCGTCGAGTTTCATGTATTTCTTTAACAATCGTCAGTTGAGATATCTCAACTGACGATTGTTAAAGAAATACATGAAACTCTGAGATATATATTATGTGTGTCGGATTCAATAAAATACATGGTACTTTTGTACGACTTTAAGTTTCATGTTAGACAATCATCAGGTACAAGTTACCAAATATTTTGATAATATAGTTGTAAAAAACAATTATAACATATTGAGTAGTTTTTTTTTCGCAATAGTAAATATATATTAATACGACATGTTTAAAATATATGTATTTATTTAAAAACGAAGCTTTTCGTAAGTATACTTACATCATCACATAAAAACTTAAAACGTGTGCTTATAAGCACGTATATATACAAAAATTACATAGTTAAAAACATCGTCTAGGGGATACTAAAATCTATTTGTCATGAAAAATCATACTTTTTTAAGTTATGCCATTATGAAAAAATGTTAATATGCTAGAGTCTAATTGTTCATTTAAAGTTGGCTTCTGTATCCGTATAAAATATGCTTCAAGAATTTTTCTTTTAAGAAACCCCCGAGGCGCTCTTGAAATTATTTTCCACGTAAACGAGTGACCACTATATGCAACAACATGCATGGCTGGCTCTGACTTTCCTTTCATCGATTCATGCTCTCTCCAGCGGATTTCTGCGTTACGGGTTGTTTGGCCAATGTAATTCTCGCCGCACGAGCACACTCCTTCGTATATAACACAGGATGGATATTTGTTTCTTCTTTTAAAGGAAACAAAAATTTTACTTTCTTTGTTGACCATAATACAATAGAAATAAAACGGTTATCAGTAAACTCATTAAGTTTGTTAATAAATTTCTTAACATCTTTTTCATTTTGTGAACAAAATGGTAATGTGAAAAACAAATTTTTCTTTTCTTCAAATAACCAATCAGGAATAATGTCCACCTTCTTTTCGTTATTTTTGAAATTATCAATGACACTTGATATAAATCTGTAAGGGACATTTGCTTTCTTATATTTCTCTCGTATGTACTTTACTTCCTCTTCGAAGTTGCTAGAGATTTTTTGTGCTCTGTGAAGGTCTCCATTTACAGCATTTCTTTTATACCTTATCGGGCCTGCCGAATTCCAATGGGTAGCTAATTTATTTTCATTTTGATATACCATTGTTTCAAATGTATTACCTTTTCTAATAATGTGTGTATCAAGAAATTTCGTTGGGTTCTTCTCGACGGTCAATTTAATATTTGGGTGATAACTATTAACCCTATTATACCTGGGGGGGGGGCACAAAGTGCCCGCGGCCTTTTTGACTAGGCATAACTTTAGATACACATGTGATTAAATGCTAAAATTTTGTGACTATTCCTAACTTTTATTATGGCTTCTGATGAAAAAAAAAATTTTTGGAAAAATTTTGTACTTTGCTGGGGGTATTGCATTTTTTGGACGGGGGTAAATGTTTTGGAATTTTGAAAACCGTTGACATTCATGTAAGAATGTTATAAGATGTTGTATTGGGTATATAATTATTTATTACATGTATGTTGGTTACTAAGTGGTAACCAAGGTGTTGCTAAGGTGATATAGGGTTACTAGGGACAAAAAGCAGACCAGATTTGAAGGAAATATCGATCCAGCAAATTGACGTCATTTCGGATCCCAATGACGTCATTATATTGTTTTCCTTACCTCGATTATCTTTAAATGTCCTGTTCTACATATATGCCAAGTTTAATGACATGAGCATCAATATTTCTGGTAGAACGGGTCTTTTTATCTTTATCGTTAAAATAAGCATTTTTTTGGCCGAAATGACGTCATTTTTTATCCCAATGACGTCATTAAAATTACTTTCTTCATGTGAAACACATATTTTGGTATTCATTCCACAAATCTACCAAGAATCAAGGCCATATCATTAGTAACACGCGAGAAATTAAAACGTACTGAAAAATTGGGAAAATGACCATTTTTCACATGTGTGACGTCATTTCTAATCCCTATGACGTCATCAAATTATTTTTTTACCTGGAATGAGTATGTATTAAGACATTCTCCAACTGAGACAAGTTTCATCACTTTAGCACAAGTGGTTCAGGATTTATGGCCCGCGGGCATTTTGTGCCCCCCCCCCCCAGGGTTACAAGCGCCAAAAAAGCCCAGGTATAATAGGGTTAAGTGCTTCATATAATGAATCATGTTCATTTCTTTTCCTTTTAGTACATATGTCATCGACAAACCGTTTGTAAAAATTTGGTTTTATGGGTAACACTACGTCACATTCCATTTTATTCATGTATATTCCCGAGAATGTGACAGAAATGGGTCCTCCCATTGGGCAACTACTATTTGTCTAACCAGGCGACCATCTACAGTGAATATGCAGATGACAATCGGATAAGTAATTTTTTAAATATACTTTCCTTACAAATTGATTTCAAGGCTTTTTTGACATAAATTTGATGGCATATGTAGTTTATCGTATCCATTACAAGAATACTGGTAAAGAGTACTCCGACATCGTAAGATACCAATTCTTCGTCGTCATCAAGTGTAACGTTTCTTAATATATCTGGAAATAATAAACAATCATCAATAACATATTTGATAGAGGTTGTAGATATTTTGAAATAACTTTGGAGGTCTTCGTTTATTATGTGATCTATCTTGTTAATATAATCTAACTTTTTCATAACAACGGCACACCATTCTTTGTCTGCGTTAAGTACAACTATATCACTGTTACTCCTTAACTCTTTTAGACTGTTATAAGTGTTGTCTCTTGTGTTGTATACATTTCGAGAGAAAAGCGATGACCACGATAGTAGGTATTCATGGACGATCTCTTTATTTTCCGAAGAGATTGAATTGTTCACTGATTTGCTTAAGCATTCCAATTCGAGTGCTATGTTTCTCTTTATAAATCTATTTTTGTCGATAAAACAATGATTTAAACCATAACTTAAGGGCGTTGTGTCTAAATTATTCCTGATTGGTTATTTGGTCACTGAAATGGATAATTAAAACCCTTGTAAAACTAAAGAAAAAAGGGTACCTACGTCCAGTTGGCTAACTATTAACCCAACTAAAAACTTTGCTTTTCTGGTAGCTAGCTCTAACTATTCTATAGCTAGCTAGCTTGGTGACTAGACATGTGCAGATCAGCTAAAAAACACCAGCTAGCTAATCAAAATACAATAATTCTTACCTCAATTTAAAGTGCTTTTTGTCATAGTCCAAAGCGACCATAATTTTGCCAAGAAACGTAGAATATTAGAAGGTCGTATTAGTTGAAAAAGAAACGAAGCTTTCATATTGGCCTTACAGCTAATAACAAAGAAAATCCAAAAAAAGTATAAGAATGACCAGGGTCCGCGCAATTGTTTTAGCCTAAATATGACAACCTCGTACGTCCAGCCTAGCTGCGCTGTCTCTATATCTCCATCTCCCTCAAGGCGATTTTAAAGATTCCGCCTCGCGTAGCGTTCGGCGGAAATCAACAAATCCCAACAGTTTTTTAACTTTATCTAGATTTATTAAATAGCTTCAAATTGTTACACGCATTGAAAGATTACATCACTCACTCCCATTGTACGCAATCTAAAAGAAAAGAAAACATTTTCATATAGTGAAGTTTCCAGTGCCTTTAAGGGATGATATTTAGAGCTGACTTTCCAAACTACAAATATATATATATAATTTTGCCCTAAACAAAGATATAGCTGATACTTTTTTTATCACCATGTATTTCAGCATAAACAAGTATACAGTCATATTGCCATCCATGTAGTTGCGTGTGTACCAAGTAATATGAACTAATTAATGCATACAATTTTGACTCAAACACTGCCTTAAATAATGTTGAAGATCCTTTTTTGTCAGCTTACGTCGATTTTCAGGATTACTAATTATAAAGATTTCAAAGAAATTTGAATAATAGTTTCAATATTTCCGGATTTGGGAGATATGCAGCCTAAGAATTTGGCAAGCAGCATATAAAAGCTGAGTGCGTATCATTTCAATCCACCTTAGCCTGGGTTGCCTATAAAAAGATATGTATACTAGCATGAACATGAATAAATGCCACAAACAACAGCATCTAAAGAGATATGATATATAGAAACAATAATTAATAACACACAACTCTGTTTACTGTGAGGCTTTCTTTCGTTTGGGGTTCGTTCGTTCGATTCATATCGAAGAGGTTGTGGGTTTAATCCCCCATAATGTTTGTTGCTTATTGAACATAAAATAAAGGTTCTGTAGCTTAAATAAAAGCTGTTAACACTCTAGACTTGCCTTTGTTAGTGAGGCTAACCACATACAATATAAATCACTACTCTTTGTGGCCAAGCCAATGGAATTGAAAGCACTGTTTTTCATTTCATAAATAATTAAGGCATAAGTTCGGAAAAGTATAAAAGTAAAAACTAAACAATTTTGCAACTTTACTAATTTTTAGATGCAAAGTTCCAACCATACCAACAGTTTCCAAATCTGACAAAATCATTCTAAAAGTTTTTTTTTCAGGATTTGATTGATGCAAGGCCAAGGGAAATTAAACAAGAAAACCGTCCAGTTTGATCACACATTCGTATTGTACACATACTTTATACTTAAATATTGTATTGATTATGTTTATATATCTTGTATCTATGGCAACGTTCTTGTTTATATAGACCTGTTGTATAATTCTTATTTAACTTGAAAATGGGTGTATGACACCCGAAACGTCGTAAAATGTTGTTTTAATTTGTACACATACACATGGATGTCCAAGTTTTAACATAAAATATTGTCAATCGAATTTCTAATGTCTCATGTAAAAACAACAAGAACTGAAGCAGTTTGAACACTCACACAACACTATGATGATAAATAATTAAAATGTATTTATTAAAATATAAAATATACAATGATAAAATTTGGTATAAAATATTAAGGCACAAACTTAGAGAAAGAGATGATGATAAATTGAATCATATTAAAAGTTGTGACTATTTTTCGATAACTGAGATATGGCTGGAGAGCACACAACTCTGTATAGTAATGGACTAAGAGGACCATTGTCTTATATTTACGTTATATTTACTTTAGGATATTATCTTTGTTTTGTTTTATTTAGATCCAAACATTCTATACAATATACATTTAACTGATATGAATGATTTTTATCCATGCTTGGATCTTTTACGTTGATGGATTGAGTTTTATAAATGTTTTTCTGGTACTAGTTGGCTGATTATCTTCACATCAACACTACTGGCATATATGACTGTGTTATCTTGTCCAATACCTGATTGAGGCTTTCAAACGGAGGATGTCGAGCTACACCAACACCGAGAGCGCCAAGGTTGGAGCGACCAAAGTTAAATCTTAATGCCACCACTGAGGATTGGAATGCTTTCATGCGTAGATGGGACACGTTCCGTATTGGTTCTGGGATCTCAGATACGGCTGCACCTGCGCAACTCCTCGAATGTGCCCAGGACCAATTTGCAAACATCATCCTACGGGCTGACCCAGCTTTCACCACTGCTCCGATTGTCGATGCTTTAAAGACATTCAAATCCTTGGCCGTTGTACCAGTGGCTCTGGGAGTTCTCCGTGCTGACCTTGCTTCCATGCGTCAGGGTCCAGAGGAACCATTTCGCACTTTCGCAGCCCGCGTTCAAGGGAAAGCAGAGACGTGCGAATTTACAACAAACTTTGCTGGCACCTGCTCTGGCTGCAATGGAAACTATAATGGACAAGTTTACTATACCAATGAAGTGGTTAGAGATGTCCTTTTGAATGGGATATCAGACATTGATATACGAATTGAGGCACTAAGTGCAGATGGCATGCAGAACCGAGTCATCAATGAAGTTATTGCGTTTGTGGAAAGTAGGGAGATAGCACGAAATGCCAACCCGACATCTGGTATCTCCACCCTGTCTGCCTATCGTCGAAGCAGCAAACTTCACACTAGTGTATCCAAAGACTCTACTGGACAGAGACATCACCAACTTCATCTGATCGTGAGAAGATGGCACGGTGTCCAGATTGTTGTAAATCATTTCACTTATTTACCAAGAAATATCGTGGATGGAACAATAAGCCGCACGAGAGATGCGAGTCCTGTTGGAAAAAACAACGTGAAAATACACGAATGGCGGCTAACTCTATCAGCCTTGCTGTTGACCCTATTGGTCAACTGGCTGGTATCACTGAATTATCTTCCCATCAGATTTTTAGTAAAGGGCAGTGGCGCCGTGCTCAAATTGCGGACCATCCAAAAATTGACCTGGAGTTATCTCTGGACCACAATGCGTCACACTCAGTCGATGTAGTGGCAATTGCTGACACTGGTGCGTAATCCGACATTTGGTCTTTGGATCAGTTCATTGCTGCCGATTTTACTAAGAATGATCTTTCTCCTGTATCACTCAATCTGCAAGCAGCTAATCGCTCACCCATCAGAATTGACGGAGCCTTCCATGCGAGGCTTGCAGGGCATTCTTATGATGGAAAGAAGATACAATGCCGGACCATGATCTACGTGAGTCGAGATGTCAAATTCCTTTATTTGTCGTACAGTAGCATGCTGGAGCTAGGCATCATTCACTCAAATTTTCCGGGTATTGGAACATATACCACTGCATCACCCCCAACACAATACGATGAAGCTCACACGGTGGGTAACCCAATCACATCGGTGAGTAACCCAATCACATTGGTGGGGGATATCTGTGGTGCTTCAACAGATACTGGAGCCATTTGTGATTGCCCTCGAAGAACACCGGTTCCCGATCGACCATCATCTCTTCCATTCACTTGCAGCCCCGACATCAAAAATAAGATGAAAGAATGACTTTTCAAACGTTTCAGAAGTTCAACCTTCAATACATGCCCTCATCAGAGTCTTCCTGAGATGTCTGGTCCACCTGTTGAAATCCACCTTTGAGAAGGCACCAGACCAATAGCATGCCACAAAGCAGCATCAATTCCACTGCATTGGCAAGGGCAAGTACATGCTGACCTCCTACGCGACGAGGCCCTGGATGTAATTGAACGAGTACCCCTTGGCGAGCCCGTTGGGTGGTGCCATCGCATGGTTATCACCAGAAAACAGGATGGATCCCCGCGCTGGACTGTCGATCTCTCGCCACTTAATAAACATTGTAAACGAGAGACTCATAACTCAGAATCTCCTTTTCATCTCGCCCGTCGTATACCCTGCAACACCTGGAAAACCGTCACTGATGCGTGGAATGGCTTCCATAGCGTCCCGTTGCGTGTATCAGACAGAGAGTTAACAACTTTCATTACACCATTCGGTAGATGGCGTTATAAAAGAGCACCTCAGGGCTTCTTGTCCTCGGGAGACGGCTACAATCGTCGGTTTGATGCAATCCTCGCAGAATTCCCACGAAAGGAAAGAATAGTCGATGACACATTGCATTATGATGATGACCTCGAAACACATTGGTGGCGAACAATTGATTTCCTCTCGCTGGTAGGGAAAGCTGGAATCATTTTGAATCCCACGAAATTTCAATTCGCCCACCATGATGTTGAATTTGCGGGATTCCAAATAGCAGCAGACACTATCGACCCTCTCCCTAAATACTACAATGCCATACGAGACTTTCCAACAGCACTGTCAACCACTGACATCAGAAGCTGGTTTGGTTTGGTGAATCAAGTCACCAATTACGCACAAGTACGTGATTACATGGAACCCTTTCGGCCGTTCTTGTCTCCTCGTCATGCGTTCTCTTGGAATGAACAATTGGACGATGCCTTCAAGAGGTCGGAAACAGACATCATCGACTCAATAAAAAATGGTGTAGAGATTTTTGACATCACCCGACCCACTTGTCTTCGGCCAGACTATTCTACACGTGGTATCGGTTACTTCCTTCTTCAGAAACACTGTAACTGTGATTCTGACATTCCTGATTGTTGTACTGATGGTTGGCGAATTTCCCTAGCAGGTTCCCGATTTCTGACGCCGGCTGAACAGCGCTACGCTCCGATTGAAGGCTAGGCGTTGGCGGTGTCGTGGGGCCTTGAACAGACCAAGTACTTCACACTGGGATGCGATAACCTCACGGTTGTTACAGATCATAAGCCCCTGGTCAAGATCTTTGGTGACAGAACGTTGGATGAGATTACGAACAATCGTCTATTTCGACTTAAGCAAAGAACGCTTCCTTGGTGTTTCAACGTCAGTCACCTACCTGGTAATACCAACCATGCTGCAGATGCTGCATCACGCCACCCTTCACCTGCAGGAGAAACATTCCAGTTATCACACGCTGACAAATCTGAAGCAGTACTGGCTGCGGCGATACGCAGAGATACAGAGCACATGATGTCGATTACGTGGGAACGTCTCCAGACGGAGACTGGCAACGATCCAGGAATGGTAAGCCTTCTGCAATCCTTGCGCCAAGACTTCCCAGAAGATTCTCGTCATCTCCCATCAGTGGGCCCATTCTGGCAGTACCTTCATAGTTTATACGAATCGTTTGGTGTCTTGTTGTATAACGACCGAGTTGTTATACCACCTTCACTCCGTCAAACTGCGTTAGAGACTCTTCATTCAGCACATCAAGGGGCCACCACCATGTCGAATCGTGCCAAGTCGATCATTTTCTGGCCTGGAATGACCGACGATATAAAACGCACCAGAGCTACCTGTAGAGACTGTAACAACAATGCTCCATCGCAAGCCCCGTTACGTGCAACGCCTGCTACCCCACCATCAACACTATTCGAAGAAGTTTTTGCCGATTATTTCGATTGTGTAGGTCGTCATTACCTGGTCTACGTAATTACTTCTCGAGATTTGGAGTGCCGACCGAACTATCTAGCGATGGAGGACCTGAGTTCGTAGCACACTCCACAAAAGAATTCCTTCAACGTTGGGGTGTCGCCCATAGATTGTCGTCTTCTTACCATCCTCAATCAAATGGTCGAGCTGAGGTTGCGGTCAAGTTAACTAAGCGGCTTCTTCGATCAAATACAGGGCCGTCTGGTACGCTTGAGCTACGTAATACTCCGGATCTCGACTGTGATGTTTCACCAGCTGTCATTGCTTTTGGACGCCCAATCAGAGATGCATTCGCTTTCATCAACCGGCTCGATAAGTTTTCGAATGAGAACGTCCGGCCCATCTGGAGAGATGCCTGGAAAAAAGAGGAAGATGCACTACGCGAGCGGTTCCACAAGACTGCTGAAAGATTGAGCAAACATGCACGTAAGCTTCCAGACCTAGAGGTTGGAGATCGCTGTTACGTACAGAACCAAACTGGCAACTACCCCAAAAGATGGGATCGATCTGGGAAGATTGTTGAACATTTCGATCATGACAGCTACGCTGTCAAGGTTGACGGTACAGGTCGTGTTACTCGCCGGAACAGACGATTTTTGAGGAAATTCATTCCAGTAACACCCACCATCCAACGTTTGCCACAGCACCCGTATAACGTGCAACAGCCCCCGTATAACGCGCAACAGCCCATACCAACGATGTCTCCAAGCGCCTACAAGCAACCACGTCTGCTAAACCCAACGCCGACGACTCAACCTGCTCTGGAAGATACGAGATACGATGATAATTCTTGTCACATTCCACATACGGAGCGCCAACATGACGATATTCCACCTCCACAAGCTGAGCACCCTGAGCAAACGGTTACTATGGCTCCAAATGTGCATCATCCTACGGCGACCGACGCGACGTCACCTTGTCCTGCAAACCTTGCGAACAAGACACTTCACAGATCTCCGTCCACTGAGGCAACACGGCCACGGCGTCAACGACGATCGCCTTCGCGTTACGAACCGGAAACTGGCACATGGATTAATAAGTGATGACAATTCGTAACCCAACGAACTGAAGGGGGATGTTTATATTTACGATACAAATTCGAGTTACGAACTGAAGGGGGATGTATAGTAATGGACTAAGAGGACCATTGTCTTATATTTACGTTATATTTACTTTAGGATATTATCTTTGTTTTGTTTTATTTAGATCCAAACATTCTATACAATATACATTTAACTGATATGAATGATTTTTATCCAAACTCGAGTGAATTTCGAACATTATAACATTGTCAACATACAGTAAATCAAAACAATCATTTCAAGACAATGAACACCCTCATTTGATGCGAGATTTCTGGAAATTCGAATAGAATATATATCTACTGGTTTCATTATTTTGGGTATACTATATAAAGCTACACGATAATAAATAAATTAAAACATGGTCAAAATCTGCTGATGCAAGAAAAACAAGAAAGTAGTGTAAAGTTCGTGGGAGGTCTGATGGTAGTTTTGTAGTGTTAGAAGTAGGAGATGAAATAATATAGACGAATATTTCAGAGTCTTAACACAATGACTATCATATGTACAAGAGCGCCTGGTCATACTGACCAGGATATATAAGTCCCAAACCCTGCAAGTAGGACAGCTTAAGCACTCTGACCTTCTGGCAGTTGAAACAAGGAAGTTTTTAACTATCAACGCTTTTGTGCGAATGTTCATCGTAAGAGGTAGCAGCAGTACTTGCATATAGAGGGTGATGTCGCATTAAAAAAAACACTGTAAAGAATTTTTACTATAAAAAAAGATATCAATAATATTTTTTTTCTTTCAATAAATTATTTTCAAAAGCCATGAATAACAAAAGAATATACCCAATTGACTATACAGTATATAATAAAAACAGAGATACAACCAGTGGGTAAGCGAAAAAAATGATTCCTGTAAAACCAACTAGGCAAGTCCTGTTTGTACGATTCACATCATATTACTGCGATTTTAAGTAACAAATTTGCGAATGAGGAAAATAATATATCACTTAAGGGGAAGGGGAATTTATAAAAAGTAGCAGCCTGGATGTGATTCTCAAAAATCTTTACAAACATATTGGAATAGAAGTTGCGACAGGAAAAAAGTTAAAAACAGATATACCGTAAATGATGGAGTAAGTGCCTGGGGCGCTTATTTACAATGTTTATGTTTAGGGGGCGGGCTTATTTGGCAGGGGCGCTTATTTAAGCAGTTGCACTTATTAACTGTACCAAAATAAAAACAGGTAAAATGTGTCATTATATATATTTCTTTTTTTCACTTTTATATAACAAGAAGGCAGCAAATATCCTCTCAACTGAGCTTGGAAGGAATTAAAACAAAATATAGCCACTTTGAGCTGGTTATTGAGGAGATAGACTTGAAGGAAAGGCTCGTTAAAACACCACTTTTAAGATGAAACTTTACTTTTGTTTAGTAAAATACATTTAAACAAAAACTTTGCTTTTTTTATGCCTTGTTCCAAATAAGTGTCCCCTTCTGATAGCTGTGTGATGAAATATAAGCGCCCCCTTTGGCTATAGGGGGGGGGCGCTCATTCATGCAGGGGCGCTTATTCATGCAGGGGCGCTTATTGAAAAAAATGTCTCTTTGGGGAGAGCGCTTATCCCGGCAGGGGCGGTAATTTAGCAGGGGGTGCTTGTTTCGTCATTTGCGGTATACTTCAAATTTTAATCCAAAAAAATCCTCAAAAAAAGGAGCTGAAAGCTATTCTCATAAACCTTGATATTGAGATTATATAAACAATTAATATATGTATACATAAAATATTAGGCAACCATGTTGTTTTTCTTTCTTAATATTATTGCTGTAATTGTACTTTTTGAAAAATAAAAAATATATATCCTCTATCCATCCTTTTATTACTTGATTGTATAAACAAACAACTCCAGTGACGATCTGGTGATTCATTTCGCCACATGACTTCATGGTTTTTAGTCTAGATTTGCCAAAATACATGTAAACCAGGTGGACATTTCCCCAGGTTGAACAAAAAAGGAAACAGCTGAAACTCTGTGATGTGTTTTCACGATGTGAGATACACTGGCATTATTTCCAAAGTCTATTTTAATAATGATTTAATACGGATGTTATACGTTAGAGCTGTTTGTTCTTTTGTTCAGTATATACATAATTCTAGGTTCTATATACTAATAATATAAAAGCAGCTATCTCAAAGGCATCACAAATGCAAAACTCTGGACTTCATTGGCGATAGATTTGTGATGTAACCAACAATGTTGTTGTCTATAATAAAGTGAAACCTTGTGTTTACAATTATATTTGATTGATGTCAACACCGTGGGATGAAGAATCATCTGAAATGACAAATTTCAAAATGATTGCATCATCATAATGAAGATACAAAACCATTTGCAACACTGGTATAAACTTTAAAGATAAAATAATATAGAATAAAAAAATAGAATCAAAGTCTGCAGAAGGAACTTCAAAAATGCACCTAATTTAGCTAGCTATAAGTTCCTTAAATGATGCAATCCAAATGTTTTAACCTTCAAAATGATATGAAATCAATGTAAAACCATAGTTGAAAGACTAAGATAAATACATACAAGAAAATCCACAACAAGTAACCAGTAACCAGTGTATCACAACCAACACATGCGATAAGACTCATTATCGTAAATCTAGCCGTAAAAATATCAGCCAAACTTTTGTACGAAAAGCAAAAACAGCGCCTTTTGCGCAAAAATAAGTAAACGGCGCGCCATCATCGTTCCTGAAGTTGCGTTTCAAGGTTTCAAACACTAGCCACCTAGATGATAGATAGATGTGCATATTTTACATGGCTAGCCTCACAAATATCGAGGGATATACCCTGTCTATTATTTCCAGGAGGGGCCATGGCTTAGATGGAGAGTCCTAGAGTATTTAAGGCTCATTTTGAGCTACGCAGACCCAATTAGGGCCCGCGCTCTACTAGACAACTCCCGGCAACATCCAACGGCCCACACAGTGTGCCATCTTCCCAATTTCCCTCACATGGCTTGGGTTAACCCGGGGCTATGGTAACATTCACTCGCCCATGTTGAATCGCCGTCAAGAGGAATCGAACCCCGGTCTCCCGCACAGAGTACGAGAGCTATAACCACTAATCTACGGCGCCACTAAGATGTGAGTTAATAACTTGTACAGTAGGAATATGAAATAGGTTTGTCTTAAGCTAGATTTGACTACACTATAATAAATACAACATTATGAGCACTAGATGTTAAGGCATTCTTTTAAAAATCAATTTCGACCCGCTTTATAAATAAAATCATTGCCTCGGCTAGTTTTTCATGTAATCTCCCACATGAATTGACTCCGTGTGAAAAATTCACCAATGTGTTCATTTTTCGTTACCACCATGACAGACCGCAGCCCATACCAAATCACACATTTCTACGAATGTGTGAAATAAGTTTATTGTCCTAGACACATTTAAAAACACATGCTTCTCATCATTCTTTTTTTTTCAACCAACATTAATGCAATCACCCAGAGGGAATTATAATGTCTCTTGCCTGTGAATCATCTAGTTTGCCTAAATCAATGCGCAACACAAAGTATTAGAAGCTAAGTACACAAATACAAAAATATTACAAGTGCTGAACTTTGGCAGGCATATTTTGCAATCAGACCATTTTGAAAACTATGCTGAATCATGTCTTTTATTAAGTTCATCGCTATAGAATAGCACCGTGGATAGAAAGAGGATTCTGCGTTGGATGAATAAAATGACTGAAAAATGGTTTATCGTAAATAAAAGGTAATTTTTACACAAATAATTTTAAAAATAATGAACTTTTTTATGTGGGTGCTCAAACACATGTAAGCGCTGGACAAGAAACTGTGATGTATTCTCCCTTGGTCTAATATTCCTGAGAATATTCTAAAATTACAAGCAGTTTCGAGAATGCCCACACCTTTTAGAGGACGTGTGTGGTTGGGCATCCTTGGAGTTCTATTTAAATGACAGTTTCCATGTCGTTTTTAACCTTGTTTGCAGTTTAACAGCAGAAGATTTTCGGAAAATGAATTCTCTTTCTCCCTTGTAAAGCAAACAACACTGCTTTGTTTGACACTGCAGTTTGAAAATTAACACGGTATAGCAGCGATTTTTGTATAGAGTGTGGATTGAGATTCCAAAGTAAAACAATGATCTCCATTTCCGTCTGAAGACCAGGTAACCTGAAAAATTGAACTGAAAAACTTGCAACAACAAAAGTGCCTGCTATGATACGACTGCTGAAAAAGTGTTGCAGCTTATTCCCAGCGAATATAGAACATTTCATATGTATGAAACACTGATGAAATGGGTGTTAGAGCACACCCAAAACGTTGTCAAAACTGTAGTTTTTAATTTTGTACAACCATATTTCCATAACCTAATGAGATGGTATGCTAATATTGTGATTGCGAAACATTATGATATACCTCGCATCCACAAAAATCAGTGGTTAGAATCTGATAAAGTTTAACTGGCTCTTATTCACGAACATTGGATAAATATTCGGATGTGATGTGAAGACGATTTGAACACTGTTTCACAAAAGAAGTGTTAGTTTTATCTCTGCAGTCATCTCTTCCATATGTAGATGGAAAGCACCACATACCAGATTCGGTGTAAAAGCAATTCAACCAAAAAGCAATTGAACATATAAAAAGAGAAAATGGAGGTTAAACTAAACTATGGATATTGTCATACTGTATTGAAATTCACCCATCATCTCTCATCGTGCAAGATTGTCATACAAACAGGTGGAGATGGAATCCTCCAAAACCTATTATAATGACAGTTTAAGGATAATCCTTCAATAGATACCTTCGACTCCTCTAATGCTCCAGTCAGTTCTTCATGTTCATTGTTATCGTCAGAAAAAACGTTATCATCCCCATCACCATTATCATCAATATCCCTACTATCATTTTCAAATTCATCTGAAAAGACGAATGAGATGAGATATCAAGGAATGTATTCAAAATACACAACAGTCAATAAATTTTAACAGACTAAGAAATTGAACAAATAAAAAAATAAATGTCCTAACAGTGTAAAGTTTCTGAAATATTTGCAAAACTATTTATTTTATTGATTTCCGCCAGCGAAGGCGGAATCTTTAAAATCGCCTGAGGAGATAGATAGAGAGATAGAGAGATAGAGAGATAGAGAGATAGAGAGATAGAGAGATAGAGAGATAGAGAGATAGAGAGAT
This sequence comes from Hydractinia echinata, assembly GCA_030067915.1. NCBI lineage: Eukaryota > Metazoa > Cnidaria > Hydrozoa > Anthoathecata > Hydractiniidae > Hydractinia > Hydractinia echinata. The sequence goes on along the minus strand of JASGCC010000186.1, from coordinate 286,411 downwards.
AGAGAGATAGAGAGATAGAGAGATAGAGAGATAGAGAGATAGAGAGATAGAGAGATAGAGAGATAGAGAGATAGAGAGATAGAGAGATAGAGAGATAGAGAGATAGAGAGATAGAGAGATAGAGAGATAGAGAGATAGAGAGATAGAGAGATAGAGAGATAGAGAGATAGAGAGATAGAGAGATAAGAGATAGAGAGATAGAGAGATAGAGAGATAGAGAGATAGAGAGATAGAGAGATAGAGAGATAGAGAGATAGAGAGATAGAGAGATAAGAGAGATAGAGAAGATAGAGAGATAGAGAGATAGAGAGATAGAGAGATAGAGAGATAGAGAGATAGAGAGATAGAGAGATAGAGAGATAGAGAGATAGAGAGATAGAGAGATAGAGAGATAGAGAGATAGAGAGATAGAGAGATAGAGAGATAGAGAGATAGAGAGATAGAGAGATAGAGAGATAGAGAGATAGAGAGATAGAGAGATGGAGAGATAGAGAGATAGAGAGATAGAGAGATAGAGAGATAGAGAGATAGAGAGATAGAGAGATAGAGAGATAGAGAGATAGAGAGATAGAGAGATAGAGAGATAGAGAGATAGAGAGATAGAGAGATAGAGAGATAGAGAGATAGAGAGATAGAGAGATAGAGAGATAGAGAGATAGAGAGATAGAGAGATAGAGAGATAGAGAGATAGAGAGATAGAGAGATAGAGAGATAGAGAGATAGAGAGATAGAGAGATAGAGAGATAGAGAGATAGAGAGATAGAGAGATAGAGAGATAGAGAGATAGAGAGATAGAGAGATAGAGAGATAGAGAGATAGAGAAAGAGATAGAGAGATAGAGAGATAGAGAGATAGAGAGATAGAGAGATAGAGAGATAGAGAGATAGAGAGATAGAGAGATAGAGAGATAGAGAGATAGAGAGATAGAGAGATAGAGAGATAGAGAGATAGAGAGATAGAGAGATAGAGAGATAGAGAGATAGAGAGATAGAGAGATAGAGAGATAGAGAGATAGAGAGATAGAGAGATAGAGAGATAGAGAGATAGAGAGATAGAGAGATAGAGAGATAGAGAGATAGAGAGATAGAGAGATAGAGAGATAGAGAGATAGAGAGATAGAGAGATAGAGAGATAGAGAGATAGAGAGATAGAGAGATAGAGAGATAGAGAGATAGAGAGATAGAGAGATAGATAGATAGATAGATAGAGAGATAGAGAGATAGAGAGATAGAGAGATAGATAGAGAGATAGATAGATAGATAGATAGATAGATGGAGAGATAGAGAGATAGAGAGATAGAGAGAGAGATAGATAGAGAGATAGATAGATAGATAGATAGATAGATAGATAGATAGATAGATAGATAGATAGATAGATAGATAGATAGATAGATAGATAGATAGATAGATAGATAGATAGATAGATAGATAGATAGATAAGTGCTAACATTTTGTTGTTCGCCCCTTGCTGGTCTGGTTGGTCGTAGTAGCTTTATTGATGTAGCTTGGGAGCTAAACACTTCAGGTAAGAATTTTTTTATATATAAGTGAGAAAAGTGTGATGGCTAGCTAGCTATCTCAATTTTTGGTGCTGACTTGGATCTTCTTTTGATTGGTGCTGACATACCCCTTTTTATAGTCGTGAAGTTCTTAGCTATCGAGCTAGCTAGCCAGGGGCAAATTTAGCTATGGTGTACTGGTGCAAATACACCAGCAAAAATTAAGGTGTATCTCTGTGAGCCCTTTACTCTCTGATTTTTACGCCCATTATTAAAATGAACTAGAATAACGGCCGCCAGCGTCCGTCACGTATAAAACTGACTTTCGGGGTCGCGCCCCCCGCCGTTTGGGTTTGGTGATCCTGGTGATCCTGTTTTTGTGTCAATTTAGCCGAATGCGGCTGTTTCATCCTGCGAAATTTTTGATATCCTAATCGGTACCGGCTTCACTATTTACACCAGTTCAACTGGTGTAAGCTGCGCATTCTTCTGGGCAAAAAATATCTGTTGAAGCTGTTGTAGTCAAGATGGGACAAAACATAGGATCATTTGACACTCAGTTTTGCGAAAACGGCGTACTGATTCTCTAGCGTAATTTTTATTTTGCCGAAATACAATTTTGCTACACTAGAATTTAATTTCGAGGACCCATGCACATTCGGGAAAATTGCAAGAACTAATTGAGCATTTCAAATCACCTGCTCTGGTATATATTTTAGGAATTTTTAGGAAATGTGACAGGACTACGCGCTTTTTTTGTAAGAACAACTATAAGGACAGGACCCAAATATTTTTCAGATGAATAGGAACAAAACTGTTTTTACAACTAATAACTGGAGTCTGAATTTTGTTAGAAAATAAGCAGAATCTGAATTTTCTTGCACTTCGTTTTAAACTACCGTAAAGTTTCATAAGTGAGAACAAAGTAGGACTGAATTCGGAAGTTGTGTAGGCATTAAAACAACGCAAAAACAAATCAGACAAAAACGGGTGCAGAAAGCAATAAAACAAAATCTATCTTCTGGAAATTTTAACTGCGTGGGTTTTGAACATTTCTGAATACATTCTAACAATACAAAACATTTGAAATTAACTTCCATTTTTTGTAAACAAAAAACGTGAGTTTGAATCCAATCTTTTAAATCTAAAAATTTACAAAATAATAATGACAACATCATATAGGGTTTAATTTGTTTGTTTAATCACGTCTCGCACGTAGTTAGATTACATTCTTGTCTATACATTAAACTTCCAGCCTTCCGAGGTGTAGCTAGATGACCTAAAAAACAAAAAAAACTATAAGAACCCATAAGAAAACGACAAAAATTATTTCAAAACATCATCCATGTTACAGGCATAATCACATTGAAATTTTACAAGTTACAACAATCGGTTTTATACATAGGAGTGCACACACAAGGCCTAGTTTCATTCTAATAAAAATCAGTTTGTCTGACTTATTGCAAACAAAAAAACGTGTTTTTATGATAAGAAACATGATCATAAGAAACAACAGGTTGATATTACAAGAACTTTTAACTGTAACTTAATAAAAAACAAATTAATAAATCCACTGGTTTTCGCTGAAAAGTATTTTAAGGTTTACAATCCAATGTTCCTCTGACAAAATTTTCTTTCGCTTTCACAATTCCTTTTATAGGAGGAAAATTTGTCCATTAGTTTATTTACTGAGTAGTATGGGTGGCAAGTACCATTCTTCTTATAAATTTATTAATAAGTCTAGTATGTTTATTATTGCAAAAAATAATAAATGAACAAGGTTATTTATTTATTTTGTTCCAAAAATTCGAAATTTCAAAAATAACCCATGCCACAAAATAAAAAAAACTCAAGAAATTCAGCATTTGACAGTAATAATAATGCTTGCCAATTAATTTATTGAGTTATCTGTTTTGATTGTGAAACACCACATTAAGTGCATTTAATTATAATTTTGAAACTTTTGTTCAGGATCGATTTAATGGCTTGGTGTTGCTAAATATCCACAACGAGATGAAAATAAATTTAGATGACGTAATCGATATGCTGGCAATAAAATATCCAAAAAGACTTAAAATGTTAGATATCCTGAACGACGATTAAAAGTGTAACAGTCTTGATAAAAAAAAGGAATAAATCTTGTATATTATTATCTGTTGTTTAAATGTCGCCGTATATAAATTCCCTAAAAGTAATGAGGCATGACACCAAAATTTTTAAAAACAACATTTTAATTACTCAAGTTGTACAAAAAACATTCAAAAATATAATCTTCGTCAGCTAAAAAACTAAAATAACCACCTTACACCTACTTATCAAAGATGAGTGTGGGAGATGATTAAGCTATTTTAGCCGTTTGAGGGCGTTGGCTTCCAGGGCCCTGGACCCGTTGGGGGGCTCACAACGCCCCCCAAACCCAGTGAGAAAAAATCCTAAATCCGCCCCTGCTAGCAACATAAAATAGTGCTTTGATGAGAGTGCCTTTTTTCTTAAAGAGCCAGCAACAAAAAACCTTTGTCTTGCTTTGCGTAATATTTCCATGGCTGGACACCCAACTCTTGTTCTTATGGGGAAAAAGGGGCTACTTCTATCAGATCAAAAGATATAGCTATATTCGCACAGGATTTTTTTCATATTTTTTTGCAGAAAAGTTGTCGAAACGTGACAAAAGTTTATTGTTGCCTGCACCGAACAGTCAGTCAGGGTGAACTGATGATTAGCCTGTAACAGAATATACAGTTAGCTGATGCAGGGTAATTGATGCTACGCTTAAGGCGATGATACACGATCTAATTAATCGAATTCGATTTGTGTAAATAATAATGAGCATTAAAATAAAATCGAAACTTGACAGGTGATACACAAGAACAGATTTTTGATATTTTTCTTCATAGAGCGAAGTTGAACTCGCTGCTGTTGCAGTTATTATTTTAGCAACTAAATATTTAAGGTGGTTCCCCTAGAAAAAATTTCTAAATTTCAAGAATTGTCATTTAGCTGTTTTCTGACAGCAAATTCATCTTAGAATACCGTGGCAAGTAGTGCTTATGACAAATTTAGGTTTTTATTGCGCATTCTGCCACTTTTTCCAACCAACCGCAAATATAAGTGCATAGCAACGCCCATAGCAACCATTTTCGCATTTTTAGACAGCTTTCTTGCCCCTCCGTCGATGTTTAATTCCTTGCAATAGCTAGATGATACTTTAGGGCCTCCTAAGACAATATATGACACTTCTGAATATTAAATGTGGTGTTCCACAAGCATTCAGAAAGCTGTCTTAACGACGCACCCTCCGAAGTGAACTCGTCAGAGTTTACTTAAGGTCTTAGGTATTTGGTGCTTTTCAGGTCGAAATAGTGCTGGTCCGACTTTTAAAAAATCGAATTCGACAAGTCTGAAAATGCCGAAAGCATACAATTTTTACATGATACACGATTCAATTTGTCGAATTCGAATAATCGGATCGTGTATCACCGCCGTTAGTATAATTAGCCGTTAAAAACTTATTTGTGTTCTTTACAGCTAACTGCGTCTTTTCCATGTTTTTTCTTGAAATCAAAATAGTGTTGACGTTTAATAATACGGCATAGTGCTTGCTACAGTAAAATTATAACTCTCTTTGCCCAATCGTTTCTTGTTCCTTTTTTAATTGAAGCACAACTTTATGTGGATCTATATAAATATATAGATGGCTATGGGAAGATCAATAACGAAGAAAATTGTGGAAATTTAAGTTAAAAATATAACTATCGTATAAGTAGTTGTATGAGCGGCTAATTATACTGTACGCACTGTATGAGTATTTAATGCTCATTTTGAGCTACGCAGACCCAATTAGGGTCCGCGTTCTATCAGACAACTTCCTGCTACATCCAACAGCCCACACAGTGTGCCTTCTCCCAAATTTCCCTCACATGGCTTGGGTTAACTAAGCCATGTGAGATTATATTTATATACATAATATTTAGGCCACATGGCTTGGGTATTGCGCCAAGGGGAATCAAATCCCGTTCTCCTGCACATAATGCCAGAGTTATAACCACTAAGTTACCGTGCTATTGAGAACGGCTAACTATTCTGTTACTGGCTAATTATCAGTTCTCCTTGAGTGCCTAATTTGCTTGAAAATCTTTCCTGAACTCAACCAAAGTATCACAAAATATTTTTCTAAGATTTCTTAGAAAAGACTTGATTTTTAAAAATCTCACGAAAAGGACCATCGATTTATCAAATCCGCAAATTTATTAATTGTGTGTTTTACCCTTTTTTGTTTCAACTTGTTGAATTTAATTTGTCAATTTAACATTTTAGAAGTTAGATATGTTCAACTTTTTGCATTTGTCAAACAAAACAATGACCAATCAGTTTCCTCAAAATGAAAAATTTCAACTAATCAGACCCCCCGAAAAGAAATTCAAATTTGAGAATTCGAATCAAAAAAGGATAATAAACAATCAAATTTGTTGAATTTAATAAATCGATTTCGACAAAATACATCCTGTATTGTCCACAGGTTTCAAAATCATGTATCGCTTGCTTAATATGTTACTTGTTTAACAAAGATATAAAAAGCCAGCTTGATTAAATTTATATACATATATTTATATATATAATATACCTTGTGCATCACATGCCATTGATTTGTATCTTTTTAATAAATTCCCTCTTCAAATCAAATAGGCAAAGAGAGGTTAAAGTAAAATTGTATTCTTGTTTCCCATTTGTAACACGTACTTTCTTTTTCAGATCAGCTGTTATCAAACCATGCACCATCAGCATTTTTAAAAAATCTTCAACAAGAGAGTAGATTTTGAAGGCCTAAATGCTGAAATATTCAAATGCTAATATGTATTTGCTGAATTAATTAACAATGAACTACTTCATTCATTCAAATTGAGCTCGTTCAGAATTTATTATATTCGAATCGTCAAGTTTATATACATAACAAGATTTGTATTCTAGAATTTCAAGAATTTTCCTGATCAGTTTTAAAAATATCCAGTCAAAGTTTTAACTGTTATTTTAGAATACTTTATACAGCTATGCAAAATTTTTATTTTTTATTTATTGAGTTGTATTTTAACATTGCAGGTTAGTTACAATAATAATTGAGAATACTCAATGATTTGTTTACCCCATAATTCTCCGTTTTCAAGGTCTACTTTAAATTTTAAAATCTTTCAGGCTAATGGCGGAAATCTTCAAGCCGCAGGGCTTCTTGTTTTTCTTTTTCTTTTGAATCCTATTTTTTTTTTTTAATATTTATATATTAGAAATTTCTTTTAGCGTCAGCATAATGTATATATATTTTTAAAATTTTTATTAATCTCCTTTTTTAATTCTGGATGAAGAGCTAAGTATATTTGTATATGGATATACCAGAATATAGTCTTTTAATAATAATAATAATGGTTGTAGAACTACATATTACAAATGTGTGAATTTCAATTTCAGAAGTCTTTATTTTATATCTCCTACATAAAAACACCTCACCCTAGTCCCCAGGGTTTTTTGCCTTTTTGATATAAGAGAAGACGACGAAAAATACCTTGGTATCGTTCAGTGATTTTTGGCCAATATATGGCCAGATTATGCGAACGCGTCATAAGGAATACGTTAATTTATGCTATCAAAAAATGGCGGAACTTTAGCGGTTAGAAAATTTTTGTTCCAGCAACAGAAAACGTACTGACAGAAGATGACGGAAGGACGCGGGTGACTCCCATTGTGTCATCAATAAATCTTTGCCAAAGTCTAAATATACCGGAGCTGCAAAGAAGAAGAAAAATTGTATTGTCTCACGAGTAACAAAATAGGAAAAAGTTATCGTGGAAACTGTAATAAACGTCTTTAAAGGTTGAAAAAGAAGTTGTGCTGTTTTATGTGCAAGTTACATAGTACTTTCATATAGTTTAGCTAGCTAGCAAGTACTTCCTGAATAGAACTTTTGTTTGCTGAACTTAGATATGGAAAAAAACAAGGGAGTAAAGAGACGGGCAGAATAATTTCGGGATATATGTAGACAGCTTCAGATTATTAACAGCCTGCTTTAGATATATATTTGGGATGGAAACGAAGTATATACTTCTCTCTGTTCTCAAGATAAATCTTTGTTCGAGTTTTGGGTCATTAATTAGAAATGAAGTTTACAATATAGACCAAAAGCTTTTATGATTGGTATAATCATGGAGGTATACAAAAGTTTCCGAACAGGGAGTTAATTTTTTGAGAACTAATTTTTGAAACACTTTTAAATTTTTACGAGAACTGTTTAAAATATCTTGTTTTAAATACCTTCTTAATTTGAATACATTAACAAGTATGAGTCTATGTACTGAAAGGGATAAAGCTAAAAGTGAGCTATCAAAAATACTTCTCTTTCGAAACCATACTTTTTGCTAAAAATAAAATTGAAATAAAGACTTGAAACTTGGTTTGACATGTTTTTAAGTTAGTTTGAAAAAAAAATTGAGACACAAAATATTTTCACTATTATCATAGTTCCTGAGTTCCTGTATTAAACATTTTCAGGGACACCGATAAACAATTTTTGACAGTTATATCAATTTTGACAAAAGATGCATGTGCAAAAAACATTAAGAGCAATTTTCATGATTGAAATATGACAGAGTCTCAGTGTTATGTTAGGGTCTAAATAAAAAATTTGTGCCGTGTTTGAGTGGTGCAACCCAGTTTCATATTTGCTATTTTTTTGAACGCACTATCTCACAGATAGACAATAAAAAAATCTTCCAAAATTGTGTTGTAAAATTTTGTTGCAGGATGCATGAATACGGTTAAGGTAGTTATGAAATTCAAGGATTTCTCAGAGACAATAGACCATTCCCATTTCATAAGTTTAATAATTATTTTCTTTTCTTAAATAAATTCATCACTTGTAAGTTAAAATTTGATAAATTTTTGCAAATAGGGTCCCAAGAAATATACATATTTTAGGGATTTATTTTCCTGAATCTGATATCAAACAAATATTGCAAGTCTTTGGGAGAAATTTAATTGAGGTACAAAGAAACAAAGTTTCTAATCCTCTCTAAACTTGCAAATTTTACTATGAAAAAGTTAAGCTAGCTAGCTAATAGCTAAATGTAAACAAAATACCAAGCTAAAATATATAAAGCTAGCTGTCATCAACACGTCTACATTAGGTTTTTGATCACCTACTACGTGCTATTAAAAACCTTGTTAGCTAGCTACATACATACACTTGTTTTCTTATATCAGTAGCCTACTTTTTTATGCCGATATCTTCTCAACCTCGTTCCCAGGGCATTTTGCTTTGTTGATAAGTTGATAGCGGCGAAAAGGCTCTGGAACAGGCTGGTCACATGATCGCTTATAATTTATGATAATTATACCAAAAAAATAATTTATGAACAGTACTTGCCCTGCAAAAATCTATTTCTGCCCCGCGCGTGAGTTTCATGTAAACAAAAGTACAACAAATATGGCGGTCGATTTTTTATTTTGTGGAGTGGATAAAAATACTAGCTAAGGTTTAGCATCGACTTTAGAGAGGCTCGTTTTTGAGAAATATGTTAAAAAAAGATACCATTTTTAGTTCAACATGATAAAGCAAATACCTGAAAATCACAAAAATCAATTTTTTAATTTTATCGTTTTTATACATTTTCATATGCGTAGAAAAGGGTGGCATAGTTCGTTTTTTATGAAAAACCCCGGAAATTGCTCGATTTCGTTATCAAAAAATAAGTTGTAGTTTTCAAAAATCAAAAATTCTCCTTGGATACGGCCTTATCAACGTCTTTTCCTCTTGTTATTTGGCCTAAAACTTAGTTTTTTATACCAAACCCGGGGTTTCATTTTATTTTATGGACCTTGGGTTATCAGCAGGTGTTTCAAGGTATAGCTAAAAATGGAATAAAAGCGTGTTTGAAGAGTGTGTTGTTCTGGAGTATACTTAGTATACTAGTATACTTATTAAAACGGAGTCTTCTTGTTGTATAAATAAAGTGGGAAGCTTTTTATCTTGTTTATTATGTGTGCTGTACATTATTGTATATTTTAGTGATCAAAATAAACAAAAATGAATGAAAATAAGGGAAAACGTAGGTCAGCTTTACGACGGAAAGCCGGGGGAAAACGGTTGTTCAAAAAAAGATCTTACAAGGATAGAGGGAAGGCTCTAAAGCCTGTCGAATTGGAAGAGCAAGAGGAAACCACTGATTTCTCTGTTTCCTCAACACAACCACCATATATATCAACAGCTGCTAAAAAGCTCAGTAGTAGCATGACTGGAGATGATGAGACTACATCAAATTTCGAAGAATGCCATGATGATTTATTTCTTCTTTCAACTTACTTGCTCCTTGATAGTGACATTTTAAAGTCCATTATAGAATTGGTTGGAACATGTCCTAGTTGCAACCATAGGTCTATGCAAGTTAAAAGTGACAGATTGTTGAAACAGGGTTTGTCACTCTTGTTATATTTTGTTTGTGACTCCTGTGGATGGAGAGAGACATTTTATACAAGTAAACGTTCTAACCGAACAAATTCTGGTAAAGGAAACCAACCATTTGAAGTCAACATACGTGCTATAATTGCAATGAGGAAAATCGGAAAGGGATATAATTCAATTGCATGCATTACGTTAGCTTTGTCCGCGCAGTGTATTAACTTTCCATCCATACTAAACATTGATCTAGGCACGACAGCAAATTCATGTGTTCCAAAAATCTCTGGAAGTTGAATTTCAGTTCGAGCTCTGGAAGCAATTACAAATCTTGTCATTAACGACCTTTCTTCTTTCAACTGAATAACTATATCATGGAGTTTAACTTTTGTCTTCTTGGTCAGTGAAGCGAAGGTCTTCAAATTGTTTTTTTTAAACGATCTCAAACACTTTTAGGACCGATGATACAGTTCTGTATGAAATCATCGTACATCAGTTCACCTTCCTGCTTTTGATCCAGACATCTACTTCAACATCTTTCGGTAATATCGCTTTTGTTACTATGTTTATAACGTGATCTTGATCATCAAAGCTCAAATTATATTCATCTAATGTTAAAGGAAGCTTAATGACATTTTCTTTAAAACTGTTGCATATGGAAGTAGAACTGCATAGCTGTGTTGATTCATTTGCGCGATACGACTTAATGAACTTAACATCCCCAATTTGTTCCTCTATCAACTGTTTTGAATATTTTTTGTAGACATCCTTTAAAGAACGTTTCTCCATTCCATTTTCTACCAAAATACTTTTATAGGTCTCATGAATAGTGTTCATATTAAGAATTTCCCCTTGAGAAATGTTTGTACTCGACCAGGTTCAGGATTTCTATATCTGCTACTACCCGAGCTTTATGATCTACATCTATGAAATCTGTGCTTGCGTTCTTACCAGCCTCTCTCTGTAAGTGCACATAACATTTTAAATGATACAGCACATCATTTGCTACAGCGTCTGATGGATTACAGACTGAATTCAGCCGTTTTTCTACATCTTTTTTCTCAATTGATGATGCACATACAAATAGTCGTTGACCCATAGGAATCGTTGATACTTTATGCATTTCTCCTACTTTTTCTTGACATATGACACATGCCTTTCTGTCATATTCTATGTGCTGTGATGGCAACAAACGCTGTGACTCTAGATTTTTTGTAGTTAATATTCCTTTAGGTCGCCCAGATGATCTCCTACTCGTACTGGCATTTTTATCTCCAAGGATTTTTCATATCTCTGTCTACACCTGTCTCGTTTAGTCTTGTTTCCAACATCTGCATAACAAGAACGGTGATAAACACATTCGGGAGAAACGATATCTGCTGGGTTAACATCACGTATAGTTTCCCAAAATTCCCTAATGGTAGTATCGCCATATTCAATGCGATCTTTTGTATAACCATACACTTTCTGAAGGACTTCAAGCGATGGAGATGAAACTTTGTTGTCCACAGGTTGTAAGCAAACAAGACATTTAGAAATATCAAACTCCCATTTCCTCCTTTTAGGGGGGTGATCATCATCCATTTTTCCCTGCAGAAAAAAGCAACAAATAAATACTATTCTTTTAAACATTTTATACTAGTTTGGCTAAGTATAAATACCTTTCTGTTCTAAAGGTATGCGTTGATATGACAGACGTTGATGTGTCAAGAACTATGCCTTGAAATGCTAAAAAAGTTAAAAATAATATTAAACTTTGATGCGTTTTCTTAGCTTGCTGGAAACTTCAGGATTAATTATAATTTATGTTTTACAAAATGGATCCAACTTATCAAAAATTTTCAAAAAACAAAACAACCTGCGTCGTAATTGACTTGGCTTTGGTTGTTCATTAACCCCTCAATAAATAGTTGCATTGGTGTTATTTCTTCTCGCCAGATATCCAAATGACGATTTATCCTTGGTAAAAATATGTAATGTAAACAGAATAGATCCATGTCGCAGGAAGGGTCTAACATATCACAATCTTCCATATAGTAAAACAAATTGTAATACAGTTTCAGCACGCCAGTGAAAACGTCTCTCCAAAGACGTTCGATTCTCTGATTGTGTACACTCTTACCGCAAATCATACTTCCCCGACCTGGACCACGCAAGGGATGGTTTAACATGAACCATGCAACATCTACATTTTCACCGCCTTTGTCGGAACGGACACGTGAAGGAAGGCCGTACTTACGGATTGCGTCTGTAAAACACTGAAGAACTGTTGATGCTTTATTATTGTTCGAACATTTTAGGAATACTGGGACTCTACTAAATCCATCCACGACTATGTGCCATCTAAATAAGAAATAGTAATGGGTACATTGTGTTGGAAACATTAGGAAACTTTTAGTATTAATTGTACACATTGTACAACGGTGCTATACAAAAAAGGTATAAGTATATATACGTAGGTATATTCCCTGAAAACATACCGAATAAGTTTGTGGTTTCCATCTATGTGCCACAAGGACAACGGTGCTGGTACGTAATATTTACGTCGGTGAACTGGGGATTGTAACCACCTTTCAGTAACCCCAATAGGGTCAACTCTCCGGAGAGATTCTCTTGCTTTAGTTCTACTCACTCTTATTCCTTGTCTGGATAATTCACCCATGAGTCTCCTATATCCAATCTTAAGAAATTCAATACAAATACGTTGTACTTTATCGTCGAGTGATTGTTCGTCAACGTGACTGTAAAACATACGTTGGGCTAGTCCAAGTTCTGACATTCTTCTTCTGACTGTCCTTACAGAAACAGTTAACATGCGGGCAATGTCAACGCATGGAAACTGGTTGTCAAGCAAATAGAACAGCTGCTCGTAATTTATTTTTACCGTCGGTCTACCACGTTCTCCACATGTAAAAGGAACCTCGTAGCCAACTGTAAATTCGTTATTTTCAATACTGTCATCAACTAATCTATTTAAGGTGTTAATAACGCCGAGAGGGACATCATCACCCAAGTTGTCAAGGCTTATCATTTGTCGGCTAATTTGGTCTAGCAACCTGTGTGCAGTATGTTGTCATCTACAGGCTCTTCCAAGTCTCTGATAAAAGACAGAAGCAAACTACGTATTCCACTTACTGCTGCTTCCGCCGACATCATGGAATTACAGCAGCAGGAGGCATGGTTGTGTCCTGCATATGTCCCCTGCGCATTGATGACGTATTACGCAAAGCATTATTGACAAAAATATTCTTCCGTTTGCATAATACACGAAAAATGTTTGTGCTCAAAAGTTTTTTTCAAAAACATTTCAAAAAAAACAAATAACAAATAGTAACGAAAACAATAAATCTGCGACAAAAAATTTTTTACTGCACAAAAATAAAAATGAGTCTTTCGAAAATAAAAATTACACGGAAAATAATTTTGGCACGAATTGCTCTTCATAGACCTGCAGCTTTAACATTTTTAAATCAAATTTATAGGTTAAAAAATTTAAAGGCATATATAATCTATAAAATCTGCTAAACAAACTACTAAATCAGCAAAAACAAAATCTATAGATATATGCATCAGTTCATGTTAATGGTGGCAAGTTTTTCTGCAACTTCAAGCCAAAAAACCTTGTGGTTTACTGGTTGTAACATATGAGAAGGACTTTTCCTTTAATCATTTACAAATTTTTCCAGTTAGGATCTCCATCAAATTTGTCCTTTTTTTGACTCTAAAAAAATATATAATTGATCAAATAAGCCAACCTCGTCCCCAGGGCATCTTGTATCTTTTCTGACCCCGGGACGGCGATACAAACATGGCCTTGGAGGAGGCTGGTCCGATATGAAACCTGATTGGCGCGGATATGTCACATAATTATTGCGTCATACAAAACATTTTGGCGAGGCGGCGAGGCGGCGAGTCTGTGACCAACAGGAGGAAGCTGTTCGTATTAAAATGGCGGAGGAGCTGTATCAGTATCATGTTTTTTTCAAAGTGAAAAATTTAATAAAAAGCATTACTAAGCAATGAGAGTATAAAATAAGACATCATAAAGTAATACTGCTTACATGGAAATATTTCAATAGTAGCTATACCTAGCAAACTATCAAGGTAAGAACAAAGGAAAGAAACTCAACTTGTTTCCAAGTGGCCAGGTTTAATTTGTAGCTTTATGCAAAGAATGACGTTACATAAAATTACTAGCTGAGAGACCTAGTGCCGCCCATGTCCTTTATAGACAAAATAATTTTGCACAAAATATCGAAAATGTTTTTTTTACAAAATATATGTATATATCATTACATTTTAAATTATATCAGGTTGTTATTAGTGGGCATGTTTTATTACTTTGTATGCTTTGGTTACCATAAAAAATATAAAAAGCCAGTAGGTTAACCGTCGGAGCCATTTTATCATTGACTGCACATTTACCCGGCCTAATTCAAGAAAATTTAAAGTGCAATAACTTCGGTAAAAAAATAAAGTTATTGACTTGAAACTTGTTATGGAGTACTTATAGACCAATCCGATAAAAGATAATTTTACACGAGGCATAAAAAAATTACACAGCCATTTTCAGGAAGAGAAAAGGTAGGAAGATTTTCTTAAACTGATTCTTGCTAGGCCTTTTTTAACACACTATGAAGAAATTTCAGAAAATCGAACTCAATCAAATTTTAAGTCACACTTTGATTGAGCGCTCAATCTGGCATATGGTTAAATCCAGGATGTACTGAAGATAGTGGTAGATATTGAACCGCTCACCACTGTGATATATTATCTCAAGAGTTTTAATACTAATTATAAAGCAGTGAACATAACAAAAAAAAGTCTAAACTGAGTATATAGTATATATATAGCGTCCCATAACTTCAGTAAAAATTAAAATATTGACTTGAGATTTGGTATAATATGGTTTTAGATTGGTTTGATGAAGTTGAGCCAAAAAATAGTTCTATCATCATACTTTCTGAGTTTCAGAATTTAGCCCTTTTCAGAGACGCACGCCGATAAGCCATTTTTGACTAACATACAGGTTCAGAAAATTTTAAAAGCTATTCTAAACTCAGAAATAGGCCAGATAAGATTCAACCTAAAATTATGCCAGTGAACGAGAAATTTAGTTGCAAAGAATATCTTTTTACTGATATTATTTTTGTGATTGGATGCTCTTATGAGAGTACTGAATTAATCTTCACGGTTAGCTAGTTTGGCATTTTAAATATTTTCCAAGCAGAATGGTAAAAATAAATAGATGTATACACCAATTAAAAATCGTTTTTTGAACAGCCGCAGAATTTTGATGACTTTGTGGAACTAATTTTTGTCCAAAATCCCCCAAATAATTGCCTCAAAAAATTATTCCCCAAACATATTTTTCTTTTAAGGTAGCAATAATTTGCTGTTGGTAAAGTCGTATACCAATTCTTTCTAAAACTTTAAGGCAGTGATACATTGAATCGACAAAACAGATCACATGTGGACTTGTCGATTTTAATTTTCAAACCAGCATAATGCTTTTGATAAAATTTTTGGATTATTTATGTTTTAAACAAAAAAAACCTGTTTTTGTATATCTGTGTGTGCAATAAAATGTGAGCTTGTTGAGTAAAAAATAAAAAAGCTGTAAGGTGTTTTAAAAACATGTCATTAGGAAAAGAAAAAGCAGAATTTATCAGTAATGGGTGGCTTTTTGGAAATGTTGAGGCCACAAAATGTAAAAGCAAAAAAGACTTCTAAAGTAAATACTTTTTTGAAGCCTTTTTCACCTAATATAACTGAAAGCAGTGAGTCCACCATATACGAATTCAGTTTCAGTTAACTATTGTTTAAATAAATTTTTGTGCAAAAAAATAATAAAAAAGCAACTTTGGGATTCGTAGAGCAAAATCTTGGTCATCATATAAAAGCAGTAATGCAGACGCAGATATGAACTTACAGTAAATGAGAATTCTAAAGTTCAGTCAAAATGAATAAAAAGTGTAAATGTTAATATGAAGTTAAATTTCTGCCTAGCTACTTTCAGTCAGGCACCTAGAATGACACGTCCATTTGAAAATTATGTAGCCATATTTGCACCTTAGAGAACCAACGAAGTGCTATGGTCAGGTGGGCAAATCATTACCAATTTCCAAGTTTCGCCTACTAGCTACAAGTTTTGCAACCCAGTGCTTGCTAGCCCACCAATTCAGTAAAATACACATAACTAAATTGCTTGAATTTCTTCAAGTAAACAGCAGCCTAAATAACATGATTGTATATTTATACATTTAGAAAACAATCAAGGGCAATATGCGAGCAGTTGTGTGTTGCGTATGAGAGGAATCAAAACAAACTCGCCGCACGTATCTGTGACGTAAAACGCCGAGCTCGCATAGCTCTGCAAGGTTATATATAAAACTTTGGTTAATTGAGACAAATCTCATTAAATATTACGCACAGAAAAACTGTGTATTGGAGGGTCACGTGACGAGGCCTCCTCCAGGGCCATGTTCGTATCGCCGTCCCGGGGTCAGAAAAGATACAAGATGCCCTGGGGACGAAGTTGCAAATAAGCAACCCAAAAATGAAGTTATAGTGTAAGGATTAACCAGTCACATGCGGGTAAAACAGACAAAAATAATTTGTCAACAACTACTATAATGGGTCTATTCGAAAATGCGTACGTACTATAAATCGTCAATTTTATACTCCATTGTACGGTTTGCTTTCGACTTACCCCTTTCCCGAGCGTACAGATCACCCCTTCCCTAAAAATCAACTTAATGATTATTAACACGTTAATTGAAAAAAGGACAATTGGTAACTACGGCAGGTCTAAGGTGTTAAAGGGATTCCTGCCTCAAAAATGATTTTTTATAAGTTGTGGAGAATAAAAACTTTTTTTAAATCCTTTTTCGTTCTCAAATTATTCAAGATTTTAAATATTCAAATCCAGGATCTTATGATGTCATAAAAGTAAGTTTTAAAAATGCTGACATCACATTTCTGCACATAACTAAAGATGAGGCCATTCTTAAACTACAAAACTTTGCACATGCCAAGATATCATCAAGAGCATAAGTCCACACTGCTTAAAAGTTTTGATATTAATTAAATTTGTAAGATATCTCAAGTAATAATTTATGCTTACTACCTTATTACATCATCAATTATGATGTCATAAGGTCAGCTGGAAATCTTTGAAGCTTAATATCTTGGGAACGAAAGAAGATTTTTAAAAAATTCAAAAAACTTGATAAACAACTTTTTATTCTCAACAACATATAAAAAAATAATTTTTGAGGCAGGAATCCCTTTAAAGTTGAAATAACCACGCATTTTTTGCAAAGATACATAAAAAACACTGCCATAATTTTCTAAAGCGTAGATATGTAAGACCTTCAAAGACCCCCTTCTCCTTGTACACTTTGATACGTTTTTAGACTACCTCTCCGCCTCCTTTTTCTTTGAGGATGCTAGCTACATTACTTTTTGTGAACAACCCCATAAACCTTTGTTGCTGCAAAGCTAAATGGACGTTTGTCATGGTGGGTGGGTGTTTTCGTGAAGAACGCCAGGAGCAACTTTAGAATTTGTACAGAAAAATTTTGGTTATCATATAAAAGCTGCAAACGCAGTTACGCACTTTTAAAAGAACGAAAATCCCCAAACATCATATAAAAGCTGCAAACGCAAATATGCACTTCTAGCTACACAAAGAATGAGAATTTCCAAGTGGACTGGGTGAGTAAGTGTGAACTGTGTTGCAGTTTATATTTTATTAATTTTTTTTGTGTACATTTTCTAAGGTTTAGCCGAACGTCAATTGGACGTTTGGAAAAATGCGAGTGCTCTCTCTTCCCAAACCAAAACTTACACATTCTTTTTGCACAGCTGAAATTGAGGGGTGGCTACGTTACAGGACTTTACAGAACTTCACATAAAGAAAAACAATTAAAATACTGGATAGTTTGCAGCTACTTACATTACATAGACATATAGCTAGCTACCTCCAGGGTGTAGGCTTTAGCAGTGTTCAAATGATTATGATTAGTCCAGCATGGAAATTGATCTAGCTATAGCTATCAACATTATCAACAAAGTATTTTTCACAGCTATGTAATGCAAGAATGTATAAAGTAGTCATCATTAAAAGATTCTTCAAGATCACTGTCATCATCGCATCAGTGTCAGTTACACAGTGATACTCACTCAAACCGTTCTATGTTCGCCGCCATGACAGTTTGATGTCACAAACCTGGCCTTTAAGTACAGCTTCACAATTAATTTTTCTTAGGTTCTATTCGTTTATTTTAAAGTTTGTGCTACTTCGAAGCTGTACTACTTAAGTAGTTTGTTTACACGAAATCAAGTAGCACAGCACGAAACGCAAGATTTCGTTCAGCAAAAAAATCTTTTTTATTCACGCCTGGCGGACTAAGAGCCGCCCCTTATGGGGCGGCAATTAAAGAGACTATTCGAAAAATCCACGGGGTCGCCCGTCCTTTATATATCGCATTTCGTGTTTCCGTAACAAAAAGACAAACAGACGCACGACCAGACAGACGTAATACGGCTATTATTAAAGAGACTAGTCGGTAGCCCGTCGAAAAATCCACGGGTTCGCCTGTTCTTTTTATATCGCATGGCGTGCGTTTCGCTACTTGTGGTACCATTTTGCGTGACAGACAGACGCATACGGGTATTATAATATAGATAGTCGTTAACCCGTGGAAAAATCCACGGGGTCGCCCGTCCTTTATATACCGCATTTCGTATGTCTCGCTACTTGAGGTGCCATCTTGCGCAGAGACAGACAGACGACGGCTATTATTATCGAGATAGCTGGGAAACCCGGCGTCAAAACGCCGGGGTAAGCCACAAGTCAAGGTGTGACCCGGCGTTGAACAATAAGAGCCGTAAACTGTGTCACACAATCAGGTGGAGCGCTTTAGTACAGGTATGCAGTATGTCGTAAATCAAGTGCAGCGCATACACCATTGCAGTGTTGCGACTGTAACATATTTTAAAAAAAATAACTTTCCCGCAACAATAGCTGAAATAAAAACAGAGTTCTACAAACGGTTTTTACTCCGTCATAACAAAAACAATCGGTCAATATTATTTTATTTTGCAGAATAAGTTTCGGCGTAAATTCAAAATTATTTGTGCAACCAGGTTGAACGCCTAGTACAGGCAAACAGCACCACCGGTGGAACAATTAATAGTAGTCGTAAACTGTTGCACACGATCAGGTGAAGCGCTTTAGTACTGGTATATATATACAGTATGTCGTAAATCAAAAGAAGCGCATACACCATTATAGTGTTGCGACTGTAACATATTTTTTCAAAAAATAATTTTCCCGCAACGTTAGATGAAATAAAAACAGAATTAAAACCGTTGTTACCCCGCCATAGCAACAACAGTTGGTCAATATTATTTTATTTTGCGGAATAAGATTTTGTGAAAGTTAAATAATTAATCGTGACACCGGACTGATCGCTTAGTTCAGTTAAACAGTGTTGTACAGGCGTATAGGGATAATACCCTTTCTCGTTTACTTTCTCGCTGACTCTGTTTAAATAAAAACACAAGAAACAGTCCATTGCTAACACAGGGCTGAGTGGTTAGTCCAAGTAAGCAGTGTTGCACATTCGTACAGACGTTATTCCCAAGAAAGTTTAAAATTAATTGTTATAGTGGGCTAACAACCCCTTAGTACAGGTCATCGCACATGCGCATAGGCGTAACAGCTTTTTTAAAAAAAACAGTCTGTTGTTAACACTGGGCTAAGCGCTTAGCCCAGTGTTAACAACAGACTGTTTAACTGCGCTCAGTTAAACAGAGTTGAACAGGCGTATAGGCGTAATACCTTTTTTCCAAAAAATACTTTATTGCAACTTTGGTTTAAATAAAAACACAGGGAACAGCCTATCGTTACCCGTCCAGCTAAAACAATCGCTCAGCCATTTTAAAGAGGGTGCCGATAAGCCGCAAACGCCCACATATATAAGGGCGAGTTCGGGCGACTTTTCGAATTAAATTGGCGGTTGTCGTCCGAAACCGCCCGCACTTTCCCGAACTCGCCCGAACTCGCCCGGAACATTCCCGAAATGCAATTCCTTGTAACATACCATGCGGACGATAGTTGGAAGAAGGCGCTTGAAGATAAAGGGAGTTAATAAAGTTTATATATAAGTTATTTATCAAGTAAATCTTATTATAAACTATCAAAAACAGTTCTTTTAGGAACTTCGCTATCACATAGTAAGTTTATTTTAATTTTTATAATTTTTTGAATCATTAGTGTCTGTTTTTCTTTTCTTTTTCGGGCATTGTTCGGGTCTATGCGGGTTTTTTCGGGCGTATACTTGAATTTTTTTCAAAACGCCGTACTCGCCCGAAAACACCCGCACTTTTTACGGCGTATGCGGCTTATCGGCACCCACGTCCATTTTATTTGCAGAAAAAGTTTTCAGGAAAATGTGTAAAAGATGTAGCTACCTAGCTAACTGCATTTAGCATAAGAATTATTGCTTAAGAATATTGTTGTAACCAAACTGCATTTTATACTTTCACTTTTTAAGGAGCTAGCAATTTTTAAGGAGCTAGCTAAATAGCCACAGCTTCAACATAAAAATAAATGTTGGCTAGGATAAAAAGCTCTAATAACAAACAGAATAAGAAAAAGTGAGGCTCTAGCTAGCTAGCTAACCTTCAAAATCTTCGTTCCTAGCCAAAAATCCTAAAACTGGTGCGTTTAAGATCTGTATGAGGCTAAAAAACGTGACAATATATTTATCCTAACATTGAAAACAAACAGAAAACAAATATTACAAAAATGTAAAGATTTTAGAAGATAAAAAAGTCAAACAAACCTCATAGCCTGACCATACACGACCATTTTTAAAATCAAAATGGCCTTCGTTCATTCAGCCGCGAAATTCTTGGATTGTTTTTTTAAGAATCAAAATGGCCTTCGTTCATTCAACCGCGAAAATATACTTCTGGTCGCGAAAATCTTGGATTGTTTTCTAAAGAATCAGGCGTCGTGATTGGTATACTACGTGCGGGCGGTCAAACAAAGTCGGTAAAAATATATCGCATTTGGTATTGGTGCGTAATTTACAAAATTTCGTGTTTCCGTAACGGGACCCGGCTTTCGCGGACACACAGACAGACGACGGCTATTATTAAAGAGATATACTTACTTGTGCATGTTTTTTGTCTTTATATTACTAATTACTATTCTATAAAAGATCAACAGATTATATGTAGCAGGTTGAGTTCAATGAATAGGAGACATACATATAGTCATACATAGAATAATATTAGTGAGTTTCTACATCATTCTGTATGACCATTGCAACACACAAGACAAATTTATTTTTGAAAATCAGAATTTATGACGTCACTATGAGGCGACCAAGTTTTGTATTTCTTTAATTTCTGATTCAAGACTAAACAACATGCTTTCTACCTAGAAATATTACAATAACTTTCCATAACAGCACTATTTATCAAGAGAAACATGACATTTAGATGGTCCCCAAACGCCAAAATTGGTCATTTCTATAAAAAATAGATCTGGTCTGTAAATTATACCTAAAATTGATATAAAAAATTGGATTAAGGTGAATTTGGTCCTTCATAGAATTGTTAAGAAGAATCTAAAAACAGATTGCTTCTAACAAAGAAATCCAGCGAGATTCTATATAACTACAATTGCCCCCACACTATTGTATTTTCCTTTGATTTTCGATTTTTTTATGTGGATAATTTTTTTTTCAAAGGCATAAGGTCACCTTATGACAAATTTAGCATTTGAATTGAGTTTTCATTGACATTAATATCTATGCTAGTTTAAAGTCATCATAAATAATGTTTTTGACATAACAGCGTCATAGTTACACTAAATCTGGCTTAAAGAAATGATTTGTAATTGAAAAAATATGTTTTTGAAACTTTAGGTCGATTTTTCTAACATATGCGTTTTTCAAACGCTGCGGTCAATAACCTTTTGTCACGTTTACTAATTTATCTCAAATTTTCAGTAAATGTTTATCCATATAAAAGACAGGTACTGGTTGATTTTGGATATGTTATGACTTTTCTTTTGGGAGTTATGGACCAACATATTTTGAAATTTGGGCAAATTTTGTACCCTAAAACTCAAATGTCCATAAATAGACACCAATTAGTACTTTTGTTTTTAATTTCAATCAGCACCTGTCTTTCTATGATGTAAATGAGTAGTAAAAATTTGAGGAAGATATCTTTTATTATTCTTGAGTTATTGACTGCAGCGTATATAGTACTTTTTCGGTCCCGATGGACCAAAAAACATGATCCAAATTAAATTTTGTATTTTTTACTTTCCCATTGTGTTTTATACAAGTAATGGTACACTCAGTCAAAAAATGAAGGCACACAGGGCAGAAAATCAGATTTTAGCATTTCAGGTATAGGACCACCTTAAATTGATATATATATGCGGTGTTTGTCTTTCCCTGCAGAACTGCTGGTAGTTTGCTAGCTAGAGCGTATACCGTCTAAATTACGTGAACATCTAACTAATAGCTAGTAGCCACATATATCGATGTTGTTAAAGTCATTACCCTACTTGGGTACAAAACTCAATGTTGTTAGTCAATGTTTGAGTTTTTTTTTTTAAATATTTTGATGACAAGCTGGCTGTGTTCTCCTTAAATCTTATGTGGGCAAATTAGTTAATTATCTGTCACATTTCTAAGAAACATTTTGGTGGCTGAAAATTTTGCAGCTGACTTTCATCGTGACGTGTGTTGTTTATAATTCCTAAACCTCTTACGCAAATCGGCAGGCAAAAAATGCAGGCGGTAAGCCGTGTGCCAGTCCATTCCAAACTTTTTTTCCAGGTAGAGACATATTTTGAAAATGAAATTAAAATATATATATAACTTGCATATAGTTTAGGTTTAGAACACAAACAGTACAAAAGTTTTTAACCATAATTTGACTTTCTTCACCTAAGGCATTTTTTTGCCTGCCGATTTTCTGATGTTTTTGGCCATGCACAAGAATCTTTAAAAAATGTAAACATTGGAACTCATGTATATAAGTAGGTAAATATGATGAGCTTATTTGATATATTTAACCAGGCCCATGGAATTTACATTAAGTGAGGCACTTAAATGTAACCTGTATTGTGCTTTTTTGGCACTGCCTTTTAAAGGGAACCCAAGGTATAAAATGATGTTGGACTTATATTACAGAGCTTAAAAAGTTGGTTAACAAGTCTTTTTAAATTTGTTAAAAAGCTCTTTTCGTTCTCAAGATATTCACATTTAAAGAATTCCAATTTTAATTATGTTGCATAAATTATGATGTCATATTTAAGTAATAGCAATTTTTGACATTTTCTGTCATCAATAAGGTTAAGCCTGTTAAAGGATGTGCATTCAAACTTTATGAATGCATAGATATTATTAAGGTGAATTGATTAACATAAAATGTTTGCCAAAATGACAATTGTTTGCTCGTCCCAGGCCTCCTAATTTTTTTTCAATGGCCAAATAACTCAGGTTCTGCAATTGGTTTGCAATAAAATTTTCTGGGTAGGCTTGTATAGGTCTATATGTTTGCTCACAAAATTTGATTGCAAACCGAAGAGCAGATCCCAAGTTATGGGGTCGTCAGCAAGAAATTAAGAGGCCTGGGACGAGCAAACGAATGCCATTTTGGCAAAAAAAAATTATGGTAATCAATCCACCTTTATAATATCTATTCATTAATAAAGTTTGAATGCACATCCCTTAACAGGTCTAAAAGTATTGATGACAGAAAATGTCAAAAATTGCTGTTACGACATCATATGACATCATAATTTATGCAGCATAATTAAATTTGAAATTCTTTGAATGTGAATATCTTGAGAACAAGAAGAGCTTTTAAAAAATTTAAAAAGATTTGTTAACCAACTTTTTAAGCTCTGTAATATAAGTCCAACATCATTTTATACCTTGGGTTCCCTTTAAATGAAGAAAGCTCTTACAAATTCGTCATATCACAAATTTTATTCCTATTCACCTATATACTTAAGGGTAGATATAAAAAATGATTTTGTATTAGCTATACTTTCTAGGTTTCAGAATTTGAGCAATTTAAATGAGGCTGATAAGGATTTTGTAACAAAACTTCTAAATCTGGACCAAATATGAACAAACAAGTAAGGTTTTTGAACACATTAATTCTTCTAAGGCCAATAAAAGTCCAATTTTTATTTTAGGCCAGTGCTTGATTATGCTCCACCAGCATATTTTCACATATCGTCGTGGCCAAGTACAAATGGCATTTTTGGAATTAATACCCTGCACGTATATAATAAACCAGCTTTAACTTAACCCATTATTTATATCGTTTAATGATATCAAATATTGTCCCTTTTACAAAATAAGATTTTGCAAAATCTGATCTGCAAAAAAAGGTTTCTTGTCTTGGTGGCAGTCTATATATATATAATTAAGAACAACATGGCAAATGTTTACATTTTAGAACTGGTAGAAATAGAGTTTTTATTCTCGGGTCTCGGTTATGACCATTTTAAAAGAAAAAACAAAAAACTTTTGGAGAAAATGATTTACACATTTGTTATATTTTTAATTTTATAAGAGTTTGACTGTAATATTCAACTGTAGTGAACTATTTTCAATGCAGTTGATTTGTGTAATAATTATAAAACATTAAATGCTTTGCTATTAATAGGGGCAGTTTACTTAGAGTATAAATTGTTAAAAATGCAAGATTCCATAAATTTTGATGCTGAATTTAAATGTTTGTCATTTTGGTTGAAAATGATCAGAAAGTGTCAAGCATGTTAACCCGGATCCGAGATTAATCCATAAATTTAGCACTACAACCTGTCATTCTTAGTTTTGATTTTAAAAATAGGAAAATTTGCTGTGCATATTTAGAAAAATTTGTGTACAACTAGAGTACCCAGATCTTCTCCTACAATTTCTAACGTGTTCTTAACAAAATCACCCACCTGGAAAATAATAGCCATTTAATATGTCCTTTATAAATATGTGGTAGATAAAGCTGTCTCAGGATGCAGGGGCGGATTTAGACTTCGGCCACTTCGGCACTCGCCTAAGGAGAAATTTTGCCAATGAGAAAATCATGTGTATCTAAATGTAGAAATTGATTTAAAGCAACGCATAATTTTTATTATAAGCGTTTAATAAGATTCCTTTGCGCCCAGGATATCCGAGGTAATATTCTTATCTCCACTCAGGAGTGTTTGCCGAGGCTCGACTCTCCTTCGATGTGCTTTGCCGAAGTACTATGGTTCTTACGGTAGTCGAACTACATTTTGCCGCATTTCGCTGACTTTGTTTCTCTCGATTCCTTTGTTTTCTGCCGTAAAAACAGTCGACTTCGGCGGCCGCCGAGGTGTGAACTTTTGAACTCTCTTAAACAAAAGAAAAACAAAAGAATTATGACGTCGAGAAAAATCTCGCCGAGGTGTGGACTTTTGGACTCTGGTTAAAACAAAAGAATTTGTGACGTAAAAAGAATCTCGCCGAAGTGTGGACTTTTGGACTCTCTTTAACAAGAAGTCGTCGAAATTTACGGTGAAAGAAAGATTGATATTAGGGGATGGATGCGTAGGAATAATTTACTCTTCCTATTGTTATTGCCTCGCGGTAGCCGGTCTGTTTAATGGGTTCGGCCAACTTCGGCCAACTGCAATTCCGAAGTTTGCTTCCAATACAACTACTGAAAGAAGGCTAAAGGAATTGGTTTTGTATTGACTTGCAGCAAGTAAATGGAAGTTTTGAATATATGATCACGGAATGAAGTTGAGCAATGTTGCTAAGAAGAAACATTACTGGAAAACGTTTATTCTCTGTGTCGCCTGTGATTGCAAAAAAGCTGTTTGACAGAAAAGGAGACTTTGACTTAACAAAAATAATAGCTTTAACTCACTGACTACGCTTTCAGGTACATCTGTTTACTTTTAATTCCATTAATCTTAGAGTAAGATAAACAATTGCTTTCTATTGCTGTGCTAGCAAGTGTGAACATGAAACTGTTTATAGTTTCACTTTCAACAAATTTGAAAAAGCCTGTGTCATATTCAAAAGAGCTTTGTGTTATCTTGGGTTTCTTTTTTATTTAAGTAACAAGACATTTTATAACAACACAATAAATCTAATAGCTAGCCAGCTGGTTACTTTTTGTAGCTGGTAAAGGTGTAATGTATAACAATTTGTTGACTTCATAACAACTTTATATGTTTACTTTTGTAGATTCAAAGCTTCTGGCAATAAACACTTTCCAAACGATTTTTTAACATGCCACAAGGCCAAGGAAGAGAACACTAGTTTTGGGAGGAAGACTTTGACAAGACTTGATGATGTTTCG
Source organism: Hydractinia echinata (assembly GCA_030067915.1). Taxonomy (NCBI): domain Eukaryota; kingdom Metazoa; phylum Cnidaria; class Hydrozoa; order Anthoathecata; family Hydractiniidae; genus Hydractinia; species Hydractinia echinata. Next base: position 260,090 of record JASGCC010000186.1, on the reverse strand, counting down.
GTTTAAAATCTCTATCCTCGTATCGAAATAATTCCTGGAAATGGTGCTAATTATATATATACAATTCGAATAAGAAAAAGGCATGGTTTTATTTAATGGGTGAAATGACGAAAGTTTTTCATATTTTTACTAAAGAAGTTGTCATGCTGATAGACATGGCAAATGTTTGTGGTTCTACCAACATGGCGAAAATGACTTAGCATATATACTTATTACAACCCTATCCAGATGGACACAAAAATGTGTAATAATGTAGTTAACGATATCTATTCTTAAATGATTTTGTTTTGTTAAAAATTTCAACTATTTATAGTAATTATCGCATAACAGCTAAAAGGTATTTTCAAGTTTGATTCAACATTTTGAAAGTCTGAGCCAGAAATGGTTACCGAAAAATAAAAACAGTGTTTTTCTTGCTATTAGGCTAATAGGGCTAAATATTTTTTGACTGAATGTTGTGTTGTTGTGTTGTAAGTTTGTTTTTTTAATTAGCTATTGCTGCATAAAAATCCAAATTTTAAGTAGCTGCCTTTACCTGTACAAAATCTTGATATATTCTTGCCATTTTTATTTTATTGTATTTATCTCTTGTTGTTTATGTTGTTGTTACTATGATCTAATAATACAAATAAAGCCTGTTTACATATGCATTTTTGTGTTGTTGTTTTTTGCTTATTTTTCTTTTAGGCCTCCTTTTTCATGTTATTAAATTTTTGAATAGATTAAATATGAAAAGTTTTTATTAGTAATAATATACCGTTTTGCATTACCGAATTATAAGAATTATGTATGTCTTTTTTACTGAACCTAGTTTCCAAAAATTTATTGTCTCAATATTAGCCAAAAGCTATTACATTCATAACTTGCAAAAACAAGCCTGTAAATATTTTTTTCTGGATGTGGAAGAAAGAAGAAGTTTTGCTGGCTAGCTAATTTTAGCCTTAATTCTTCTGAAAACATTATTTGGCTTTCATTTAAGAATTTTATGATTGTTTTTTTTTTCAAATAACATGTAAGAAATGGGCTTGTAAAGGTCCTGCCTGCTGCATTTTGGAGTGCTGAAATAGGTAAATAAGCTAAAGCTTCCCAGACCCCACTTGGGGGGCTTACAGCGCCCCCCAAGACCCCCATCTGATTTAACACGCGCAATTTTTGCTACGCAAAAATTGCGCGTTGGCTTCGCTTCGCTTCGCAAATCCGCCTAAGGAGAAAAAAATCCTGTATCCGCCCCTGGGATGTCACGTTAGCTAGCTAGGCAGCTACCTTATATAGTACACAGCTATGGTGGCCGAGAACTGCCACACGAAAAAACTCTGTTTAATTGCGTTTTTAATTGATTCATTTATTTATAAATTTATTTAATTTCTGTTTTTTGTTTTTCATTAACTTTTATTTTACTTCTACTTTCAATTTAATTTATTTTTAATTTGCTTTTTCTATTTTAATTTATTTTACTTTTAAAAAAATTCAACTTTATTATACTTTTATTTTATTTCTACTTTCAATTTAATTTGCTTTTTCTATTTAAATTTATTTCACTTCGCATAAAAAATCAGCAGCTTTATTTTGTTTGTATTTTATTTTTAATTTAATTTTAATTTAAACTTGTTTTGCATTTACTTTTAAGTTTCTAATTTAAAAAAATAAATTGAATTTAAAAAATTAAATTTAAAATCTGGCTTGGCCGAGAGGTGCCATAGTATACCATAATGCAATTCGAACACCTGGTTTCTATATTGTCATAAGGACATGTAGTGTTAGACATCTTGTTGCTTTATTGTCATTAGCAGGTACACCTGGTTTCTATATTGTCATAAGCTCCAGTATATTAGACACGGACGTAGTCCCTTACCTTACTTAGACGCTATTTCAAGAGTGGCGTGGTTTGGATTAAGGGTCTGTACAAAAGAATAGTCTAAATGACGTATCGGTTAATGTATTTTGCATATAACAACACACAATACAAACATTTCACCACCGTAGTTTTTCTATAACGTATTTGTAAGCTTCGCTGAATTCCTTCGCTTCAAAATCAAGAGGATCTTTCAAATACGTTTGTAGCGATGTTCTTTCTTCAATGGTCAGTAAATCAATTTCACGTCATCAAGACCTGATTGCATCCATGACTTCTTCAATTTGAGCAATGTCAAATTCGACAGTTTTCATGTTTGGTGACCAGGACATCGCATTTTACAAAAATAATGTTTAAAGATGTTAAGTGATGGAGTGTTTTGGCGCTATGCGGAAAAATTAAAAACATGCTTTTTAAATGTTTTCAATCGTAACTTTTTCGTACTCATAGGAGACTAATTCCTGCGGACCCATCCTTAAATATTTTTGCTCCTTCCCTTGCACGTCACTCGTTAGTCTTTGCACTACAATTTCTTGCCTATCCAAAATTTATTTAATTTTATTTCAAAACTTGTCCTTTCCAGCTGACGTGGTTGGTTTTGTTCTCTTTGCAGCAACGGCTTTTCGGAAAGCTTTAAAATCAGTCATTCTAAATAAAAGAAGCATAAAAATTTTCATAATATAGTAGAAACCGGTGTTTTGAAAAAAGGGTTTTACACTGTTAAGAAAGAATTTTCCGCGACTCCCATGGGTAGTTTTTGCCGACATACACAAGACAATGGGCAGGTTAATTGCGTCTCTATATAAAACAAACAGATGTTAGTAGAAAGATTAAAACCTGTAATAGCAGCTGAAAAGGGCAATAGGAAACCAGTTCCTTTGTTATAAAAGATCTCATTCATTTGTACGATAGCGTCTTTTATAACTATCTTTTAATTACTCACTTTACTTTATTTTGATATATTTCGCGAAAAAAAAATTGCTATCCAAATTATAGTTTTGCCGTAAAGAGAAGAATTTTTAACTCATGATTAATACACGGTTTTCCATATAAAATGAGAGGAAAACTAAGAACAATTTAAGAACATTTTGAGACTTCAAATTGAAAAAGTTAAGAACATTTGAACATTCACAATGTTCTCGTTCTAAATGTTTGACCAATGTGAAAAAGAGGGAATCTGAACCTTTATTCACCAAGCAACCTGGTGCTTACCCAAACTACGCATTTCAATACATTGTCATAAAATAGATTTACCTGGATTGTTTCTTCTTTTTGTTACCTCTTGCTTCTCGAGTTAATATTTTGAATTAGCTTCTCCGTGCGCACGTGTTGTAAACTTTACTACTGGGAGGGTTTCTATCCCCTTTTAAAATGTTTTCACTTGCGCACGTGTTAATGTAGTCGAAATGCATTGTGGTATACTATGGCAGCTCTCGGCCAAGCGACAAATCGATTTTAAAATATTTAAAATAAAAGCGTTTTTAAAAAAAGAAAAAAAAGGTAAAAGTAAAGTTTCAGTTGTTGATTTTGTTGATGAAGAGGAGATTGAAGCAACAAATGGCTCACCGGTGAGTAGGTAGTACCCTAAAAAATGTATAAACTCCCATGCTCTAAGGAATGCGGTTTTGGTGTTGTGCTTTTGTTTTTATGAAGTTATAAGATCCTTTTCATTCTCTTCAGGTGGAAGAGGCTGAAGTGGAATTGCCCTGCTGCGCGTCTCCTACCATAGTTCCTCTCCGCCGGAATACGCCATCGCCACCGTTGTCAACCACAACAGATTCCGAAAGCGAAAATCAATCTGCTTCAGAAACAGGCACTTCTGATCTTTCAAATCAGTCAGATGATGAACCTGGAGATGTAAAGGGTGCACCAAGGCAGGGTGATGTGAACCCAGTAGGAGCTAGCAGAGTGCGCAAAGGACGCGGTGCTGGTCGTAGACGGGGCGTTGGTCGTGGACGCGGTGCTGGTCGTGGACGCGGTGCTGGTTGTGGACGCGGTGCTGGTCGTGGACGCGGTGCTGGTTGTGGACGCGGCGTTAGACGTGGACGAGGTAGAGCAAGGAACCAAAATGGAATTGATCAAGTTGATTGGAGACCAGAAATTGAGTACACAAACCCTGATGCTGATGAACCATTTCTCGAATCAGTTGGTCCGACACACGAAACTCATTTTGCTTCAACTCCTTTAGAATTATTTCAATTGCTTTTCCCTGAGGAGCTTCTGTAAAAAATAGTTGACCAATCAAATCTGTATTATCATCAATCTAGAGATCAGAATAAACATGTAAGTAATGATGTTTCCATGCCTGAAATGAAAGCATTCTTGGGAATAGTTCTTGCAATGGGTATTGTTGATTTGCCGAAGTTCCACGATTACTGGTCCTGCAACGATTCGCAGTGCCTTGGTTTGCATGCATTATGCCAAGAGATAGGTTTTTCTTTATCCTCAGATATTTGCACCTGTCAGACAGAACAAAAGAACCAGCCCGAGACAACCCAGCATTCAAGCTTTACACAGTCGGCTGTTTCTCGGAGATAGCAAACAACAATTTTTTGAAGTATTATACACCTGGGCAGTGTTTAACTGTTGATGAACAAATGATTGGAACCAGGTGCAGAATCAGCTTTATTCAATACATGCCCAAAAAAACAAAGAAATTTGGTATCAAATTGTGAGTGCTATGTGAGGCAGTAACCGGGTATTGTTTGAAATTTCAAATATATACGGGGAAACCAGAAGGCGGTCAAGAGAAAGGTCTTGCGCACAGGGTGGTTCTTGACCTTATGGATCCTTTTCTTGACCTAAATCACCATTTATACTTTGATAACTTTTACTCAACAGTAAAGCTTTTTCAGGATCTTGAGGCAAGAAACACATGTGCCTGCGGAACGATCAGACGAGATCGCGGGCGCTTTCCGCCAGAATTTCAACAAGCCAACCTAGAACGAGGTGAATCAGCCTATCTACGATCGGTAAATTTGATCGCTGTCCACTGGAAAGACAAACGAAATGTGTATTGTCTTTCTACCATTCACGGTACAGGTGAATCAGTTGTACAAAGGAAAGCAGGAGATGACATCACCAAGCCGGAGATAGTAATTCGGTATAACAATTACATGAATGGCGTTGACCGGTGCGACCAATATTTAGCGAGCTATACGTTTTGCCGCAAAACCATCAAATGGTGGAAGAAAATTTTCATCAGAGTGTTTGAGCTGTCAGTAATCAATGCCATGATTCTCTACCACCTAAACTATCCTGAGAAAGAAGCCAAATACCAGTCACAGAAAAAGTTTCGCCTTGAGCTCGTCCATCAACTTGTGCAGCCGCTGCTTGACGTAAAAGCAGAACGTAACGTTTACGGAATGCCCGGGCTGCAAGGCAAACATTTTCCAGAAAGCAAACACCCTGAAAGAAAGTGTTATGTAGTGTGTGGTTACAAGAAGAAAAGAAATGGAAAAATTTCTTATACAAAAACATATAACTATTGCGTCAAATGCGAAAAGTTTCTCTGTAAAAATTGCTTTGCGGGGTACCACACCAAATGTAATCCCAAAATATAGGTTTTTACTTTTATTTCCTTGTATGTATAACATTCCAGATGACATTTTAGAGTTAAAACTCAATGTAAAATAGGTTATTTATGTTAGTATTTTGATTTGTTCCATGAAAGTTGATTTCTGAGGTACCAAAATTTGATTTTACCGGCGTTTACATTTTGACTCATAAAAATTGAAATAGACATGATAATTCCGTTCTGTAAAATTTCTGTGAGAGCCAACATAATTGCCCTACACTCTATGGAGTTTTAAACGATTTCTCAGTATAGTTTTTTCTCTATATTGTGTCAAAGTTGAAAAATATTTTTTTTGCCATTTTTTTCGGCATTTTTTTTGGAATTTGATCTTTGACCGAGGCTACCATTTTGAATTTTAAAATTATTTTTTTTGATGTTCAAAAACTTCAATATATTTGCTTTCAAAATATATATATATAGTTATATGGAGGTATTTAGAGTATTTATATGAGGTTATTACATTTAAAAAATTGATGTACCAAAAACTGAAAAACGTTAAAATTTAATGCCGTACCCAAAGAGTTAAAAGTAAAATGAATTGAAATAAAAAACAAAAAGCAGAAATTAAATAAATTTAAAAATAAATAAATGAATTAAAAACGCAATTAAACAGAGTTTTTTCGTGTGGCAGTTCTCGGCCACCATACACAGCCCAGCGAGCTAGCTAGCTAGCTAGCTAGCTAGAGCTCATGAATTTTAATAGAAACAAACTTTCAAAACAGTTTCTAAATTAAAAGCCTTTCGCCAATATTGAACAATCAAGCTAAGCCAGATTAGTAGACTTTTCGTCAGTAATATTCTGGTAATTTTGCTTTTATCGACAAAATAGTTTCTTTAACGTTGTGTCTTTTTTCGCCCGCCATCTCTAAATCTTGCTTGTAAGGCGAGCGGAAAATTTGCATCTCATTATCTTTGGAATTTCAAAAATGCCCAGTATATCTGGGCATTTTTGTGTCACGTGACCAGCCTGTTCCAGGGTCATTGTTGGCCACTCCGTAATAACGGCTCAGGGGCCACAAGACTCTGGGGACGAGGTTGATATCTTCTTTCTTAATGTACAACGCGACACCATGAACTAGTCAGTGATATTTTTATAAATCTAGCAAAGTAAAACCAAACGGTTTTTGCGGAGCTAAAGGCCGGCTTCCAATTAGCCCGCCTGGTCCGAGCGGACGGAGCGAACTACGGCGCGCATGCCCAGAATAAATTTACGCCATCCGCCGGAGGACTTCCTTGGTCCGCCAACGAAGTTGAAATATATTCAACTTTCTTTGCGGACGTAGCGAACTCTTGCGCAATAATTTTATTTTGACCAATCAGAACACACAGACAGTTCAGTCAATCAATCAAATATATTTCATTCATGCCCCAGCAGCAGTTCAAAACAAATAAAAAATGAATACAAGCGGATATAAACACAAATTATGGTACTTTATGAGAACCTTGCCGGATTTTAGTCACCATCTCAAGCTAGTGGATGACATCATGAAATTTAAACTGATCCCTGCTATCACTGGTGGTATGGTACTGACTGAAGACATGTGGAGCCTTTTCTCATTACCGCCAAGTATGGGCGGTATGGGTATACAGATTTTTGAGCAACAGTCAAGTATCGAATTCTCCAACTCGATCAAAGTTACTGAACAACTCACTGGTTTAATTGTAAACCAGGAAAGGAGATCAATCATCGACGCAGAAGCATAATCAAAGATCAAAGCGGGAATCAAAAGTTTAAAAAGCGAACGAAATAACACGAGAAAGGCAGAGTTAACGAGTCAAATGTCTGATGAAGACAGACGATTAAACGAAATAATCTCAGAGAAAGGTACTTCGTCATGGCTTACATCATTACCCATTCATGAAGAGGGTTACAGTTTTGACAAGAACAGCTTTTGGGATCTTATCGAGATACGGTACGGAAATCAACTCAATCGACTTCCAGACAACTGTACTTGCGATGCGAAATTCGATATCCAACATGCACTTTCATGCAAAAAGGGGGGTTCGTGACTCTTCGACACAACATAGTCAGGGATATTACAGCGGAGCTCCTATCGGAAGTATGCAAAGATGTACGCAAAGAACCAACGTTACAAAAAATAACTGGAGAATTGATTGAAAGTTCGAATGACTCGGATGAAGCCAGACTCCACATCAGTGCACGAGGCTTCTGGATACCAGCTCAGAAGGCATTTTTTTTTTCGTTTTCAACCCTCTAGCCGGAAGATATGTAAACCAGAGCCTTAAGAAAGCATTCGAGATAAACGAAAAGGAGAAAAAACGGGCATATAACGACCGTGTATTGCAGTTCAAACGAGGAAGTTTGACACCATTGGTTTTTAATACACACGGAGGAAAAGCAAGAGAATGTCAGTCATTTTATCGACGACTTGGTGAAATGATTTTGGAGAAAAGAAATGTTCGAATGTCAACAGCAAGCAACTGGATAAATCGAAAAATATCCTTTCGTCTGTGTAAATGCATCATAATTTGCAACTAAAATCGAAATAATGGACGGTCACGGGGACATTGACACGTCTGAAAAAATTATGTAAAAACATTATGTAAAAAAAAAACAAAAAAAAAAACATAAAATTTTAATTTATGGTATAGTTAATTTAATGCAATGTAAATAATTTTATCGAAATATTAAAAATAAAATAAAAAAATAAAAAAATTTAACTGATGTTTTGTATACAGATGCAAGTCAAATCAGTCAATTCAACAATACAAACTTGCCTAGCTTTGATGATGATGACGAAATAGATGATGAACTTCCTGTAGAAGAAGTAAAACAAATGAGAATATTGTGGGATACTTCATGTCGAGGTTACAAAGACTTGAACAAAAAAAATCAGGCATGGAAGGAAATTTCTTCCAGACTTAACAAAAATGGTAAGCTCCTTATTTGTAGTCACCTCTGTTGCTCACGAAGGCATGGTTTATTAGATTTGGCTAATATTACATACCTCAGCAAGCTGGCTAACCTTTAATTTCCCTTGCTTATACTATAGCAGCTTATAGCTACATACACAGCTGATTCCTTATTTTTGAGACTATAGCTAATGAGAAATATATATATTAATTATTTACTTCCACATTTATAGTTGATGACCTCAAACGAAGGTGGAAAAACTTACGGGATGGCATAACTACAATCTTGGACATAAATTAGTGGACAAGTATTAAATTTTAACTCCCCCTCCCCCCAAGCTCAGTGTTGCAGCCAAAACAGTGATTGGCCTTCAAAATTCCACCTTGAAGTTGGGGGGAAGGGGGAAATTAAAAAGTCCATACATATTTTGTCCAAGATTGTAGATGCTTAAAACGAATAAATGACTCTTATCGAAGCGGAAGAGGTTCCTCAAATACACCAAAGTGTAAATTGTATAACGAGTTATTGTTTTTAAAGGATACAATAATAAATAGACCGACATGTAGTAACGTATCTGCTCCAAACTCCATATCGTCCACCGAAGAAAGTTTTGACGTCATTCCAGAAATGCAGTCAGAAATTTCAGAGGTTGATACACCTGTATTAGTACAGAGTACACCAACAACAAATCGAAAGAGGCAATCTTCCACTGGATCAAACCCTCTGCCCGCAAAAATTGATAAACAAAGTAAGCTCGACATGATGTTGGTGGATGCGTTATCAAAGACCTCTGAAACACAGAATGAAGATAAAAAGAGCAGTGACGAGTTATTTTGTTTGAGCATTGTTGAAACACTTCAAAATCTCCCACCAAAGAAAAACAGACAAGCAAAAATACGTATTCAAGAAATCCTTTTGGATCTTGAATTTAGCGATGAGTAAACATTCAACATATAACTGTTGCGTTGCTGACATTTTGTGTTTCCTTTTTATATATATACTACGTTACGATATAACAGCTTTAGTTATTTTGACAATATATACAATATATTTACCAGGTTAATGTCTGCTTATGTGCTTAACATTATGTATCAAACAAATCTTGTGTGCTACTGACCATACTTAGTTGCCAAGGAACTGAACCTTCTATTGAGTTAAAGTAGTCACGAAAATCATCTCTAACTATTTTAGCGACTCTTGCATAATTGTTTGAGCCAGTATTTGGTATATCTTGCAAACCATTACGAAAGTTATCACTCCTTCATTCACCTTGGACAATTCTACCTTGAATCTCGTGGTCTATTAAATTTTGTGGACAGTACAAGTTCCTCATGTCATTATTTTTATCTGCAATAACAAAATTGTGAAGTGATATAACAGCTTTAGTTATTTTGACAGCAGAATCTACATTTGCACAGATAGCTCTACGAAAAACACGAAATCTTGTTGTAGCAATTCCAAAGGCATTTTCAACTATTCTTCGTGCCCGTGAGATACGATAATTTGCAATTGACTCAGGAAGTTGTATGTAACCTCTTGGATACGGTTTAATTAAATTACCCGAAGAGGGAACGCTTCGTCTCCTACAAACACATAAGGAAAGTGCTTGTCTGTTCCTTGCAGCAATCTTGGCTGAGGCACATCTAAATGATCGTTGCAAATTAAAAAACCCGAGTTACTGTTATGGAAAACACTTCCATCACTGAGTCTGCCATAATCTCCAACATCTACCATGGTAAACTGATACATGGCATCGACTACTGCCATAAGAACAATACTGTGGAATATTTCATAATTGTAAAACATTGCACCGCCTCGCGGTGGGCACTGTATTGTCACATGTTTTCCATCAATAGCACCTAAACAGTTCGGAAAGTTCCACAAGTGTTCAAACTCTGTCGCTATTTTTTTCCATTCCTGTTGGGTAGAAGGACATTTTATGAATCCTTCTTCTGTCAACCGTTGCCAGATTATTTCTGATGTTTCCTTGACTATTCGGCCAACTGATACGTCACTCATTCTGTAACTAGCAGAAATTGTAGTAAAAGCATCACCAGTAACTAGGTAGCGGAGTGTGACAGCTAATCTTTCTTCTGGTTGTATTGACTCACGTCTAGATGTTTTCACCAGGCTTGGGCCAACTAACCGTAAAAGTTCCTCAAATTTGTAAGGAAGCATTCTAAACATTTTGAAGAATATTTCGTGGTCAAAGAGTTTAGCCTCTCGTACCAAATGATGAAATTCTCCCTTTTGTTTGCGTTCTTTATATAACTGCCGCATCCAAAATCGAGGCCTTCTTTTAGGAAGTAATCTCCTTCTTATAATAATAATTAAAAGTAATTGCCTTCGATTAAAAGCAGCCATGTTTGTTTACATGCTTAAACTTCCCGCTATTTTTGCGCCTAAATGTATTGGACGTTGCTTTCCCGCTTGTTGCGCTGCGTTCGCTCCGTCCGCTCGGGCCAGGCGGGCTAATTGGAAGCCGGCCTGTAAGTCAGCGAGCGAAGCCCATTTGCCATTTAAGCAAGCGAAAATATTTCTTACCAAGGAACTTTTTTAAAAAGTTAGTCAGGTGTGCACTTATGACCTTTAGTCCGGTTCTGCTTATGACCTCCAGATTAAAAATTATTTTACCTACTGGCGTATTTCGAAGAAGATATTTTTTGATTAATTGTATCTGTTTTGATTTTGTGTACTGGGGCTGAAGTGGCTTTTCGGCCCGAAATATGCAAATAAAATTAAGAAATCGACCGACGTTCAAACATCCTTCGCAAGAAAGAGAAGAGGAAAGAAAGGATTCGTAAGAAAAGAAAACCGCGGAGGAAAGTTTTAAGTTTTGTCATTTGAGCAGAGGGAAATAAAAGAATAATAATAAAATTTAACATTTTTGCGTCTTATTATGGCTCTTGAATTAAGTTTATTTTTTCTTTGTGCTTTAAAGAGGAAAAAAGAAGAAATGAACTCAGGTTTGTAACGATATTACCTTAACTTTCTTAGATAAAGGACTAATCCTCTTTTAATTTATCTTTTATATAGCTAGCTAACGAAATTTTCCAACAAACTACCAAACCTGCTTTTTATTTCTTTTTTCCCTAAAATAAAACCGTCTTTTATTTTTTAGATTACGTAATCAGTACGTACAAAACGATGTCGATAGTAATAGATAGTTTTAGTATAGGAGTATTCTTTAACAAAAAATGTAAAGAACTTTAAATTTGCATACTGGTAAAGAACATGTTTAAAACTCCCTTTTCTTGTACCTTTCTTTGATTTGTAATTTAACTTAGCTTAGCGAAAAAACAACAGAATGTCATTTTTACTATATTGATTGATAACTGTCAAAGGCAACGCGTGTAGTGTGATGTTGTTGGCCTTATCAAATGAAAAAATAACAAAGAAATCAAACTCAAAACGATGTTTATCCGTTATGTTGTAACGTTTGAGTGTTTAATTTATCAAATTCGAAGGCGCTACATTTCGTGTCAGGTATGATGCTTCGTGTGTACTGTGCGCTGGTTTTGTTGTTGTTGTTGTTAATATGGTATAAAATTTTTTTGCGATGCTTATCTGAAATATCGAAGAAGCACTCAGTGACCAAATATTCGTTCTGTCCAAATGAGCGCCCAGAATAATAGTTCAAAAATTAAATACTCAAAATGGAAAAAGCAATTATGTAATAAAAATTTCTTCTTCTTGATTGCGCCATCGAGTATAATTTTTCCCTTGCGAATACAGGGAACCTGTTCCCGCTCCGCAACCCTTATGTATTGATTGCGGAGCTAAGCCGCGAGCGAAGCCCATTTGCCATTTAATTATCAAGGAACTTTTTTAAAAAGTTAGTCAGGTGTCCACTTATGACCTTTAGTCCAGTTCCGCCTATGACCTCCAGATTAAGAATTATTTTATCTACTGGCGTATTTCAAAGAAGATATTTTTTGCGTACTGGGTTTGAAGTGACTTTTCGGCGAGAAATGTGCAAATCAAAATTGGAAATCGATCACGACGTTCAAAATTTGTTCTCCTAAGTAAGAGAAGTGTAAATAGACGCAAACAATAAAAACTGCTGCTGTAGTTTTGTCATGTTAGCAGAGGCAAATAAAAGAATACTAGCCGGGGGACCCGGCGTCGTACGCCGGGGTCAGTATTTAAGTACTGTGTACGAAAAATAAACCCACAATAATAGAATAAAAAGTGTTACCTTTGCAATGCTTTGTTAATGTAGGGGCGTTAAAGATGAAAGGAAAGATGTATGAATGGTGTACCTACAGGAATAAAAAAACATTAAATAAGAGTGTAGTTGATACTAAAAATAAAAGTCTTTACTGAGTTAAGGCCTGCTGGTCCCCCGGACATTTGTTATTGTCCGTATTAGCTGTGATGCACAGGGGTATCAGTTTTGCCAAAAGGTTATCCAAAGATAAATTCTCTGGATAAACTTAAACCTCATTGTCGCCAGCTTTAAACTGAAGCATTACTCTCTTAAGTGTATTTACAATAGGTTTTAATAAAAAGAACAAAACAAATGAACATATGAACAAAACGGTGGGTGATATCGACCACCCAAACCAAGAAAAGGAAGTCGTTTTGTGCAAATGGTGTTATAAAAATGAAGTACCAATTAATAGTACTTCATTACAGTTACACACTTCCCATCCTGGTAGGTGTGGGTGGCCGATTTCAACCCTCTTTTCTTCGGTTTCTGTACTTTCCGCCAAACAAAGTCAGCACGGTCACGGCCACCATTTCGCCGCCACACCAAAAATGCAGCGCGGGACCTCGATCCAGGGTTAGCCTTCCGAAAACGTTGAAAGGCTTGAAATGAAAGGTCCTAACAATTAAAATACAAAAAGTTGTCAGAAAATATTGACAAAAAAACACACAAAAAACAACGTTTTGCATGGTTAAAGAAAGTTTACTTGAGTTTGTTCAGCAGCTTCCATACTTTCTTCTGTGTCATGGTGCTCCTGTCTTTCCTCCTCCTCTTCCTCATAGGTATCAACATTACGTGCCTCTGTGTCGGTACAGGACGAAAACTTAGTTCGAGGACTTTTTGACATTTTAATCTAATCTAAAATACAAATTTTATTGATGTGACAGACAGATTGTGTGCAGAGTGAGTAGTGAGAATATGAAGGAAACATAAGCACAAAACAGAAATTACATTTTTAATGAAGAGATATTACACACAGTAGGTGATGGATGATTAGAAAGAATGATAAAAATTGTAAAATGACAGCTTTGGGAAGTTCCACCACCAACTGTGAGTAATAACCTTGGCTTTTAGTTTGTGAACTTTAACTACATGCTAATGAGGAAAAATACTTTGTAGATTTTTGTTCATTGAGGGTAGTTAAGATTCACGTAACAGGGTACACCACGAGAAGGTAAGCCATAGGATTTTGAACCCCACCTATGAGAGAAAAAAAAAGCAGACATTAGCCAAACAAACAACATTGGACTAAAAAACTCTCACAGGCGTTGGATGTAGAAAGACACATGTTAGATGGTGTATAAGATAGACGCTCTGTAGCAACACCGTGTGAAACCTTTTTGGTATCCACAAAATACCTGGCACTGGTGCAAATATTTTGGACAGAACGCAAAGTTTAATCATAAGTTGCAAGAACTTTCTGTGAAAAAGCTTTGAGCACTATCCATGGACAAAACACATATATCAACATTGCCCACTTTGACAGAACACAACTGACACTGTCATGCATACCTGTAAAAGGTACGCCTATATTTAGGAAATATCAAACTAACCTGACACCAAATTCAAAATAAAGTAAATTTAATTAAAATATGAGTATAAATATGGTGTACAGGTCGGCACTCTACAAGGTACACAATTTTTTATTGAAGCAAAGTAGTTTTTGTTTCTAATTTCAAAGTGAAGGCGATATTCAAAATTTCAATGAAAAGCTATCGGTTCAAAAAATTGTGTAACGGGATCAAATTTTATACGCAAGGCATAAAACATGACCCATGTGCGGGTAACAGGGTGTTGCTGAAAAATCACGTTTATCACATTATGTTTTGAAAATTACAAAACTTGTGTGTAAACAACATTTTTAGTATAGCAACGTTTAATTTGAAATGGCAAGTTAGTGTCATTAGGAGCAAGTGCAATGCGTGGAATTAGTACACGATTACCTGCAGCAATCCCAGTAAGAACTTCACAATCAAGAACATTGTCTCTCATGTGGCAAACAACTAATCTTGTGCCATTGCACAATCCATTTTTAGGCTAAGATTTCTTAAGAGCATTACAATACACCCGGGTTTCAAATGCAACCTGTGTGGCGGCATACCAGAAGGCGTAATGCTATTTAAAAACTCCATAGGATACATACCAATTTCTTCAGGGTCGTCTGAAACAACTGAATCAATGGAAAAATAAGTTAGCATTCCCCGGGATGTGTTTCTAAAATGAGGTCATTAATTTCTAGAGCTTCATCATTTGTTGGTGTCAAAATAACACGACTCCTAAAATCAGCTGCTGCAACATCACCAAAAATAGCTTGAATGTGGTCCTCATTGTGTTGAAGGACACATTCAGGAGGCATTTCAATGCAGCCTTGCAGTGGATCATCGCACTTTACAGGTAACCTTCCATCGCCTAATTCAAGCAACCAATTTGCAAAAGCTTCCTCTTGTAGCCCAGCTCTCATGTTGGTGCGGAGATGAAAGATCTGGACAGTGCGCCATATAACAGAACTTTTAAGACAAACCTCCACTACTTGTGCTGGTCGAGCACGCTTTACTATGGGAAGAGTTTGCCTGAAATCACCACCTAAAAGAATAACTGTTCCTCCAAAAGGAGAGTCGTTATTGCAAATGTCTTGAAACATTCTATCGATAGCTTCAATTGCATGTTTAGGTATCATGCTGGCCTCGTCAAAGATAATAACATGTTGCATTCTAAGGAAATCAGCATGTTTACTATTAGATTTAACATTACATGTACTGTTGTCCAAAACTGGTACTGGCAATTTAAATAAAGAATGTACAGTCTTACCATCTTGTAGTAAAGTAGCTGCTATGCCAGTCCAAGCACAAGTTGCAACAGACATGTTTCTGGCAATGACTTCCTTAATAATGTAGTTGTAAGTGAAGGTTTTGCCAGTACCTCCTGGACCATCGAGAAAAAAAACCCGGGTAGCTTGCTGATTATTATCGAGCAGTGCGGCAAGGACAGTATCAGCAGCAAGGAGCTGTTCTGGGTTTAAAAGAGGCCTTATATTATCTGCTTCACGTCTCATTTCTTCAGCATTGGGCAGATCATCTGCAAGGTCTTCATGTAACAATGGAAGCCCAAAATCATTAAGGTGCTTACCAAACTGCTGAAGAACCTGCTCTACTGCAGCAAGAGCAGCCTGTTCAGCTTGTGCTTCATTAATCCTCCTCATAAAATCTTCTATCATCGGGAGACGATAGGCCTGCCATAACTCAGCAGGGTTGTTTGGTTCCCCGTGAATTAAAATAAAGGAAAACATTAGGCGTATTTTGTGTGGTGAAGCTATGTTCACAACATCTTGCATTGTATTGCTCCACATGGTATCATCATCTAGAAGATTACGTGCAATGCAAGCTTCCCTAAAAGTTGGACAAATATTTCCATCAACAGTTTTTAAATAGTCGAAAGAAGTGGCACCAGGAACATGCAATAACAGTATGCGGAGGAAGAATCGCTCTCCTTCTCGGATACTGGCATTATACATGCGGGTGATAATTTTTTCAGCACCTCTTTGTCTTGGACGCCATACTTTATCCTTTTTAATAAAAACAAAATGGTACGGAATATCCGTATACAAAAAGTGCCTGGCATATTCGTGGTTTTGATTCAAACGAAACCAAGACGTAAGCATAGTGTTTTGAACCTCAGCCCTTAGTGCCGCAGCACCTTCCTCTCCATCTCTGAAAAAGACACGTTGATTGTTAGGGAGATGTAAGGGAAGGCGTACAATGCTGTGACTTTGTGAGTGCATGGGAAAAGCAAATAGGCGCCACGCAGCTTCAGGGGCAGATACATACCTGGCATCTAGGAACATTTTTACTTCATCATGGTCAATGCGCTCATTAATTTCAACATGTGCTGTGTCATAACCTTTGTAGATGTACTTATAAAGGTATTTCACACTTTTTATAGAAACACATGCTTCAAGATTAATGTGGGCATTAAACTTTTTGGAAAGGTAGGGATTGTAAGGCACAATCCACCTGTTATCCAAGTCAACACCTCTGATTGTGACCGTTCTCCCATTGTCAGGTCTGGCATAAAGTGGATAACCATCAACATTAATGACAGTCTCATCCCCAAAGTGTTTAGGAAAGTTTTTAGTGCAGTTACCATCAGCCATACATGGGGAATTATTATTAAGGTGACCACAGGGACCATGGACCATAGTGGACTTTATGATAGAATAAAGTTCTGGTTCTAAGTTTGCGTCTGGAATTGTTGCCGAAATGAGAGAATCAATATCATCAGCATTCCGAAGCTTGAAGTCATGGGACAAATGTAAAAGCATGTGTGCGTGGGGAAGGCCTCTTTTTGAAACTCGTTAACGTCAACATGAGCAAAGAGAAAGCCGAGAACACCATGCTTTAAATCCTCCTTCAAAGTGTCCAACTTTAGTTTAAAAACTCTTGAAACTAAATCAGGCCTATCACATGCATATTGACCTAACAATAAATTGTCAACAATTTCTGGCCATTTAGGGTTGCAGGTGAAAGTCAAGAACAAATCAGGTTTACCTTTTCTTGCAACCAAAGCCATAGCATCAAGGTATAACTGATGCATACTCCTAGGGCTTCCAGGAAAGGTTGAGGGTAAAATGACAATATTACCTGCTCGCAAGTTACGTTCGTTTGCAACATTGTTTAAATAGTCAATGAGGCCACTGTAAGTATCAGCCCGTAGCTGCTGTTGATTGTTGCGTATAAAGTCAAGGCGTCTTCCCTCAACTTTAACATAGGAATCAACAACAAACTGTTGAAACAACTTACCAGACAAATGCATAGCAGAAAATTGTCTCCGTATGGCTATTCTATACACGTAATATTGGAGCTGTGTCACATGATTGCGACGTGCCGTTGCAAGTTCTGCAACATGGTCCATATTTTGATCCCACCCAGGTTCCCCTCTAGGGAATAAAATGGGATAGGTCATTGGGTCAATGTTACTGACGTACAGTACAGTCTGAATGTAATCTACCGCGTACACGCTAATATCACACCTTTGCGTGGAAGACGGCAGTCTTTTGTCTTTTGTTATAATTAAATCCCTTAAGGGTTTTGCGAGTTTATATTTGCGTGTTAAAAAACAATGCGCTCGCGAAGAAATATCGGAGCAATTATATTTCTTGTAATAGCGAGATGCATTGTGTAAATGTATTGATAAGCTATTCCCTTAAGTATTAGCGTGAAGTAATTAAATAATAAAAATCTTTCGCGAAGTTTTATAATACATTGCGCGAGAATGTATTGTTGATTTAATTAAGGTAAGGGGACACGAGGGACATTTTCATGCGCGCGCTATGCAACATGTCCCATAGCATGCGCATACAAATCTTTCTCGTGACGCCACTTCTCATTTGCTGCAGAATGGTCTTATTAAAAACTTTGATTTAAATGTTCCACCTTGCCGAAGCATGGATGTGGAGGGAGTGGAAGTTTTTTCGAGGTTATCAGAGCTGTATGCACCGTTGAGTTTACTAACCAGATCTTGCTTTATGGCTTTTTTTTGTTTTTATTTTTGTAATATACATCACTACTATTCCATAACCCAGGAACTGTTTTATAAAAGTTGATTGAAATTGTCTTCAGATAGCTTTTTCTTTTTGTCCAACATTTTTGCTTTTTCTCCTATTTTTTCTCTCCATTTGATGTTCGACTTCTCAAGAAAGCAATGTTTACAATCTCCTGCATTTTCATTGGTTAATTACACTATGCCTCAAATGGTTTCGCAAAATATTTGTTGCATGATATGGGGACACGAGGCACAAATGTGCCACAACAATAATTTTGTCCCGGGACATGTTGCAGAAGGTGGCGACACGAGCAACATTTGCGATGCAACAAAATATTCATCAAATTTTGTCCCTGGAGCACAGGCACAAAATAGATTCAGATCTATTTTCTCCCCGAAGTTGTGGAGCCAAATTTTTGCTTCATGTAACATTTTTTTGCTCCATTGCAGTAAAAAGTAGATATGGGACACGAGCAATTTTTGTCATGCGCGTGCAATGGAGCAATGTTGCTTTACTTAAAAAGATTCCAGCGCGTTTAATTTAAGAAACATATGAGAAGCATTGTTCACAACTATTAAATGCCGCTTTTCGTTTATAAACTTTTAAAATGTGATCTTAAAAAACATTTCTATCGCCGCTTTTCGTTTTTAAACTTTTAAAATGCGATTTAAAAAAACATTTCTATCGTCGCTTTTCGTTTATAAACTTTTAAAATGCGATCTAAAAAAACATTTCTATCGCCGCTTTTCGTTTATAAACTTTTAAAATGCGATCTAAAAGAGCATTTCTATCGCCGCTATTCGTTTTAAAACTTTTAAAATGTGATCTTAAAAAACATTTCTATCGCCGCTTTACGTTTATAAACTTTTAAAATGCGATTTAAAAAAACATTTCTATCGCCGCTTTTCGTTTATAAACTTTTAAAATGCGATCTAAAAGAGCATTTCTATCGCCGCTATTCGATTTTAAACTTTTAAAATGCGATCTTAAAAAAACATTTCTATCGCCGCTTTTCGTTTATAAATTTTTAAAATGCGATCTAAAAGAGCATTTCTATCGCCGCTTTTCGTTTATAAACTTTTAAAATGCGATTTAAAAAAACATTTCTATCGCCGCTTTTCGTTTATAAACTTTTAAAATGCGATCTAAAAGAGCATTTCTATCGCCGCTATTCGATTTTAAACTTTTAAAATGCGATCTTAAAAAAACATTTCTATCGCCGCTTTTCGTTTATAAACTTTTAAAATGCGATCTAAAAAAACATTTCTATCGCCGCTTTTCGTTTATAAACTTTTAAAATGCGATCTAAAAAAACATTTCTATCGCCCCTTTTCGTTTATAAACTTTTAAAATGCGATCTATAAAAACATTTCTATCGTCGCTTTTCGTTTTTAAACTTTTAAAATGTGATCTTAAAAAACATTTCTATCGTGGCTTTTCGTTTTTAAACTTTTAAAATGTGATCTTAAAAAACATTTCTATCGCCGCTTTTCGTATTTAAACTTTTAAAATGCCATCTAAAAAAAATTTCTATCGCCGTTTTTCGTTTATAAACTTTTAAAATGCGATCTAAAAGAGCATTTCTATCGCCGCTATTCGTTTTTAAACTTTTAAAAAGCGATCTAAAAAAACATTTCTATCGCCGCTTTTCGTTTATAAACTTTTAAAATGCGATCTAAAAGAGCATTTCTATCGCCGCTTTACGTTTATAAACTTTTAAAATGTGATATTAAAAAACATTTCTATCGCCGCTTTTCGTTTTTAAACTTTTAAAATGCGATTTAAAAAAACATTTCTATCGCCGCTTTTCGTTTATAAACTTTTAAAATGCGATCTAAAAAAACATTTCTATCGCCGCTTTTCGTTTATAAACTTTTAAAATGCGATCTATAAAAACATTTCTATCGCCGCTTTTCGTTTATAAACTTTTAAAATGCGATCTATAAAAACATTTCTATCGCCGTTTTTCGTTTTTAAACTTTTAAAATGTGATCTTAAAAAACATTTCTATCGTCGCTTTTCGTACTTAAACTTTTAAAATGCCATCTAAAAAAAATTTCTATCGCCGCTTTTCGTTTATAAACTTTTAAAATGCGATCTAAAAGAGCATTTCTATCGACGCTATTCGCTTTTAAACTTTTAAAAAGTGATCTAAAAAACATTTCTATCGCCGCTTTTCGTTTTTAAACTTTTAAAATGTGATCTTAAAAAACATTTCTATCGCCGCTTTTCGTTTTTAAACTTTTAAAATGCAATCTAAAAAAACATTTCTATCGCCGCTTTACGTTTATAAACTTTTAAATTGCTCAGTATTAAGTTGTTGGCGCGCCTGAGTGGCTTCAGGGATCTCATTAGCACGATTAAGTCTATGTCGCGGAGCATCAAGTTGTTGGCGCCACCGAGCGGCTGCAAGGATCTCATTAGCACGACTAAGTCTATGTTGCTCAGCATCAAGTTGTTGTTGCGCCTGAACGACTTCAGGGATCTCATTAGCACGACGAAGTCTAGGTTGCTCAGCATCAAGTTGTTGACGCGCCTGAACGACTTCACGGCTCTCATTAGCACGATGAAGTCTATGTTGCTGAGCATCAAGTTGTTGGCGCGCTTGAGCGGCTTCAGGGATATGATTAGCACGGTGACGTCTTTGTCGTCGAGCATTAATTTGCTGCCTCCTGACGTGTTGAGGGTTTTGGGAGGCTGTTACCTGAGCAGCACAATTGGGATGTTGTTGCAAGTGTTGTTGGTCTCTACGGGCATCACCAACATCCCTATGAAGGTCAGTTCCAGGAAGAGCATAATTATGGTCAGAGCTATGGGTCCCTTGCATTCTTTTGCAAGGATTTACAAAAAAAAAAGGGGCGAGACGTTAAGGTTTAGGTAAGTGCTTCAAAGAAAATGGGGAAAGATTGAGAACAGATTAAGTGTGTAAAACGTAAAACCAATGTCAAACCAATCCGTCCTTGTGGTCTCGTGGTTGCGATATTCTGATGAACTGGTGAAAATTAAACGCCAGGTTGCGCAAACACGTGAAACGAATAAGGTTTCTGATTGGTTAATGAAGTTAAAGTCCGGCGCGAAAGGGTTGACAGGCTTATTACTCCGGATTAATAGTCCGGATTAATGGTCCGGATTAATGGTCCGGATTAATGGTCCGGATTAATGGTCGGGGTGGCTAGGTCGAAAATATGGACTTTTTTCAGTGGCGAATTTCGTGGTAAAAAGGGACGTGACTTTAAAAAGATGTATAAAAAGGTTGGTAGGACGATGAAAAGGTTACGAAAAAAACAAATACTATGATTGTTTTAGCATTGTTCAGGCGTGGTTAGAGGGAAGCAGCTATGCGCGCAGCTAAGCTACCATTTTGCGTGACAGACAGACAGACGGACAGACGTATACGGGCATTATAATATAGACTAGCCGGGAGACCCGGCGTCGAAACGCCGGGTTAAGCCACAAGTAACTGTTGTTGAACGCCCTGAGGAGCGCTTAATAAGAGTCGTAAACTGTGCCACACGGTCAGGTGGAGTGCTTTAGTACAGATATGCAGTATGTCGTAAATCAAGTAAAGCGCACACACCATTGTAGTGTTGCGACTGTCACATATTTTTCAAAAAATAACTTTCCCGCAACAAAAGCTGAAATAAAAACAGAGTTTACAAACCGTTGTTACTCCGTCATAGCAAAAAAAATTAGTCAATATTATTTTATTTTGCGGAATAAGTTTCAGTAAACGTTAAAAAATTAATCGTGACATCGGGCTAAGCGCTTAGTACAGTTAAACAGAGTTGAACAGGCGTGTAGGGACAATACCCTTTTGAAAAAACTTTCTCACAGAATCTGTTTAAATAAAAACACAAGAAACAGTCCATTGCTAACACGGGGTTGAGCGGGTAGTCCAGGTAAACAGTGTTGCACATCCGTACAGGCGTGATTCCCGAGAAAGTTTAAAAAGTAATTGTCACAGTGGGCTGACCCCTTAGTACAGGTAAACCACATCGCACATGTGCCTAGGCGTAACAGTCTTTTCCAAAAAAACAGTCCGTTGTTAACACTGAGCTTAGCGCTTAGTACAGGTAAAATGTGTCGCACGTGCCTATAAGCTTAATAGCCTTTTCCAAAATACTTCAGTTTAAATAAAAACACAGGAAA
This sequence comes from Hydractinia echinata, assembly GCA_030067915.1. Classification (NCBI taxonomy): domain Eukaryota; kingdom Metazoa; phylum Cnidaria; class Hydrozoa; order Anthoathecata; family Hydractiniidae; genus Hydractinia; species Hydractinia echinata. Next base: position 237,888 of record JASGCC010000186.1, on the reverse strand, counting down.
CAGACCGTCGTTTAACAACACGGGATAGGCACATAGCACAGGTACTCCGTATTAATAAACTTTTGACTTTTGCTAAAGTTTATATTATATACAGTAAAGTGGTAGCTAACTACTTAATTGCATTTAGTATGAAAAAGATTACTTCTGATGTTGCAGCCAACTGTATTTGGTTACTTTTACATTTTAGCTAGAGGTAGCTAACCCCAGTCACAACCAAGTAAAAATCAGATTGGCGAAGATAACACAAAAATCAGAAATGTTAGCTAACATCTACGTTGGTAGCCAGAATCTTAAAATTGGTTTTGTTTAAGAATAATATATGGCTAGAGAACGTGACAGTAAGAGGCAAATAAAACTAATACAAAGCTTTAGGTGGCTGAATAGGTAGCTTAGCTAACTAGCTAACTATAAAGTATAGGTGAATAAACATGTAAACAAATAGAAAAAATACCCGAAAGTAGTTTTAAAAGAAACTACAATCTTGTTAGAATACAAATAGAAGTATCAGAAAGAAAAAATAAAGCAAACAGTTAAGAAACTTTTCTTTCTCCAGCAATGAGTTGGTTCAATCTGCTTGCCAAATTTCGGACCGATAACGTAAAAATCGTTGCTAAGAAATATAAAGTGCTTTAGTTTCTGATTGGTCATTTATATAAAACTCCGCTCCTGATTGGACCAGCGGGAACCCGTCCCTGCGCTAGCGGGCTAGTATTTCGTGCGTGGTTAACACAAGTCGCTTTTGACGCACAAACAGACAGACGGAATACGGCTATGCTAGTATATAGTTGCAACTACTTGCCGCCCTTGTTTACCCTGATACGACAGTTGTTCTTTCAAAGATGATACATATGCACCCCTTATTTTCCAAAGCGATGATTAGCCCCAACACCAACCTTGACCCCAGGGCTGGTTCTCTTTTTATAAACCCTGGGGTCGAGGTTGCACCAACACGCGAAGTGCACAATGAAAGGATACGCAGTGCGTTTTATCTGACCACGTGTGCACATCCCACCTCCGCAAGCTTCTATGCTAGGTTTAAATCTGCAAGTTACATGCACATTCGATTTTGTTTCTAGTGGATTTTTCAAGAGCAGCAAACAGTCTATAACTATTAGGATCCGGAAAGAATAACAAAATATTTCCAGTTAAGTTTTTTAAAGAATTATTTTGCACAGTACAGTATATATTATATACAGTGAAATACGGCTGAATTTCTTGCTACATTCTACCTCACTATAAATTAGATTATATTTATACTGTTTTGCATGCACAATTGATACTTTCAAAACGTTTAAAATGTAGTCTGTGAAGCATTTAAAATAAACTTTTATAAATATTTATTTAAAAAAGAAATTAAAAAATCCCAATCAAAAAATAAGATTTTAGGACAAAATAACACTTTGTTCAGGCACACGCATAAAAAATGTAAAAGTATATATCATACAACATAAAAACATAAAAAAAAATCAGGCCAACGGTTACCATAATAGTAGACCTGCAGCTTTAATATTTTTAAATCAAATTTATAGGTTAAAAAATTTAAAGGCATAATCTATAAAATCTGCTAAACAAACTACTAAATCTGCAAAAACAAAATCTATTGATATATGCATCAGTTCATGTTAATGGTGGCAAGTTTTTCTGCAACTTCAAGCCAAAAAACCTTGTGGTTTACTGGTTGTAACGTATGAGAAGGACTTTTCCTTTAATCATTTACAAGTACGTCCTTTATTTTTCCAGTTAGGATCTCCATCAAATTTGTCCTTTTTTTGACTCTAAAAAAATATATAATTGATCAAATAAGCAATCCAAAAATGAAGTTATAGTTCAAGGATTAATCAGTCACATGCGGGTAAAACAGACAAAAATCATTTGTCAACAACTACTATAATGAGTCTATTCAAAAAATGCATACGTACTATAAATCGTCAATCTTATACTCCATTGTATGCTTTGCTTTTGACTTACCCCTTTCCCGAACGTACAGATCACCCCTCCCCGAAAAATCAACTTAATGATTATTAATTATAACACGTTACTTGAAAAAAGGACAATATGGGTAACTACGGCAGGTCTAAGGTGTTAAAGTTGAAATAACCACGCAGTTTTTGCAGAAAAGATACATAAAAAAACTGCAATAATATTTTAAAGCGTAGATATGTAAGCCCTTTGGAAGACCCCTTTCCCCTTGTACACTTTGATACGCTTTTAGACTACCTCTCTGCCTCCTTTTTCTTTGAGCATGCTAGCTACATTACTTTTTGTAAACAACCCCATAAACCTTTGTTGCTGCAGAGCTAAATGGACATTTGTCATGGTGGGTGGGTGGTTTCGTGAAGAACGCCAGCAGGAGCAGCTTTAGAATTTGTACAGAAAAATCTTGGTTATCATATAAAAGCTGCAAACGCAGATAGTCACTTTTAAAACAACAAAAATCTCCAAACATCGTATAAAAGCTGCAAACGCAAATACGCACTTCTACACACAAAGAATGAGAATGTCCAAGTGGACTCGGTGAGTAAGTGCGTAACCGTGTCGCAGTTTATATTTTATTAAAAATTTTTGTGTACATTTTCCGAAGTTTAGCCGAACGTTAATTGGACGTTTGGAAAAATGCGAGTGCTCCCTCTTTCCCAAATCCAAACTTACACATTCTTTTTGCACAGCTAAAATTCAGGTGACTACTTTACAGGACTTTACAGAACTTCACTGTTATGTTATACTATGAAAACCTTGAAAAGTTTGTAAAAGGACTTGTGAATGAAACATTAGAGCGTCATATTTTCAACTCAAGACGAAAGTGAGAAATTTGATGACTTCCTCACAGATGTTAAGAACTTGAGCAATAACTGTAATTTTGCCCAACTTGCCATCCAGGTTTAGTGAGAGATCGAATTGTGTCTGGTATTGCCTGTAGTGCTGCTCAAAAGAAACTTTTATCTGAAGCCAGATTAACACTCGAAAAAGCTGTGGATATTTGCAGAGCTAATGAAAAAGCAACCGAAGGTCTCATCACATTGAAAGCGAAAAAAGAAGAGGAAGATAATGTCAACTATATCCACGGTAAATCAAAAGTTGCAGATATGAGGAATAATTTCTCCAACAGTAATAATGTTTCGTGCAAATTTTGTGGACGTAACCATGCATTTGGGAAAAAGTACTGTCCAGCATGGGGAAAAAAGTGTATTAATTGTGGCCAACTGAATCATTTTGCTAAAAGTTTACTCTGTGGGAAACAAAATTATCACGGTGGATTTAATAAAGACACAAAGGGAGCCAATGACATTCAAGGGGCTGGTGAAGGGGTAGGTGCCCTTTTTCTCGGGAGAGTGGGGGCCTCTGTAGATTCAATTGAGAGCAGCTGGGAAGTTAATGTGCGTGTAGATAATAACAATTTGAAAATGAAAATCGATACCGGTGCTGATATTTCTGTGATCGGACGTAATCATCTGGAACAGATAGGGTATCAAGTTAATGACCTCCATCCAACAACTAAAACGTTAATCGGACCGGACTCGCATCAATTCAAATGTTATGGATTTATAACGTGTCTCTGAAAGTTCACGAAAAAACTGTTAGTGACAAGTTGTATGTGTGTGAATTTGTAAAAATAAGCCTTTTGGGGCGCCCAGCAATCGAAAAGCTTGCTTGGCAAAAAGTTGGCACCGACCTGTTTCAATATGCTGGCAGATCTTACCTTATAGTTGCGGATTACTACTCATTGTGGCCAGAAGTATATTTACTTAATCGTCCTGATGCTGCTTGTGTCATTGAAGCTACCAAATTAATTTTTTTCTCAACACGGCATTCCAGAAACATTAGTCTCTGATAATGGGAGCCAATATGCATCTTATCAATTCAAGAAGTTTGCAAAAGAATGGGGATTTAACCACATTACTAGCAGTCCTAGATACCCCAGAAGTAACGGTCTGGCTGAATCAATGGTGAAAATTGTGAAACGTCTTATAAAGAAAACACAAAGATCAAATGATGATTTTTACTTAGGATTGTTAGCTATCCGTAACGCACCGTTAAGTTGCGGAAAGTCGCCTGCCCAATTACTGCTTGGGTTCAATCTCTCCGACACCTTACCGTCAGTTGTTCGTCACACACCAAACTTCTTCAGAAACATGGATAGAGAGAAAAAACAAATGAAATCCTACCATGACCAAAAGTATTCTGGTACGGCCTCGATATTTCAACCGGGCCAAATAGTCTCTATTCAACATCAGGACACTCGAGAATGGACAATCAAAGGGAAAATATTGAATGAAGTTGCGCCTCGCTCATATACAGTTCGACTACGAAATGGAAATATTATTCGGCGGAATCAAATTGCTCTCAGGCGAGTCTATGGGGTGTCTCTCTTTTCCCCTGGGGAAGGGGTTTATTCCTCCAAACCTGCTCCTTGTGAAACACTCCCCGTTAATGCAAACGACAGCGAAGACACTATTCCGTATAACGAATGCGAGGAGATACACAGCGATGCTACCATTCCGTATGATGACAGTGAAGATAGTAACTTATCAGTATCAGAGGACGAGAACGTAGGATATGATTCAAGTGATGATGTAGTGCAACGATCAAGATTCGGAAGGAAAATCAAACGTAAAAGAGTGTTAGACTATGAAGAGTTATAGAAACGTGTATATACAGACAAACCACATAACCTTAGTTATGTTTTATAAATTTTGAAAAGGAGATGTTATGTTATACTTGGCGCTTTATATTATGCGTTTATATTTATGGTGTAATCGGCACTTGATATAATATATATAGTTGAAACTAAACATTCACTTAAAGAAAAACAATTAAAATACTGCAGCTACTTACATTACATAGACATATAGCTAGCTACCTCCAGGGTGTAGGCTTTTTAGCAGTGTTCAAATGATGAGTCCAGCATGGAAATTGATCTAGCTAGCTATCAACATTATCAACAAAGTGTTTTTCACAGCTATGTAATGCAAGAATGTATAAAGTAGTCATCATTAAAAGATTCTTCCAGATCACTGTCATCATCGCATCAGTGTCAGTTACACAGCGATACTCACTCAAACCTTTCTATGGTCGCCGCCATGACAGTTTGATGTCACAAACTTGGCTTTTAAGTACAGCTTCACAATTAATTTTTCTTAGGTTCTATTCGTTTATTTTAAAGTTTGTGCTACTTCGAAGCTGTACTACTTAAGTAGTTTGTTTACACGAAATCAAGTAGCACAGCACGAAACGCAAGATTTCGCTCAGCAAAAAAATCTTTTTTATTCACGCCTGGCGGACTAAGAGCCGCCCCTTATGGGGCGGCAACTAGCCATAGTTACCACTAATGCGCCCCGAATTGCTAATAACGATTTAAAAAATACGGATTTAGAACGGGTTCGAAATTTAAAATTTAAAATGGTGGATGTTTCATGTAACTGCGTGATAACGGGTATGATAACAGAAATGCAGAACGGAATCGAATAGTGTGGATAAGCTTATTGCCCAGGGGAAAAATTATAAATAAGAAGTCCTGCGGCTTGAAGATTTCCGTCATTAGCCTGGAAGATTCTGAAATTTGAAGTATAGACTTTGAAAACGGAGAAGAATGGGTAAACAAATCATAAGTATCCTAATTCTCAATTATTATTGTCACTAACCTAAAATACAAGTAATAAATAAAAATTAAGAAATAATTTTTTTACATATATATAGTATATATATATTCTAAAAACTTTAACTGGATATTTTTATAACTGATCTGAAAAATTCTTGAAATTCTAGGATACAGATTGTTATGTATGAACTTGAGATTCGAATATAACAACTTCTGAACAAGTTCAATTTCAATGAATTATTACTCAATAATTTACCAATAAAATCCTTTAAAATTTACTCTTTGAAGATTTTTCGAAAATGCTGATGGTGCATGGTTTGATAACAGTTGATCTGAAAAAGAAAGTACATTTAAAAATAAGAGAACAAGAATACAATTTTACCAGGAACTGAATTAATACCAGGTTGTGTAATTATTGTCTCCCTTTTTGATTTGAAGTGAGAATTTATTAAAAAGATACAAATCAATGCCATGTGATGCACAAGCCATGTGATGCACAAGGTATATTATATCAATGTATGTATATAAATTTAGTCAAGCTGGCTTTCGATATCATTGTTAAACAAGTAACATTTTAAGCAGGCGATACATGATTTTCAAACCTGTGGACAATACAGGATTTATTTTGTCGAAATCGATTTATTGAATTGAACAAATTTGATCGTTTATTATCCTTTTTTGATTTTGAGGAAATTTATTGGTCATTATTTTGTTTGACAAATTCAAAAAGTTGAACATATCTAACTTTTGAAATTTCGAATTGAATTCAATAAGTTGAAACAAAAAAGGGTAAACGCACAATTAATAAATTTGTCAAATTTAATAAATTGATGGTCCTTTCATGAGATTTTTAAAATTAAGTCTTTTCTCAGAAATCTTAGAAAAATATATTGTGATACTTTAGGTAAGGTCAAGAAAGTTTTTCAAGCAAATTAGGGTCCATTTTTTTTAACAAAATATCTGGCTATTAGGCACTCAAGGAGAACTGATAATTAGCCAGTAACAGAATGGTTAGCCGATGCAGAATAATTATATATAGGGTGCGTACAGTATAATTAGCCGCTCATACAGCTAATTATACGATATAAATTTTTTTGACTTAAATTTCTACACATTTCTTCGTTATCGATCTCCCCATAGCCATCTATATTTATATAGATCCACATAAAGTTGTACTTCAATTAAAACCAAAAATAGGAACAAGAAACGCTTGTGCCAAGAAGATAATAGTGTTACTGTAGCAGTATGTCATGTTATTTAACAAGACACTATTCTGATTTCAAGAAAAAGCATGAAAAGTGAAGAACACAAAGAAGCCTGTAACAACAATTATACTGTGGGTAGCGTATAGTTATACTGCAACGGCTAACTATCATGTTATTGGCTAATTATTAGTTTACCTTAACTGTTCAGTGCAAGCAACAATAAATTTTTGTCAGGCTGTGACAACTTTTCTGCAGAAGATATAAAAAATCCTGTGACGAATATCTTTTTACCTGATAGCAATAGCCTCACAAAGGTTCCTTCGGAAGTTATTTTAGCCCCACTCACCCGGAGCATTCACGAAATACAATTCCTTGTAACATACAATGCGGACGACAGTTGGAAGAAGGCGCTTTTTTCGGGCATCTTTTGGGTTATGCGATTTTTTCGAAACGCCGGGCTCGCCCTAACTTTTTACGGTGTATGCGGCTTATCAGCACCCTTGTTGATAAAATTATGCAAAGCAGGACAAAGGTTTTTTTAAGGGTAATTAAAGCACTATTTTGTGTAGCTAGCTAGCTGGCTAGCTTGATATATAGCTAGTAAAAGTAATTTTAGAGGAATTTAAAAATAGTATTTAGCTCCCTAGCTACATCAGTAAAGCTACTACGACAAGCCAGATCAGGAAGGCAAGACCATCAAAATGTAAGCAGTTTCAGTCATGGCCGTATATACACGAAATCTTTAGAGATAATTGACATCATAATGTACCTTAACATCAGATAACAACCTTAACATGTAACATCCTTCTTCACACAAGAAGGCAAGTATTAACATACAGCATTAATAAAAAGTTCAAAAAATGTATCAACGGCACAAGAAAACTTCCCAGTTATAAATTTCGATGCATCCCTAAATTGCGACCTTTGGATCAACGCCAGGAACCGTCCTAAGTTTAATTAGTAAGTATTAGTAAGTAATCCTTCCACTTACTTACCGTTAACAGGTTTAGCAACAACGTGGTTCAGACAAAAACAAATCTATTCTTGAAGATAAATTCACGTGGGCTGAAGCGACATTTAAGCACATTAAACGAGGCAAACGAAGCCTCATATTACAAAGCTCCATATTAGCATAACAAAAGAATCTCGATTAACATTTTTTATCGCATTCAAATCTTTAGAGACAACAAGGACACCGAGACAAAAAAGATTTGCTCGATGAGTGTTTTTTTTGTCTTGGTGGTACCAAACACATAGGTTGTGTTATATCAGAGCCGGGGGTTGGAAGATCGAGCAGAAGTCCCCCGCAAAGTAGAGAGTGGAAAAAAAATTTCTGCCATACACAACACAAACACTATATACCCGCGGTCCACTAAATGTGCGCCCCTTCGGCGGGGCGCAATAATAGAGAAGATGAAAAGCCCTTGCAGGTTAAAAGATTTCGGATTCTTGTTCGTGTGCAATTTTGTTTCCTATACCGTTTGAGGTCGCCAGTAGCCTGTTTTGTACAGAAATTCTACAATCTTGTTCCGTCATTTCAAATAAATAGGTAATATCCCATGGTATTATCTTGAACTTGCAAATTGGTTCATGCAGTGCGTGAGATACAGGCTAGAACAAACCAACGTGTTGCTGTTAGCGGGCAAAGTGAGAGTCATAAGTTAAAGTAGCTCAAAGCGGTAAAAAAACGCAAGTCGATCAGACTTTAGAATCAGATGCTCGTGGAAACATTTCGTCTGGTCGCAGCGACCAGGCGAAAGAGTAGGATCCAATCCTATTCCCGGACCCAATCCTGCCAGGCGCCAACCAAACAAATTGCTTGAATTTTTTAAGGTTTTAATTTTTGATTTATTTCGACCTGTTTTTGAAATTATTTTTATGTTATTAGTATATCCATGGAGGTATATACCTCCATGGTATATCTTTAAACTTTTATAGTGTTTAACTGCATTATCACTTTTTTTACTTTGTTTTCTCAACAATACACCACCGTAACGCAACTTATCGTAGATCTTAAAAGTTTTTAAATTATATCAGAATTAAGGTCTCCCCAAATGTACAAAAAGTAATCTGTGAAAATTAATACTTTAACAATACTGTGCTATATTTAACATTTGTAAGAAAAAAACGGTTTAGAATTAACAAAAGAGACTAAATCCAACATGTGATTCCGTGGTATTATTATTTAGACTAGCCAGGGACCGCCATCGAAACGCTGGGTTAAGCCACAAGTAACTGTGTTACCTGGCGTTGAACCCCCGGAAGAGCGATTAATAAGAACCGTAAACTGTGCCACACATTTAGGTGGAGCGCTTTAGTATAGTATGTCGTAAATTGAGTAAGGCGCAGAACATTATGGTGTTTCCGGTGTAATATATTTTTCAAAAAATAACTTTTTTCCACAACTTTAGCTGAAATAAAAACACAGTTTACAACTTCTTGCTACCCTGTCATAGCAAAAACAGTCAGCCAACCTTTATTTTTTTTGGAGAATGTTCCCGCTGAAAAATAAATGTTACTCATGGTCTAAGTGCTTAGTACAGGCAAACAATGTCGCTCGTCCATATAGGTATAATACTCTTTTTCAAAAAAAACTTTATCGCAATTTCAGAAACACAGGAAACAGCCTGTCGTTAACATTGGACTGAGCGCTTAGTACAGGTACACCGTGTCGCCAATGCGTTTTGGCGTAATACCCTTTTGCAAAAAAACTTTATTGCAACTTCGGTTTAAATAAAAACATGGGAAACAACCTGTCATTACCCCGTGCAGCTAAAAAAATCCTCCAGCAATTTTATTTTGCGGAGTAAGTTTTCATGACAGTAATAAAAGGTGTCGCTACCTACTAACTGCATTTAGCATAAGAAATATTGATTGAGAATTTTGTTGTAGCTAGCCAAACTGCATTTGGCTACTTCTAACTATTCAGCCAGAGGTAGCTAAAGAGATACAACCCCAGCATAAAAATAAATAATAATATACAAAACTTTAAAACAATAAGAATATATAAAGCTAGGCTTCAGCAGAAATGCTGCTTTGAAATCTACGTTTGTAGCTAAAATCTTACAATTGGTTTGTTTTAGATTTATACATATGGCTAGCAAACGTGATGATATTTTCATCTTAACATGTGAAAACATAGACCCAACGAAGAGAATATCTTCAACGTTGATAGAACTGAAATTTAGGCAGTTAAATAATTATACTAACCCAATCAAATATTTCTCTTCACTTCAAAAAACCTCGCTTTGCAGATTGGTGAACAAGCTGAAGTATAATCAATATGGCGAACTCGGTCCCTCAAAAGAAGCGACTCGTACCTTGAAATCCGCCTCGTTAAAAACATAACTCGGAATGAAAATTTAAAGGAGTATCTAGCATAGCTCATCAAATAATATTAAAATACCAGTCTATAACAATATTTGTGATCAAAATCGTAACGCAGTCTTCATTCTTTCCCAATTTTACGAATTATAAGATACGCACACAACTGGCGTAGAGCTAGGACGCGGGGCCAGGTCGGACTTTAAAAGTCGTGACGTTACGGCAATCGGTTAAAAAATCGGTCAAAGAAGAAGGAGAAGAAAAAGACCGCCCGTTTTAATAAGATCTCGGATGTAATCCGAAATCTTAATTAATAAAGTTCCTTGAATTAAGTCTGTGCTTTAAAGAAGGAAAAAGAAGAAATGAACTCAGGTTTGTAACGATATTACTTTAACTTTTTTAGGTGAAGGACTACACGTTTTTTTTTTATAAGAAACATGTTTATAAGAAACCTACATGTAGAATCTTCAAAAATTAAGAATGCGCCATTTTAATCTTGACCTGAAAAAGTGCTGACTAAGGAAAAAAGTCGTAATAATTATGCGAAAATGTAAAAGCCAATAATACAGTGGAATCTCTCTATCTCGAACTCGCAAGGGACCAAAAAACTTAGAGATTTAGAATTTAGAAATTTAGTTCGAGATAGAGAGAAGTTCGAGATAGAGAAAGTTCGAGATAAAGAAAGGAAAATACCTTAGGCGGACCGAGAAAGGGACCGAGACTTTAGTTCGAGATAGAGAGAAGTTCGAGATAGAGAGTAGTCGAGAGAGAGATTCCACTGTATTTCGATATCCAGTCAACGATACCAGGGTATTTTTCGTCGTCTTCCCTTATATCAAAAAGACAAAAAACCCTGTGGACGAGTGTGAAAAACACCTGAAAAACGACGTAAATTGAGAAAAAAAAATGTTATCAAATTATTTTTTTCGCTAAATTTAATTCTTGCTAAATAAATATTAGGACTTTTTTCTAACTTCGCGAAGATTAAATTTTATTCTCAGAAAATTTCTCGCGAAAATTAATTCCCCAAACGTATTGAGAAAATACTATCATTCTACTTATACAAATGAGATCATATAAACCTCCAAGTATAAACTTGCGAGATTTCCTTCGTTGCGCAGGAAAGAAGGAAATGAAGTTTCTTTCCGTTTCCGCCGCGGGAGGAAGCCTCGCATCTGCGAAGGAGATGTCTTCACGCATGCGCCGTGAAGACACGTTTAAAAAGGGCGTTTTTAAACTTGTGAGACCTCGGTTTGTTGGGACAGCATCAATACCAACAAATACCAAAAACGGATGTTTTTATTTATTCTGTCCGAATAAGGATAGGAAAGAAAAGAGTATAAGTCTACATTGAGGTCTAAATTTTTCTGCACAGAATTGAGAGGCAGGACAAGAAGTTTGTCGTGATCCCGCTCTCAGGTAAACGGAATGCCAGCTCTGATAGGACGTTTTTTACATATAAACACACTGTCCCTGGACGCACATGATAATTTTTGCTATACCAGCATATTTCCGTATTTATTTTCGTTACGTAATATTCGTGTGCCGTTACACAGCATACTAGTTCCAGTCTTAACGTTTATAACACGTGCAACAACTCCCACCCTTCTCACAAGTCGATTAACCATCAGAGCTCTAACAAGTTAAAGAGAAAGATGTCAAAATCACGTTCAAGATCACCAAGTCCTGGCGAAGAGAATCCTGCGAAGCACCAAAGAGAGGATAGTTCATTCGCTTTGAACGATTTGAAGAATTTCTTCACTTCCAAATTTGAGCAAGTAGAACGAAAGTATACGGAAGACACAAAAGATCTGGTTAACAAGCTTAAAAAAGAGCCTTCAACGAGCTTCAAACACAAGGGCAACAGAGTGCAATACGAATTCAATTCGGACATTAGAAACCAGATAAGTGACGTTATGAAATTTGCTAAAAGAAATACAAATCCCTAAAAAAGACTACAAACTCTATAGAAAAAAGAAATAAGTTAATAAATATTGCTAATAGGTCTCCAGCAGGTTGGAAAACTGTGGCGATCTTGCTTCTGATAGTGAGGACAAAAAAAGAATTAAGGTGGCTGGAACCAGGGCACTGAAGAAGACCGAGAATAGTAAAAATAAAAAATATATTTCAAATTCAAATTCCCAGAATCGTTTTTCCTTTTCAGCTAGATACTCCAAACCTCCAGAAAGGTTGCAAAGCTACCAACCAAGTGGATACCAACCAGATGGATGGCGCGGAGAACAGCAATTCCAGCAACACCAAAGACCCCGAGGAGCCTGCTTCGCATGCTGAAAATTCGGCCATTGGAGAAATACTTGCCCAGAAATCCAAAGAACAGCAACAAGCACTACCACATAACTAAGACGACTACACTACTACTAAATACCGCGTTTTTATTATCCCGGATAGAGTTTAGAAAATAAATAAGGTTATTTTCGGTTGAGCAAAGCGAATTAGAAAATAACAATTGAATTGTTTTTGAAATGCTCGTTTTGTGAAACCGTCCCGACACACTTTTTTCCATACAAAGGACTTATATAAACTTCTTTCTTAACGAACTCAATGATATCAAGTTGCTTTTATGTTATTTTTATAACCTCTACAATAACTTTGGAAGAATTACGGAAATAGACTTCTTACTCATTATCAAAATAAAAAAAAACTGATGGTGAAATCTATTTTTCTATACCCTCTCTTATAAAATCTCTTTCATGACAGAACTTTTCATCACACACATTTCAAATCATATTTGAAAATAGGATATGCGCTATCGTCCGTCATGACTGCGCACAGGACTACGCGAGAAAAATACGGCATGGCAAATTACGCCTTTATGGAGAACATCACCGCCATGAAGCAGGAGATTGAACAGCTTCACAAATCTTTGTTTATGTCTTTCTCTGACAAATCTGACTTACAAAGCAAGATGGCGGCATGCGAGGTAACACTTGTTCTAAATTTCAAGAAGTATGAGATTTTAAAAGTATTTAAAACAGATTAACGTTAGCAAAGGTACCTTTAAGCCAGCCTCTTCACTAGGAAATTTTATTCGATAGGGTCGTTATTTTGTCAGTAGGGCGTCCAGTTTAATTGAAAAATAACCTTCCTCTTTCGTTTTTATTATTTTTATATTTAGCGCAGTGTGGAGGAGCGCAACAAGCTCTTCGCATCACAACTTGCTGACGTTATTTACCTGATTGAGTATCATATAGAAAAAATCGTCATGGAAACGAGATGCTTTTACTTTCGTCGCAACACAGTAAAACAGAAGGTTCGAATGTTGTGTAAAGTGCGCACTCAGTTGAAGAGTTTACATTCTACAATGTCCCCCCCTGACATGGAAAACCATAAACTCTCCACTAACTTCGATACGCTTGAAGCCATGAGGGCTTACTTTGTTTAATTTCTTGTAAACAGTTCGCTTTATTTGTAATGGTAAATCCAGCAACGACAGCAGTAGAACAAGAAAGAAAAGGAAACATATCCCGCACACAAAATGTATTACGTAACACTCCTGTACACTACTTTAAAAAAACGTAAATGTAAACTGTAAATATTAAATACACACATTTCAAGGAAAAAGTTGAATAACGCAATATAATAGAACGTTGTTGTTGTTGCTGTTAGATCTGAAGCTTAATTCTTCTTGCGCTTGTCCTTCTATAAAACGAAGTAAACATATTTTTGCATCAATCCTTCACAATTCACGCATCCAGGAGATACCGTATTTCCTTTAACGCCGCGGCGTTTGTTACAAATTCCAGCTTTTAGACGCGGAGTTTAATAGAGGGCGAAGTCCATTACAGGGCGTCGTTTATTAATGAAAATGAATGGTGAGATAAAAATGGACTTTAGACAAGGTTTCCAAACGTAAAGAGATAAGAAAAAACATAGACACTGATTTATGTGGAACCATCAACTATTTTATACTACATTAGGAACGAAAATTTTTGGACGGGAAAACTTTCAGAATTTTTTTTGTCCGAAAATTTTTCCGGCCGAAATTTTTTTTGTTTGAAAATTTTGGTTTTTCTAATTTTTTAATAAAAGGCATAGTGCATAGAAATTATGTGTCATTTCCCGTAATCATTACTTTTGAAATTTGGTTAAAATTCGTTCAAAAGACTTACCCATACATTTTTTGACTTTATAAATCTTGTCCGAAAAATTTTCCGCTGAAACAAAACATTTTGTCCGAAAGTTTTTCCGCCGAAAATTTTAGTTCTTAAGGTGGTTCTATACTATTAAATATCAAAATATTCGTATTTTCAAAAATATACCTTTTAGGTACTTTGAACTATGTAGAAAACGGTAGTCTAGTTCATTTTTCATAAAAAAGTCAGGAAATCTGCCTATTCTAGGATTTAAAAGCAGTACCATTAGTTCTGAATTGAAATGTCTCCCTAGCAACCGCGTTAGCAACAGTACTTTTTTCTTTTCCTTGCCCCAAATTTCCATATTAAAGGTTTGTTAAACCCATGGTTCTCTGTATATGTTTACCCTGGGTTTCCCTAAACAGAAAGCCGTTGTTTCATGTAAAAAAATCACCAAATTGTAGTTGAAGTGGAGCTGTTTGCTAGCTACAGGCTGCAAACATTTTTGATTTTTCCAGTTTGAAAGTTTGGCTAGTGCACTATTATATTCTAGTAAACGTTATAAGCATCTTATTGCATAATCAATAATGGTCAAACCAAAACATGCAGCAGCTATGAGAAGAAGGTCTCGTGGTACAAGTATTTTCAAAAAAAAGAAACTTTAAGGGAAACGAATATACTGCTAAGGCAGCTGAATCTGCCATGACTAGTGATACACATTCAACACCCACAGCTGTCTCTGATATACCTGCAGTTATTTCGTTTAATGGTGGTGTTACTGGCATACTAGAAGTGTTTAGACAAACATATATTTGCCCTGGTGTTTTTACAGAGGACTTTTGCAAGCAAAAAGACAAAGACAGCAGAAATGTAATGTATTACAAGATATCTGATACAGTCAAACACAGACGTAAACAACTTCAAGCTAAACGAAAAGGTTTTACTGATGCTGCCGAATAAAAAGAGGGTGTTGTTTATGGAGCAGGACTGTTCTAACTGTGTTATGATACTCTTTTATTTCTTGAAGGTTCTAATGACATGTTTATTAGTCTTATATATATACATATATACATATATTTCTTGCCTGATTTTCTAATTTAGCTTTTTGTCGTGTAGACCTTTCTCTCTTGTTTATACAGAGCAGGTTTTGAGATCCAAATGTTCTATATAATATAAAGGAAATCCTGTTTTTATTTTTCAAACTAATGCAGTATGATCTTAAATAGAATTTTTTCTGCAATGAAAGATTACTGGTTTTTCTGAGGATTTTTTAGCACTCGGTTTAGAAAAAATATTTTTAACATCATTTTTCTCGGAATTCACTTTTTCGATGCGCTGCGACATATAACTTTTTAAAGAGTTGGTCAATTTTCTTGAAATTTTGAGAGTTTGTTGGTCTATATGGGACACACTTACTGAACCAAAAAAAATATTGTACTGATGCACCCTTCCAGAGATAAAGTACCTGAATTTTTCAAATTTCGGTCCGATTTTGGGTAAAAAAAATAAATTTGAATAACTTTGGAACCGTTATCTCAACTTACTTGATTTTGGTTCAGTAAGTGTCTCTTTACAAGAGAAACATACTGTGAAAGTTTGACTTTCCAATTTCTTTTCATTCTGAAGTTATTTATCGCAGCGATTCACTCCGATTTTTGGCCCCGATACCCCAAAAAATGGGACCAAATCCAGAATTTCAATTTTTTTTTATATTTTGTTATTTCTGATACTATGAAGTATGTTATTTCAGAAAATCAAGTCATTTGACTGTAAAATAAAGATTTTTGTGTTTTTAGTATAGAACCACCTTAATGTAGGTTATGTTAAATAAGTTACTATAGTTTCACATTTTTAGTAGTAAGAGTTGCAGAAATTCTTGTACTGTTGTGTTATCCTGTATAACTATGACACCGGCTTTTCGTTTGGTGTGTTTTCTAATGAACGTTTATTAGAGGGCCGCGTTTATTACAAATAGGGGGAAGGCGTTTTACTAGAGGAAATACAGTATTGCAAACAGTGATACAAACTGCAATAGTTAAGTTCTTCTCAACGAAAAAAATATTTTAAAATTTCATAAATTTTCTTCTATTATTAATCAAAAGTCTGCGTCGATTACTGTTTCAAGGAATCGGGATATCCAAGAAATATTCGTAGCACCAAAGAAGAATGAAAACAACAAATGTCATTGAAGTTGAGATTTTCCAGTTTTTTGTTGTTTTTGTGGTGAAAAAACTTTTGCGTCTTGAAAAACATCCATGACTTCATTTCCAAAGGCATAAACATTCGCGAAAATGACCAAACATCGCGAAAAACGCGAAATTTTCTGCTTTTAGTATTAAATGATCAGATTTCAAAAAATTTAAGTGGAAATCTAGCTTAACTTGTTTGCTTGACACGAGTTGGCTGAGGAGTACTGTTTAACGTTTTTACTTACTTAAAGCAAGTATGGTAGTAAAACAGCAGTTTAAATACCTTGTTGTTAGCCAAAATGACCATTGTTCGTCTGAAAATGTTGATGAAATCCAAGAACAAATCAACTGAATGCCTATATGGAATTAGCAACAGTAGTTATAGAACGAATTGGATTGGTTTTTGTTACAATTTCAAAGATTAGCCATACTATGAAAAAAAAAGAACTTCTAAAATTAGAACGAACTAATTTATAGCTTGTTTACAACAAACGTTGAAGGTGGATTTCCACTCAAAAACGAAATGAAACAGACCGGAACGAAGTGATTTCTTGAATCTGATTCAACTTTCCTTGCGAACAGGAACGGAAAAAGATATAAAATAAAAAAAATAGCAGATAGATAATCAAATAAAGTATATTTCTTGTTTAGTTCCATTTTGTTCTTGAGTGGAAATCCAGTTTAAGAAATCGAAATATAAAAAATTATATATTCCCAGTAATTTCAAACACAAGTTGAACTTGCTTTAATATAAACATATGTAATCCTGAAGGTTTGAGAACATTGAAGAATATATATATATATACCAAATAAAATCATCATCTCCATTTCTTCTTTTTTCGATAATCAATTGCGTATCATACAAAATAAAACCACAAAACAAAAGCAAGCCACCATACAAGTAGACCTATACAGAATAAAACATGAATTTTTGCATTCTACGGATGGAAATAGATTCTACAATCTGTTAGAACCAGAAAAAGGGGAATTTTCCTACTTAAAAATAGAGAAACATGTACATCAAAATTATGATAGCTTTAGGGTCTCTTGTAACGTATTTAATTACAAATCATGTGTTTTTCGCTAACCTGGAAGATTAAGTTTGATTGGAAGAAAATATTCATGAAGCTAAGTAGCATCATGATGGACACGCCAGAGAACAGTGTACCTGAAAAAACAAAAGAAGAACAATTTTTTCATACAATATTGAGAGTGGTGCACCCTTAACTAAGTGTTATGTCTACCTCCTAAGTATAGGTAACTTCGATCTTCAGCCCATAATGCACTCAGTGAGAAACAGACAAATATCAAGCATGAAGAAAAGAATGCAGTCGTCACAATTCTAAACAAGAATTAAATGTTCATATTATGGTGACCAAGAGGCTAAATTCCCACAAGTGGTCTATGACATTTAAAATAGGTGACACCAAAACTTTAAAGCAAAATGGGAGATCGATACAAGAACACGTGACAATTGGGGAGACAATGCATAAGTATATTTATAATTATGTCCTTTTTTTACTTACGTTGGGTCTATCTCAATCACTTGATCCATGAGAGGTCCCAGTGACAAACCTTCATAATAAGCAGAACAAAGCATTTACACAGTTTTTTTTAATAGAGCATCACGGCGGGCAAGAAAGAGGAAAAACTGCGCAACTCGGATATGCGGACCTTGCGGAAGCTAAATATGGGAATATTAGTGACGGTCTATGTGGCGTAACCCCCGTGCGTTCCGCCGGCATAGTTTTTTTTTGAGAGTCAGCCGTGAATCGTAACAATCAACACCAACGGGGAAGCTTTTAAAATGGCTGTATCTGTGGTACGGAAGTTTTTACAGAAGCCATATTTTAAAAATGTTTGAGAAGTTTTTTTGTTGTGGTTTTGATGGAATATATGTATTTTTGGGGGAATACTTTTACAGAAAATGTTATATACTGCTGGCTATTACGCGAAGGGAAAAAATAAACAAAACACAGCCTGGAAATAAACAAGTGAAAAGACATCATCAATATTATCCTTTTTGCAAAACATTAGCTAGCTATATAACCTTTATAAAATGATGAGTGATGTTTTTCTAGCCCTCCCCACATAATAAGAATATATACTCATAGATTAAAAACGTATACGTAAAAACTCATAGATTATCTAGCTATGAACTAGGAAGCTACTACAAAACTATTTTGCTTTTCTGATAACCAGAAACAAACTGAAGCTATTTTAGAGCAATCCCTAACAGCAAATCACTGCAAAATCTTCAACATGTTATCAACTCTAAAAACTACAATTACTGTTGACTCTGCTATATAAACTAGGAAAAAATTAAACAGTGAAAATAAAAAAAATAAAAAATTACTTTCTGATAAAATTTTAATGAAATGAACATTTTAGTAAACAAAAACGCGCAATAACACTATATAGCCTAACGATAGATAAGGAACCCTTCACCACTTTTTGCAAGACATGAAAAATCACTTAAAGAATGGAATTCTTTTTTTTTTCAAAAGCATTTCACACTATTAACTATGACACAATAATACGAAAACTTCATCGAATAGGATTATCGAAACCTGCCATATTAATGCTGTCAAACTATCTTTCTGCTCGAGAACAATATATACAAGTAAATGATAAAAAATCTAGCATATCTCAAGTAGTCTTCGGAGTGCCCCAAGGCTCCATACTGGGTCCCATGATTTTCAATATATATGTTAATGACCTGAGTGACTGTGTCAATACTTCCACAGTTCTTCAGTATGCAGACGACACCACGCTCTACGCGCATTCGAAAGTGGTCCATATAAATGAATGTATTGATAACGTTAGGAGAGATCTTCAGAACTTACAGAGTTGGTCTCTAGATAACAACTTATCCTTCAACCGATCGAAGACGAAAACTGTGTTATTTTCTGGAACCAGATTGTCTAAAATTCACAACTTAGACAACATTGACCTGGATTCTTTAACAACTGAGGAATCAAACATTGAACGATGTAAATCATGGAAAACTCTTGGTGTAACCTTAAATCAACACATGGACTTTAAGGAACATATTGGATTGACAATAAGATCCTGTAATGGAATACTTGCTAATCTCAGAAGGTTGAAGAGATTTACATCATACATCCTACGTAAGCAACTTGCAGAATCTTTAGTACTAAGCAAATTAGACTATGGTAATGTTCTGTTGACAAATGTAGCAAATTACCAAGTAAAGAGGCTTCAAAAAGTTCAAAACTGTGCTGCATCTTTCGTCTTGAATAAATGGTGCAACACAGCTGACGTCATAGACTTGGGTTGGCTACCAGTGCAGCAACGAATCGAGCTATCATTATTGAAACTTACGCATAAGGGAATCTACGATAAATCCCTGCCTAGCTATCTCAATGTGGAACGAAAATCATCTCGATCGAGAAGAATAAACAATGGAGTTATCTTGGAAGAAACATTCAGCTCAAGACAATTTGACAATTCTACCTTCACTTTACACTTTACCTAGCTACACTTCAATTTTCATTATATACAGTAAATTTTTAAAAGGGAGTTTCAGCCTACTAAAAGTTGAAGGTTAGTCCTCTCGATTACTTATGGGACTCAACATGTCCATTGAAAAAGGACAAGAGGTACAACTTTTACGATATTTACATTTTAAGGACAGCACACAGGCATCAGTTATCAACTTTTTGGCAAAACACATTTCACTAGGAGATTTCATATTTATGTAAACAACAACTAAAAGGCAGTAAAGCATTTCACTGATTTAAATTTCAATGGGGCACAAATTTTTTTCATGTATTTGCTATCACAAACAGGGCATTTTTCAAGTTCTAACTTCAAAAAACATTGCTCACAATGATCATCGCGCTTTTCTGGAACATAAGGCGCACGTTTTGATATGTAATTTATTTTGTCATAACCGTTTTCACGAAGATGGATAAGCTGGATGAATTCATGCCGGAAAATTAATGGCCAACAGTTTTGATAGGTGGTATTATCAGCATATTTAGCGATGCGCTGGTATTTTTGCTCCCTTCCTTCCATTGTATTGCATCCCAATCCAAGGTTGTATGATACAAGACACTCAGCAGCATATGTATGGAGAAATGTGGCACAGTGTCCACATGCTTGGAGACATACGCAAATCAAAAGTAGAACAGGCATGGAATAACTTTTTTGCCTCAATTTCCATATCTTCTAACAATGCTTGATTAAAATCGGTAATGCGGACAGTGTATGAGAGGAAATTTCGCAGATGGATTGATTTGTAAAATACGCAGTGCAACTTTGTTTTAATTCCATCACCAGATGTATTGCTGAGTAACATTAAAATAAGCGAAGGAAAATGTTGCATGTAAAGATAACTTTCTTTGCCACGAAAACGAAATGAAAACTGCTTATCCGTAACTTTCCCGGCATTTTCATTAAACCATGTTTTGACTTTCGAGGATAAAAAATTACAATTCATCTCTGACCGAATAAAGACAACAAATTTAACAAACAGACACTGACGGTCAATTATTTTTTCAAAAGTGGGTGAAGAACAGAAATTTGTTTCTGAAACGGCAGTTTGGAGCAATTGGATGAACATCTCTTTTATTGTATTATTTTTGAGATGGAGAGGTTCAGCTTTGGTACAATCAATGAAATGTTCCATAGGTGGTGTGAACTCTAGGTGGTGTGAACTCTTGGCGGCTTTTTAGGCTGGAGATGAATGTAGTGATTTTTAATCGTTTGGTAGATTCAGCCAACTTAGAAAATTGGAGGGTTAGTTTCAACTTTTCGACTTTTCCGGCATCTGCTAACCTTTTCGAATAAGTGAAAGGAACCCAATATTTTAATCCTGTCTCAGTTGTCGAAAACGTTTTCTTGGGATTTGTGTTATCAGTGAGAGTAACATTGGCAAACGTTAGAAAATAAGTCGCAGCATTTGATAATTCACCTCCTAGGAAAGCCAACATCTTTAAATCGTTAGGAATAGCTCCAACTTTGAACTCAACATTATACAACACATCACTAACAACAACTGAAAAAACTTCACTTTCAAGGTATTTCAAATCACAAACTAACTTCTTTAAAAACTGGCTAACATGCTCACTATTTTCATCAACTTCGGCCCCAAACAAAAGAAACTGCTTGCAATTCGAACACCAACATTTAAAAAAGAAACCAAAAACGTAGTGCAATACATGGAGCACAATCTCCACCAACAGATAAAATAAAAAGAAAGGAAGTAGGATTTTTGTGTTCAAGGTTACCAAATTCAAGTAATTTATCGTTACGACTGACATTAACTTTGAGTAAAATTGAGCAAGTCTCAAAATATATTCTGCAGGGTTACGATAGTTACCATGGATAGGTACCACATCAGGTACTAGCTCACTGACATCATTCAAAGTACCAATGTCTATACTGTTAATTTTTTTAGATAAATTGTCATAAGTGACATATAGTTTGGAACTTTTGTGTTTTTGAAGGAAGTATCTTTGTTTGCTTTGAGCAGTGAAATGTACTTCCGTTTTCCGAGAACATTGTGAGAATAGTAGCAATTTAATGACCGAAGCAAATTCTCATCAGAAAGATAAAAATATTTAGCCCATTTTGTCAAAATACTATCATTCAAACATTTCACGACTGAACCTTTCGCGTTCAAGATGTGTTTCACAAGATCTTCAGATTTACACCGGCTTGTCAAGGTATCAATCATGCCGATGAAGGTGAGTGCAAGATTGTTTTTCGAGCCGCCATGAATATTGGAACAGGAAAAAAATGTTTCTGTTCGTCGTACTGACTTTGCTTTTATAGCTATTTTATCAGATGTTGGATTCAATTTTCTCTTTGCGGCTTTATTTTAGAAATTCTCACTGCCATTTTTTCGGTCAACTTATGGCATGCGTCTTTTTTCAATGTTGTTTCTATCTCCATCTGGTTGACTTTCTCACTAACACGCTTTAATTTTTGATAAACTGCCTCTGAGTTTTTCTATCAATTGTACTTTCAACTGCCTAATCTTTTCTTCCTCATTTTCTATTTTAATTTTGAGTTCCTCAACTTCCTTTTTTCTTTTTTCAAAGGTAATCTCTGACAAACTTACTTCTTTTTTGTACCTCTGTAAATCAACGAAATTTTTTATTTTAGCATTCTGTGCTTTACTGCCTTTCGGAGGCATTGTTGAACTAAAATATAAAAAATTACATTCACACTGAAAAAAAAACATGCAAAAGTTTCAACAAGACAAAACACAACTAAAAACTACACACAAAACCAAACTTGTTTTTAACCGAAAATTTCAGCCTCAAAGAAAGTCGGCCAGAGTTGACTTTGTACGTCAGAATAGCCCGTTTTTCCACGTTATCCACCTCAACATACGCAATGCAATCCAGCGATTTTTTTTTTCAAAAAAATTGTCCACATTTTGAAGCCCAGCAAATGGTACTTTAATGCACCAAGGTGGAAAAATTGAATACAATATTCTTTGGGGCTCCCTTGTTTGTCTTTTGTTATTGTGATTCATATGGTCTCGAATCGCTCTAAACCAACGATAAAAAATTGTGGGAGACATAGTCTTGGTAGCCAACACAATCCACGGATCCTTGAATTTGGTTTTAAATGTTATTTTCCATCTAACAGACGACAACAGACGATGTATATGGAAGTTGATAGTTTCTACAACTTCGACTTTTTCAACATTCAATATTGCATAGGTATCCATGATTGTAATATAGCTAGCTACAGTACTAAAAAATCATATTAAAATATATATATCACCTACTCTTGAGCAAGGGTGTTGATGCATTTCTGTGGCTTATTCTCACAGAACTCAAAGGCAAAATCAATACTGTTTGTTCTACTAAGATGCCTAACTCAAAAATTTATGATAACAAATCATTAGCTATACGACACTAGCTAGGGGCATTGACAACAATTTCACTCAATAAAGAGCACAAAAAACCTTTTAATCTTCTATTATAAAAACTCTAGTAAGTAGACCCTAGCTATAGCTACCAAATATTCTGGGATAACTAGCTCATAAGTCAAAATAATGAACTATCTAAGCTGAAAAGCGTTGCCAAGATGGCGTCTTGACGCTGACTTTACTTTGTCACAAAGTGAAAACTGTCAAATCTTTGAGATAGAATTCTGGCTTCTATAAACCGAAAATAGAAAAAATAAAACGATAGAATTACTGAGAAAGGGTTCATGAATCATTATAAAGCCATTTCTGTACACAAAAATTTGTTTTCAAAGGTTTCTATAAGCTGTAAAGTTAGAGGAAATTTCGGTACACAAAATTACAACGCTCCAAAAAATCACCATAACAAGTGAACAGCCGCATCAACTTCTCATGCAAATACATTATTCGAAACATGAATAAATGCTGATTCATCGTATACTATTTCCAAACCAAGCCAGTAATTCTCTTCTGTTTTGAATGAACAAAACAGTCATTCAGGGCGAAACTAACTACAGCATAATACGGGCCGTCACACATTACAACGACCGAAATGCCGACAATATTACATGCCCGTTTTTGACCGCTAACATCCCGCCGTGCATTAGTTCAAACCCCTAGGCTCAGAATAGGTAAAATTTAAGCATATTTTAGCATCACATTGAGGTCAGGTTAAACGACAAGCATATGCCATTAAGTGTTGACATTTTTAAAAGTACAAAAATATCAGTAAGAGTAAAACAATAGTTTTAGTCACTATGCATTAAATTATAATTAATCGAATATTGGTCTGACATCTTGTGAAAAAATAAAATTTTAAAATAAATTTTTTAACCGTGTATTATGTAGAGTTACAAATTCTTATCTAAACAATGTATAGGATCATGTCCTTACATCAAACGAGTAAGGAGATATTAAAGAATAAATTGACAACGTCGTCAACCTGGGTAGGCAATTTCAGGTGGCCCTAGATACTCTTGTGGAGAAAAATATATTTCATATCCCGTTTCACATCCCATTTCCAGGTGTAGCGGCTACCCTGAACTTAAAAGATGTAAAAAAGGAGTGGCTTTACTCTGCACCTACACATGCGCACAAGGCGAATTAATATATAGTCTAGTTATTGAGTGCCCAAAAATCCATTTAGGCATACAAAGAAAGGAAAAGGTAATTGGTCATTTTAATGACGTCTTTAATGACCTGTCAATTACCATGATAGGAATCGGAAATTGGAAAAACGAGTATATATGTTATGAAAATAGCAGATGTGTCATGATAGGAAGCCAAAAAGCATTATTTACAATCAAATAAATTGATTTGTTACCTGTGCAAAATGCCATCCCAACTAAATAACCTTAAAAAAAGTAAAAAAAATTGTCAGTTCAGGAGTGCACAATATTACCTCCATTCACTGTCTATCATGGATACTTTGTGTTCCAAGGTTTTCATTTGATGAATGACATTACTTATGAGGCAAGTTTGTAATCAAATCTTTTGTAAATCACAATGGTGGCTGGTGGCATTATTAAAATCATGGAATGCAAGGCAACGTTTTAAGCTTAACCTCTGTAACCTGGCAAGGATGAAGAAACACAAAGCAGGATACAATGGTCCATAAACATCACAGAATAATAGGAAACATGAAGGACACTTTTCTGTTGTTTATACATGCAGGTTTTATACTCTCTTAATACTAAACTTGTAAAATATAACCTAGTCGCTTTATTTGGTTCTTTGAAGAGTTTTCTGTAAAGGCCAGTGCCAAAACAAAGCCAATGCTGCCCAGACCAGCCAACAATCCACCCTGTAATTAAATTGGATTTATTACTTATAAAATGATAACACTTACTAACAACAACAAATATTCCCAAACAAATAGAAAAATCTAAAAACGGCTTTGTAAATAAATAAAACATTTCATACTTGCAAGATATGTGTAAGCACATGAATTCCAGCTCCAACTGCAGCTGATAAGGTTGAGATAGCCAATGCTGAATATACATTCTTCAAATGTTTTTTTGTTTGCACATCCCTAAATAATTTTAAAGCAGATAAAAGGTATGAATGCCTGAAATAAATAATGCTTATTTTCACTATGAAGGTCATCCAAAAAAATGGAGCTGACATCCTTTACAGAAATATTTTATTATTAAACCTTTGGCGGCCAGGGGGGTCATATATGACCCCCCTCACTAAAGGCGTTATTGCGGGCGAACCACCCGACCTTTTTTTGCTGTAAATTTATAAATACCGTCTTGAAGTACCTACGAAGTGAAATATCGAACTTTTGATTATTAGATATAAATAAAATAGCGTCTTGATATCTTAATATTTTGTAAACATTCACAAAAACCACCAGATTGAAAATGGCTGCTAGCAAACGAGTAGGGCTGACAACTGAGCAAGTTTTAGCTGCAGTTCTTGCTTCTGATGACGAAACCAATGGTTAATATGATAATGAAACAAGTGATGAGAGTTCAGTCGAAGATTATGTTGACTAAGATGGGGCAAAGCTAGATTTTCCAGCTGAACCTGTTGTTGATAATCGCTTTCTTCCTGACCCATGTGTCCTGTTTGGTAATGTGAGTAGTAAAAATATCATATAATTTGTTTGGTTGAACAATATAACATGTCTTCAGTGCTGCATGTAAACAGAAGGCCTTTTTTAGTTGCATAGCACATGAAAAAGTAAGCAAAAAAATGTTTATTTTTCAGTATGTGATGGTGATGCAAGTGAAAGTGACTATGATAATGATGATGATGATACTCTTTCAGTTGCTGCTTCTATTCCTGGTCATGTCCCTACTGCTGATGTTCCTGCCTCAAGCTCTTCCAAAGTAAAAAACCCGTTACGAAAAACAAAAAATGCACCTTGTAAAAAGAAACCCCGGAATCGCATCAAGGTAAACAAAAACGACAATGCAAAGAAAAAGTGGAAGAATGTTGATGTAACATACCAAAACCCAAACAGTAATGCACAATTTTTAGAATTCTCTGGACTTAAAAGACCAACCAGTGATGCGGATACACCACTTGAATGTTTTCATTTATTTTTCACAGCCGAAATTATAAATCAAGAAGTTGTCGAAACAAATCGCTACTACCAACAGGAACAGTTAAAAAACCGTTGGCAATGCAATGGTCAGATACTTTGAAGGAAATACACCGTATGTGCTTATCAGTTAACCCTGTAACTGGAAAGAGAAAGGACACAAAAACATTTGACTATTGTCAAAAATTTGAAACGCATGTGTGCAAACTTTGCTTTCGAGACTTTTTACACCAAAAAGGAAATTAAGAAAGTAAATTAATAAAATCACTTATTTCTAGGAATTAACATTTAATATACATTATATAATCTTGTCACAAAAAAAGATTTTAATCCTCTGGTTTATGTATATCTAAGACATACAGGGTTTTTTACCAATTGTTTCTTTTTTTTGAAAAATTTCTTTTTTTGCCTTCTCTATCTTTGTCCATAGAAAAGTAACCAAATGAGTTTTACTGAAATTATTTTTTCAGAAGTAAGCTAAGGTATTGTAGTTCATATTTAAGGTGATGGTATACCTTTATTGTATCAAAAAATCGATTTTTTTATTATTAGCCATTTATATACTAAAGAAACGACGATCTTTCCAATGGTGAAACTAGTTATTTATTTTTCGAAAGGGAATATTGACTTTATCCAAATAACTACTTTTTTTTTCTGATCAGTCTTTCACACCTTCAAATTGAATAAGAAGAGTTATGAGTGAATGTTTCTAACACTTATCATCCTCTTGAGTATAATTTTTAAAAATATAAAAATCTTTTATACCGTAATACTTCGAATAAACGACCAGAGTGTTTATTAAATTTTTTGACATTTTTGGGGGCGTCTATTTGAGGGGGCGTTTAAAAGAGGGGGGCGTTTATTAATTTTTTGACACTTAGTCTCTTTTGCAGTTTTTAAGGATACCTATATATATCTTCACAACAGAAAATAAAAGATATTCACATGTTTTAGAGAATGAACTTGAAAAGCGAAAAACTAAATTTCCAACCTTTTCTAAGATTTAGGAAAAAGGGTGTTTATAGAAAATTTCCTTATTTTACCGATGTATCAATATGAGAGATTGTGCTTTTAATTAAAAGAGCAAAACAACAACAGTTATTGATGTTTTCATATACTTTTACTATCGCCTCGAATAAACGCTCCCTTATGAGGGAGGGGCGTTTAATAGAAGGGGGCGTTTATTCGAAGCATTAAGGTATTTCCTTTCCAAAAAGAAATGACCATCTGGAAAAAAACACCTCAAGTTATTGTAAAACGCCGTTCGTGTCTTCAAAAAAACGAAAGAAGAAAAATCTAAAAAAATTTAATACTCCAGCAAAAAGTAGACTGATTAGAAATCAAAGTAAACATCGATCTTCTTCTATGCCATCCTGTTCTGTTTCTGCAAGTCACAGAAAAATGTTAAACGACTTAGAAAGTTCTATTTATGGTATACTCGGTCACGTCTTTGCGAATAATAAAATTTAAAAGGCCAACCTTCTGAATATTCATCGCCTCGGAAGTGTGAAAGTATCACCATCATTATGAGTATGCTTGAAAGGTGTGATATTTTAAAAAATCTTTAAAACAGTTTTTCCTAGTGTTTTTTTCGTATACCATCTATTACATTTCAAATCTCTTTTACAAAACTACAGAAGCTCTACAAGGGAGAGTGCTACTGTTCTGAAGCCAACGTGTTTTCTAAAAGAGATTTTTTTTTATCTTAAAAAAATCAATGATTCTCTAGATATTACATCTTAAAGAAGAAGATTTAAGTTAAAAAATGGCTTTTTTGGAAAAAGTAAAATAAATCAAAAACGGAGACTTTGTGGAAAATAATTAAAAAATCGTTTTTACATACATCTATCACGAATCTAAAGAACATCGAATGAGAGTTGGAAACGAAGTAGTTTTGTAAATGAAGTCACTTTTTTGAAGGCAGGGTTTCAAAAATGTCTCTGTACTTTTCACGAGTTAAAAAGTTTCAAATTATTTTTATACCATTTGATAGGTATTTAAAAATGCAATTTGGTGATGTATGAATGAATAAACTTTGATTAACTATCGCTGAAAAAATCGCGATTTAAAAAACCATGCTCAAAAGGTATACCGCCACCTTAAGTATGATTTAACTGCTTATTTCATTGTTTTTTACTGATATTTGCTTAAAAAAAAGGATTTTTTTGGAAAAATTTACAACTGTTGCTACCATTTTGATTTTTTTTGTCGTTATGGTAGAAATATGCCATTTTAATTGTAATATATGTGGAGAAAAATTTATATGGTTTCAGAAAATATGTAGTTTTAAATAGTATTATTTTTACTATAAAAGGAATTATTTGTGGTTCTTTTTACAAAAACGTATAGATGTACGTTTTTGTAAAAAGAAAGCATATCGTTGTTGACAAGTATTTTTACATAGATAATTCTTAGTAATTTTTGTTTAAGGAATTTTTTTGCTTTTACTGAGAAAGCTTCAATACGTGTTGTTATGGACATAGAGAGAAAATAGTTAAGAAAAAGCGGACTGGTATGGATGAGGAGGAAGAGGGGGTAAAAAAGCAGCGAAATTGTGCGGCCATCCTTCATGGATAGGCCTTAAGTATATAAACTAAAACAGGCCTTTTCAGGAAAATTTTGATACGTGTGTGGCAAAAAACATGCCTCAAGTATTTTAGGTGTGCTTTTGGGTGTGCTGCACTGGTTAACTCCTTATAAAATTTGTCATTTTGCAGGTGCTATCAATAGCACGCCTAAGCCATTTTGTGTGTGTGTGGAGGTGTGTGCGTGCTATTGCACGCCTCTCCTGAAAAGGCCTGCTAAAATGTTAGCAGGTGAGTTAAAAAACATGATAATGACTTGAAATATTTGATCCATGTCACAAAGAATTCTCGTTGGAAAAGCTTGATTCTAGGCATTTTAGTTCATTTTAATTTTTCCCCTCCAGGCATGGTTTGGAAGACTCTCCTGGAAATTCCCCAAATGGGTTGTGCAAAAGATCAAGCACCCTACTTTTTTAGCATGCCAGACAAAGAAAAAAAACCTATGAAAATTTTAGTAAAAGAATGTATTATATTCCTACCACTTCAGTGACAAAATAGCGATCAAATCGTGATCACCTATTTCTGCAGGGATCCACAATATTTGTAATATTTGTAAATTTTCCTACACTTGAATAATGTGCAGAAACAATAACCTCAATAAAGTTTAGTGCTTCAATTATCAGCCTCTCTGGGTCAAATTCAGCTGATTTAGCTAATAATTATATCTAGAATTGCCATTGTTGAAGTTCCCATACATATAATGATATAACTGAAGTGACCACAATCACAAGAGTAGAGGTGATGATGATTATGATGATGATAGACAAGATAAGAGATTTTTGGAAAAACTAGTCGTTAGCCCGTGGAAAAATCCACAGGTTCGCCTGTCCTTTTTATACCGCATTGCGTGCGTCTGTTACTCGCGCGCAGCTAAGCTACCATTTTGGGTGACAGACAGACAGACGTATACGGGTATTATAATATATAGATATTAGTTTTTGAAGTTATTTTATTGTGATATATAGAACCATGGAGTTCTTTTGTTTTTTACTTACTATATACCTGGATTATTTTATTCATTTACAAACCAATTGGGACAATAAGAACAATAATGGCAGACTGAACTGCAGAGGAAAACAACTAAGTGGAGTTGTAAAGAAGAAGGAAATAAGTGAAGTAACTAAGCAGTGAAAGAAGATAAATTTGACGAAAATTACTGCAACAGCTGTGTACCTAGTTTGGAACTTTGTACGCAGCTGATCAGGTAAAGTTTATCTTTTAATTTGTGTTACTATCGTTACAGGTGAGATAAACAATAGAGTGTGGAATCGCCGTTATTGCTGATATAGTTTGGTTGAGTGATTGTTGATATCACAGTCAAGATTCTTAATGTTATATGCTGTTGGAGACAGCCCTTGTTTGTATTGACTTGTGTGACTATTGCTGTGGAAGACAGCTTCCGTTGATATTTATTATTGTTATCTTGTTTGTTCATATTGGTTGTATATTAAGACTTTTATGGTGAAACAGTTACAACATGACTGATAGTGGTATTCTATTCAACAATGGAGAAGTTAAAAAGAGTCATATAGATGAGTGAAGTGAAGATAATGAAAAAATAAAGGAAAAGATGAGAGTAGAGACAGGAATATTGAATTGGAAATAAAGAAAGGGAAAGAGGAGATTAGAAAAAAAAATGGACAAATTGAAGAAGGGTATAACCAAATACATCGATAGGATAGAGGAGAAGCAGAGAGAGAACAGTAAGCTTGAAAAAAAGATGTTACAAATCGAAGAAAATTATAGTAACGCATTAAACTTCCTAATAAAATCAGGCTCTGCATTTTATTCACAGCTAAGCATCCATAAAGATTATATACCAAAAAGGCATAGCAGCCTAATCCCAAATACTAATTACTCATCAGTGGAGCTATCTACTGGTACCACAAATCAAATAAACAAAATAGATGATAACACCCAAGCTTTGCATAAATTATATTAGTTATATACCTGCAAAAAAGGCATTACATGTGTAGCTAGCTATATATATAGCTATTCTTGGATCCGGGTTAACATGCTTTAAATTTTATGATCATTTTCAACAAAAATTACAAACATATATATCATAGCATTGAAATCTATGGAAACAAGCAAATTTTCAAGTTTATAAACTAAGTACAACTGCCTCTATTAGTAGTCAAACTTTTGATGTTTTATAAAGAAATGACTACGTAAATCAACTCCAGTGACAATGTTTCACTGCAGTTAAATATTACGGTCTTATAAAATTTGAAAACTTTAAATTACAATAAATCCTGTTCTAATAATCTTTTGGTATTTCAAATTTCCTATCTAGATAATTTTTGCTGATAAATCCAAATATGCCACTCATTTTTCTCAAAAGTTCTTTGTTTTCCTTTTCAAAATTTGATAACGTTAACCCGAATCAGCGAATAGTTAGCTAGCTGGTTATTATATATGTAGCTAGCTATAGCTAGCTATCTAGCTAGCAATAATAAAAAGGAAATTGTGAAATGACAATTTGTAAATAAATCTTACAACTTCGAGAAATCTGTCAACGCTCGTAACGAGATAGGTCTTTCACCAAATAAGGCATCCATATTTAAATGCTGAGACTTTTAGTGCGCTTCCACAGTTTTCTACAAGTCTGTAACAACAACAACCTTCACTGTAATTTTTTTGATATTTTTTTATGGTCAATCCCGATTACGCCCGTTAAAAGCAGGTGCTACAAATTTAGGAAATATTAGTCCTTTTTTTCGTTAACCTCTGTCCTTTTTCAGATGTTAATTTTTAAATTTGCACGACTATGTAATAATTTCGGAATAGATGCTTCAGTGATTGAGTTTTTTTAATATTTTTTGAGCTTTAAGCTTCCACTTTAGCCTTTTCTAAAACATTCCCGATTTAAAATAAAAGTATTCGTGCTATAAACCGATTGGCTTGCTGAGTACACTTTGTCGCACAAAAATTCTCGCAAACGAACAACCTCGCCCCCAGGGTTTGTTGGACTTCTTTTGGGGCAGCGGAACTTTTCTTTATATATGTAAGATGTGGTCAAGTTTATTAATAAAGAAAGAACAAAAATTAGGCTTAAGAAATAACTATAATTTACTCCAATAATACGTCTTCGCATCAATTTCCTTCTTTTTCTTTAAGGTTACATATAATAATCGTTAACCAGCTCTTTCAATTAATCCAATATCGTGCTAGGCATTCTAATGGTAACACTTCACCCTCGTCCCCAGGTTTTTTTTGAGAGAAGACGACGAAAAATACCCTGGTATCGTTGAGTGATTTTTGGCCAATATATTATGCGAACGCGTCATACCTTAATTTATGCGACTAACAATGGCGGAACTTTAGGCGGGCAGAATTTTATGTTCGCAGCAACAGAAAACGTACTAACATATTGTATTGTCTCACGACTAAAATATACTAGCCATAGTTACCACTAATGCGCCCCGAATTGCTAATAACGATTTCAAAAAATACGAATTCAGAACAGGATCGAAATTAAAAATGGAAAATGATGGATGTGTGATGTGTAATTGCATGATAATGTAAACATAAATGTAGAACGGAATCGAATGGAGGCTTGTGGATAAGCTCATTTCCCAGGGTAAAAAAATATAAACAAGAAGCCCTGCGGCTCGAAGATTTCCGTCATTAGCCTGGAAGTTTCTGAAATTTGAAGTAAACCTTGGAAACGGAGAATAATGGGGTAAACAAATCATTAAGTATCCTAATTCTCAATTATTATTGTAACTAACCTGCAATGTTAAAATACAACTTAATAAATAAAAAATAAAAAATATTTTTTTACATATATATATAGTATTCTAAAATAATAGTAAAAACTTTAACTGCATATTTTTATAACTGATCTGAAAAATTCTGGAATTCCAGGATACAGGATTGTTATGTATGAACTTGACGATTCGAATATAATAACTTCAGAACAAGTTCAATTTCAATGAATTTTTATTCAATTAATTCAGCAATAAATATATATTAGCATTTGAATATTTCAGTTTTTACTCTCTCGTTGAAGATTTTTAGAAAATGCTGGTGCTGCATAGTTTGATAACAGCTGATCTGAAAGAGAAAGTACATTTAAAAATGAGAAACAAAGAATACAATTTTACCAGGAACTGAATTAATACCAGGTTGTTTAATTATTGTCTCCCTCTTTGATTTGAAGAGGAAATTTATTAAAAAGATACAAATCAATGCCATGTGATGCACAAGGTATATTAAATATATGTATATAAATTTAATCAAGCTGGCTTTTCATATCTTTGTTAAACAAGTAACATATTAAGCAGGCGATACATGATTTTGAATCCTGCGGACAATACTGGATTTATTTTGTCCAAATCGATTTATTAAATTGAACAAATTTGATCATTTATTATCCTTTTTCGATTTGAATTCTCAAATTTGAACTTCTTTTTGGAGAGTCTGATTAGTTGCAATTTTTCATTTTGAGGAAATTGATTGATCATTGTTTTGTTTGACAAATCCAAAAAGTTGAACATATGTAACTTTTAAAATTTCAAATTGACAAATTGAATTCAACAAGTTGAAACAAAAAAGGGTACACACAATTAAGGTGGTTACTACAGAAATAAACTATATCGCAAAGGACTGTCTTTTCTAAAGTTATTTGATAAGTATATCATATGCGACAGTAAATCAAAATTAAGTCAAAATTTTAATCGATTAGTTGCCATGGTTACTGGTTGCTAGGCAAAATATGACATTTCGACGCTCAACGACAAAATAGCCGAATAACGAGCACTCCTACAAGCGCCTTTTCGGTCGCGTATGTTTCGCAAGGGTCACGTGTATGGATGGTAGCACCGACAATTCTGGAGCTTGACTCGTCTTTCAAGGACAAACGTCTTCCGACAAAAAGGCTAAAACACGGCGAAGCCGTCAGTTTCTCAGCAGAATAACTGAAGAGCAGAATTTCGATTTGGGAAGCGGGAGGTACCAGCATTAGGCCGTACTAATACCAGCAGCGACAGAAGAAATTGTAAAGTATGGGTGTTTTGGTCTTGAGAAATCTTCATTCTCCTGGTTTCCGAAGTTAAACGGCAAAAAAACGAGTTTAAAAGTTGTTGTTTGTGGAAAATCTTTCCTTGCAAGTCTTAAGTCTAATTGATGACGAGTAAACTCTGACGAGTTCACTTCGGAGGGTGCATCGTTAAGACAGCTTTCTGACTGCGTGTGGAACACCACATTTAATATTCAGAGCTGTCATATATTGTCTTAGAGGAGGCCCTAAAGTATCATCTAGCAATTGGAAAGCATTAAACATCGACGGAGGGGCAAAAAAGCTGTCTAAAAAGGCGAAAATGGTTGCTATGGGCGTTGCTATGGGCGTTGCTATGCAGTTATATTTGCGATTGGTTGGAAAAAGTGCCGGATTGCGCAATAAAAACCGAAATTTGTCATCAGCACTACTTGCCACGGTATTCTAAGATGAATTTGCTGTCTGAAAACGGGAAAAACAAAATTATTGAAATTCGGTCATTTATTTCTATAGTAACCACCTTAATAAATTTGACGGATTTGATAATCCTAATGGTCCTTTTCATTAGATTTTTAAAAATCAAGTCTTTTCTAAGAAATCTTAGAAAAATATTTTGTGATACTTTGGGTGAGTTCAAGAAAGTTTTTCAAGCAAATTAGGCACTCAAGGAGAACTGATAATTAACCAGTAACAGAATAGTTAGCCGATGCAGAATAATTATATATACGGTGCGTAGAGTATAATTAGCCGCTCCTACAGCTAATTATACGATAGATATTTTTTTGCTTAAATTTCCACAAATTTCTTTGTTATCGATCTCCCCATAGCCATCTATATTTACATAGATCCACATAAAGTTGTCAATTAAAACCAAAAATAGGAACAAGAAACGATTGTGCCAAGAAGATAATAATTTTACTATAGCAGTATGTCATATTATTTAACAACACACTATTCTGATTTCAAGAAAAAACATGGAAAAGTGAAGAACACAAAGAAGCCTGTAACGACTAATTATACTGTATGTAGCGTATAGTATAGCAACGGCTAACTATCCTGTTATTGGGTAATTATCAGTGCACCTTGACTGTTCGGTGCAAGGCAACAATAAATTTTTGTCACACTTCGACAACTTTTCTGCAGAAGATATGAAAAATCCTGTGACGAATACTTTTCTACCTGATAGAAGTATATTTTAGCCCCCTTTTTCCCAAAAGAACAGGAGTTGGGTGTCCAGCCCCTCATGATAAAATTACGCAAAGCAGGACGAAGGTTTTTTGTTGCTGGCGACTTAAGAAAAGAAGAGACTCCAATCAAAGCACCATTTTGGCTTGCTTAATAGCTAGTAAAAGTAATTTTACGACTATAGAAGGGGAATGTCAGCACCAATCAAAAGGAGATCCAAATCAGCACCAAAAATTGAGATAGTTAGCTAGCCAGCACACTTTTTTGGTGGTTTGTTCCTTAAACACACCATAAATCAGGAGACACTTCTACTCTTCAGAAAGGTTTAGTTCTTTTTCATTTTATTCACATAAGGAAGTACGATCTCAATGATATTTTGAATAGCCATCCTCGTTCTCAGGATTTGTTGACTAATGTCAAATCCGCTCACGTGCCTCAATATCATAAAAGGCAAGAACCTCAGTGGGTGAGGTTGTTCAATAGCCAGCTCTCCCTTGCCCCATTAATTAGGTGAGGGGGTCTGGAAACTTGATTCCTTTTGGTGGCAGCAGTCCGTTTTACCGGCGTATATTAAGTGCATTGGTTGTGAATGTCAAATGCCCACCGTGTTCTACCAACATTGTTTTATCATTTGCGAATGCAATGGTACTAGTCGCACCTTTAAGGCGTAAAGTCTATTTGTTTGGATAGTTGTGTTCGAAATATCTAATAAAATCAACTATTTTTATAGGTTTTTATGATGGAAGTCTCTATGGAAAGAACATTGCTGCCAGCGGATTGCAGGTATATGGAAAAACAGTATGACAAAGTTGGAAAAAAAATGATGGCAACAATGAAGCATAAAAATAGATCAATGTGGATGTTGAAAAGGAAAAGGAAGCTGATACCCGATGTTGTAGGCCATTTATAATCTACTGTTTTAACTGGAGGGTTTTCATTCATGAAAAAATGGAATTCACTGTAATATCAAACCGACCCAATCTACCCAAGGGCCCAATTAAAAGTGGAGGCCTTGAAACTATGCTTAAAGCTAAGTGGACTATTGATGAAAACCATAGAGGCATTTTAAAGCACCTTCGTGAACTAATCAAAGAGAATTATGAACCAGATATTACAACTGACGAATTTGAGCTGACAAATATCGAAAATGGAGTTAAACTCGAAAACTTGACCTAGATGACTTCGTTTTTATTGATGACGAGGAGGAAGAAAAAACACTATATAATTCCTATAATATTTGAAACTTTGTTGCTCAAAATTTCAGATTACACTCCAAGGAGAAACTCTTCACTTCTTTGTCTGTCTAAAAGAAAATCTATACATTAGAGATTTCACATGAGGGCGAAGGTTTTATCATGTAAACGCCGCGCACACCTATCGACTCATTTTTTGTAATGCAATGCAAACGTTGCTTCTATTAATGATACGTGAAACACGTACTACCTATGTTGAGAATACTGCCTATATTTTCTTTTTATACATTTTCTGAAAGCTAGATAAATTTCATATAAAATAGTGGTATTTCTGTCATACAATTCGAGTTGCCGACTCTCGAGCCCAAAAGGTACAGACATTTAAAGGTTATCGCATAATAACACTATTCAAATCTACACCATCTGAGTACTATAACGCTATCTCGGTTTTGCCTTTTAAGGTTGAGTTCTTTTAACAATTTTAACAATTCGTTTGAAGAACATTTGGATGTTTCATGTATCCTTAAGTATTCGTGTTGTATAAATATTCGCTTGAACCAACACAGTGGTGATTAATCCATATAAAGTTCTCCCGTAAGTAACTTTCTGGAAATATAGATGTTGTTGACGTTATGAGAGTTCTTGCAATTGGCAATCCGTACACAGCATTTCGTAGATTTTACTGACACCGACACAGAAATCTATTTTTTTCTTGAGCTTCAAAAGTTTCTTCTGTTAAATATTCCTGTCGTCTCATAACGTTTATACGGACATATAGTACTAATCCAAGCAAGGTTTCTTCGGTGAGAATCTCACGTTACAAACTTAAAATTACGATATATTTCTGATCTGTATTATATAATTGCTGAAGATCTCTTACTGTTGATCAATCCATACACACCGTTTCCTAGATTCTGTCGACTTCTCAAACTCAGCAATCATGTTTTGTTTTTTAAATGCTAAAATTGCTGCCATTAAGTGTTGGCCGTCTCATATATTTCAGAACTGCATACTTATTAATTGAAACAGAGTTTCTTCAGTAAGAATCTCAGGTTACAAAATCAGAAATACGATATCGATAAAATTGTGCCCAAATTTGAACGGTTTCAATAAATTTATAATTTAGACTTTTCCTGTTTAATTAGGAGATAAGTTACGATGAATATAGCCCTGAATTTAAAATGAAACTGTTTTCGTTGAAGTGGATAATTAGGAAGACGAAGGAAATTGTAGGAAATGGAACTGTTAGAAATGACACGGACAGGACTTGACTCAACAAATCTACGCTGAAATTCAAGCTATGATCTTGTTTCAATTAATAATAATAATAATAATCATGTATTTGGTTCCATTATTTACAAATGGTTCTTCTCCATAAAAAAAAAAGAGAAAAGGTTAAAAGTTATTTGCAAATAAGTTATGATAAATTTATACATATAATACAATTAATAAAATACTATAAAATCCTACACTTAAGATAAGTCAAGACACATGGTAATTGGAACAGAACGCTGAGAAAAGGCTGAAAACAGGGAGACAAAAGAAAATTGGAAAGTGGAAAAAGTAGAAGACAAAAGTGCATAAGTTCACCAATTAAATTGTAGCTTAAATAAATTGAATAAAATAGACATAAGTAGGCACAAGTTGCTAAGTAAATTGGGGTAGTAGACACCAGGACGCTAAACCACAAAAGATATATGTAAAATATGATGAAAATTATTCACTTGCTAAAAGTTAATTTGTTGAAATCGATTGAAGAGTTGAAGTACCATTCAACTGATCTCAGCAAGTCGTTAAAGATGAAAATAAAAATAGTTATACGTAAGAAAAGTATCACAATGACAGAAGCAAATGGAACTGTTCAATTGACACTGAGAGAATTTTTTCTGGTAGTGTAAATAGCGCCAAATTAAGTATCCGCTTGATATGTTACACACATATAGGGATAATCTTTTTTGCGATTGGACGAGTTTGATAAAAAATAATATGACTGTAGTATGTAAATAACGTAAAACTACCTTCTTCGTACAAATCTTCGTGCCGAGCAAAAAATTTCGTTAGTGCGTGAGATTTAGTGCAGAAAATACACGCTTTTTAATAAGCAATGCTAATTTTCGGTCCTGCCTCGCTGTTGCTTAATTTTTTGAAACTTTCAGTCTCGTTTGGTGCTTATCTATTGCTTAAATATCCCAAATTATTTCCAACCTCGTTCCCAGGAATTCTTTCAATCACGCTTATATCAGACTTTTTCTCTCCTATTAAGAGTCTGATATAAGCGTGAAGGAAAGAAGAGGCCTAGGGAACTATTCTCTCAAGTGGAACCTTACATGTAAAGATGCTACAAAAGTCCATGGTTAATTTGTCGTATTTTGTTGTTTAAAGTTAAATTTTAAATTATTTATCCGAGCCAACAACCCTCCACAAAATTAAGTGAGACAACCAGTTTTTCCTCTACAAAATTGAATTAAATCATACAAAAGTCCCCCTTCCCCCCTTCAGTCAATGTTGTGATACATAAGAACTTGTGAAACGGAAAGGTCGTGGCAAGTTCAGAAATGTAATGATTATTGGGCCAGCAAACTGCGCGCAAACATTGTTGTTGGAGCCTCTAACGAAAAAATGTAAAGCATTTAAAAACCCGTCCAACGACAAATATGCCTGGCTCGGTGCCGAATCTGCTGAAATAATTTATTTGAACGATTTTCGCTGGAGTGCTGAGATGATAGCGTGGAAAGAGCTTTGTTGTTATTGGAGGGACAGGCTGTTCACCTGCCTGCTCCAAAGAACCACTATGCGGCAGATATATGCATCGAACAAGACACTCCTATATTTGGCACTGGAAAAAGTCGCATATCATTTTCAGGGAGGAATAACAGAACTGACCAAATAGAGGATGAGATGATGTCGGTAGGTTTTCGACTTTTTCAGGCAGATACCTGAAGAAGAGCAACAAGAACTTTCGCCATGCCCCAAATGCTTTTTTAAGCTCACATTCATGTGCGAATTGTAACATTGATAACATTTCTTATTCAGTTGACACGTAACACTACATGTAACAACATGTAACGCCACGCGTAACAAGCAAAATTTGGCTATTATGCAGTGTTTTTCCCTATTTAGGCACATGTAACACATGTAACGCTACTTCGTTATTAAGAAACATATATATATAGCTTTTATTTATTACGGCGTTACATGTGTTACATGTGGACATTTGCCTTGTTTTGTACACATAGAAGATGTTACATGTGCGTTACATGTGCGTTACATGTGCGTTACATGTGCGTTACATGTGCGTTACATGTGCGTTACATGTGCGTTACATGTCATTGATAGACTACGCTGAGAAAAGCCTGTTTTGTTTTAGGAATATTGCTGTTAGCGGGCCTTGTTTTTGTTTGTCCCCACACTGAAACAGTCGTAGTACTTGGAGAAAACAAACACACATTGTAAACATCAAATACTTAGTGTACGACATAGCCTACAAACACACAACATTTTAAAGTTCAAACGCTATATATACAAGAAATGTCAAGCAATAGTCAATACCTCATTCTCTTCCCGCCAGCTTCGATAATCATACTCATTCTTTTATTCATGGACTCGATTGTTTTGTTTATATACGACACAGGCGTGTTCAACAATGTTTGTGTAACACGTTCGGAGAATTGTTCCATGTTCTCAAATGTTATGTTGCGATCCAGTGCCTGACTGTGTAGAGCCTGCTTTGTATAGTTAAATACGTTTTCGATTGGATTTATATCAGGGCTGCGAGGCGGTATAGCGAACTTCTTGGCGTGAACTGCGTCAAATGCTATTCCAGCTTTTTTGCTGTTCTGGCTGGAATCTCCGTCTTGAAGAAACAATCTTCCCTTAGGATTCGCACTCTTTTCGAAGGCTGCCGGGAAATGATCTTTAACAAAACGGGCAAACATTTCTCCGTTGATCCGGCCTTCGTACTGCAGCAAAGAATGACACCCTTCATGTAGGCAATCGCGACCATAAAATGAGCGACTTTTCCTCCGGAACCAACATGCGATCCTTTGGCGGTGCAAGACGGCAAAAGTCCTTTGTCACGTTTCCTCCACGCCATGGTTTTCGTAGAGCGCGCTTCGTCAAGTGGATTGTATTTGTGTTGGAAACCTGTCGCGTCGAGATAAAACGAAATGTCACTTTTCCAAAAGTCTTGTGCACAGGGCATGTTTTGCACTTTCTTGGCGAAACGCAATCGCAGCGTCAAGTCCTTTTTTTGTAAGGAGGCCCTTTTTCCGAGAAGGAAAATAGTGGTACCCAGACGAGTGAAGAAAACGTCGTACCGTCTCGTCGCACACTTTGTTTTTTACCCCAGCATGTTGGCGCAACCGTTTTGTCGTAAAGGACCCAAACTTTTCTCGAAGTTTCGGAATTTCCCGCAAAATCGATCGTTTTTCTCTGTCTGTCAACTTTGTCGGTCTTCCGACGCGAGTGTTTTTATTCCCCTTGTTTCCTTCTTCCTTGATCGGCTTAGTCGCGTGCCTATAGATGGACGTTCTCGAATATTGCGGATACCTATATCCAGAGCTCCTTGGCCTCTCAAGCCTCTGTCTTGGTACAAATATCTCAAGTGAATCGAGACGTTGATGGGCATTTTTTTTAGTATTCTACCTTTGCTAGTCATCTAAAAATGCATGTGTAGAAACATACACAACGATTATACCAAGACACGCATTATGTAATATTTTACGTCCAGAATATTTTGGAAATCTTTTATACGTGAGCAAAGTTATGGTAGAAAAATTATGTTTTTAGGTAGAAATTTGTATTTTGTTAGAGCGTCAAAGAAAGAAAAAGGAAATTCTGCAGCTTGTGCCGCCATTATGGATACCAGCAGTATTGCGTGAACGTGATCCGTGCCTCAGATACTTCACATCAATACGGTTAAGACTTGATAAAAAGTTTCGGAAAAAGTTTAGTCGTTCCGGAGATATTGGCATTTTCGTTTTTCAAAATTCAGGCAACCCTCCACAAAATTAAGTGAGACAACCAGTTTTTCCTCTACAAAATTGAATTAAATCATACAAAAGTCCCCCTTCCCCCCTTCAGTCAATGTTGTGATACATAAGAACTTGTGAAACGGAAAGGTCGTGGCAAGTTCAGAAATGTAATGATTGTTGGGCCAGCAAACTGCGCGAAAACATTTTTGTTGGAGCCTCTAACGAAAAATATTTAAAGCATTTAAAAACCCGTCCAACGACAAATATGCCTGGCTCGGTGCCGAATCTGCTGAAATAATTTATTTGAACGATTTTCGCTGGAGTGTTGAGATGATAGCGTGCCTGCCTCCAAAGAACAACTATGCGGCAGATATATGCATCGAACAAGACACTCCTATATTTGGCACTGGAAAAAGTCGCATATCATTTTCAGGGAGGAATAACAGAACTGACCAAATAGAGGATGAGATGATGTCGGTAGGTTTTCGACTTTTTCAGGCAGATACCTGAAGAAGAGCAACAAGAACTTTCGCCATGCCCCAAATGCTTTTTTAAGCTCACATTCATGTGCGAATTGTAACATTGATAACATTTCTTATTCAGTTGACACGTAACACTACATGTAACAACATGTAACGCCACGCGTAACAAGCAAAATTTGGCTATTATGCAGTGTTTTTCCCTATTTAGGCACATGTAACACATGTAACGCTACTGCGTTATTAAGAAACATATATATATAGCTTTTATTTATTACGGCGTTACATGTGTTACATGTGGACATTTGCCTTGTTTTGTACACATAGAAGATGTTACATGTGTGTTACATGTGCGTTACATGTGCGTTACATGTGCGTTACATGTGCGTTACATGTCATTGATA
This sequence comes from Hydractinia echinata, assembly GCA_030067915.1. Lineage (NCBI taxonomy): Eukaryota > Metazoa > Cnidaria > Hydrozoa > Anthoathecata > Hydractiniidae > Hydractinia > Hydractinia echinata. The sequence continues at coordinate 195,658 of JASGCC010000186.1, read as the reverse complement.
GACTACGCTGAGAAAAGCCTGTTTTGTTTTAGGAATATTGCTGTTAGCGGGCCTTGTTTTTGTTTGTCCCCACACTGAAACAGTCGTAGTACTTGGAGAAAACAAACACACATTGTAAACATCAAATACTTAGTGTACGACATAGCCTACAAACACACAACATTTTAAAGTTCAAAACGCTATATATACAAGAAATGTCAAGCAATAGTCAATACCTTATTCTCTTCCCGCCAGCTTCGATAATCATACTCATTCTTTTATTCATGGACTCGATTGTTTTGTTTATATACGACACAGGCGTGTTCAACAATGTTTGTGTAACACGTTCGGAGAATTGTTCCATGTTCTCAAATGTTATGTTGCGATCCAGTGCCTGACTGTGTAGAGCCTGCTTTGTATAGTTAAATACGTTTTCGATTGGATTTATATCAGGGCTGCGAGGCGGTATAGCGAACTTCTTGGCGTGAACTGCGTCAAATGCTATTCCAGCTTTTTTGCTGTTCTGGCTGGAATCTCCGTCTTGAAGAAAACAATCTTCCCTTAGGATTCGCACTCTTTTCGAAGGCTGCCGGGAAATGATCTTTAACAAAACGGGCAAACATTTCTCCGTTGATCCGGCCTTCGTACTGCAGCAAAGAATGACACCCTTCATGTAGGCAATCGCGACCATAAAATGAGCGACTTTTCCTCCGGAACCAACATGCGATCCTTTGGCGGTGCAAGACGGCAAAAGTCCTTTGTCACGTTTCCTCCACGCCATGGTTTTCGTAGAGCGCGCTTCGTCAAGTGGATTGTATTTGTGTTGGAAACCTGTCGCGTCGAGATAAAACGAAATGTCACTTTTCCAAAAGTCTTGTGCACAGGGCATGTTTTGCACTTTCTTGGCGAAACGCAATCGCAGCGTCAAGTCCTTTTTTGTAAGGAGGCCCTTTTTCCGAGAAGGAAAATAGTGGTACCCAGACGAGTGAAGAAAACGTCGTACCGTCTCGTCGCACACTTTGTTTTTTACCCCAGCATGTTGGCGCAACCGTTTTGTCGTAAAGGACCCAAACTTTTCTCGAAGTTTCGGAATTTCCCGCAAAATCGATCGTTTTTCTCTGTCTGTCAACTTTGTCGGTCTTCCGACGCGAGTGTTTTTATTCCCCTTGTTTCCTTCTTCCTTGATCGGCTTAGTCGCGTGCCTATAGATGGACGTTCTCGAATATTGCGGATACCTATATCCAGAGCTCCTTGCCTCTCAAGCCTCTGTCTTGGTACAAATATCTCAAGTGAATCGAGACGTTGATGGGCATTTTTTTTAGTATTCTACCTTTGCTAGTCATCTAAAAATGCATGTGTAGAAACATACACAACGATTATACCAAGACACGCATTATGTAATATTTTACGTCCAGAATATTTTGGAAATCTTTTATACGTGAGCAAAGTTATGGTAGAAAAATTATGTTTTTAGGTAGAAATTTGTATTTTGTTAGAGCGTCAAAGAAAGAAAAAGGAAATTCTGCAGCTTGTGCCGCCATTATGGATACCAGCAGTATTGCGTGAACGTGATCCGTGCCTCAGATACTTCACATCAATACGGTTAAGACTTGATAAAAAGTTTCGGAAAAAGTTTAGTCGTTCCGGAGATATTGGCATTTTCGTTTTTCAAAATTCAGGCAACCCTCCACAAAATTAAGTGAGACAACCAGTTTTTCCTCTACAAAATTGAATTAAATCATACAAAAGTCCCCCTTCCCCCTTCAGTCAATGTTGTGATACATAAGAACTTGTGAAACGGAAAGGTCGTGGCAAGTTCAGAAATGTAATGATTGTTGGGCCAGCAAACTGCGCGAAAACATTTTTGTTGGAGCCTCTAACGAAAATATTTAAAGCATTTAAAAACCCGTCCAACGACAAATATGCCTGGCTCGGTGCCGAATCTGCTGAAATAATTTATTTGAACGATTTTCGCTGGAGTGTTGAGATGATAGCGTGCCTGCTCCAAAGAACAACTATGCGGCAGATATATGCATCGAACAAGACACTCCTATATTTGGCACTGGAAAAAGTCGCATATCATTTTCAGGGAGGAATAACAGAACTGACCAAATAGAGGATGAGATGATGTCGGTAGGTTTTCGACTTTTTCAGGCAGATACCTGAAGAAGAGCAACAAGAACTTTCGCCATGCCCCAAATGCTTTTTTAAGCTCACATTCATGTGCGAATTGTAACATTGATAACATTTCTTATTCAGTTGACACGTAACACTACATGTAACAACATGTAACGCCACGCGTAACAAGCAAAATTTGGCTATTATACAGTGTTTTTCCCTATTTAGGCACATGTAACACATGTAACGCTACTGCGTTATTAAGAAACATATATATATAGCTTTTATTTATTACGGCGTTACATGTGTTACATGTGGACATTTGCCTTGTTTTGTACACATAGAAGATGTTACATGTGTGTTACATGTGCGTTACATGTGCGTTACATGTGCGTTACATGTGCGTTACATGTCATTGATAGACTACGCTGAGAAAAGCCTGTTTTGTTTTAGGAATATTGCTGTTAGCGGGCCTTGTTTTTGTTTGTCCCCACACTGAAACAGTCGTAGTACTTGGAGAAAACAAACACACATTGTAAACATCAAATACTTAGTGTACGACATAGCCTACAAACACACAACATTTTAAAGTTCAAACGCTATATATACAAGAAATGTCAAGCAATAGTCAATACCTTATTCTCTTCCCGCCAGCTTCGATAATCATACTCATTCTTTTATTCATGGACTCGATTGTTTTGTTTATATACGACACAGGCGTGTTCAACAATGTTTGTGTAACACGTTCGGAGAATTGTTCCATGTTCTCAAATGTTATGTTGCGATCCAGTGCCTGACTGTGTAGAGCCTGCTTTGTATAGTTAAATACGTTTTCGATTGGATTTATATCAGGGCTGCGAGGCGGTATAGCGAACTTCTTGGCGTGAACTGCGTCAAATGCTATTCCAGCTTTTTTGCTGTTCTGGCTGGAATCTCCGTCTTGAAGAAACAATCTTCCCTTAGGATTCGCACTCTTTTCGAAGGCTGCCGGGAAATGATCTTTAACAAAACGGGCAAACATTTCTCCGTTGATCCGGCCTTCGTACTGCAGCAAAGAATGACACCCTTCATGTAGGCAATCGCGACCATAAAATGAGCGACTTTTCCTCCGGAACCAACATGCGATCCTTTGGCGGTGCAAGACGGCAAAAGTCCTTTGTCACGTTTCCTCCACGCCATGGTTTTCGTAGAGCGCGCTTCGTCAAGTGGATTGTATTTGTGTTGGAAACCTGTCGCGTCGAGATAAAACGAAATGTCACTTTTCCAAAAGTCTTGTGCACAGGGCATGTTTTGCACTTTCTTGGCGAAACGCAATCGCAGCGTCAAGTCCTTTTTTGTAAGGAGGCCCTTTTTCCGAGAAGGAAAATAGTGGTACCCAGACGAGTGAAGAAAACGTCGTACCGTCTCGTCGCACACTTTGTTTTTTACCCCAGCATGTTGGCGCAACCGTTTTGTCGTAAAGGACCCAAACTTTTCTCGAAGTTTCGGAATTTCCCGCAAAATCGATCGTTTTTCTCTGTCTGTCAACTTTGTCGGTCTTCCGACGCGAGTGTTTTTATTCCCCTTGTTTCCTTCTTCCTTGATCGGCTTAGTCGCGTGCCTATAGATGGACGTTCTCGAATATTGCGGATACCTATATCCAGAGCTCCTTGCCTCTCAAGCCTCTGTCTTGGTACAAATATCTCAAGTGAATCGAGACGTTGATGGGCATTTTTTTTAGTATTCTACCTTTGCTAGTCATCTAAAAATGCATGTGTAGAAACATACACAACGATTATACCAAGACACGCATTATGTAATATTTTACGTCCAGAATATTTTGGAAATCTTTTATACGTGAGCAAAGTTATGGTAGAAAAATTATGTTTTTAGGTAGAAATTTGTATTTTGTTAGAGCGTCAAAGAAAGAAAAAGGAAATTCTGCAGCTTGTGCCGCCATTATGGATACCAGCAGTATTGCGTGAACGTGATCCGTGCCTCAGATACTTCACATCAATACGGTTAAGACTTGATAAAAAGTTTCGGAAAAAGTTTAGTCGTTCCGGAGATATTGGCATTTTCGTTTTTCAAAATTCAGGCAACCCTCCACAAAATTAAGTGAGACAACCAGTTTTTTCCTCTACAAAATTGAATTAAATCATACAAAAGTCCCCCTTCCCCCCTTCAGTCAATGTTGTGATACATAAGAACTTGTGAAACGGAAAGGTCGTGGCAAGTTCAGAAATGTAATGATTGTTGGGCCAGCAAACTGCGCGAAAACATTTTTGTTGGAGCCTCTAACGAAAATATTTAAAGCATTTAAAAACCCGTCCAACGACAAATATGCCTGGCTCGGTGCCGAATCTGCTGAAATAATTTATTTGAACGATTTTCGCTGGAGTGTTGAGATGATAGCGTGCCTGCTCCAAAGAACAACTATGCGGCAGATATATGCATCGAACAAGACACTCCTATATTTGGCACTGGAAAAAGTCGCATATCATTTTCAGGGAGGAATAACAGAACTGACCAAATAGAGGATGAGATGATGTCGGTAGGTTTTCGACTTTTTCAGGCAGATACCTGAAGAAGAGCAACAAGAACTTTCGCCATGCCCCAAATGCTTTTTTAAGCTCACATTCATGTGCGAATTGTAACATTGATAACATTTCTTATTCAGTTGACACGTAACACTACATGTAACAACATGTAACGCCACGCGTAACAAGCAAAATTTGGCTATTATGCAGTGTTTTTCCCTATTTAGGCACATGTAACACATGTAACGCTACTGCGTTATTAAGAAACATATATATATAGCTTTTATTTATTACGGCGTTACATGTGTTACATGTGGACATTTGCCTTGTTTTGTACACATAGAAGATGTTACATGTGTGTTACATGTGCGTTACATGTGCGTTACATGTGCGTTACATGTGCGTTACATGTCATTGATAGACTACGCTGAGAAAAGCCTGTTTTGTTTTAGGAATATTGCTGTTAGCGGGCCTTGTTTTTGTTTGTCCCCACACTGAAACAGTCGTAGTACTTGGAGAAAACAAACACACATTGTAAACATCAAATACTTAGTGTACGACATAGCCTACAAACACACAACATTTTAAAGTTCAAACGCTATATATACAAGAAATGTCAAGCAATAGTCAATACCTTATTCTCTTCCCGCCAGCTTCGATAATCATACTCATTCTTTTATTCATGGACTCGATTGTTTTGTTTATATACGACACAGGCGTGTTCAACAATGTTTGTGTAACACGTTCGGAGAATTGTTCCATGTTCTCAAATGTTATGTTGCGATCCAGTGCCTGACTGTGTAGAGCCTGCTTTGTATAGTTAAATACGTTTTCGATTGGATTTATATCAGGGCTGCGAGGCGGTATAGCGAACTTCTTGGCGTGAACTGCGTCAAATGCTATTCCAGCTTTTTTGCTGTTCTGGCTGGAATCTCCGTCTTGAAGAAACAATCTTCCCTTAGGATTCGCACTCTTTTCGAAGGCTGCCGGGAAATGATCTTTAACAAAACGGGCAAACATTTCTCCGTTGATCCGGCCTTCGTACTGCAGCAAAGAATGACACCCTTCATGTAGGCAATCGCGACCATAAAATGAGCGACTTTTCCTCCGGAACCAACATGCGATCCTTTGGCGGTGCAAGACGGCAAAAGTCCTTTGTCACGTTTCCTCCACGCCATGGTTTTCGTAGAGCGCGCTTCGTCAAGTGGATTGTATTTGTGTTGGAAACCTGTCGCGTCGAGATAAAACGAAATGTCACTTTTCCAAAAGTCTTGTGCACAGGGCATGTTTTGCACTTTCTTGGCGAAACGCAATCGCAACGTCAAGTCCTTTTTTGTAAGGAGGCCCTTTTTCTGAGAATGAAAATAGTGGTACCCAGACGAGTGAAGAAAACGTCGTACCGTCTCGTCGCACACTTTGTTTTTTACCTCAGCATGTTGGCGCAACCGTTTTGTCGTAAAGGACCCAAACTTTTCTCGAAGTTTCGGAATTTCCCGCAAAATCGATCGTTTTTCTCTGTCTGTCAACTTTGTCGGTCTTCCGACGCGAGTGTTTTTATTCCCCTTGTTTCCTTCTTCCTTGATCGGCTTAGTCGCGTGCCTATAGATGGACGCTCTCGAATATTGCGGATACTTATATCCAGAGCTCCTTGCCTCTCAAGCCTCTGTCTTGGTACAAATATCTCAAGTGAATCGAGACGTTGATTGGCATTTTTTTTAGTATTCTACCTTTGCTAGTCATCTAAAAATGCATGTGTAGAAACATACACAACGATTATACCAAGACACGCATTATGTAACATTTTACGTACAGAATATTTTGGAAATCTTTTATACGTGAGCAAAGTTATGGTAGAAAAATTATGTTTTTAGGTAGAAATTTGTATTTTGTTAGAGCGTCAAAGAAAGAAAAAGGAAATTCTGCAGCTTGTGCCGCCATTGTGGATACCAGCAGTATTGCGTGAACGTGATCCGTGCCTCAGATACTTCACATCAATACGGTTAAGACTTGATAAAAAGTTTCGGAAAAAGTTTAGTCGTTCCGGAGATATTGGCATTTTCGTTTTTCAAAATTCAGACAACCCTCCACAAAATTAAGTGAGACAACCAGTTTTTCTTCTACAAAATTGAATTAAATCATACAAAAGTCCCCCTTCCCCCCTTCAGTCAACGTTGTGATACATAAGAACTTGTGAAACGGTCATGCCAAGAGCCTAGCTAGCCAAAAACCAACAGCAACACTGAAAACAGGGGGGGAGGGGGGTTTGTCTCACTAATTATGTGGAGGGTTGTAGCTTGTTGCTTATTAGTTGCTTCAAATTTCATGAACTTTCAGCCTCGTGTTGCTTATAAAAAAAGCGTGTATCCACAAATAAATCTTTTTTCAAGAAACAGAAAGATTGCGCAAAGGTATTTTAACCGCCAATTTTTTTAAACAAAAAAAACTAAATAGAAAAAAATGCATAACCAGCGATTAGACAAATTTTGGTGGGAAATATATTTCAGATATAAACAATGCAAAGCTAACTCATCTAAGTGATATGTTACACAGTACATAAGGGATAAGTTTTTTTTAATTAACTGGACAATATGGTTAAATAAAGTAATATTAATAACTAGTATTTAGTCCCGTGGAAAAATCCACTATAGATACTGAATAAAAAAACAGCGAAATAGTGAGCGAAATTAACCATAAAATTCATTGTTCTTTTCGTCAAAACGTTTTGTTGTTAATTCCATTCAAGCGGGAATAAATAAAACCAATATGTTTTTCTTATAACAGTAGACAATAGACACGTGTTTAAGGGAAAAATAAAAATTAATTACCCATGACTTTTGTGTAATAAAGTTTACATCATTACACAAAGGTTTTTATGAGAACAATAAAATAAATTAACCGTGACTTTTTTAAAACAAAAATTTTAAATCAATTTGAAAAAGCACACAAGAGACAGAATAAAAATAAAATTTTAGCAAAAGTGACATGTTACCGCGGCTGTTTCTTTAGAAAAAACAACACATCCACTTTGCCTGTTACAGACACACGGAACTGGCGTATTATTATATAGACTAGTTATTTAAACCCGTGGAATAATCCACTAATTTTTTTTTTTCAAATTTATTGTGCGTCTTATTACAAAAAGGTTTGTTGATAATTTCATTAAGAAGGCTGCAAAAAACGTTTTAAACGAAAACCCCTGGAGGAATCCACTCAAGAACATTTAAAATTTATTGTATATTTCTTATCACAAACTGTTTTGTTGTCAATTTCATTAAAAGAGTACGAACAATGACTTAAAATTGTTGAACAAAATAGACAACAATAATAACAACGTTAATTGCCCGTGACTTTTCCCGTACAAAAATTTTATAACAAAGCACTCGTCACGGTAAATTTATATTAGCATGCAATGAAATAATTTTGTTTTATCACATGGTTTGTTCTAGACAATTACAATTGTAAACAAAACGTTTATAAAATACGGAACATTTTTATAGGGGATATATTATAGACGCTTTTAAAGAAAATTGTAAAAAATATAATCCACTTTCCATGTTACAGACACACACACGGACACACTCTTCGTATTATTATAGAGACTAGTTATTTAAACCCGTGGAATAATCCACTAACTGTCTTTTTAAAATTATTGTGCTTCTTATCACAAAAATGTTTGTTAGCAATTTCATTAAGAAGGCTGGAAAAACGTTTGAAACGAAAACCCCTGGAGAAATCTACTCAAGGAAATTTAAAATATATGTTTTATATCACAAAGTGATTTGTTGTCCATTTGAATAAAAAAGTATGAACAATGAACTAAAACTTTTGAATAAAATAACAATAATAACAACGTGTTAATTGTGTGTGACTTATCTGCACAATAATTTATAACAAAGCACTCGTCACGGTAAATTTATATTAGGACGCAATGAAATCTTATATAATAATACGAAGTGTATGTGACGGTCATAGTGGATGTGTTTATTTTACTTTGATGTCGCCGAAATTCTCTTTGAAGTCGCCGAGAAAATTATGTCCATTTTGCTAGCGGGTTTACTTTGTTTACATCACGTGATGAAAACGACTCAATTTGATTTGCTGAAATAAATTTAACGGCTAACTTTCGAAAAATGGTGTCCTCTCGCCACCAAAAAAACAAACAAAAGAATGATCCCTTTATCTTGAAAAAAGTAAAACGAGTGTTTTAAAAAGCATATTTAAAAAGAAAAAAGTTCAAGTGAAGAAGTAGAAAAGTTAAGTTGGAAGTGAGAAGTGGAGCTAGAAGTAAAGTAAAGTTAGAAGTAGAAAATAAAGGCTAGAGTTTGAAGTCGATTTGAAATCACAAATAGTAAAAACTTTGATATTTTTAGACGTTTGGTTTTTATGTCGCTGGAGCAAGCAGGCTCCCTTTTTTCAGCAAAAGCCACCTAAAAGCCTCAAATTCTTAAAGTAGCCATATTTGTTGACATTTTGTTGCATAATTAATGTATGCCCTGGCGCGTAACTAATGTATTTGTCCTAAAATCCAAAATGCTACATAAAGCTGTTAGCTGGACTAACAAACGGAAAACTTTGGTTTGTTGAACTCACTGTAATGTTATTATTTTTACATTACTATTGTTTCTCTTTATATGTGTTTTACTAAGCATAAATAGCTAGCTTTAGTTTTAGCTAAATGTTCCCAGTTTAAGTATATTTAACTGGGTGTACAGTAGCTGTTAGCTAGCTAATTTAGCCTCTCCAAGTCCTGCTCCCATCTCATGGCTAGCTCTAACCTTTGAATTATGTTGTTATTCCTCTTTTTTAATAATCTATAGCTAGCTAGCTACCTTAGTTTCCAAACTTCTCTTCTTTTATAAGCACGAATTATGATGTAACAAGCTAGCTAGCTACCTACAAAATCTTTCAAAGACTTGAACTTTTGCAGGATATAGGATGTATTTTTTTAAGAGTATAATTATTTTCACATTTCCTGTAAACTTTACAGGGGGACCCAAGCAATATGACAAGTGCAATAATTTTTTTCAGAATTTAAAGCGTGTGTGTTAAGTTATTTTTTATTGTTTTGATTCTGACATCCTGTTAAACTTTTGTCAGCCTACATGTAAAATGCCAGGTTATTTTTACAGGGGGTTGTAGATTTTTGATTGGCACTTTACGTGGGTTTATGACTTTATTTTAATTTATGAGAGGATGGTATGGTTGTTCGTGTTTTTGTTTATGTTGCAAACGGCTGTTTTTTAAAATTTTGTGTAAACTTTTGTGGGAAAAAGACCACATGCAATATAGAGAGAACAAATTCACGTTTTTGTTAAGAATTTTAAAATTGTAGTAATAACTGTGTTTGGTGATAATGAAAAAATTACTAATTGTTCTGACTAAAACTTTTTTGTTTTTTATATTGTATGAAATGCCTGATTTTTCTATAATTTGATGTGTTTCATAACCTTTTTGTGGAAGATTTATGAGCAATGGCAATATAGGACATGCTAAAAATAAACTGATTTTTGTTGATTTGGATGTGCTCCTCAAAAACTAATATGTTTTACATTTTGTGTAAACTTTTGTGAGGACGGACCGTATATATTCCAAAAATAATATCTTTGTTCATTCAAAATTTACTCCTTATTCTTTTTTGACATTTACGTTTAAAATGGTTGGTAAAGGTCACTACAGATCATCATACTAAGAAAAAATTTTGTGTTCTTAACCGGTTATATAATTTTTACATTTTGTGTATAATTTTGGGGAACAAGATAGTATGTAACCGAATAAATGATTTTCCAGATATAAATTTGATGTTTTTTGACACTTTTAATTAAAATATTAAAGGTTTTCAACGTAATCAAACGTAATCACCTTATAAGATGTAAATATTTGAGATGTGTCATTTCTGACTTTATTATTATTGTTGGTGTTGTACATGATTCTATACATTATTTTGATCAGCGTTTCAAGCTCTACACATTGGAAGCAACGTGTAAACAAATTTGAGGAAAAAAATATTGTGTATTGACGGGTCCTGGCAGACGTCATCAAAATACAAGTTACGATTCTCTTAAATGTACTCCTGCCTAAGTGAATTTTACAGTGCAAATTTCTAAAGAATTTTTTTTTTGTACTTTAGAGGACTTTCTGACGTCAGCAAAATTTTAAAATTTAAAACACATATCTCCTTATGCGTTTGCGAACACTTATTTTTATCAGCGTTTCAATCTGTACGCATTACAGGCAACAGATAAACTACATTTCGCCAATTTTTTTTTGTATATGCACTGCCGAAGTTAGCAAAATCTTCTGCCCGAGTGGATTCTTCCACGGGCCTTATTGACTATCTCTATAATAATAAGCCAGTTCCGTCTGTCTGTCTGTGACTTTTGCAAACGCAATATTTTTTATCACCCGAATGCGCGAGTTTGTCGAGTTTTTTTGTTTTGTTTACATTTGTCTCGCAACCGTTAGAAACCACGTGATAGAAAATAAGCAGTATGATTCGCTCAAATACGTACTTTCGAACGGGACGGTATTCGAATAGAAAGTTTCCTTGGCGTAAAAACAAACAAACATAAAAATCTCTTGACAAAGTTCTCGACAAAAGGCGAACTAAAGAAGCGGATAAAAAATTTCTTATTTTCGACGATCCCTACGAGTCATAAAAAAGTGCAGATATTAAGAGCAAGGAAAGTCAAAGTGAAGAAGTGGAGTGGATTAAAAAAGCATATAATTTGGAACAGGGTTAACATCGACACACAAAACAACAACAAAGGAACAGTCCCTTCGTCTTCAAAAAAGTGCAAAAAGTGAAATAGTAAAGTGTTTCAAAAAAGAATATATGAGAAAGAAAGAAAAGTCCAAGTGAAGAAGTAGAAGTAAAAGTAGAAAAGTGAAGTTGGAAGCCACAATAAGTTACTTCGGAAGTGAAGAGTGGAGCTAGAAGTAGTAAAGTAAAGTTAGATGTAGAAAATGAATGCTAGCGTTTGAAGTTCAAGTGACTTGGAATTCAGAAAAAAGTAAGAACTTTGATATTTTTAGACGTTCCGTTTTTATATGTAGGACACTTAAAATTGTCAAGGAGAATCGTATTCTCAAAAAAAATCCATTAGAGCTTCAAATTTTTAAAGTTTACCGCGTTTTTTGTTTTGTTTTTTATGCATAATTAATGTGTCTCCTGGTGCGTAACTAATGTATTTGTCCTAAAATTCAAAATGCTACATAAAGCTGTTAGCTGGCTACCAAACAAATGTGCCAGCGAAATAGAAAGTTTTGGTTTGTTGAACTATAACTGCAAATGTCATAATTTTTACATTGCTGCATTGCTATTGTTTTCCTGTATATGTGTTTTACTAAGCATAAATAGCTAGCTATAGACTTAGCTAAGTCTCCTCAGCTTAAGTTAAGTATATTTAACTGGGTGTCTTAGGTACTGTTTTGTTAGCTAGCTAGCTAATGTTAGCTTCAAGGCTCCATCCCATAGCTAGCTCTAATCTATGAGTTTTGTTGTTATTCCTCTTTTTTAGGTATTTATAGCTACCTTAGTAGTCAAACTTCTCTTCTTTTTTGAACAGGAATTATGATGTAATGTGTAACAAGCTAGCTACAAAATCTTTCTTGAACTTTTAGGATACTGTGACACATTTTTATGCCCATAGAGAATAATTTTTTCACATTTCCTGTAAACTTTACAAGGGGACCACAATATGACAAGTGGAACGAATTTTATAGAATTTAAAGTGTGTGTGTTAAGTTATTTTTTATTGTTTTGTTTCCTCATCCTGCTAAACTTTTGTCAGCCTACATGTAAAATGCCAGGGTTTTTTACAGGGTTTTTTGACATTTGATTGGAAATTTATATACGTGGGTTTATGACTTTGGGTTAAAAAAATTTATGAGAGGATGGTATGGTTGTCAGTTCATATTGTTCGTGTTGCAAAATGCTGTTTTTTGAAATTTTGTGTAAACTTTTGGGGAAATAGACCACATGAAATATATATACTGAAAGAACAAATCTTTGTAGAATCAGACTTCACTGTAAGCTGTTGTAAAGCTGATGTCTTTATCGGTAAAAATAACAGCCATAGTTTACTAATTAAGAAAAAAATAAAACGAGTTTGAAAGTTAAAAAGTATTTATTTGTTAAGCTTTTCGTACATTAAGTACATCTTCAGACTATATAAACAACTTTGTCTTTATATTTCGTATTATAAACTATTGTTTGGGAGAACTAACTGTATGTGATGTAATTTTTGCTGAAAGAAAATTCCATGGTTTCACGTTTTTGTTTTTCTTGAGAATTTTACAAAATTTTTTAGGGATAAATGTTTGCTGATGATAAAAAAATTATATACTTAATGTTCTGACTGAAACTGTTTTTGTTTTTTATATTTTGTAATCTAAACGCGAGGACTGTGTGCACTGAAATGACTGATTTTTTTAAATTTTGATGTGTTTCATAACCTTTTTGTGGAAGATTAATGGCAATATACGATATGCTGAATGAACTTATTTTTGTTGATTTAGATGTGTTTCTCAAAAACCGATCTGTTTTACATTTTGTGTAATCTTTTGTTTACGAACCGTATACAATGTTTCCAAAATAATGATCTTTTTTTATTCAATTTTATTCTTTGCTTATCGATTTTTTGACATTTAGGTTCAAAATTGTTGGTAAAGGGCAGTACGGATCATCATATTAAAAAAGAAAAATTTTTGTGTTCTTAACCGGTTGATTTTTACATTTTGTGTAAATTTTTGTGGGAGAGGATGTTATGCAACTGAAATGACTGATTTTTCTAGATTTAAATTTGATGTTTTCCAAACTATGGCTTTTTCATATTTTTGTATTAAGCTTTTAAGGGAAAGACAATGTTTATAATGTGTAAAGACCGTATTTTTGTTGATTTGTGCTAACCTCTTGCAGGCCTCCTTTTTGACATTTCAGAATAAAATACTGAGGGTTTTCAACATAATCACTTATAAGATGTACATATTTGAGATGCGTTATTTCTAACATTGTTATTATCCGTGTTGTGACTGTCGGTGTTGTAACTGTCTGTGTTCTTACTGTCGGTTTGGTGGGTGTTGTGAGTGTCGTTGTTGTAACTTTTTATCAACTAGATTTTGCACCTTGCAAGCTGTTCTTTTTTTATTTTGTGTAAGATTTGACATTTGACATTTTGTGTAAGATTTTAAGAACATTTTTTTTTGTATATGCACTGCTGACGTCAGCAAAACATCTAAAGCAACCTATTTTTTCATTGGGCTTTTGCCTAAGTGGATTTTTCCACGGGCCTTATCGACTATCTCTTATAATAATAGGCCAGTTCTGTCTGTCTGTGACTGTTACAAAGACGATATTTTTTACCACCCGAATGCGCGAGTTTGTCGAGTTTTTTTGTTTTGTTTACATTTGTCTCGCAATCGTTAGAAACCATGTGATAGTAAATAAGCAGTATGATTCGTTCAAATACGTACTTTCGAACGGCACGGCATTCGAATAAAAAGTTCCGTTAGCGTAAAAACAAACAAACATAAAAATTTCTCGACAAAGTTCTCAACACAAAAGGCGAACTGAAGAAGCGGTTAAAAAATGTCTTATTTTCGACGATCCCTTAGTCATAAAAAAGTCCAGATATTAAGAGCAAGGAAAGTCAAAGTGAAGAAGTGGAGTGGATTAAAAAAGCATATAATTTGGAACAGGGTTAACATCGACACACAAAACAACAACAAAAGAACGGTCCCTTCGTCTTCAAAAAAGTGCATGAAGTAAAGTAGTTCAAAAAAGCATATATAAAAAAGAAAAAAGAGACCAAGTGAAGAAGTAGAAGTAGAAAAGTGAAGTTGGAAGCCACAATAAGTTACTTCAGAAGTGAAGAGTGGAGCTAGAAGTAGTAAAGTAAAGTTAGAAGTACAAAATGAATGCTAGAGTTTCAAGTGAATTGGAATTGAGAAAAAGTAAGAACTTATATATTTTTAGACGTTCCGTTTTTATATGTAACACACTTAAAATTGTCAAGGAGAATCGCATTCTCAAAAAAAATCCATTGGAGCTTCAAATTTATATTTTACCGCGTTTTTTATAAAAACGCCAGCATTTGTTTACAATGGTTTGCATAATTAATGTCCTAAAATTCAAAATGCTGCATAAAGCTGTTAGCTGGCTACCAAACAAATGTGCCAGCGAAATGGAAAGTTTTGGTTTGTTGAACTAACTGCAAATGTCATAATTTTTACATATAGCTATTGTTTTCCTTTATAATGTGTTTTACTAAGCAAAAATGGCTAGCTATAGACGTAGCTAAGTCTCCCCAGCTTAAGTATATTTAACTGGGTGTCCTAGTAGCTACTGTTAGCTAGCTAATGTTAGCTTCAAGAAGGCTCCATCCCATAGTTAGCTCTAACCTATAAGTTATGTTGTTATTCCTCCTTTTTTAGGTATTTATAGCTACCTTAGTAGTCAAACTTTTCTTCTTTTTTGAACACGAATTATGATGTAGCAAGCTAGCTACAAAATCTTTCTTGAACTTTTGGGATAGTGTGACTCATTGTATGTGCATAGAGTATAGTTTTTTTCACATTACCTGCAAACTTTACAAGGGGACCACATGCAATATCACAAGTGGAACAAATTTTGTAGAATTTAAAGTGTGGTGTGTGTTAAGTTATTTTTTATTGTTTTGTTTCTGACATCCTGTTAAACTTTTGTCAGGCTACGTGTAAAATGCCAAGTTATTTTTACAGGGGTTATTGAAATTAGATTAGGAATTTACGTGGGTTTAAAAAAAATTATGAGAGTATGGTATGGTTGTCCGTTTATATTGTTTGTGTTGCAAAGTGCTGTTATTTGACATTTTGGGCATATAAACTTTTATGGAAATCGACCACATGCAATATACTAAAAGAACAAATTTTTGTAGAATTACACTTCATTGTAAGCTGTTGTGTAAGCTGATGTCTTTTTGTATTTCGCATTATAAACTTTTGACAAGTGGAACGAATTTTGTTAGAATTTAAAGTGTGTGTGTTAAGTTATTTTTTATTGTTTTGTTTCTGATATCCCGTTAAACTTTTGTCAGCCTACATGTAAAATGCCAGGTTTTTTTACGTGGGTTTATGACTTTGGGTTAAAAAAAATTATGAGAGGATGGTATGGTTAAGTCAGTTTATATTGTTTGTGTTGCAAAATGCTGTTTTTTGAAATTTTGTGTAAACTTTTGTGGAAATAGACCACATGCAATATATACTGAAAGAACAAATTTTTGTAGAATCGGACTTCACTGTAAGCTGTTGTATAAGCTGATGTCTTTATATTTCGTAATATAAACTATTGTTGGGGAGAACTAACTGTATGTGATGTCATTTTTGCTGGAAGAAAATTCCATGGTTTCACGGTTTTGTTTTTCTTGAGAATTTTACAAAATTTTGTAGGGATAAATGTTTGCTGATGATAAAAAAATACTTAATGTTCTGACTGAAACTGTTTTTGTTTTTTATATTTTGTAATCTAATGGGCGAGGACTGTATACACTGAAATGACTAATTTTTCTAAATTTTGATGTGTTTTATATATAACCTTTTTGTGGAAGATTAATGGGTAATGGCAATATACGACATGCTGAATGAAATTATTTTTGTTGATTTAGATGTGTTTCTCAAAAACCAATCTGTTTTACATTTTGTGTAAACTTTTGTTTACAAACCGTATACAATGTTTCCAAAATAATGATCTTTTTTTATTCAAGTTTATTCTTTGCTTATTGATTTTTTGACATTTAGGTTTAAAATTGTTGGTAAAGGGCAGTATGGATCATCATACTAAAAAAGAAAATTTTTGTGTTCTTAACTGGTTGATTTTTACATTTTGTGTAACTTTGCGGGAGAGGATGGTATGCAACCGAAGTGACTGATTTTTCTAGATTTAATTTTGATGTTTTCCAAACTATGGCTTTTTTCATATTTTTGTATAAGCTTTTAAGGGAAAGACAATATTTAAAATGTGTAAAGAACTTATTTTTGTTGATTTGTGCTAACTCTTGCAGGCCTCCTTTTTGACATTTCAGAATAAAATACTGAGGGTTTTCAACATAATCACTTATAAGATGTACATATTTGAGATGCGTTATTTCTAACATTGTTATTATCCGTGTTGTGACTGTCGGTGTTGTAACTGTCGGTATTCTTACTGTCGGTTTAGATGGTGTTGTGAGTGTTGATGTTGTGAGTGTCTATGTTGTAACTTTTTATCAACTAGATTTTGCACCT
The DNA here is from genome assembly GCA_030067915.1 of Hydractinia echinata. Lineage (NCBI taxonomy): Eukaryota > Metazoa > Cnidaria > Hydrozoa > Anthoathecata > Hydractiniidae > Hydractinia > Hydractinia echinata. The sequence continues at coordinate 178,784 of JASGCC010000186.1, read as the reverse complement.
TGCATGCTGTTCTTTTTTATTTTGTGTAAGATTTGTGTGGAGGATTTAATGCGATTTGACATTTGACATTTGGTGTAAGATTTTAAGAACATTTTTTTTTTGTATATGCACTGCTGACGTCAGCAAAACATCTAAAGCAACCTATTTTTTCATTGGCCTTTTGCCTAAGTGGATTTTTCCACGGGCCTTATCGACTATCTCTTATAATAATAAGCCAGTTCCGTGTGTACACTACGTACTTTAAGTACTTTTCTTTTTCTTTTTTAGGTTGAAGCGCAAAGCCCCATGACTTCCCGTGGCGCGCTTCGTTAGGTGGATTATTTTCTTTTTAAGGAGATAATTCATGAACTAAAAGTCAGGGCATGCCATGTGAAAATTGCATCACATATTTTTGGTATTGAAAAGACTCAAGAAGCATCAACTGCAGGTAACTTACTTACCAATATATTAATATTATACAGTCTGTATGTAACCATTGAATTATCTTTTTACAGGAAACAAAAATAGGAAAGTATTATCATCATAATTTATTATTTTTTAGGTTTATGGAGGTTTATGGAAAACAAAATCCCAAGTTTTCTTTTTCGTAACATTATCGTTTTCGTAAGTTATCCTTATTTTTACTGCTTTTTTGTCATTTTTCCACAGGCCTTTCCAACTATCAAAAACGCATTCAATTTTTATGTAGATGAACAGGACACTGCTGACGTCATCAAAATTCCTAAAATCTTCTAATTTTTCATTGTTCTTCTGCCTGAGTGGATTTTTCCACGGGCCTAATCGACTAGTCTCTTATAATAATAGGCCAGTTCCGTCTGTCTGTCTGTGACTTTTGCAAAGTGGATAAAATTTCTTTGATAAAGTCTATAAAACATCGCCTATAAATTTGTTCTGTAAATTAGCAAACTTTGACGTTAAAGCAATATTGACGTCAAAGGAAAGTATATTAAGATTAGTGAAGCCATTGCATTGCACTTTTAAATTTAAGGCTTAATAACTTGGAAACGGGTGGAAATAACTGACGTCATCTCCTGCGTGGGTAACTAGGGACTACCTGGGACCAATTTGGGTAAGTTTTCCAAACCTGGATCACTGAATCCGTTTCGGAATGGACGGGTTAATGACGTCATCAAAAAACCTTTAAACCTTAACATCCGTTTGTCAAAAGTACACGATCCTATACATTTTCTTGATCAGCGTTTCAAGATCTATACGATGAAGGCAACAGGTATACAAATTTCTGAAAAAAAAAATTGTGTTCTGACAAGTCTCTGCTGACGTCATCAAAATTTAAATGACGGTTGTTTTTCTCTGTTATACTGCCTAAGTGGATTTTTCCACGGGCCCTTATCGACTAGTCTATATAATAATACGCCAGTTCTGTCTGTGACTTTTGCAAAGTGGATAAAATTTCTTTGATAAAGTCTATAAAACATCGCCTATAAATTTGTTCTGTAAATTAGCAAACTTTGACCTTAGAGCAATATTGACGTCAAAGGAAAGTATATTAAGATTAGTGAAGCCATTGCATTGCACTTTTAAATTTAAGGCTAAATAACTTGGAAACGGGTGGAAATAACTGACGTCATCTCCTGCGTGGGTAACTAGGGACTACCTGGGACCAATTTGGGTAAGTTTTCCAAACCTGGGTCACCGAATCCGTTTCGGAATGGACGGGTTAATGACGTCATAAAAAAACCTTTAAACCCTGATATCTCTGCATCCGTTTGTCACAAGTACACGATCCTATACATTTTCTTGATCAGCGTTTCAAGATCTATACGATGAAGGCAACAGGCATACACATTTCTGAAAAAAAAATTTTTGTGTTCTGACAGGTCTCTGCTGACGTCAGTAAAATTTAAATGACGGTTGTTTTTCTCTGTTATCGACTAGTCTATATAATAATACGCCAGTTCTGTGTCTCTGTAACAGGCAAAGTTGATATCGTCATTTTCCTTTGATGTTGCCGAAATTCTCTTTGATGTTGCCGAAAAAATTATGTCCATTTTGCTAGCGGGTTTACTTTGTTTACGTCACGTGATGAAAACGACTCAATTTGATTTGCTGAAATAAATTTAACGGCTAACTTTCCAAAAATGGTGTCCCTTGACACGGAAAAAAACACAAAAGAAAGGTCCCTTCGTCTTGAAAAAAGTGATTCAGAGAAAGAAAACTCTAAGTAAAGAAGTAGAAGTAGAAAAATAAAGTGAAGAGCGGAGCTAGGAAGTAGTAAAGTAAAGTTAGAAGTAAACTCTAAGTAAAGAAGTAGAAGTAGAAAAATAAAGTTGAAAGCCACAAGACAAGAAGTTACTTCGGAAGTGAAGAGTGGAGCTAGGAAGTAGTAAAGTAAAGTTAGAAGTACAAAATGAATGCTAGAGTTTCAAGTGAATTGGAATTGAGAAAAGTGAGAACTCTTATAATTTTAGACGTTCCGTTTTTATATGTAGCAAAAAATAATCGCATTCTCAAAAAAAATCCATTGGAGCTTCAAATTCTTTAATTTTTATATTTTACCGCGTTTTTTATAAAAAAGCCAGCAATTGTTTGCATAATTAATGTGCTAAAATTCAAAATGCTGCATAAAGCTGTTAGCTGGCTACCAAACAAATGTGCCAGCGAAATGGAAAGTTTTGGTTTGTTGAACTAACTGCAAATGTCATAATTTTTACATTGCTATTGTTTTCCTTTATATGTGTTGTACTAAACTAAGCATAAATAGCTAGCTATAGACGTAGCTATAAGTCTCCCCAGCTTAAGTATATTTAACTGGGTGTCTTAGGTATATACTGTTTTGTTAGCTAGCTAGCTAATGTTAGCTTCAAGTCTCCATCCCATAGCTAGCTCTAATCTATGAGTTTTGTTGTTATTCCTCTTTTTTTAGGTATTTATAGCTACCTTAGTAGTCAAACTTCTCTTTTTTTTTGAACACGAATTATATATCATGTACCAAGCTAGCTACAAAATCTTCTTGAACTTTTAGGATACTGTGACACATTTTTATGCCCATAGAGAATAATTTTTTTACATTTCCTGTAAACTTTACAAGGGGACCACAATATGACAAGTGGAACGAATTTTATAGAATTTAAAGTGTGTGTGTTAAGTTATTTTTTGTTGTTTTGTTTCGTCATCCTGTTAAACTTTTGTCAGCCTACATGTAAAATGCCAGGTTTTTTTACAGGGGTTTTTGACATTTGATTGGAAATTTATATATACGTGGGTTTATGACTTTGGGTTAAAAAAATTTATGAGAGGATGGTATGGTTGTCAGTTTATATTGTTCGTGTTGCAAAATGCTGTTTTTTTAAAATTTTGTGTAAACTTTTGGGGAAATAGACCACATGCAATATATATACTGAAAGAACAAATCTTTGTAGAATCAGACTTCACTGTAAGCTGTTGTAAAGCTGATGTCTTTATCGGTAAAAATAACAGCCATAGTTTACTAATTAAGAAAAAAATAAAACGAGTTTGAAAGTTAAAAAGTATTTATTTGTTAAGCTTTTCGTACACTAAGTACATCTTCAGACTATATAAACAACTTTGTCTTTATATTTCGTATTATCAATTATTGTTTGGGAGAACTAACTGTATGTGATGTAATTTTTGCTGGAAGAAAATTCCATGGTTTCACGTTTTTGTTTTTCTTGAGAATTTTACAAAATTTTGTAGGGATATATAAATGTTTGCTGATGATAAAAAAATTACTTAATGTTCTGACTGAAACTGTTTTTGTTTTTTATATTTTGTAATCTAAACGCGTGGACTGTATGCACTGAAATCACTGATTTTTTTTAAATTTTGATGTGTTTCATAACCTTTTTGTGGAAGATTAATGATTAATGGCAATATACGACATGCTGAATGAACTTATTTTTGTTTCTCAAAAACCGATCTGTTTTACATTGTATGTAAACCTTTGTTTATGAACCGTATACATACAATGTTTGTTGATTCAAGTTTATTCTTTGCTTATTGATTTTTTGACATTTAGGTTTAAAATTGTTGGTAAAGGGCAGTATGGTTCATTATACTAAGAAATAAAATTTTTGTGTTCTTAACTGGTTGATTTTTACATTTTGTGTAACTTTGCGGGAGAGGATGGTATGCAACCGAAGTGACTGATTTTTCTAGATTTAAATTTGATGTTTTCCAAACTATGGCTTTTTCATATTTTTGTATAAGCTTTTAAGGGAAAGACAATATTTCAAATGTGTAAAGAACTCATTTTTGTTGATTTGTGCTAACTCTTGCAGGCCTCCTTTTTGACATTTCAGAATAAAATACTGAGGGTTTTCAACATAATCACTTATAAGATGTACATATTTGAGATGCGTTATTATCCGTGTTGTGACTGTCGGTGTTGTAACTGTCGGTGTTCTTACTGTCGGTTTGGGGGGTGTTGTGAGTGTTGATGTTGTGAGTGTCTATGTTGTAACTTTTTATCAACTAGATTTTGCACCTTGCATGCTGTTCTTTTTTATTTTGTGTAAGATTTGTGTGGAGGATTTAATGCGATTTGACATTTGATATTTGGTGTAAGATTTTAAGAACATTTTTTTTTTGTGTATGCACTGCTGACGTCAGCAAAACATCTAAAAGCAACCTATTTTTGCGGAGAGGAGCGGAGCCTATTTCCTCTTTAAATAATTAAATAAGCCAAATATAAGGGAAAAGGAAGGACGGTGGAGAGTATATAGGATTTCTATACACGATTTCGTCCCTATACATCAAATCAAATTTTCAAATTTCGACATGAAAATCTTAGTTACTCAAAATTTAATATGGTCATTCTTTAAGTACAGTTTTTAGTAACCGAGACAACGTGTTTATTAAGGAGCATAGCGAAGGAGTGTTTGTTGTTTTTTAAAGATGGTGCCAAGCGTAAATGGTGCCGTTTCCAGTTGAGATTAAATCTGCCTACACTTTTTAGCCACGTGATACGTTACTCACTTTGACTAATATCACATGACCTTTTCTCGGACACATACCGCCTCAAACTCAAACTTTCGTTAATCTAAGCTATATCGTAACCGACGGAAGGGCTTGTTCAAGAAAACGAAGAAAAGGTATGTTTAGCCAGCTAGTATATCACTCTTTTTTTACATGTAATGAACCCTTTCTTATTCTCAGTCACACGTAAGGCTAGTTAGCATAAAACTGACTGAGCTGGAATGATAACAGAACTTAGATAGCATATAGCTAGCTAGCTTTTTAAGACTTTTAGATGGAGCTAAACACAGTTTAGCTCATGTTAATTGCAGTTTCCAGTTGGGTTGCTAGCTGGTTGGGTGAACTAAAATATAAAAACATATATTGAGCTTCAAAATTGGTGCATGATGTTTTGTTTACCCACATTGGGTATTGTCTCAATTAACCAGGCCAATGAGCCTAGCCTCTGTTACCAATGGCCTATAAATTAAGAATTTCACATCACATTGGCCTCTGACCTAAGCTGACAACATTGTCTTCAAAAAACAACGAAAGATTTCAATTTAGTAAGCTAGCTAGCTCCACGTTTTCAAGAAGCATCTATCCCACTGCAACCTATCATCAACTCCATCTTTTGGCTTCAATTAACTATAATGGCAACGCATCCAATGACTCTAGCAAAAACCTTCGGATATTTCTTCAGCACAGATATTGCATGTAGCCAGGTCGGTTTGTTTCATGCTATATTTTATTATCATGTTAGGAGCCCAGAAACTGTCACTTTTTAACCACCCTGGAGCCCTTATGGCTTTTATACAAGTAACGCCAACCTTGTAGCCAGGTTGCCATTATGATAACTCGTTATGTTATGTACAGTGTTGTTTCTGTTCATTCACCGCGATAGACTATCATGATACGATCCTGCTCCAACCTGTATATAGTAAACTTTATCTGCGTGAAATTTTGGCCTCGTGTTTTTCACTTTGCAATCTTCTCTGCGTGAAATTTTGGCCTCGTGTTTTCACTTTGCAATCTTATAATACATTTTTAAATTACAGCCAAATGTTTTCAAAAGAATTAAGACTAAAATTAGCTAGCCAGAAAAACTTCTTTCTTCCACATCCAGAAAAATATTTGCAGGCTTGTTTTCGTAAGTTATGGGTGAATATAATAGCTTTGGCCAATATTGAGACTATAAATTTTGAGAAACTAGATTCTGTAAAAGACATGCAAAACGGTATCTATTGCTAATACAAACTTTTCATATTTCATCTATTTAAAACATTTAATCACATGTCTTGTTACTTAAATAACCCCAAGACAACACAAGCACTTTGAATTCGACACAGAGCTTTTTAGATTTGTTGAGAGTGAAACTATAAACAGTTTCATGTTCACACTTGCTAGCACAAAGTAAACAGATGTACCTGAAAACGTAGTCATTAAAAGTTAATGCTCTGATTTTGTTAACTCAAGCCTGCTTTTTCTGCCAAACTGCTTTTCTTCTGCAATCACAGGCGACACAGAGAATAAATGTTTTCCAGTAATGTTTCTTCTTAGCAACCTTGCTCAACTTCATTCCCCAATCATATATTCAAACCTTCCATTTACTTGCTGCAAGTCAATACAAAACTTTCTTAGCCTTTAGACATGTTGAATCCGACCGTATCAAACCGACCGGCTACCGGGAGGCAATAACAATAGGTAGAGTAAATTATCCCTAATTTCAATCTTTCTTTACCGTAAATTTCGACGACTTCTGGCGAGATTCTTCTTGACGTCACATATTCTTTGTTTTACAAGAGTCCAAAGTCCACACTTCGGCGCGATTCTTCTTGACGTCAAAATTCTTTTGTTTAAGAGGGTCAAAGTCCACACTTCGGCGGCCGCCGAAGTCGACTATTTTACGACAGAAAACAAGGCATCGCGCAACAATCAGCGAAATGCGGCAAATTGTAGTTGGACTACCGTAAAACCAGAGAGTTCAGCCTCGTCAAACACTCCTGAGTTGAGAAAAAATTTAACTCGACTCCTGGGCGCAAAGGAACCTTATTAAACGCCTATAATAGAATTCTGCGTTGCTTTCAACCGTTTACTAGTTTAGATGAGAAGATCAGGTATCTTCTCATTGGCAATTTCTACTTAGGCGATCCTACCCCACTTTAACATGGAATTTTTTAATTTTATTTTTGCAATATGTGTACAGTCTTTAGGATCAATTTATAAGCATTTCACATAGCCGCATTTTCGAATGTTACCCAAAATTGTTCGATCAGACTTTATATTTTGTGCAGTTTTGGAAATCTGGAAATGCTTTTATTGTCAGGGCCCTTAATTTAGAATGGTTGGGGGTATAAATACGGTTAGGCTTCCGATTTTAGGTATTCCCTTTATATTAGGCATACATCCGTGATGACAAGGTGATTCTCAGGTGATTCTTTTTCTATGGCTATGTTCAAATTTGCCCCAGAGTAATTAATAAATAAGGTCAGGCTTCTATTTGGAACTGCTATTTACATTTAACACACATCCTTGGTGGCAAGGGGTTTCTTTTAAAATGAAGGGAAGCACATTGAGTGCAGTGAGTTGGAGTTTTCATATGGTCCAGCTTTCGATTTTCATTAATTTTACTTTAGGGTTCTGTTCTCTAAGAAAAAGGGTATGCATATTCCACATTTGATCATGCTTGCATTACATAAGCTTCCTCTATTGCCAACATTCATGGTGGTATGGGCGGTGTTTAGTCAATACTATAGGGGATCACACATTTCACATTTGATCTTGCTTGCCTTTAACTTTGCTTCTTTTCACTGCTAGAATGTAAGTTTGATGTGACCATCTGTTTCGCATGCCTCAGTGGTGTTACTAAATTTTGGGATACAATTCCTGTATTACTGTGATACTTGTTCTTGTGTTGCATTTCCATGATGCTGTCGTAGTTGTGTTCGGACGTTATGGGTGTCTTTGTTATGACATTTTCCCTGTGATGAAGTTGTACATATTTTTAAGACAGGGTTCTATTTGTGCCCGGATTGATATTTGTGAAAACTGTTATCTTGTTGTATATTGTACACACAAGCAATGTTATGTGGTAGGACATTAGAATTTGGGGAAATTTGGGGATGCTGGGCTGCCTTCGTCAGCCTTCGTTTTGTGGTGTGTGCGTACTCATGAGATAAGGGCAATTTTACACGAATAGTTTTAAAAAAGAGAGAAATGAAACAATGAGAAGTTGTAAAAAAGAGAGATAAAGGAAAATACAAAAGTTGCAAAAAAGAGAGATAAAGGAAACAACAAAAGTTGTAATAAAAAAGAGAGAAAGGAAACAAAAGAGAGAGAAAAGAAAACAACGAAGGACTGTTGTAAAAAAGAGAGAAAAGAAAACAACGAAGGACTGTTGTAAAAAAGAGAGAGAAAAGAAAACAACGAAGGACTGTTGTAAAAAAGAGAGAGAAAAGAAAACAACGAAGGACAGTTGTAAAAAATTGTGAGAAGGGAACAACGAAGGACAGTTGTTGAAAACAAATACGCTTTATGAGATTAGGATAGGTGTCACGGAGAGTGTTATTAAATTGGGTACACGCGCAGGAGAGTTTTGTGTCATTTTGCTTGCCCAGCATCCTCACCCCTTTTCGCCAAACATCGCTTTATATTAACATCACAAAGTCGTTAAATGAAATACATTTGTCTTTCTAATATTGTGTTTTTTCTGGAAACATTAGCAATTAAATGGAGCTAAACACAGTTTAGCTCATGTTAATTGCAGTTTCCAGTTGGGTTGCTAGCTGGTTGGGTGAACTAAAATATAAAAACATATATTGAGCTTCAAAATTGGTGCATGATGTTTTGTTTACCCACATTGGGTATTGTCTCAATTAACCAGGCCAATGAGCCTAGCCTCTGTTACCAATGGCCTATAAATTAAGAATTTCACATCACATTGGCCTCTGACCTAAGCTGACAACATTGTCTTCAAAAAACAACGAAAGATTTCCCCACCCACCCACCCAATGCATTTTAACACTATTTTCTTTTTTTTATGTTCAACCTTATCACTACTGGATCTTGGCGTCCGTTGGTATCATGGTCACTTCATCGAGTGGGTCAGCATGGACATGAATCTTCACCGGCCGTCCTGTCCAATTGCTTTAGCTACACGGTTTCCTTGCATTGATTCGATTTGGCTTTATGAATCACCAAGGTTTTTGTCCAGTGGTGGAAGCAATTGGCCTACCTCAAGCTCTAATGTTTTTTTTTGTTTTTTTTGGTGTTCATGTTGGGCAGCATTTGTGAGTGTACTGTTTATGGTGTGTCATCGTGCGTGTACCCCAGCAAGGATACGGTGTGTTAAGCTCAGGTGTATGTTATAACATAGCGTAATAAACAATGAGACGGTTAAAGGAAAGGAAGGTACAACAGGTAGTTGTTACCTAGGAGAGTGAATACTTCGTCAGCCTTCGTTTTGTGGTGTGTGCGTACTCATGAGATAAGGGCAATTTTACACGAATAGTTTTAAAAAAGAGAGAAATGAAACAATGAGAAGTTGTAAAAAAGAGAGATAAAGGAAAATACAAAAGTTGCAAAAAAGAGAGATAAAGGAAACAACAAAAGTTGTAATAAAAAAGAGAGAAAGGAAACAAAAGAGAGAGAAAAGAAAACAACGAAGGACTGTTGTAAAAAAGAGAGAAAAGAAAACAACGAAGGACTGTTGTAAAAAAGAGAGAGAAAAGAAAACAACGAAGGACTGTTGTAAAAAAGAGAGAGAAAAGAAAACAACGAAGGACAGTTGTAAAAAATTGTGAGAAGGGAACAACGAAGGACAGTTGTTGAAAACAAATACGCTTTATGAGATTAGGATAGGTGTCACGGAGAGTGTTATTAAATTGGGTACACGCGCAGGAGAGTTTTGTGTCATTTTGCTTGCCCAGCATCCTCACCCCTTTTCGCCAAACATCGCTTTATATTAACATCACAAAGTCGTTAAATGAAATACATTTGTCTTTCTAATATTGTGTTTTTTCTGGAAACATTAGCAATTAACTGGTTATAGAATGGAGCAAACATTGCTAGCTATATAAATCTACCAAAAAAAACTAGCTACAAAGCTAGCATAAAATTAACTACTTAGCTGGGATAAAACTACCAATATTGCTAGCATAAAATTAGCTATTTTTGCTGGCATAAAATCAGCAAAATAGCTAGCTAGCTAGCATAGAAAAATTCTTTCAGACAGATTTTCTAGCTATAGCTAGCTAGCTTTACATATACTACACAATGTCTGAGATAATTCTACTCTCTGGGAAATGTCCCGTCACATAGCTTGTTCTGGCTACAATTGTGCACAAAATTTGTTGTCTCTGGCAATTTTATACCAAAAACCAAGAACCATAAAGTTTAGCAAAGTCAGCAAAAGAACATAGCTGGCTATAGTTACACATTCTGCAAATAGTACGTTACGTTCCCACTTATGATCAACTTTTTTAACCCTGCCGCTGAGCATACACCAGTGCGGCTCAAGTTACAGAAACGGAAATTATTTCAATATATATATAGCTAGCTATATATATATATATCAGGAAACTTTTTTAACGTCTACATCACCGAGGCATTTATATAAATTCTGACAAGTGGTTCTCGTGCAATCATCAACACCTACTGAAAATCTTCAAATATATATATATCATTCATTTTTTGGGTTCAATCAGAACAAATTTCAGAAAAATGAAAAAATTTCCTGTTCAGGAAATCTCATAATTTTTGAACCAGAAAATAATTTCCCGATAAAGAAATATTTTCCGTTTTTGTAACTTGACCCGAACTGTACACTGATGTCGGACACCATTCTTTTTCCGTTTAACCTTTTTTAGCATTTTCTAATTTATGCCCTGAACTTTTACACCAATGCGGGATATCAAGCTTAAGTCCAGTAGCCTAATTAAGTGCTATTATTTTGAAGTTTCTGTTCAGTTGGAAATAAGAATTTTTTATCCTATTGTCATGCAGGGTAACAACAGCTGTTTCCGCTGTTTTTATTTAAACCGAAGTTGCAGTAAAGTTTTTTTGAAAAATGTATTACGCCTATCCGATTTCACGATTAATTTTTGATCGTGCACAAGAACCTTTCCCATAAAATATTGCAGGATTCTTTTTGCTTTAGGAGTGTAAAAACAGGTTTTAAACTGTGTTTTTATTTTTAAATGTTACAAAAACTTTTCCGCGAAATAAAATTGCTGAATGATTGTTTTAGCTGTGTAGGATAACATAGGGTGTTTACTGTCTGTTTATTTGAACCGAAGTTAGGATAGTTTTTCGGAAAGGGGTATTATGTCGAAACGTATATGTGCGCCACAGTATATCTGTACTAATCACTCAGCCTAGTGTTAACGACAAGCTATTACCTGTGTTTCTATTTAACAGCAGTTTTGCTAAAGTTTTTTTGAAAGGGTTTGTTTACCTATACTAATGGTGCACCACAGATTAAAGTACATATATATTTTAAGTTTCACCGGGAACATTTTGTGAAAAATAAAAAAGGTTTGCTGACTGTTTTCGCTATGACATGGCACAATATGTAAATTGTGTTTTTATTCTAGCTAAAGTTGAAGGAAATATATTTTCTGAATCTGAAAAATATAATTACACCCGAAACACCTTAAATGTTGTGTGTTTCACTCGATTTACGATATATATACTGCACACCTGTACTAAGGCGCTCCACCTGAATGTGTGGTACAGTTTACAATTTGTATTAACTGTTCCACCAAGCGTTTTACGCCAGGTAACACAGTTACTTGTGACTTAACCAGCATTTCTCAAAAGGTTAATTAACTAGGCTGTGTGCTGTAAATTCCTAAGTGTATATAATATTCACCTGTAAAGTTTTGTATATATATATATTTATGCCCTGCTGGTCTAATGGCTATGACACTCATGCAAATGAGAGATCCAGGTTCAAATCCTGGACAGGGCTAGGAAAAACATAATTATCTTGCACCTACAACAACCAGGTTTTCATAAGTATATGATATTAGCTATATTGAATATAATAGGTAATCTTTGAGTCGTAGAGGGGGGAGTTGCATACATTTACCACTTTCATTTATAGAGCCCAAAAATGCTTTGTTTTTTGTAATAGATCTATCACTTTATGGTAAAAAGTTTTGTGTTGATAAACCTGGTAGGCACAAGAAACCAAAAAAGGCGTTTTTTAATAATTTTTTTTGCCTTTCTCGTGGACTTCTCTGATTATTTCTATATCTTGACTTTTTAATGTTGTTGTCATTGGAACCAAGTTAATCTCAGATTTATCAAAAAATGATATGGCGTTATCACCGATTGTTTAAATACTTGTATTGGCACATAATTCTGCTAACATGATTCACTGTATATTGACCTGAGATAAATTTGAGACTTTTTTTTTGAGATATTGAATTTGAAATATTTGCACCTCAATATTTTCTATACTCCTGGACTAATATGATACTTATCTTAGATATATTGAGTATACGCAATCTTTGAGTTGTAGGGGGGAGATTTTATATTAAAGTCAGGCACCCCTGCCTTGCCTTGCCGTTCCATTGCCTTGTCAGCACTGACCGTGCCTTTGCCTGTGCCTCCCATGCCTTGCCTACCCCTGCTGATTCCTCTTCCTATTTCCTTTCCTGCCTTTGCTGTGCCGTACTTAATGCCTTTGCCTTGGCAACCTCTCCGCAACACTTTCTATACTGGTTTCATTGGGCTTTTGCCTAAGTGGATTTTTCCACGGGCCTTATCGACTAGTCTATATAATAATACGCTAAGTGTGTCCGTCTGTCTGTGACAGGCAAAGTTGATATCGTCATTTTCCTTTGATGTCGCCGAAAAAAATCTTTGATGTTGCCGTAAAATATATGTCTTCTTTGTCGTGAAAAGCCGCGAGTTTTGTGTGGTTTGTTAAATGAAGTTCTAGCACAAAGTAACGGAAATTGTGTTTGCAAAAAAGATGGCTGTTTTTTTTAAGCATTTTCTACTCTTTCCTTCAAAATAAGTCTTTACAAAAGCATTTAAAAAGGGGCATGGTATATAAATGAAGTATAGAAAGGTTTCTGTAAGGTTTGTTTATGTTTTTTTCAGTTTTGATGATATTATTGATGCGAGACATGTTTGTTAGCTAGCATCATAAAGCCAACCACACCAACAACAACCTAATATAGCTAGCTATCTCGGAATTTATAATTATGTAGCCATGTTCTTTATACCTAGCTAAGTCTCCAGTTTATATTCAACTGACCAGCTATTAGCTGCTGTAGCTAGCTTATGTTAGCTTCAGTTTTATGTTGCTTTTTACATGAAAGTTAGCTACCGTAGTGTTATTATCTTAGTGGTCTTTGCTAAGAATGTGACTGTAACTTATTTCGCTTGACATTTTAAGCTTAAATTAACAAGCCACAACAACTTTTAAAAAAGTATTACATAATATTTAAGAAGAGTTTAAGGACTGTTTTTAAGCAAATAATGTATTTTTCACATTTTGTGTAACTAAACTTATATACATCGTTACATGCAATATGACGAAACGATTTTTATTTAAAATGTAGTAATTCTGGTACCTTAAGTGTAGTGATTTTTGTTGTTCTAGATGTTCTGACTAAAATGTTTTTGTTTATGACATTTTGTCTTAATTAAGAAAAGTTTCAACTTTTTTGAGGGAGTACAACACCGAAAAAACTTGTGTTTTTTTTTTATATTTTGTATAAATTCTTACCGGGCAGGACTCTGTACAACATACCGAAATGACTGATCCCTCTCTATTTATAAATTTGATGCGTTCCAAATCGCAGTTTTTTGAAATTTTGGGTAATATTTAATGAGTACAAGATGCAAATACTGATTTTTGTTGAATCAGAAGTATTTCCTACAACCATTCTTTTTTTACACTTTTGTGGAGAAAAAGTGTATGCAATATCATCAGAATAACTGATTTTGTTGCAAACTGTTTTTCTTTTTCACATTTTGGATTGAAATATTGTTAAAGGGCATATATCAATAGACATATATATACCAAAATAATTAAATTCGGCAAACTTTGATTTTGTCGTTCACCTCTCATCTTTTATATTTTGATTAAACTTTTGAGGAAAACCATATGAATTATTTAGAATTTGTATTTTGTGTTGCAAATTTAGTGCAAAAATTGACATAAAATGAACTGTTAAATTGATTGTTGTTGTTTTAACATGAATTATGACTCAAACTTTGTTTTTGCATTTCTAATTTGACTAATTAGCCTAAAAAATTTGCCAATTGGTTTTACACTTTGTTCTTTTTTATATATATTTTATGTGAACATAGAAGTACAAAAGTAAAGTTAGAAGCCACAAGAAGTTACTTCGAAAGTGAAGAGTGGAGCTAGAAGTAGTAAAGAAAAGTTAGAAGTAGAAAATGAAAGCTTGGGTTTAAAGTAGATTTGGATTCACAAATAGTAAGAACTTTTTATATATTTTTAGACGTTATGTTTTTATGTCGCTAGAGTTACGTGTCAGGCAGACTCGCATTTGCCAGGAAAAAGTCACTTAAAAGCTTCAAATTCTTTATATTTTATATTTTACCGCGTTTTTTATAAAAAATCTAGCATATTTTTTTACACTTTTTTGCATAATTAATGTTTCCCCTGGTGCGTAACTAATGTATTTGTCCTAAAATTCAAAATGCTACATAAAGCTGTTAACTGGCTATCAAACAAATGTGCTAGCGAAACTTTTGGTTTGTTGAACTTACTGCAAATGTCATAATTTTTATATTGCTATTGTTTCTCTTTATATGTGTTTTACTAAGCATAAATAGCTAGCTGGCTATATGCGTCTTCCCAGTTTAACTATATTTAACTGGGTATCTGTCTTATCTAATGTTACCTTCAAGCTCCATATCTAAACCTAGCTAGCTAATTGATGATTAATGTTGTTATTCCTCTTTTAGCTATTTATATCCACCTTAGTAGTCAAACTTAGGGATCTTATTATATTTGAGCACAAAGACTTATTGAACTTTTAGGGTAGTATGAGGAATAATTTTTCTCACGTTTTCTACAAATTTTACTTTAAGAGGAATGATTTTGTAAAACTAAAGTGTGTGCGTTAATTGGAGTAAGTTTTATTGTTTTGTTGTTGATCATATGCAAGTATATATACTAAAAATAATAATTTGATATTCTACACTTTCCAAGTTGTATTATTGTATGCACTTAAATGACTGCTTTTTCTGAGTTGAATTTGATGGGTTTCATATCAATTTTGTGGAAGATTTTATGGGTGAAGACAATATAGAACATGCCAATTGAACTGATTTTTGTTCATATTTTGATTTGCTCCTCATAAACCTTTGTGTTCTACATCTATTGTAAACTTTTGTGAGGAAGGACCATATATATATACAATGTTTTCAAAATAATGATTTTTGTTGATTTGAAATTTACTCCTTGCTCATTGCTTTTTCGACATTTCAGTTTAAAATGTTTGGTAAAGTCAGTACAGATCATTAGACAAAAAAATTGTTTTGTTAACCGGTTAATTTTTACATTTTGTGCATATTTTTGTGGGAGAGGATGGTATGCAACCGAATAAATGATTTTTCAAAGTTTAACATTTTGTTTTTTAGTGTTTTGTGTTTGTTTAAGTTTGGCTTTGATATTGTTTAGGTTGTATTGTTGTATAAGCATTTAGGGAAAAGACAATGTTTAAAATGCGTAAACAACTTATTTTCATAGATCTGTGCTTACTGTTGCAAGCCTTTCTTTTCGACACTTCGGATTAAAATATTGAAAGTTTTCAACATAATCACATAATAAGATGTATACATATTTGAGATGTGTTATTTCTGACATTATTATTATTGTTGTCGTAACTGTCTGGGTTGTGACTGTCAATGTTGTCACTTTCTACCAACTAGATTTTACACCTTGCACACCGTTTTTTTTTTTTTATATTTTGTCTGAAGTTTTGTTGGGAGGATTTCATGCGATTTGACATTTGATATTTTGTGTTAGGTTTTAAGAACGTTTTTGTTAAATTATGACTTACTTTCTTTTATGCATTTTCAGATTATTTTTTTTGGTAAAAGGCAGTATTCAATATGCTGAAACATTTGCTGATGTCATCAAAATTCGACAGAACTTTTCAATTGTTTTTCTGCCTAAGTGGATTTTTCCACGGGCCTAATCTACTAGTCTCTATAATAATACAGAGACTGGTCTGTCCGTAACAGGCAAAATGGATGTGTTTATTTTCCTTTGATGTTGCCGAAAAGAATCTTTGATGTTGCCGTAAAATATATGTCTTCTTTGTCGTGAAAAGCTGCGAGTTTTGTGTGGTTTGTTAAATGAAGTTCTAGCACAAAGTAACGGAAATTGTGTTTGCAAAAAAGATGGCTGTCCTTTTTAAGCATTTGTCTTCTCTTGCCTTCAAAATAAATCTACAAAAACATTTGAAAAAGGGCATGGTATGTAAATGAAGTATAGCAAGGTTTCAAAGGTTTGTTTATGTTTTTTTTAGTTTTGATAATATTATTGATGCGAGACATGTTTGTTAGCTAGCATCATAAAGCCAACCACACCCAACAACAACCTAATAGCTAGCTAGCTCGGAATTTATAAATATGTAGCCATGTTCTTTGTACCTATAGCTAAGTCTCCAGTTTATATTCAACTGACCAGCTATTAGCTGCTGTAGCTAGCTTATGTTAACTTCAAATTTAACATTCCAAGTACCTAGCTAACTTGTGAGTTTTATGTTGCTTTTTACATGTAAGAGCTACCGTAGTTATCTTAGTGGTCTTTGCTAAGAATGTGGCTGTAACTTATTTCACTTGACATTTTAAGCTTACAAGCCACAACAACTTTTAAAAAAGTATTACATAATATTTAAGAATAGTTTAAGGACTGTTTTTAAGCAAATAATGTATTTTTCACATTTTGTGTATGCAAATAATGTATTTTTCACATTTTGTGTAACTAAACTTATATATACATCGGTTACATGCAATATGACGAAACTATTTTTATTTAAAATGTAGTAATTCTGGTACCTTAAGTGTAGTGATTTTTGTTGTTCTAGATGTTCTGACTAAAATGTTTTTGTTTATGACAATTTGTCTTATTTAAGAAAAGTTTCAACTTTTTTGAGGCAGTACAACACCGAAAAAACTTTTTTTCTAAATCTTATTTGACAGAGGTTTTTGACATTATGGGGAAACTTTACGTAGCTTTTTCACATTTTTTGATTTTGTTGCAGTATTTACATGGGTTATTGATTATTTATTTTTTATTTTTATTTTTTTGGGAAAGGCAGCGGAAGGATTCACATTTTTTATCCTAAATGTAAAAAATGTACATGAAAGGCTGGGGTAACTTTTCATTTATATATATACATAATGTATATAATATATACAAACTGTTGTGTGTTTTTGAAATGTTATGTGTTAGGATCATGCAATATACCGAAAGAATTAATTTTTGTAGAATTTTACTTTACACCTTGCAAGCCATTCCAGTTTTTATATTAAAATGAGAAATTCAACTGACATTATATATACAAAATGTAAAATTCCCACAAAATCCATCAAACGTTATTAACCCTGAAAATTTTAAACTTTTCCTGATTCTTTTTTGACTTGCGAAGTTCTTTTCCTGCAAAGATTTCTAAAAAGTACAGAAATACTTATTTTTAAAATGTAAATTTAATTTCTTCCAATTTAGGGTTTTGACATATTCATGTAAGAGTTTGTGGGCAAAGACATAAATCAGCATGCTAAAAGAACTGACGTTTGTTGACGTAGAATTACTAAACACAACCGTTTTTTACATTTAGTGTAAACTTTTGTGCATATGGCCATATTCAATAGCTATTGTTTTCTTCTTTTTGACATTTTGCATTAACTTATTGTTGCAGATATGCATATAAATCTGTTTTACCACTCAATTTTCACATTTTATATAAATTCTTTGGGACAGGATGGTATGAAATAGACCAAAATACCTGATCTTAGTTGTTTTTAATTTACAGGCTGTGCCTTGTGAAACTTTAAGGTGAACATTTTGTGTAAGACAATGGCATGACATATACTGATAGAACTGATTTTTGTTGTTTTAGATGTTATAACTGAAACTTTTTTTATATATTTATGTTATTTTGTGAGGAATACCATACACAGAAGAAGAATTAGATTTTACACATTGCAAGCTGTGTTTTCTATATTTTGTATAAATTCTTACTGGCGAGGGCTCTGTACAACATAACGAAATGACTGACCCTTCTCTATTTAAATTTGATGTGTTCCAAATCGCAGTTTTTTTAAAAAAAATTGGGGAAATTTACCTGGGTTTTTGACATTTGTGGTTAAAATTTCTCAGCAGAGAATAGTATGGTTGCTGTTTATATTGTTTGTGTTGCAAACTGCTGTTTTTTAAATTCTGTGTAAACTTTTGTGGAAAAAGAGCACATGCAAAATACTGAAAGAACCAATTTTTGTACAATTAGACTGAGCTGTTGTGTTAGTTGATTTTTTTATATTTTGTGTTATAAACTTTTTTTAAACTTTAAACTAACTGTAAGTAATGTCAGTTTTGCTGGAAGAAAAGTCCACGGTTTCACGTTTTTGTTTTTATTAAGAACTTCACAAAATATTGCGGGAATAAATATTTGGTGATGATAAAAAATTACTGAATGTTCAGACTGAAACTGTTTAACTGTTGTGAGGGAGGACCGTATGCAAGTATATATACTAAAAAAATAATTTGATATTCTACACTTTCCAAGTTGTATTTTTGTATGCACTGAAATGACTGCTTTTTCTGAGTTGAATTTGATGGATTTCATATCCTTTTTGTGGAAGATTTTATGGGTGAAGACAATATAGAACATGCCAATTGAACTGATTTTTGTTCATATTTTGATTTGCTCCTTAGAAACCTTTGTGTTCTACATTTATTGTAAACTTTTCAATGTTTTCAAAATAATAATTTTTGTTGATTTGAAATTTACTCCTTGCTCATTGCTTTTTCGACTTTTCAGTTTAAAATGTTTGGTAAAGTCAGTATGGATCATTAGACAAAAAAATGTTTTGTTAACCAATTAATTTTTACATTTTGTGCATATTTGTGCGGGAGAGGATGGTATGCAACCGAATAAATGATTTTTCAAAGTTTAACATTTTGTTTTTTAGTGTTTTGTGTTTGTTTAAGTTTGGCTTTTTGATATTGTTCAGGTTGTATTGTTGTATAAGCATTTAGGGAAAAGACAATGTTTAAAATGCGTAAACAACTTATTTTCATAGATCTGTGCTTACTGTTGCAAGCCTTTCTTTTCGACACTTCGGATTAAAATATTTTTCAACATAATCACATAATAAGATGTATACATATTTGAGATGTGTTATTTCTGACATTATTATTATTGTTGTCGTAACTGTCTGGATTGTGACTGTCAATGTTGTCACTTTCTACCAACTAGATTTTACACCTTGCACAACGTTTTTTTTTTTTTATATTTTGTCTGAAGTTTTGTTGGGAGGATTTCATGCGATTTGACATTTGATATTTTGTGTTAGATTTTAAGAACGTTTTTGTTAAATTATGACTTACTTTCTTTTTATGCATTTTCAGATTATTTTTTTTGGTAAAAGGCAGTATTCAATATACTGAAACATTTGCTGATGTCATCAAAATTCAAATGACAGAACTTTTCAATTGTTTTTCTGCCTAAGTGGATTTTTCCACGGGCCTAATCTACTAGTCTCTTATAATAATACAGAGACTGTGTCTGTCCGTAACAGGAAAAGTGGATGTGTTCATTTTCCTTTGATGTAGCCGAAAAATGCATGTCTAATATGTTAAGTTTTCTGACGTTACGGCGCGACGTCAATAACACTACTTTAACGTCAATATCTTATATTAAATGAATGAAGCCATTACAGTGCACTTAAAACTTTGAGGCCAAATAACTTGGAAACGAGGTGGTGACGTCAATGATTTTTCACCGCGTGGGTAACTAGGGACCACCTGGGACCAATTTGGGTAAGTTTCCCAAACCTGGGTCCCTGAATCCGTTTTGGAATGGACGGGTTGATGACGTCATCAAAAAACCTTCAAACCCTAATATCTCTGCAACCGTTTGTCAAAAGTACATGATCCTATACATTTTCTTGATCAGCGTTTGAAGATCTATACGATAAAGGCAACGGGTTTATGAATTTCGAAAGAAAAATTTTTGGTACTTTTATTTGGTACTTTGCTGACGTCAGCAAAACTTTTAAACCTTTATATCTTCGTAACCGTTCGTCAATAGCACATGATAATATACATTTTTCTCATCAGCGTTTCAATCTCTGCACATTACAGGAAACCAATAAACTAAATTTCGCCAATTTTTTTTGTATATGCACTGCTGACGTCAGCAAAAATCTAAAACAACCAATTTTCCCATTGTCCTTCTGCCTAAGTGGATTTCTCCACGGGCCTTATCGACTAGTCTATATAATAATACGCCAGTTCCGTGTGTCTGTGACAGGCAAAGTTGATATCGTCATTTTCCTTTGATGTTGCCGAAATTTTCTTTGAAGTCGCCGAAAAAATTATGTCCATTTTGCTAGCGGGTTTACTTTGTTTACATCACGTGATGAAAACGACTCAATTTGATTTGCTGAAATAAATTTAACGGCTAACTTTCGAAAAATAGTGTCCCCTCGCCACCAAATAAACCCACTAAAGAACGATCTTGAAAAAAGTAAAATAAGTGGTTCAAAAAAGCATATTTAAAAAGAAAAAAGTCCAAGTGAAGAAGTAGAAAAGTGAAGTTGGAAGTGAAAGTGGAGCTACGTGGAGCTAGAAGTAAAGTAAATTTAGAAGTAGAAAATAAAGGCCACCAAAAAAAAGCACAGAAGAACGATCCCTTTACCTTGAAAAAAAGGAAAAAAAGTGGTTTAAAAAAGCATAGCTATATATTTAAAAAGAAAAGAGACCAAGTGAAGAAGTAGAAAAGTGAAGTGAGAAGTGGAGCTAGATGTAAAGTAAAGTTAGAAGTAGAAAACAAAGGCTAGAGTTTAAAGTGGATTTGAAATCACAAATAGTAAGAACTTTGATATTTTTAGACGTTTGGTTTTTATGTCGGTGGAGCAAGCAGACTCGCATTTCCCAGGATTTTATTTTACCGCGTATGTAGCCATATTTGTTTACGTTTTGTTGCATAATTCATGTGCCCTGGCGCGTAACTTTGGTTTGTTGAACTGTAATGTTATTAATTTTACATTACTATTGCGTCTCTTTATATGTGTTTTACTAAGCATAAATAGCTAGCTTTAGTTTTAGGTAAGTGTTCCCAGTTTAAGTATATTTAACTGGGTGTCTTAGCTACTGTTAGCTAGCTAATGTTAGCCTCCAAGTCCAGCTCCCCATCCCATGGCTAGCTCTAACCTATGACTTCTGTTGTTATTCATTAGTTTCCAAATTTCTCTTCTTTTATGAGCACGAATTATGATGTAACAAGCTAGCTAGCTACCTACAAAATCTTTCAAAGACTTGAACTTTAGCAGGATAGTAGGATGTATTTTTATGCCCATAGAGTATAGATGAATTCCGTTGTTTACATTTTCAGTGGTAAGCTCTTTCGGCTTTGGCATTTGCGTGGCAGGGAAAAAGATTGGGGTGCTAGGTGAAGCAAAGTAATTATCAGTTCATTTCTTCAAACAAAGGCATTCTTAATGAATTCAAATAAATCAGAAGGCATCAACCTACACTCGATAATAGTTTATATAACCCCAACGATGTCCCCGTTAGAAGAAATCCACAGTAAAAGACCTTTCTTCACCAAATCCTAGCATCTTTTTTCCTGCCACGCAAAAGCCAGAGCCAAGGAGCTTGCCGCTAAAAAGTAAACAAATGACGTCACGCTGGAATTCATCTATAATTTTTTTCACATTACCTGTGCACTTTACAAGGGGGACCACATGCAATATGACAAGTGGAACGAATTTTATAGAATTTAAAGTGTGTGTTAAGTTATTTATTATTGTTTTGTTTCTGATTTTGTAATCTAATGGGCGAGGACTGTATACACTGAAATGACTAATTTTTCTAAATTTTGAAGTGTTTTATAACCTTTTTGTGGAAGATTAATGGGTAATGGCAATATACGACATGCTGAATGAAATTATTTTTGTTGATTTAGATGTGTTTCTCAAAAACCGATCTGTTTTACATTTTGTGTTAACTTCTGTTTATGAACTGTATACAATGTTTGTTGATTCAAGTTTATTCTTTGCTTATTGATTTTTTGACAAAGGTTTAAAATTGTTGGTAAAGGGCAGTATGGATCATCATACTAAAAAAGAAAATTTTTGTGTTCTTAACTGGTTGATTTTTACATTTTGTGTAAATTTTTGCAGGAGAGGATGGTATGCAACCGAAATGACTGATTTTTCTAGATTTAAATTTGATATTTTCTAAACTATGGCTTTTTCATATTTTTGTATAAGCTTTTAAGGGAAAGACATTGTTGCAGAGATGGTGAAAGCATCTGGATATACTGGAGTTGAGCTTATTACAAGTCTTGCTAATCAGATTATAAAGGATGGTGCTATTCCGAGTGAGTGGCAGTCGAGTGTAATAGTGAATTGTTTCAAGGGCAAGGGTGATGCATTAGAAAGAGGTAACTATAGAGGTTTGAAGTTGGTTGATCAAGTAATGAAAGTTATTGAAAGAGTGATTGATAAGTTACTTAGAGAAAGAGTTGATATAGATAAGATGCAATTTGGTTTTGTTCCAGGGCGTGGCACTACAGATGCAATATTTTTACTCAGACAGCTTCAGGAAAAGTATTTAGGAAAGAGAAAGAATCTCTATTTTGCCTTTGTAGATTTAGAGAAAGCTTTTGATAGAGTGCCATGTAAAGTTATTTGGTGGGCTATGAGAAAATTAGGTGTGGAAGAGTGGCTAGTTACGATGGTACAGTCTATGTACAGCAATGCTAGAAGTCGTGTCAGGATTAACGATTCACTTAGTGATGAATTTAGTGTAAATGTTGGTGTACATCAGGGTTCTGTACTTAGTCCTTTGTTGTTTGTTCTAGTCTTAGAAGCGCTGTCGATGGAGTTCCTGACAGGTTGTCCATGGGAGTTATTGTATGCAGATGATTTGGTTCTCATAGCAGAGTCGATGGAAGAATTAGTTGAAAAGTTTGAGAAGTGGAAGAAAGGACTAGAAGAGAAAGGGCTAAGGGTGAACACAGCAAAGTCTAAAGTCATGATTAGTAGCATTGCAGCCAAGTGTGACCTTGTAGTTGGAAAGTGGCCTTGTGGAGTTTGCAGGAAAGGGGTTGGTAGTAACTCAATTTTTTGTCAGACTTGCAAGCATTGGGTACATAAGAAGTGCAGTAGTATTCGTGGAAGGTTAAGAGCTGACATTCAGTTTGTATGCAAGCGTTGCAAAGGTGAGATTATAGAGAATGAAGTATTTCCAGCTTTAATGATGTACAACAGTGGCTCGTTAGAGATAGTTGAGAACTTCTGTTACTTAGGTGATATGTTGGGCAGTGAAGGGGGTGTTGGAAGAAGTGTTACTTTCAGGATAGGTTCTGCTTGGAAAAAGTTCAGAGAGTTACTTCCTTTGTTGACCAGCAGAGTCTTGTCAATTGAGGTAAAAGGTAGGTTGTATGAGGCCTGTGTAAGAAGTGTTATGTTGTACGGTAGTGAGACATGGGCAGTGAAGCAGGAAGATCTTGACCGTTTAGAAAGGAATGATATGAGAATGGTTAGGTGGATGTGTAACGCCAGTCTGAGAGACAGAAAGAGTTCAGATGAGCTAAGAAGCAGGCTAAGTCTCCGTAGAATTAAAGATGTTATCCAGATAAGAAGATTGAATTGGCTGGGGCACTTGGAAAGAATGGAGGAGGATAATTGGGTAAGAAAGTGTAGAGACTTGATAGTTCCTGGGGCAAAGCCCAGAGGCAGACCGAGAAAGACTTGGCAGGAGGTTATAAGGACAGACTTGATACAGCGGAAGTTGAGTTTAGATCTAACACAGTCTAGATCAGATTGGAAGAGGGTCATTAATATACCCCGTCCAACTCATGCTAGCATGGAAAACGGACGTTAAGCCGAGAATGATGAATGATGATGACAATATTTATAATGTGTAAAGAACTTATTTTTGTTGATTTGTGCTAACTCTTGCAGGCCTCCTTTTTGACATTTCAGAATAAAATACTGAGGGTTTTGAACATAATCACTTATAAGATGTACATATTTGAAATGCGTTATTTCTAATACTGTTATTATCCGTGTTGTGACTGTCGGTGTTGTAACTGTCGGTGTTCTTCTGTCGGTTTTGTGGGTGTTGTGAGTGTTGATGTTGTGAGTGTCGTTGTTGTAACTTTTTATCAACATGATTTTGCACCTTGCAAGCTGTTCTATTTTATATTGTGTAAGATTTGTGTGGAGGATTTAATGCGATTTGACATTTGACATTTGGTGTAAGATTTTAAGAACATTTTTTTTTTGTATATGCACTGCAGACGTCAGCAAAACATCTAAAGCAACCCATTTTTTCATTGGTCTTTTGCCTAAGTGGATTTTTCCACGGGCCTTATCGACTAGTCTCTTATAATAATAAGCCAGTTCCGTGTGTCTGTCTGTCACTTTTGCAAACACGATATTTTTTACCACCCGAATGCGCGAGTTTTTCGAGTTTTTTGGTTTTGTTTACATTTGTCTCGCAACCGTTAGAAACCACGTGATACAAAATAAACAACATGATTCGATCAAATACGTACTTTCGAACGGGACGGCATTCGAATAGAAAGTTTCCTTGGCGTAAAAACAAACAAACATAAAAATCTCTTAACAAAG
Organism: Hydractinia echinata; assembly: GCA_030067915.1. Lineage (NCBI taxonomy): Eukaryota > Metazoa > Cnidaria > Hydrozoa > Anthoathecata > Hydractiniidae > Hydractinia > Hydractinia echinata. The sequence goes on along the minus strand of JASGCC010000186.1, from coordinate 153,980 downwards.
TTCTCGACAAAAGGCGAACTAAAGAAGCAGATAAAAAATGTCTTATTTTCGACGATCCGTTAGTCATAAAAAAGTGCAGATGTTAAGAGCAAGGAAAGTCAAAGTGAAGAAGTGGAGTGGATTAAAAAAGTATATAATTTGGAACAGGGTTAACATCGACACACAAAACAACAACAAAAGAACGGTCCCTTCGTCTTCAAAAAAGTGCAAAAAGTAAAGTAGTTCAAAAAAGCATAATATAACAAAGAAAAAAGAGACCAAGTGAAGAAGTAGAAGTAGAAGTAGAAAAGTGGAGTTGGAAGCCACAATAAGTTACTTCGGAAGTGAAGAGTGGAGCTAGAAGTAGTAAAGTAAAGTTAGAAGTACAAAACGAATGCTAGAGTTTCAAGTGAATTGGAATTCAGAAAAAGTAAGAACTTTGATATTTTTAGACGTTCCGTTTTTATATGTATTACACTTAAAATTGTCAAGGAGAATCGTATTCTCAAAAAAAATCAATTAGAGCTTCAAATTCTTAAAGTTTGCCGCGTTTTTTATAAAGAAGCTAGCATATTTGTTTTGTTTTTTTGGCATAATTAATGTGTCTCATGGTGCGTAACTAATGTATTTGTCGTCTAAAATTCAAAATGCTACATAAAGCTGTTAGCTGGCTACAATGTGCTAGCGAAATAGAAAATTTTGGTTTGTTGAACTAACTGCAAATGTCATAATTTTTACATAGCTTTTGTTTTCCTTTATATGTGTTTTACTAAGCACAAATGGCTAGCTATAGACGTAAGTCTCCCCAGCTTAAGTATATTTAACTGGGTGTCCTAGCTACTCTGTTAGCTAGCTAATGTTAGCTTCAAGAAGGCTCCATCCCATAGTTAGCTCTAACCTATAAGTTTTGTTGTTATTCCTTTTTTTTTAGGAATTTATATGGTGGTGGACCAACAGTTCACCACATGTTAATTGCGGTTCCTGAAGTAAGTACTTATACCTTGTTGAGAGGCTTAGCTTTGATTGCATTCAGTATTCAAGTGTCAACAAAGATGGCTACTAGCATCATTGAAGGATATACTTTAGAAACTCAATGTTCTTCCAAATCTAGAATGGTAGACTAGTGAAAAGGGTGGTCACAGGGCATGAACACTAGGGGCCCTCAAGGTAACTAACCAATACTGTTGTAGATCCAGGCCCCTAAGATTGCCTTGCCTACCTATACAATGGGAGCAGCTAAAGTCAACTAGTTTCCATCATCACATTTTGCTAATAGTTTGGTTTGTAACTGTGGGCTCCTCTAACATTTGGTGCCCTGTGTGAGGTTTAAGAAGAAGAGGGTGTCGACAGAATGGAAGATTACTTTGTGATGGCTGGACTGATTTGATTCATAATGGCTGCTGCTTCACAGGAATTGGTAACCTTTAAAGATGCTGTGCCCAAGAGATGGAGAAGATAAAATTGTCTCAGAAGTATGTGGAATGCTGTCGGTTTTAGAGGAGAAGGACCTGGAATCAGTGATGATTAAACTGGGATTGGATAGACAAAAGCAAGGCAGGCATCAGGTAAAAAGCCTTGATATTTCATCAGAAGAGACATTGCATGTAGCCAGGTCAGTTCTATTCATACTATTTATTATCTATTCATGTTAGGAGAGTTAAGAAAATGTCACTTTTGAACTATACAAGGAAAAAGGGCATGTCTCATGCAACTGTGAGCTCTAGGCACATCATTAATATAGCACATGGACACTTCTTTCTGAACAATCTGGTTAGCAGAGTAAGGCATTTTGGAATAGGAAGTTTAGTTATCCAAATTAGTAATGCAATTCTGGTAGCCATTATGGATTTTATACAAGTAGGATAAGTTCAACTTTGTACCGTGTTTTTATTTTCTATTATCTTTTTACATTTGTTAATACTAAGTAATGTAACACTAGTAAGGGCTACAAAAAGCTAACATTGCGAGTCGTGGTGAGGTAGGATTACCTAGCAGATCCTTATTTTAACAGGCAAACCTATATGTTGTGGCTCATTTTGCTTTATTTTAAGCTCCACACATATATAAACACACCCCTTCGTATTTTCTAGCTGCCCCGTTTTACACATAAGCTGCTTTATTATGAATTCCTTTAGTGGTTGAACTGCAGATCAAGATTTTCTATATGTGAAGGTCCAATTCCTATACATGTTTCGTCTATTACCATGGCATTTATAAGCATCCTTGAGCTCGGATTTAGTCATTTTAAGCATATATATACTAAGCATTATGTGAAGCCTAAGAAAATGTTGTTGAGTTTTTATGTTTTGTTTCGTGGGTGTTTTTTCTTGTTTTTTGTGTCTGTTTTAACCAGTAGGTAGTGACATTTAAGTTGTAATTACTGATGTTAAAAACTTAATGCAATTTTTTTTTCAAATATATAAGTATATTTTGGGCCTGTTCATCTTTTTCATAAGCGTATTCCGGTAAATCTTTTACCATCAAGCATAACTTAAGCATATTTAAGCCTGAGTATCTTATAAGAGCAATTGAAATTCTAAGATGACGCTTAGGGATGCTTGTGAAAGGTTCTTTCTCTGGCTCAGAATGGCAAAACTTAAGAACCATTACCAGGCTGGATTGGTAGGAACACAATTCTTAGAACAATGAAAATTTGAACAAATTTTTTTTTCTAACAAAATATAGCTTAAAATCAACCTATAAATATCTGTGAATAAGTCAAAGACGTTGCCTTAAGTCAAAAAGCCTCCTAAGTTTGGCTCCTAAGATGACTTAACGGAAACAATCAAACATCGACGCTGAATGCAAATTTTGTGTCCAATCAGGGACTCTTGTGCCAGGTGCATGACTTTCAGTCAATTTAAAACAGGATTTAATTGAGTGTTTTGAAATGACAATGACCTTATTGGCAGGGCCCTGGATGCAGAGTGATTGGTGGTAGAAAATGGCCAGGCTTCCCTCTTTAGCAATTTTATTTGTAGTAGCAAACATCCATGGTAGCAACAGGGTTTCTTCAAAAATAAAGGAACACATATTAGCTAACATGCTTTTACCAAAATTTGTGTGCTCAGGCATTTCTTTTGCTATGACTTTCTGACGTTCACTGGGTTGTGAGAATAATAAATAAAAAATTTGTTTTGCAGTCGTCACACATTTTTTTTATAATTGTGTAAATTTGATCAACTGCGCGTGTGAAATCAGGAAATAATTTTCTTTTAGACTAGTTGCAGACTGAGTGGGGGTAAAAATATGGTCAGGCTTTCCATTTCAGGATTTCTTTATTGCGAAACATTCATAGTGAGAAGGGGCTTCTTGATGCTTCTTTTACCAAAATTGATCAGGCCATTCTTGTGCTATGGTTTATGACGTTCATTGCATTATAAGAATAATAACTACAAATTTAATAACATCTCAAATTTTATTTTAATACACCTATACTCTAATGTCATCTTCAGTCTAAATATTTTACATAAAGCTCGTAGTATTAGCTCGTAGTATTTATAAGTGCAAGGAATACAATAGACAGAAGCCAAATTTATAAACAATTTTCTGTAAGTACTGATAATTAGTCATGTGACAACAGATGAAATGATATTTTTCGGCAAATGTCAAACTCCTGTTTATAATTATGTAAAATTAGACTTAATTGAGAATAGTCCTTAATGCAACGATTGGGTAGAAAAAACTTTCAGGCTTTCTAATTTTGGTAATTCGACTTATACATTAGGAAATATCCATGCTTGCTTTCAAATTTTTTAAATCCTAGTTTTAATGTATGTATTCTAAATCAGACATGCCCTGGTGTCATGAAATTCAACTTCAATTCAAATTGTATGGGCCTTGGATACATTACAACTTTACTTTAGCCTATGCGTTGTAAAAATTTCACAGCCTGATATCGTCTAATTGCACAAAATTTGAATCCCTATACACGTTTTTTTTTTATAAGAAACCTAATGTAGAAACCAAAATCAAGAAACTTTTACTACTACATTCTATGTCTATTTCTGATAAACACCATCCAACCATCAATAAAACATGCGCTCAATTTACAATGTCATTGCAATTTTACTGCAGACGAGTAACTTTCAAACATTCCATCGCGTAAAATTTGAAATTAAGAAACTAATTAAGAAACTTTGGAACTAGGCCCTTCTTATGAAACGAAAAATTACAAAACAATAGATTTTGCAATCTGTCTCTGTATTTTGGTAGGATTGGCCGTGTGGTTCACTTTTCTTTCAGCTATCAACAGCCCTAAGAATAAGGCTAGTTTCAAGTTCTCTTTCGAACTCACTTTTTTAAATGGCTATATATTTTGTAGAGAATTATTGAACTTTTTGTGCACGGATGTCACACTGTGAAAGTCAACTGTTAGTTGGGTGAATGAGCATTGATAATTTACTCATCCGCAGTGTACAGTTACATAGTTATAAGAAAGTAAAATTAGAAATCAGGCTTGGATAGGTTATTGGAGAAACAAATAAGAACTTCAGTAGGATTTCAAAGCTACTAATGCATTCTCACAACACCTTTCTTTGTTCTCTACAAAGGTAATTAGAAAAATTATTCTATGAATTTACAAAATAAGGATCAACAGTGGTCTCGAAATTAATACACATGACTGTCAGTGTTTTGTGGAATTTTAGATTTCACCATTATTAACAATTAGTAAAGTGGACTAGCAATTGTACTGGAGAAATCTTGTTTCAAATAGACTGCTAACACAGTGGTATTATAACATGTAATGATATGATCCTGCCATTCCCAGCACATTGTTTTGTACAAATCAAAAAAATAAATCTCAAAAACGCAAGGCCTCGTTTCACAGATCCAAGCAAGAAACAATCAATAGTGCTTATTAGTTCTTAAAAGTAGATTCATATTAATTGATGTTTTATAAATTGACTGAATCGTTACTAGTTGTTGTTGTGCATTAACACATTATGTGAGTTAATATCTAAAAAATTGTCTTCCTTCAAAAATCAGTTTGGGGTTAATTTGGGGATGTCAGGCTTCAGCCAAATGGGATGAAGATGCGTTTGTTTCCCTAACAAATGAGGTGCGTTTCCACGAGATACGCCATAGCAGGTAGTAGGCAATTTCCAAGCGAGTTGCTGAGGTGTAGGCGATTTCCAAGTGAGTCGCGGAGATGTAGGCAATTTCCAAGCGAGTTGCTGAGGTGTAGGCGATTTCCAAGTGAGTCGCTCAGATGTAGGCAATTTCCAAGCGAGTTGCTGAGGTGTAGGCGATTTCCAAGTGAGTCGCTCAGATATAGGTAATTTCCAAGCGAGTTGCTGAGATGTAGGCATTTCCACGAGATTTGCTCAGTGTAAGCGTTTCCACGAGATAGCCAGGTGTTTCCACGAGATACGCAGACGTTTCCACGAGATACGTCTTACTAAGGGTAAGGATGGAAACACACGCATCTGGTTTGGGCCCCCCTGATACCAAATCTGACATCCCGCCCCCCCCCCCCCCCTTTCCCCAAACTCAAGTGTAGTTATGACATGAAACAAGAGAAATATACTTCTAACATTATCTGTCATTGTTGTTGTTTGCTTTCGTGGTGTTGCTTCAGAACCATAGCAATTAAAGCTACCTTAGTAGTCAAACTTTTCTTATTTTTGGAACACGAATTATGATAGTGTGACTAGGATAGTGTGACTAGGATAGTGTTTAGGATAGTGTATGACTCATTGTTGCCCATAGAGTATAATTTTTTTCACATTACCTGCAAACTTTACCAGGAGACCACATGCAATATCACAAGTGGAACAAATTTTGTAGAATTTAAAGTGTGTGTGTTAAGTTATTTATTATTGTTTTGTTTCTGACATCCTGTTAAACTTTTGTCAGCCTACGTGTAAAATGCCAAGTTATTTTTACAGGGGTTATTGAAATTAGATTAGAAATTTACGTGGGTTCATGACTTTGGGTTAAAAAAATTTATGAGAGGATGGTATGGTTGTCCGTTTATATTGTTTGTGTTGCAAAGTGCTGTTATTTGAAATTTTGGGTAAACTTTGTTGGAAATAGACCACATGCAATATACTAAAAGAACAAATTTTTGTAGAATTACACTTCATTGTAAGCTGTTGTGTAAGCTGAAGTCTTTTTGTATTTCGCATTATAAACTTTGGACAAGTGGAACGAATTTTGTAGAATTTAAAATGTGTGTGTTAAGTTATTTTTTATTGTTTTGTTTCTGACATCCCGTTAAACTTTTGTCAGCCTACATGTAAAATGCCGGATTTTTTTACAGGGTTTTTTTTACATTTGATTGGAAATTTACGTGGGTTTATGACTTTGGGTTAAAAAAAATTATGAGAGGATGGTATGGTTAAGTCAGTTTATATTGTTTGTGTTGCAAAATGCTGTTTTTTGAAATTTTGTGTAAACTTTTGTGGTTTCACGTTTTTGTTGAGGATTTTAAAATTGTAGTAATATAACATTGGTGTTTGGTGATAATGAAAAAATTACTAATTGTTCTGACCAAAACTTTTTTGTTTTTTATATTGTATGAAATGCCTGATTTTTCTATAAATTGATGTGTTTCATAACCTTTTTGTGGAAGATTTATGGGCAATGGCAATATAGAACATGCTAAATGAACTGATTTTTGTTGATTTGGATGTGCTCCTCAAAAACCGATCTGTTTTACATTTTGTGTAAACTTTTGTGAGGACGGAGCGTATATATTCCAAAAATAATATCTTTGTTGATTCAAAATTTACTCCTTATTCTTTTTTGACATTTACGTATAAAACGGTTGGTAAAGGTCACTACAGATCATCATACTAAGAAAACAAATTTTGTGTTCTTACCGGTTAATTTTTACATTTTGAGTATATTTTTGGGGAACAGGATATGTAACCGAATAAATGATTTTCCAGATATAAATTTGATGTTTTTGACACTTCTTATTAAAATATTAAAGGTTTTCAACGTAAGCAAACCTAATAAGATGTAACTTTATAAGATGTAAATATTTGTGATGTGTTATTTCTGACTTTATTATTATTGTTGGTCTTGTGCATGATTCTATGCATTATTTTGATTAGCGTTTCAAGCTCCACACATTGGAAGCAACGTGTCAACCAATTTCAGGAAAAAAATATTGTGTATTGACGGGTCCTGGCAGACGTCATCAAAATACAAGTTACGGTTCTCTTTTCTAATGTACTGCTGCCTAAGTGGATTTTACAGTGTAAATTTCTAAAGATTTTTTTTTTTGTACTTTAGAGGACTTTACTGACGTCAGCAAATATTTAAAACACTTGTATCTCCTTATGCGTTTGTGAACACATGATCCTATACATTATTTTTATCAACGTTTCAATCTGTACGCATTACAGGCAACAGATAAGCTACATTTCGCCAAATTTTTTTGTATATGTACTGCTGACGTTAGCAAAATCTGCAAAACAACCTAATATTCTGCCTGAGTGGATTCTTCCACGGGCCTTATCGACTAGTCTATATAATAATACGCCAGTTCCGTGTCTCTGTGACAGGCAAAGTGGATGTGTTCATTTTCCTTTGATGTTGCCGAAAAAAAACAAGTCTAATATGTTAAAATTTCTGACGTTACGGCGCGACGTCAATAACACTACTTTAACGTCAATATCTTATATTAAATTAATGAAGCCATTATAGTGCACTTAAAACTTTGAAGCCAAATAACTTGGAAACGAGGTGGTGACGTCAATGATTTTTCACCGCGTGGGTAACTAAGGACCACCTAGGACCAATTTGGGTAATTTTCCCAAATCTGGGTCCCCAAATCCGTTTCGGAATGGACGGGTTGATGACGTCATCAAAAAACCTTCAAACCCTAATATCTCTGCAACCGTTTGTCAAAAGTACATGATCCTATACATTTTCTTGATCAGCGTTTCAAGATCTATACGATGAGGGCAACGGGTATACAAATTTCTAACAAAAATATTTTTGGTTTTGACGGGCCATTGCTGACGTCAGCAAAATTTTAAAACCCTTATATCTCATTAACCGCTCATCAAAAGCACATGATCATATACATTTTCTTGATCAGCGTTTTATGCTCTACATAGAGGCAACGAATGAACTAATTTTCGGCAATTTTTTTTTCGATATGCACTACTGACGACGACAAAACATCTGAAACAACCTATTTTTCCATTGTTTTTATTGCCTAGGTGGATTTCTCCACGGGCCTTATCGACTAGTCTCTATAATAATAATACGCTAAGTGTGTCTGTGTGTCTTCTGTAACAGGCAAAGTTGATATGCTTATTTTCCTTTGATGTAGCCGAAAAATGCATGTCTAATATGTTAAATTTTCTGACGTTACGGCGCGACGTCAATTACACTACTTTAACGTCAATATCCTATATTAAATTAATGAAGCCATTACAGTGCACCTAAAACTTTGAGGCCAAATAACTTGAAAACGAGGTGGTGACGTCAATGATTTTTCACCGCATGGGTAACTAGGGACCACCTGGGACCAATTTGGCTAAGTTTCCCAAACCTGGGTCCCTGAATCCGTTTCGGAATGGACGGGTTGATGACGTCATCAAAAAACCTTCAAACCCTAATATCTCTGCAACCGTTTGTCAAAAGTACATGATCCTATACATTTTCTTGATCAGCGTTTCAAGATCTATATGATGAAGGCAACAGGTATACTAATTTTTAAAAAAATTTTGGGGGTTTAACGGGCCATTGCTGACGTCAGCAAAATTTTTAAACTGTGTTATATCTCATTAACCGTTCATCAAAAGCACATCATCATATACATTTTCTTGATCAGCAGTTTAAGCTCACACATTACAGACAAAGAATAAACAAATAATCAAAATTCAAATGACGCTTCTTTTTCTTTTTTATCCTGCCTCAGTGGATTTTTCCACGGGCTTTATCGACTAGTCTATATAATAATAAGGAGACTGTGTGTGTCTGTCCGTAACAGGCAAAGTTGATGTATTCATTTTGCTTTGATGTCGCCGAAATTTTCTTTGAAGTCGCCGAAAAAATTATGTCCATTTTGCTAGCGGGTTTACTTTGTTTACATCACGTGATGAAAACGACTCAATTTGATTTGCTGAAATAAATTTAATGGCTAACTTTCGAAAAATGGTGTCCTCTCGCCACCAAAAACAAAAAAACAAAAGAATGATCCCTTTATCTTGAAAAAAGTGAAAAGAGTGTTTTAAAAAGCTTATTTAAAAAGAAAAAAGTTCAAGTGAAGAAGTAGAAATGTTAAGTTGGAAGTGAGAAGTGGAGCTAGAAGTAAAGAAAGTTAGAAGTAGAAAATAAAGGCTACAGTTTGAAGTCGATTTGAAATCACAAATAGTAAGAACTTTGATATTTTTAGATGTTTAATGTCGCTGGAGCAAGCAGGCTCCCTTTTTATCAGCAAAAGCCACCTAAAAGCTGTTCAAATTCTTAAAGTAGCCATATTTGTTGACATTTTGTTGCATAATTAGTGTATGCCCTGGCGCGTAACTAATGTATTTGTCCTAAAATTCAAAATGCTACATAAAGCTGTTAGCTGACTAACAAACGGAAAACTTTGGTTTGTTGAACTCACTGTAATGTTATTGTTTTTACTTTACTATTGTTTCTCTTTATATGTGTTTTACTAAGCATAAATAGCTAGCTTTAGTTTTAGCTAAATGTTCCCAGTTTAAGTATATTTAACTGGGGGTGTCTTTAGCTACTATTAGCTAGCTAATGTTAGCCTCCAGATCCTACTCTTCCCATATCCCCCATGGCTAGCTCTAACCTATGACTTATGTTGTTATTCCTCTTTTTTAATTATCTATAGCTACCTTAGTTTCCAAACTTTTCTTCTTTTATGAGCACGAATTATGATGTAACAAGCTAGCTAGCTACCTACAAAATCTTTCAAAGACTTGAACTTTTGCAGGATAAGTAGGATGTTTTTTTTAAGAGTATAATTATTTTCACATTTCCTGTAAACTTAACAACAGGTATACAAATTTCTAAAAAATTTTTTTAAGGTTTTGACGGGTCTTTGCTGACGTCAGCAAAATTTTTAATCCCTGATATCTCCTTAGGCGTTCGTCGAGAACATATGATCCTGTACATTATTTTAACCAGCATTTCAACCTCTACACATTACAGACAAAGAATAAACAAATTTCGCGAATTTTTTTATCTGCACTGCACTGCTGACGTCAGCAAAACATCTAAAACAACTTTCTTTTTATTGACCTTTTGCCTAAGTGGATTTCTCCACGGGCTTTATAGACTAGTTCTAAACTAATGAAATCATTTTGTTTTGTCACATGATTTGTTTTAGACAATTACAATTGTAAACAAAACGTTTTTAAAATACAGAACATTTTTATAGGAGATATATTATAGACGCTTTTAAAGAAAATTGTAAAAAATATAATCCACTTTGCCTGTTACAGACACACAGACACACACACAAACACACTCTTTGTATTATTATAGAGATTATTATAGTTAAAAATGTTGAACGTTAATCTTGGACTATTTAATTATGTCCATGATGAAATGCATAAGAACCCAAAATATAAGATGTAAAAGAACTTGATTCCGTCACTCCACAGGAACATGGCAAGTTATCGGCTAACGTATATGTTCCAAACTTTCCATTTCAGAAGTACTCTGTTTAAAAAAAAGTACTTCCATGTACATCCTAGCAAAATTTTCTAATGTGATATCTAAAAAAATATTGATAGTAGTTATTAAGGGAATAAACCTACACGATAAAACTAAGTGTTAAGAAAAACATTTTGTAAAGTCAGGATGCTGTCAGACTGGAGGGGGAAACAAATACTATTCACCACCAAAGTATATATATATAATTTTGTTTCATTTATTGAGTACCTGACAGCAACAACTCTTTTAATCAGTAGGTAATCAATCTAGGTAACATTCAATTAGTTTGATGACTCAGTGGAAAAGCTCTAGTCTACCAGTAAGTAAGTAAGTAATTTTATTTCTAATGATACCATGATCACCGCGTAGTGAACATGGTCTTAATCTAGACGATGGTCAGTATGTGACGACGAAATTCTGGAAGCCAATGTTCGCGTACCTTAAACGGAAGTCGTTGCAGTGACGTCGATTTGATGTCAATGTAATGACAACCGTTAAAAATTTTTGTATAGTCTGATGAAGACCTCCAATACGGAGGTCGAAATATTACCATAAAAATATATATGTTGAACGACCATGTATATGTTTCTTTAAAGTATAAATACATTCATCTATCATTGTACTATTACCATATACTATCAAATATTTCATTGTAACAGTATGAAAAGTTTCATATTATTATCATTAGGTACCAAGAAGGAAGATAATGGGAAAATAGCAAAAACTAGTAAAGAAAACCACTGTGTTGTCAGGTCAGCATTGTCACATACATACTGAAACTTACTGGACGCATCAAGAGGAGAGGGGAGAAAATAAAGCACAGAGACAGCACTGAAGACACGTCAATAAACAATATACAACACACACACTTCATAGACACAAAGACTAGCCTTGATGATTCTTATGTTATACTTGGCGCTTTATATTATGCGTATATATTTATGGTGTAATCGGCACTTGATATAATATATATAGTTGAAACTAAACATAGCGCTGCGATTAGATTAACCCTATTCGGTCCGGGAGGGGGCGGATTCCGCACCCCCTGACGGTTTTTTTTAATAACTCCTTATTGCTATGTTATATGGCTATGAAACTTACTGAGTTTCAATATTTATCTATTAGACACCTGCATGCCAAATTCTTAGGTCCCAAACCCTTCAGAGGCTTTATTATTGGCCATTACTCGAAACTACCCCTAAAAATCTCTATGAAATCCTTATAATGGGGAAAAATAATAACTTCTGTTAGGATTATCCTTAGAACTTGAAACTTGCAACACAACTTTGTTTTATTAAGAAGAATCATTTTGCATAACTTGGACACGTGATTAATCCGATTTCCCTATTTTTTCGGATTTTACCCGAAAATCGGAAAAAAACGGATTTTCGGGCAATTTTTGGCAATTTTTTATGCGATCCACGTAAAAACCGGAAGATATATTAAATAACTTTTATTTAGCTTTCAGAAACTTCAAACAGAATGCAAAAATTCGCTCTGGAACAAAAGTAATTAAATTTTAAGCAGATAGTGCCATTTTTAATAAATTTCAAGCTTCTGATGACGTCACAGAAAATGTGCGGACGCAAGCAAAAATTTATTGCTGTCATTTTGTTCTTTTTATGACGTACTATAAGCGTGCCAAGTTTGATTCAATTTGAACAACCCTATGAAAAGTTATTGTTATCAATACATCAGTTACACTTTCACTAGCGAGACGAGAAGTATATACGAGTCGTTTTCGTTAACAGAAGAGCAAAATAATGATCCAGTAGTAATAATTGAAAACCTTGAAAAGTTTGCAAAAGGACTTGTTAATGAAACATTAGAACGTCATATTTTCAACTCACGCACTCACGACGAAAGTGAGAAATTTGATGATTTCCTGACAGATGTTAAGAACTTGAGCAATAACTGTAATTTTTGCCCAACCTGTCATCCAGGTTTAGTGAGAGATCGAATTGTCTCTGGTACTGCCAGTAGTGCTACTCAGAAGAAACTTTTATCTGAAGCCAAGTTAACACTCAAAAAAGCTGTGCATATTTGCAGAGCTGATGAAAAAGCAAAGGAAGATGATGTCAACTATCTCCACGGTAAATCAAAAGTTGCAGGTATGAGGAATAATTTCTCTAACAGTAATAATGTTTCATGCAAATTTTGTGGACGTAATCAGGGGCGGATTTAGCTATGGTGTACTGGTGTAAATACACCAGCAAAAATTCACCTCAAAAAATTAAGGTGTATCTCTGTGAGCCTTTTGCTCTCTGATTTTTACGCCCATTATTAAAATGAACTAGAATAACGGCCGCCGTCTGTCGCGTATAAAACTGATTTTTGGGGCCCCGCCCCCCGCCGTTTGGGTTTTGTGGTCCTGTTTTTGTGTCAATTTAGCCGAATGCGGCTGTTTCATCCTGCGAAATTTTTGATATCCTAATCGGTACCGGCTTCACTATTTACACCAGTTCAACTGGTGTAAGCTGCGCATTCTTCTGGGCAATAAATATCCTGGTGTATTTCTCTGGTGTGCCAACTGGTGTAAAATGAAAATTATACGGCATGACGATCCAGGACACATATTCAGGTGAGTGATCTGCAAACTTTCTCTTTTACGACCGCTGTGAAACAGGTCGGTGTTTTTTTACTTGATTTATGTCTTGAAGAGTGTTGAAGTGGCGGAGTCTGTTCTGCCCAGATTGCGAAAACGGCCCGTTTACAACCCGGACAGCCGGATTATGTACGCATGGTCCGATTATGTTTTTTTGCACTGGTTATGTCGTGGTGACCGGATTATGAACGTTGATATAATGGCTGGCACAAGATAGAAAACGATGGAGTGATTTATCTAAAGTCATTTGCCTCGCCTAACATAAATAAAACACTGTTTTTACAAATCGAAAAGGCATAGAAGAAGAAGAAGAAAGGCAGGCTGTGATTGGCATTTTCTTCAAACTTTTGTGAATTAAACATTCTCTGGAAGATAGAACACCCCTAAAAACTAGACATGGCGAAAGAAAAAAGTCTCGACGTAATTCTTAGTATAAACTACTCTTGTAGTAAATACATTTCAACATAATATACTTTGAAGTAACTAAATTTCACGGAACCTAAATTATTCTTTTTGCGGGAATTAAGTTTGGTGAAAAGTTATTAAACTTGCGAATCCCCAAATTTAGTATTTGCCACGAAATTTCGTTTCATTTGAGAACAACAACAACTTTGCCACCAGGGCTATTTGCTTGTCAGAAGTGATGACGAATGATATAAAAAGCGGTCGGCCCCGATTATATTTGTTCTATAAGTCTCGAATAATATTTGACTATCATACATAAGCCGGCCTTCCCCGATTATGTTCGTTCTATAATAAGTGAGAAATAATATTAGACTGTCGTATATAAACTGGCCTGCCCTGATTATGTTCCTTTTATAAGTGCCAAATAATATTTTTTGAGTAATAAGCCGGCCTGTCCTGATTATGTTGCCCTGATTATGTATTTTCTGCCCTGTTCTTAACCGGGGCAAGCTGACGTACTTAATCAGGCCAATGTTTATTATCCGGGCAGAACAAGTTGATATCAGATAAACAACTGAAGTTATTCGAAGATTTGGAGCGAGATGTAAAGCACCATATTTCGACATGTATTGGGGAAGTATCAGATTTGGATGCAAGAGTTGGGAAGAAAAAGTTGCACTGAATCTCACAGACACTAGCTACTGAATGCTCACTTGGCAAAATTTCCTACAGAGTCTATTTGTTGATGTTTAAGGTAAAAATTTATTTGTTTGCTTGTGTATTTTTTAATATGAATTTTAAATACAGAAATAGTTACTAGCTGCCTAGCTACTCACATGATAAGTTCAAATACCAGCAAGTAAAATTTTCAGCAGAATTTTTATAAACAGTGTGTTTTGTTTATATTTGAACTTTATCTTTAATAAATACGTCTAATCAATAATATATATATAAACTTAGTTATTATTATAGTTTATTTGTTTGTTTTATTTTATTTTAACATTTTGTTTTTGCAGAAAGCGTTGTAGCTATCGTCTATAAATAATAAATTTTTTTATTTTATTTAGATCTACTGGAAACGGCAATTGTTTATAAAATTCTGTTTCCATATTAATTGTTGGAAATGAGAGCCTTTGCTATCTACTTCAAGCTGCTGTTTCGATTGAGCTGCGTTTACATTCAAACTTCTATGCTTCACAAAATGTTAACAAAAAGATTATGGAGAACTTTCCTCGTAATGAAAGAGAACTTTTTGCGTCAATATTTCCTCATGATGTTGCTGATGAATTTACAGGAAATAAAAACTTAGATAGGAAGTCATGTGTCATCAAGGAAGCCATTTATAATCCTAAAATACAAGATTCTGCTCTTTAATGAAAATGCTTGCTCTTGCAACAGTTATTGGGAAAAATATTAAAACCGTATACCCTCATGATATAGATGACATCCATGGAAGTTTTAATAATTGGTTGATTACCCCAAGAACAAGTACAGAATATACGAGCGAATGTATAACCATTATGGGTGAGGTGAGAAAAATGCCATTTGGGTTATTTGAGCCAAATCACTTTGTATATACCTCTAACCACCATGAAAAAAGACAAAACGTTTAAGAGGTAAGAAGTAATTTATTGCTTGTGTTTTTAAAAGAGAAAGTTCTATACATTGCAAGTAAACATTCAGCTTTATTTCTTAGAAATAATTAATAATGCATTAGCTGCACATATTTTTATGTTGTACCCAAATATCTTCAAGATTTTACATATTCTTGCCTTGCCGTAGTGCCAGTAACGACATGTTCCTGTGAGAGATCTATATCAACGCTACGACGAGTAAAGACATATTCAAGAAACTCGATGACCCAGGTATGTTTCTACAATATGACGTTGCGTATTAAGGAGAATGTGACATTTTTAATCTTGTCGTGTATATATCTTGCCAATTAATTTATTGAGTTATATATCTGTTTTGATTGTGAAACACCACATTAAGTATATACATTTAATTATAATTTTGAAACTTTTCTTCAGGGTCGGTTTAATGGCTTGGTGTTGCTAAATATCCACAACGAGATGAAAATAAATTTAGATGACATAATCGATATGCTGGCAATCAAATATCCAAAAAGACTTAAAATGTTAGATATCCTGAACGACGATTAAAAGTGTAACAGTCTTGATAAAAAAAAGAATAAATCTTTTATATTATTATCTGTTGTTTAAATGTCCCCATATATAAATTCCCTAAAAGTAATAAGGCATGACACCAAATTTTTTAAAAAACAAACATTTTAATTACTCAAGTTGTACAAAAAAACATTCAAAAATATATTCTTCGTCAGCTAAAAAAAACATTCAAAAATATGATCTTCGTCAGCTAAAAAACTAAAAAACCCACCGTATACCTAATACCTACTTATCAAAGATGAGTCTGAGAGATGATTTTAAGCTATTTTAGCCGTTTAAGGGCGCTTAAGGGCGAAACAAAATTATCAAGGTGGGTTTAATAAGGACACAAAGGGAGCTGGTGAAGGGGTAGGTGCCCTTTTTCTCGGGAGAGTGGGGGGCCTCTGTAGATTTAATTGAGAGCAGCTGGGAAGTTAATGTGCGTGTAGAAAATAACAATTTGAAAATGAAAATCGATACCGGTGCTGATATTTCTGTGATCGGACTTAATCATCTAGAACAGATAGGGTATCATGTTAATGACCTCCATCCAACAACTAAAAAGTTAATCGGACCGGACTCGCATTGATTCAAATGTTATGAATTTGTAAATGTGTGTCTGAAAGTTAACAAGAAAACTGTTAGTGACAAGTTGTATGTGTGCGAATTTGTGAAAATAGCCCTTTTGGGGCGCCCAGCAATCGAAAGGCTCAATTTAGTGACAATTAATCAAATTAATTATGCAGGACAATGTCTATCCAGAAGACATTATTTCTCAATTTCCAGATGTGTTTGAAGGTTTAGGTGAAATTAAAGGTGAGCCTATTCTCATAGAAGTGGAAGAAGGTAGTACTCCTTATCATACATCTGCCCTTAGAAGAGTACCATTACCATTGCTGGATCCTCTTAAAAGGAACTTGATCGAATGGCAAATTTAGGGGTCATACGACGGGTTACCGAACCAACCGAGTGGTGTCATCCTATCCTAGTTGTGCCTAAACCAAACGAGACTTTGCGAGTATGTTTGGACTTGACAAAATTGAATATAGTAACAAAGAGGAGTCTTTATCAACTGGAAAGTGTTAATGAAACTTTGGCCAAATTAGGGGAGGAATGTGTTTAGATTAGTTGCTATGATGTAGATTCATACTACACTTCATTTGATTAAAGGTATATATGTCTTCAGCGACACCTGTATCAAGAATAAACAATATCATCAATTATATTAGACGAAACATTTCGAATAATACAGACATTCATCAAGTACACCTACTACGCTCCACATTAGTGAATGGAAAAAGAAATCTTGAAGTAATGAGTATTTACCATTTAATGATTTATTTCTCTCGTTGCGAACAAAAGTGCTCTTTGTTCTCACAGTTTGTCTCTTTTTTCTTCTATATCTATTTCCTCAAATTCTCTCAATAATAACAGATAATTCGGGATAATTCCATATATATAATAATATATAATCAACTCCTTCGTTTAGAGATTAACTGGTGCCCTGAGTCAAACGGAATATGACAATCTTCGCGCGAAGATTTCAGAATTAATGGGCGCTTTGGATAGGCGTACAAATCTGCTCCAATCAAGCGATAATATGTATTTTTAGCTTTTTTGCATTTATTTATTTATTTTATTTATTTATTTCGTTTTCGTGAACATTTGTACAGGATTGTAACACTAAATAACAGTAAATAAAAATACTGTCAATGTGTGTCCTGTATATACATAAAAAAAGTGAAAAATTTAACTGTTGAAAGCATATATGTTAAAATATACAAATGTTAATACGTAAGAGTGAATGAAGTATGTGAAAAAATCAAACAGTGTGGTTTGTAAAATCGAATTGTGTTTAGTTTCACAAGATATTTTATTTAGTTACGACTACACCTGTCAGAATGCAGAGAAGGACTAGTGGACAGCGTGGACGGCCAAGATATGCTAATCATTGCAGCAAGTTACCAAACTCTGGCGAGAAATTCAAGCTCATCTTCAAAATCAAAACATAATTGTACAGAGAGATAGAGTTAGAACCACACTATCTGCAGTTGATCCTATTGGAACAGCGACAAGGTGGAGTCAGACAATTGAACGAAGAAGCTACTACGTTCCTACTCCAAACTTTCTGTGGTATACTGACAGTCATCATAAATTGATATGGTATGTTTTTGAGTACACGTTATTGTTTTAAAAGATGTTTTTATAACTTGAAAAATGCATTGGAAAATAAAAATAAGAAACTCATAGGTATATACAAAAGTGAATCTGAGGTACTGACATTTTATTATATGTATCTAAAGATAACTTCAAACTCAAGAATAAATAAGAATTTCAAGCTAAAATACAGAAAATAACTTTTCTTGTAAAAATGAAGTAATGCAAAATTTGTAGAATTTTTGTAAAATCTTTGTAGATGAAAAAAATTTTATCCATGGAATTATGGATGGCTACTCAAGATTTGTACCATGCTTAGTGTATCAACAGATAACTTGGCGAAAACGGCTTTTCATTTTTTTTCTGGAAAGTATAAGATCTTGTGGAATTCCTGGGAGAATGTCAGCTGATGATGGAAGCGAATTCAACCACTTAGAATCTTTTATGAAATTAGCGAATAGACAGAACAGAGGGAGTTTTATGAGAGGAAAGTCGGTTCATAATCAAAGGAATCGAAAGATTTTGGAAAGACGTTGTTGCCAAGTATAAAGACACGTTTCTCCATATGGAAAATGTAAGTATTGTTAACCCTATTTATATTAGGCTGTTCAGAGACAAAGGACCATCATGAAAGCAACAAAATGCACATCACAATTTCTGATATCAGTGCCTTTAGTGTGACATTATAGCGAAATTTAAAAAATCCGAAAAATTGAAAAACTTATTCGTTTTGTCAAAAAGGCAATTTGGAGGAGCAACGTAGCCATTATAAACAGTTTTTTCTTCTTATACTAATAGCATGACATCTTAGACATAGAAGATCCCATACACATGTTTTGTTTACATCACACATTTGCAAAACGCATTGATCTAGACTTGCAGAAACAGAAGGATGCGCATAACAACCATAAGATGCGAACAGAACATCACCAGACACCTCTTCAGCTTTGGATCAGTGGAGGGATTTTTTCACAGCAATTTGAATCGACAGCGATGAATACACCGCAGGAGTTCACGTCAAATAGAGGATTTAATTACAAGGTTTTTACGGAGTAATCGTCTGATAGAACCTAGCGGTATTACAGCTGTTTTACAACGATTCCCCGCACCATTGACAGCGGTGAAACTACAACTATTAGAGCAATATGGAATTGACATATACATAAAAGTAGTGGAATTTGTACGTATTAATCGCTGAGACTAAACACATATATCTTAGAATTTTATCTTTTTTTCAATTATCATTGAATGTCTTGTACAAGGTTTGGAAGATCATTCGTTTAGTGAGTGTGGAGCCTGGTAAGCTTAACATATTTGACATGAAAGAAGTGCAATTTTATTTAATTTCTATTGAGCATTTCTTCAATCAAATCCATATATCTAAAAAATTATTTGACGCGACAATGGATCGTTAGCATTTATCCGATTTAAAGATCTCGTGTGTTTGACGGAAAATAGGTTACTTTGCTATACAGAAGTGAACATGTAATAAATATTGTTTGTCATATAACAATTTATAAAACCGTAAAAACTGATGACGAGTGAGGTTTATTTCCTTCTGTGAATTGACTGTTTCTGAAAATTCTGAAACCAGGATTTTGATCAACGTTTCGAAAGTTTTTCTTCCATTTTCAAGATTAAAATTGTTTTTACAAGTGTACTGTCTTTTATTTATGATTTATTTTCGCGAACCATTCAATTTAGGGACATTTTGTTAGTAGTATTTTAAGTTATTTTGGGGATTAGAACCAAATAACAAGGCGTAGACCATGTCAATGCTATAGGGGGATGACTATTGGTTCAATTTTGAAAAACTTTCCATTTTTGATTTTTTTTAAAAATTTCGCCAATGAATCCTCACTGAATTTTTCGCGAAAATTAATCCACGCGAAAACTAACCCACTTAAGGTACTTATTGAACAGTGTTTTGTTTACCTTAGTTACAAACCCTACATTGATTGTTTTAGACCGTAATCAATCTTACAGAATATGCGGTGGTCAGTTGTCACAAAGGTACTTTTTCTTATTCCTATGAGAATACATTTTGTGCTCAGGATTTTCAGGTTGAAAATTTGTTATTGCTTTTTATGCATTAGGTGTGTGTCTGGGGTATTGCCTGAAAAATTGGAAAATTGCGATGTTGTTGTGCAGCATGTAGTACATAAAATGTAAGTTTTGGTTTTGCTGAACTGTCTGCCTTTCTGTATATGAAATAATAATAAATCTCACATTTGGTGTTTAGGGGTTGTCGTATAAGAAAAAAAATAACATCAGAACTTGGGATTGTTGACGCTGTTGTGGAGAGCAGAAGCAACAATAGATCTCGATACATTGTGATGTGTCCTGCCAGTGGCTGTGACTATCAAGGGCAACACGTTGATAGCCATCTGGTGTCGTTACATCAATGGACAAGATACCATGGATGCTTTTTCAAATCTCGTCAAATTCGGATGTTCAATTTCATAATGAAACCTTCCCATCACGGTCAGCATAAACCATTACCATGTTCTTTATGCGGACGGTACGTTTATATTTCACAGTATTCAGTAGTGCTCATAAACACTAACCGTGGTTCTTTGTAACCCTTTTGATCTAGTAAAATCAAGATTCATAAAAACAGTTTATTGTGTAATATGAATACAGCTTTCCATAAACTGATAAAATTACATCATCCCCCCAAGAAACAATCCTGTTATGTTTTAAAACATGGGAAAATTAACTTACTGTGGCAACATTCGTATTTTTTTATTCTAGTTATCTCGACCGTTTGGACACCCATTTGAAAAAGACAAATGGAATAGCTACCAAAAAGGTTCCTGTAAACATGCAGCAGGCGTTGAAACACGCAAAATCGAAGTCAAAACAATTTGATCCTAAGTAGCGACAATAATTTCGAGTTCAAATGAAGTAACAAGACGTTTTTTTCTTTAAGATAAAAGTGAATTGGGTAAAAAAAACCTAAAAACAGCAAGTTGGAGCGCTCGTTTTAACTTGTTGTTTTTCATTTTCTTGCGCAATATAATTGCTACACGTTTTTTGTTTTTGTTTTATAAGCATCACCTTTATAAGCATCACTAGGTTCAAGACAATAAAATAAACAAGTTTTAAGCATCACACCGAGGCTCAAATTTTGTAATAACATTATCAATAAGACTTGAAAACTCGCAATGCTCAGGTTCCTGCAGATTTGACAAAATATACCAATGTAAGTATCATTTGAGCCTCAAATCCGATTTCATAAATACAGTTGACTCTCTCTAATCCGAATCTCAAGGGGGATAACTTTTTATTCGGATTACAGAGAGATTCGGATAGTAGAAAGTCTCTCTAATTCGAATTTCCAGGTTTCAAGGGTGAAAATTCGGATAAGAGAGAGAAATCGAACTTTTTTGAAAAAAATTAAAAAAAAAGAAAGGTGAGAAATAAAAACGAATAAGTAAGTTTGAACGAAAATAAAAGAACTCACTGACTTGCGATTTCTTGCGATTTCTCTTTGTCTTACAAAAAAATCAAAACATTCGAATTCGACAGAGATTCAAATTACGAAAAACAAAAACATTCAAAAGTGTTAATGGTATATTTACACTTAAAAATTCGGATTATAGAGAGAATTTAGCCGAAGGGACCTGAAAATTAGTTCGGATTATAGAGGTTTTCGGATTACAGAGATTCGGATAGTATAAAGTAAATTATGAGAGTTTCTTAAGGAAAATTGACGGTGACTTTTAATTTGTTCGGATTATAGAAAGATTCGGATAATAGAGATTCGGATTAGAGAGAGTGAGAGTCAACTGTATGTTGAAAATAACATGTCAATGGTATTTGTGTTAAGTTTTATCATTTTACATGTACAATAAAGTTTACTATGAAAAGCATAGATGTTGTATTATGTATTCGAATCTAACTAAAGAAAATAGGGACAAAATTATGGCAAAAGTGTACTTTCATCCTCTGCCACGACGAACGTGTTGCTTGGTGGTATATAGCCAACTGACACACCAACTCGATAACATACGACGTTTTTCAGCAGCTTAGTTTGATGAGTGCACCTTCCAAAATTCTAAAGGGCACTAAGCCAATTGATTTTTATTAGCTACGACCCGTGTATAGATTTGATAAATTGATTCGTAAACTATTATACGTATTAGCGCATAGTAAGAGTGATCCCCGTCGGTAAGCAGTTCCACGCGATGGTAAAAATATAGTTGCGTGCATCTCTGCTAGGTACAACATGTTGTTTGGTGGTATATAGCCAACCGAAACACTTGGTTTGATAAGTGAACCTTCCAAAATTCTAAAGGGCACTAAGCCAATTGATTTTTATTAGTTTCGACCCGTGTATAGAATTGATAAATTGAATCGTAAACTATTATACCTATTAGCGCATAGTAAGAGTGATCCACTCCGATAAGCAGTTGTGCATCTCTGCTAGGTACAACATGTTGTTTGGTGGTATATAGCCAACTTAGACACTATGATATCAACCAGTACTTCTGTACTTTAGCAATTGAACTGGTCAACAAAGACAACACTAACACCTTTAATTGCGAATTTATAGGTAACTTAAAAAGGGTCTCTTTAAGTGAAGGGTCTCTTTAAGAGACAAGAGAGGAGTTGAACGTCCTCCACCATACCTTAGTTTAAAGGGGCGATTGTGGAAGTCCCATGAAATGCCACATAGTGATGGTGTCACTTTAAAAAACACCCAGTCCGGTCTGTGAACGGTTGGCGCTAGGAAGGGCATCCAGCTGTAAAACAATGCCAAAACTCTTTATTAATGGCCGTAAGAATAGTTGATCAGACAAACTGCGTAAACGGGGCTGGAACTCTAAGGAGTGAAGGTGTCGCGCACGGTAGGACAGATGTCAGGTGTGAGCATCGTCAGACCGTTACCCAGCTATCACATCACAAGGTAGATAACACTAGGTTGAGGATGGCTAGTGTAAATGTTGGTACTCTGAGAGGTAGAGCAGGTGAAGTAGTTGAAATGTTAGAACGTAGATCTGTTGATATGTGTTGTGTTCAGGAAGTCAGGTGGAGAGGAGCTTCAGTGAGATTTGTGGAAGGTAGGAGGGCAAGGTATAAGCTTTTTTGGATTGGTAATAGTGATGGATATGGAGGAGTTGGCATATTCGTTGCAGAGAAGTGGGTAGAAAAAGTAATAGATGTTATGCGTGTTAATAGTCGTATTATAGTGATAAAGTTTTTGATAGGTAATAGGATTGTCACTTTTCTGTCAGTTTATGCTCCACAGTGTGGACTCAGTGAGGAAGATAAAGATAAGTTTTATGATGAGTTAATAGCAGTCACATCAAAGTTTGGAGACACTGAACTTGTCATGGTGGGCGGCGACTTTAATGGTCATGTTGGGAAGTCATCTGAAGGTTATAGAGGTGTGCATGGAGGCTATGGATTTGGGAGCAGAAATAAGGAAGGGGAGAGATTGCTTGAATTTGGAATGGCAACGGACATGGTGGTTTGCAACACATCATTCAGTAAGAGACAGAGTAGGCTGATAACATATGAGTCAGGTGGTTGTAAGACACAGATAGATTACTTCCTGGTTAGAAAGTCAGACAAGAAAGTGGTGAAGGACGTGAAAGTTATATCGGGGGAAGAGTGTGTTTCCCAGCATAGGTTGCTGGTTTGTGATATTATCTTGAAGAGTGTTAAAGAAGCCAAGGGAAAGTACAGGCCCCGTCGAAAAGTCTGGAAGCTGAAGGAAGAGATTGTAGCAAGACAATTTAGTGCAAAAGTTCAGCAGTTAGCCCACAATGGTCAATGTGATAGTGACAATGTTGAAAGTACTTGGACTACTTTGAAGAATTGTCTTCTAGAAGCTTCTGATGATACCTGTGGGTGGACGAAAGGACCAGCTAGACATAGACAGACCTGGTGGTGGAATAATGAGGTTGACCAGTGTATAAAGGAAAAGAGGAAACTTTGGAAAGAGTGGAAGTCAGGTGGTAGTAAAAATATTTACTTAGAAGCTAAGCGTCGTGCTCGTACAGCAGTGTATAAGGCAAAATCAGAAGCAGAGAGAAACAGATTTGCAGATGTGTTAAGAAGGGAAGACCAGCGCAATGAGGTATTCAAGATAGCAAAGCAAATGAAGAAGACTAATCAAGATGTTGTAGGTGAGAAGTGTATACGTAATGATGAAGGTGTTTTGGCTAGCACAGAGGAGGAGAAAAGGGTAGCTTGGAAGAATTATTATCAGAGGTTGCTTATCACTGAGTTTGATTGGGATGAGGATAATTTGTCTGATGACGATGTTGTAGAAGGGCCAGCTATGCAGATCAAGACAGAATGGGTAGTGGAGGCTATTAGGAAATTTAAGATTGGCAAGGCTGCAGGAGTATCAGGTATTGTTGCAGAGATGGTAAAAGCATCTGGATATATTGGAGTTGAGCTTATTACAAGTCTTGCTAACCAGATTATAAAGGATGGTGCTATTCCGAGTGAGTGGCAGTCGAGTGTAATAGTGAATTGTTTCAAGGGCAAGGGTGATGCATTAGAAAGGGGTAACTATAGAGGTTTGAAGTTGGTTGATCAAGTAATGAAAGTTATTGAAAGAGTGATTGATAAGTTACTTAGAGAAAGGATTGATATAGATAAGATGCAATTTGGTTTTGTTCCAGGGCGTGGCACTACAGATGCAATATTTTTACTCAGACAGCTTCAGGAAAAGTATTTAGGAAAGAGAAAGAATCTCTATTTTGCCTTTGTAGATTTAGAGAAAGCTTTTGATAGAGTGCCACGTAAAGTTATTTGGTGGGCTATGAGAAAATTAGGTGTGGATGAGTGGCTAGTTACGATGGTACAGTCTATGTACAGCAATGCTAGAAGTCGTGTCAGGATTAACGATTCACTTAGTGATGAATTTAGTGTAAATGTTGGTGTACATCAGGGTTCTGTACTTAGTCCTTTGTTGTTTGTTCTAGTCTTAGAAGCGCTGTCGATGGAGTTCAGAACAGGTTGTCCATGGGAGTTATTGTATGCAGATGATTTGGTTCTCATAGCAGAGTCGATGGAAGAATTAGTTGAAAAGTTTGAGAAGTGGAAGAAAGGACTAGAAGAGAAAGGGCTAAAGGTAAACACAGCAAAGTCTAAAGTCATGATTAGTAGCATTGCAGCCAAGTGTGACCTTGTAGTTGGAAAGTGGCCTTGTGGAGTTTGCAGGAAAGGGGTTGGTAGTAACTCAATTTTTTGTCAGACTTGCAAGCATTGGGTACATAAGAAGTGCAGTAGTATTAGTGGAAGGTTAAGAGCTGACATTCAGTTTGTATGCAAGCGTTGCAAAGGTGAGATTATAGAGAATGAAGTATTTCCAGCTTTAATGATGTACAACAGTGGCTCGTTAGAGATAGTTGAGAACTTCTGTTACTTAGGTGATATGTTGGGCAGTGAAGGGGGTGTTGGAAGAAGTGTTACTTGCAGGATAGGTTCTGCTTGGAAAAAGTTCAGAGAGTTACTTCCTTTGTTGACTAGCAGAGTCCTGTCAATTGAGGTAAAAGGTAGGTTGTATGAGGCCTGTGTAAGAAGTGTTATGTTGTACGGTAGTGAGACATTGGCAGTGAAGCAGGAAGATCTTGACCGTTTAGAAAGGAATGATATGAGAATGGTTAGGTGGATGTGTAACGCCAGTCTGAGAGGCAGAAAGAGTTCAGATGAGCTAAGAAGCAGGCTAAGTCTCCGTAGAATTAAAGATGTTATCCAGATAAGAAGATTGAATTGGCTGGGGCACTTGGAAAGAATGGAGGAGGATAATTGGGTAAGAAAGTGTAGAGACTTGATAGTTCCTGGGGCAAAGCCCAGAGGCAGACCGAGAAAGACTTGGCAGGAGGTTATAAGGACAGACTTGATACAGAGGAAGTTGAGTTTAGATCTAACACAGTCTAGATCAGATTGGAAGAGGGTCATTAATATACCCCGTCCAACCCATGCTAGCATGGAAAACGGACGTTAAGCCGAGAATGATGAATGATGATTACCTATCAATAATAGTGAAAACTCATTTAAAAAATACGACATACTGATTAAAATGAAGTTAAAAAGTTATCACTAAGTTCAAAGTATGATTACTCTACTGGTTTTTTATAGTATTCCAGTCAAATATCTGACACCAGTTGTCGATTTTGTCACATCACCACTTTTGATAAAGCAGTCTTTTCAGGTGCGTGGAAAGTGGCGAGAATTTGTCTTGTTCCGAAAATTAAAAATTGCACAATCTGCAATACACAAATTGCAGATTATAGACCAATTTCCGTGTTACCAGTTTTGTCAAAGGTATACGAACGTGTCATATTAAAACATCTTTGTGGCTATATAGATAAACAGTCTTTAGTTAATGGAACACAACCAGGTTACAGTGAGGGAAACTCGACAACAACTCAAAGCTATGAATAAAAGCGAGGTAACCCTGGCTGTTTTAATTGACAATTTGAAAGCATTTGATATTGTACATTATGAAACTTTACTTCTCAAATTATATCAAATGAATTTCACAAAAAAAAACTTATTGATAATTCATGACTATCTTTCTGAAAGAAAACAGTTTGTTCAAGTGGATGATAAAACATCAAACTCGCAACCTATGCATTTTGAAGTACCTCAAGGTAGCATTTTAGGTCCAGTTCTATTTAACTTGTACGTTATGGATCTATCTCAGAATGTTTCTTCAAATACAACACAATATGCTGACGACACTATATTCAACCAACATTCCAAAGTGAAAAATTTGAAAACATTTGCCAAATCACTTGAGGACGACCTGCAGCGTTTATCTGGTTGGTCACCTAACCAGAATCGTCTATTTAACGATGACAAGACGAAATTAATGTTAATTTCAACGAACAAAATGAATTTGTATCGTCATCTTGAATTGACCAACGATTGCGAAATTATTTATAATGATAATTCAGTCAAACGTAATTCAATTTCAGAATTACTGGGAATACACTACTTTGATGAAAATCTAAATTGAAAAAGTCATATTACCAAAGTCACACAATCTTCTTATGCAGTAATTCGAGCACTTAAAACAATGGGAACGATTCACTCCGTATCACGTGAGAAGAACCTCGCCGAAACACTCATTCTACTATCCGAACTAAACTACAGTAATGTAGTATTTTGGCAATTACCAAAGTATCTATCAAATAAACTCCAAGGAGCGCAGAATACAGCAGCATCTTATGTTCCTGGAAGATACGCGAAAACAGCAGATGTTATTGATCTTGGGTGGTTGCCAGTTATAAAGAACATTGATTTCGCGACTGTTAAGCTGGTACATAAAACCTTGCACACTGATACATGGCCAGATTATCTTCCATTACATATGAACACATTGAATCCACATCTGGGTAACGAGATGACATTACAACATGATGAAGCAAACACGCTTTCTGAACAAGCTAACATATATAATGATCTACCACGTAATATAGGAGTTTGTGAAAATTTTCACAGGTTTAAAGCAGATGCGAAAAAGTATCTGAAAGTCAAATCTCCAGGGAGACTTTTGTCATTATAACAATATAGTAAAATATATTTTTTATGTATAGATATTTTATTTCACCTCTCACGTCTTGCTGAAATCAGTTGAATGATATTATTATACATATGTATTTTCTTCAATCGATTTCAACAAATTAATTTAGCAAGTTTATTATTATTTTAGTAAATAATTTTTAGTCATTTTTTACATATATCTTTCTATGTTGTGGTTGAGTCTGCTAAATTACGTGCCTTACGTGCCCACGTGCCTACGTGCCCACACATGCCCTAGTGCCGTCGAACAAAATTTACGTGCCTTGCGTGCCTACGTGCCTTAGTGTCCTATAAGAAAATTACATGCTTTACGTACCTTGAAAAAAAGTCTACGTGCTTCAGTACTCTTATAAAAATTACGAACAAATTATAATCTAATCTAATTCGCTTCAACATTGAAAAACAATCATATAATCAAAACAGTCATATATAAGTTAAAGTTTTTCTTTATCAAAATTGTGCAACTAAACACTCTTTAATACTTTATAGAAAAGCGTGTAATGTTTCTCAAGCCATAAGTTATTGCTAAAATGATTCATGGACGATTTCTCAAGTATCTTCACTCAAAATCGCTAAAAAAGGTCATCAAATGTTGTGACTGGTCGATTGTCAAAGAGATGCTATCATTGCTTCTGGGTTATCTCTAGTATATATTTTTGACAATTACATATGGTTCTCTTATGATTCTTACTCTTAGTACTTCATCTGCGATTCCATTATCTTATATTAAAATGAATCTCATTTCCGGGACCTTTTTCTCTCTTTTCATAACAGGGGACAAATAGTAGTGGGAACGAGGTACAATTAATATGATATATTAGTAAACATGTATTCAACATAGCGTCTCTCAATAACTTCTATTCCTCAACAATGCCTCAACAAAGTTGCCGTAGAAGGAAATGGTCTGATAAGACATTTCTTTAGCAAGCTTCCGAATCTTTTTACCTACCATGTAGTTGTTAGAGCCAAAAGGGCTTACCACGGAAAATGTAAATATTCAAAAAGGTCTATTAACTGGTTGAAAATAGCTATCAGTTAATAAGGTGTTATAAACTGATCATGTGATTAAAAATGTCTAAAAAAATGCCAAAAAGCAAGACTATACTGTCTTAAAATGAATTTCTAAATATGCCTGTCTTCTAAAGCTCACCTAAGCTCTTTTTTTTATTGATTCCAGCAGTAAAACGGATTCTGAGAACAACAAAATGATGAGTAACTCGTTTAGCTATAAGCAGAGATAGCTATTTAGCGGAATGTTTTTGGTGCCTAGCCATATGATTTGGTGTGCTAATAATTAGCTACTAGTTAACTGTTATTAATTAGTAAAAGATCACTTACCGAGGTAAAATCACTTTTTTTACTTCGTCATCATTGAGTGTGCTAGCTAAGCAAATTTATGTTGGGGCATACTCTATGGTTGTCTCTTAGAACGGCAATATAATACTAACAATAGATATCTTATATTGGCTGTCTCTAGCTAGGACCATCTCTCTCTCCCTCTCTGTCTCTCTCTCTCTCTAGCTTCAATATCACTGTCTCGCAGTAAATGAAATTATAAACAAAACCTTGTTTTGCAGGGTTTTTATTAGCAAAAAGTCATCGCTGCATTGAACAAGGTCTCAATGGTGTAACATAGTCGAAATAGATATGCATCACTGCGCTAGATTATTATCCATCCACTGGTGTATTTTTTAGAAACCTTGAATCTCGACCGAAATACCAAGTTTTTCCGAAATTTACTTTGAGATACCAGGTTTATCGAATCGAAAATCCTAGTATCTCGATCACAGGAACGAAAAACCTGGTTTTTCTGACCGTTAAACCTAGTTTTTCGATTGATATACTAGGTATATCTAATACTTGTGAATTTGGCTTACCATACTTCTATGTATGGCATTCCAAAATCACATTAATAGAGTTATCTTAAGATAGCACTTGTTATCTTAAGATAACTGTATTAATGTGACTTTGGAGTGCCATATCTATGGTAAGATTTCTGGTTCATGGTAACATTAACGACTTTTCTACCTTTGATGTTAGCGCTAAGTTAACTAAAGTTATCTTAGGATTGCGAGAAAACTGAACATTTCTCAATCTACACGAAACAAAAACGCGTTTTAGACTTCAGCACGCTAAAAGTATGGAATATGGCCCAACTAAGTTAATTTCTTGGAGAATTTCCGATTACTTAGTGCATATGTCCAGACGCAAGGCTAACAACAAACCTGCTGACTTAGTAGTACCACGGGCAACATAAGACAAAAACAAGTAATGAAAGTACTGCCTTTGCTGCTTGTTATACCCCATTCACACCTAAGAAAACTGGTTTCATTTAAACTGGTAAAATACACCAAAAGGTTTTTTTCTGGAATAACAATTCGTATATGAGTTCAATTAGATTTAATCCTTTATATTTTCTTATGTGTAAACAACATTGAGATAAAACAGGAATAAAACAGCCTCAACATGTTGTTTTATTAAAACTAGGTTTCGTTAAAAGAGGTTTTACTGTGGTATGGACGGGTACATATATAACATGGATTTATAAAACTACATTAAAACATGTTTTAACTTTAGGTGTAAATAGGGTTTTATTTTTTTTTCACACATTCGTAGAAATGTGTGATTTGGTATGGGCTGCGTTCTGTCATGGTGGTAACGAAAAGTTGAAAGGGGCGCGAATAGTATCAAAATCAAAGCCACCACAAATAGCGCGCTATATTGACCAAGATTTTGTTTATGTATTGTTTTTTTGCGTATAGCAGCGATTTTTTGTTGTTTTCTTATTATCGTGTAGCTTTATATAGTATACACAAAATAATGAAACCAGTAGATATATATTCTATTCGAATTTCGAGAAATCTCGCATCAAATGAGAGTGTTCATTGTCTTGAAATGATTGTTTTGATTTACTGTATGTTGACAATGTTATAATGTTCGAAATTGACTCGAGTTGTGTGCTCTCCAGCCATATCTCAGTTATCGAAAAATAGTCACAACTTTTAATATGATTCAATTTATCATCATCAAGTTTGTGCCTTAATATTTTTATACCAAATTTTATCATTGTATATTTTATATTTTAATAAATACATTTTAATTATTTATCATCATAGTGTTGTGTGAGTGTTCAAACCGCTTCAGTTCTTGTTGTTTTTACATGAGACATTAGAAATTCGATTGACAATATTTTATGTTAAAACTTGGACATCCATGTGTATGTGTACATATTAAAACGACGTTTCGGGTGTCATACACCCATTTTCAAGTAAAATAAAAATTATACAACAGGTCTATATAAACAAGAACGTTGCCATAAATACAAGATATATAAACATAATCAATACAATATTTAAGTATAAAGTATGTGTACAATACGAATGTGTGATCAAACCGGACGGTTTTCTTGTTTAAATTAAAATCGCAACGCACATGGTAAAAACATGGTAAAGTTCCCTGCTTAAAATATAAAACCCACTGGGAACGAAGTTGACACTTTACCGCTGCAATTGTTACTTATTGCGTAATTTAACGCGTTTGAAACGAAGATAACGCTACCTTGAGATATTACGAGTTATCTTAAGTTAGGGAAAATATCGTCAAATTGTATTAATACACCTCTAATCTCAAGATAACTACAAACTAAAGATATAATTATCACAGTAATATGTTATCTTAAGATAACTCGAGTTATCTTACAATCAGGGCATTAATGTGAATATCTTAAGATAACTCGAGTTATCTTACAATCAGGGCAGGGCATTAATGTGAATATTCACGCATTCCAAAATCACATTAATAGAGTTATCTTAAGATAGCACTTGTTATCTTAAGATAACTGTATTAATGTGACTTTGGAGTGCCATATCCTCCGTAAGTATAGGAAAAAATTGTCTTTAACAGCTTTAATGTTTATACTTGTAAACAACATACTCAAGCATGCTAGATATCATCTCAACGGATGCATATTAGACACATTCCCGTATCTATTGTTTTTTGACACACCGATTTCACAGCACAGCACAGAAGCACAACATCAGGTAATCGAGTCAAGGAAAATATTCCGCATATAGTGGATTGCTGTATTAGCAAAAGGGCAGTCTGTTCGGGATACATTAGTCTATGAGTCTACATTTTGTTTAGAATCCGACAACCAAAAATTGTAAGCATGTGTTAAACAGACAAGGCATCCAGCACCGTTATGCCCACCCGTAGGTAAATGTCTACTCCCCTGGTGTCGGTGATGTGTCTTAATTTCTTGGAAACAAGATATATAGCTAGCACAGAAAATGTGACTCTCCCTTCCCCCCACTATGCAGTATGTGTAGCAGCTAGCTATCTCAAAAATTTGTCTCAAAGAATTCTCATATGATGCTAGCATAGGAGAATTCTTTGAGAACTTGATAGGTAGTTTTTTATGCTAGCTAAATTGGTAGTTTTATGCTAACTAAGCTGTTACTGTTGTGCTAGCTAGCTTTAGGTGTAAGTGAGGATAAAGAAGGGGTTGATAATATTTAAAAAATAGTGATACCGTTCTACTTTGATAGAGATGCGATTATAGTGCAATTTTAGATTTGGTAATCAACCTGGTTTCTTAACAGACAGACAAAATCCTGGGCATTTTTGTAGAAAAGATTTCGAATGGCCTGTGTTTTGCAATAACATATTTAGGGAGCGTAACGCGTATCTTGATATCATTTCGTGGCCTAATGGATAAGGCTGCGAATTCCGACTGCAAATTCTAAAGATTACTGGTTCGAGTCCCATCGTGTTCGAGTTGGTTATCGTCTTACGTTCCAACAAGGATACTTAAACGCAAATAAAGTTACAGTGGCTTTTAAAATGCGTGTAAAAATATAATTAACCGTTTACTTCTAAATTGGAGAAATATGAAAGAAAAGTCGTTACCCCGTGGATAATCCACGAGAAATCCGCGGGAATTTGACCGTCAAAAATTGTCAATTAAAATACGTTGCATTTGTTGCTTGTAGCTTGAAGATTCCTTGCGTGGTTTAGCGTAATCCGGTTTTTGCCGACAGACGGACAACGCCAATTATTATACAGACTAAACAAGTGACTTGGCGTTACACGCCAGGTTGAGCGCTTTAATTCAGGAAAACAACTCCAGTGATAACCTGTTATAGCAGTATATTTGATCTTTCTTTGAAAGTTCGCTTGTAAAAGAAATCGAAATTTAAGAAGTGTTTGACCGTGACAATAATGTCGCCAAAACAGGACTTGCTGAAGCTCAAGTGATGTAAATTTACCTATACTGAGTTTGAAGATTTGAAAAATTGATAAATCAAAAGTTTAAAAAAAAACCATAAAATTCGGGAAGTGTCATTGTATATATACAACCTTAAATAATACAGGCATTGTCGTTACTCCGTTTAAATTTATTTTGTGGAAAAGTGTGAGTATTCCGAAACTATCGCCAGTTTAAATAAAAATACGGCCTAGCTACGTTACAAAATTAACTGTAGCATCTGCATTTAACATGTTTAAAAAGTGAAAGTATTTTAACTTGAGGGTACCATGGCTAACGCATCAGTTGCAGATCAGATTGTTGAACATAACACAAAAAGAAACAATGAAGTTGGGCAGAACAACATAAATACAGTTGGCTAGCAAGCTGAATATGTGCTGCTTCCGCATGAACAACGTTTGCAACCAAAATCTTAATATTTAATTTGCTTAAGATTTATACATGATTTAATATTTATATTAACATGTCAAATTTATGAAAAACAAATATTACAAAAGTAAAGCTCTTAAAAGGTAAAAAAGGAAAGTAGATTTGTCATTGTTGAATGGTTCATAGTTAAGTTGTTTTTCCAGGCGTTTATTTAAGCAACTAAAATGTTTATTTCTGTGACTAGAACAAAAGTGAGGTTTTCGAAACTGGTTGAAAGAATTTGGGTTCAGGCATAGATTTTTATAAGTGCATCTTTCTGAGCCATATATATTTGTACTCAAAACTTTAACGGCATATTAAGTAAATGCAAGTTGAGAGCTAAAAATCAAAAATGCGTATAGTGTCCTGACCCATCTTCCACCGTCAGTTCTTCATTCAAAAACTCGGACAAAAACTAAGGACAAGTGTTGACAGTTGAAATTGGTGACCCATGCGCACACGTTTATAGTTGGGCCGTCTAATCCCTTAACGCTCTGGTCCAACTTTCAACGCAGAGATCTGTATACGAACGGCCAACTGTTATGCTAGCTTTTAAAGAGTGTCGGAAGGATGCATAGCTGATATTGTATTTAAGCAATTTTATCGATAAATGTCCGAATTTAAAAAATACAAAATAACGGCGGAAATTTGGATCAAGTGTGAAAAGTGTAGCTAGCTGCAACAACTTTCTCTGATTACAAACTAACATTAATTCCAAAAAGAGTGAAGAAATTTAGATGCAGGTTCGGTTCTTGCAGCTAAGGGGACAATTTAACCCTATTCGCTCCGAGGAATTTTAGAACATTTTATGACCGGGGTGGGTGGAAGGCGGGGGGATTCCGGAAAACTTTTTGCTTATGTAAGCGCTTTTTCTGTGACGTCATCAGAAGCTTGAAATATGTCGAAAATACCACTATCTGCTTAAAATCAATTACTTTAGTTCTAGAGCGAATTTTCATGTTCTGTTTAAAGCTTCTAACAGCCAAATAAAAGTCATTTATTATATTTTCCGGTTTTTCCATAACTCGTATGGAAAAATGCCACAAATTGCACGAAAATCCGATTTTCCCGATTTTTGGGTGAAGTCCAAAAAATATAAGACTCTAATGTTGGGTCACCGATGCAAAAGCGCTCTTTTTGGAGTAGCAGTGTGGGGACTTCATCTCTACTGCTAGAATGGACGTTATTGACGGAATCAACCAAAATGAAACGAAGGTTATTCAGTGACGGTTCTTCACATTCGTTAATAAAGTGTGAAATGATTCTGCAGAGTGAATGTTCTTTCGAATATGATATAATAAAATTGAATAAAATTGAAAGTAATATAACATTTAGTTGACGATTAACCACCATTGAAGGCATAATTTCTTTTGAAAAACTTCCAATAACTCATAGTTTTTCGTCGCCACCTCCCTCATATTGTAATTAGATAATAACACATTTTTATGTGTTTTATTGTGTTAACCTATATTGAAGTTATATTGTTTAAAGACGAAGTCACTCATTACTAGTACTACATTGAAGATTTTGGTTTGTGTTGCAATAGTTACAGCAAGCTTGTCTCCAGAGTTTGGTAAACGTTTTTACGGCTAGCCTAATTGAACACCCTGGGAAATATTATACCCGTCAATCAAACTTTGCGGTTGGTAGTGTTTATTTTCATTACTGAGTTATAATACCTTTTCGTGAGAGGTTTGCGAGCAGCTCTACAAGTTTTCGCACTCCACTTGAAAAGATAAGACCTAATTATTGTGTTCTTTAACATTCTTCTTTACTCATCTTTCCTCTTTTTATTCCATTAAACTCTCAGTTATATTATTACAAAAATGTCGTCATATTTCTGATAGCCAATCATTTTTGGTAAAAGTTACTTTTTCTACATAGGACAAAAAGTAGGAAAGTTTCGATTTTTCGCAGTTTGCTGTTTTCTCGTCTGAATAGGTCGCATATGATATGATCTCATTTTAAAATTATTACCTTATGTGTTGGTTCCGTATATGACATTTAGAAACGCTACCCGTGCAATAAAAATATACACATTTAACAAGTCGGCAGTGCCTGATTATTATAATACAAACCTTAACGCCAACATCTCTAATACATTTCGTCACAATCTTTGCCGTCATCGTATATGGTCGGAGATCACATACAATGAAAAAAGGGAA
This sequence comes from Hydractinia echinata, assembly GCA_030067915.1. NCBI lineage: Eukaryota > Metazoa > Cnidaria > Hydrozoa > Anthoathecata > Hydractiniidae > Hydractinia > Hydractinia echinata. The sequence goes on along the minus strand of JASGCC010000186.1, from coordinate 118,637 downwards.
TATAATTCCTGACAATGAAATAAGTGTTAAACAAAAATAAATTTTTTTAAACTTCCTTGATATGGAAACACAAATATAGTTTTTAAAAATAATTGTACGTGATAGGTTCGACCATGCGGTGTGCATTGCCAAATCACGTTGAGCTTAACCCGATAGCAAAGTTTGTATTCCCGTCAGATGGGGATACAAACTTCACTGTCGATAAGTTTAAGTTGTTGACAAACTTGTTCCCAACTTTTCTTTCTTTATTTTGTTGAAAAGATAGTAGGTTGGAACATTTATACCGATTATTTTGAATTTCGCGTTTTCGTGAGTTATTGTAAGCATGAGAAACATGACGGGCCAGAAACATGACGGGCCAATTTATTTTTAATCAAGACCTGTCACCGAAGGTTGCTGCCTTTGTAACAAAGTTTAATGCGAAAAAGCCTACTAACAAGAAACTATGAAAAAATAATTGTGAAAAACTAAGGTTTGAAAAAATGCACAACATTCTTTAAGTCTATTTCATATTTAAAGATTATTCGTTTCCAATTGAATTATCTTCGCAAGTCGCACACTACTTCGTTCCCACAGATACTACTCTATCACACGTTTTGAATTGTTTTTAACGTTGAGGTTAATATTTTTTCAGAACTCTCTATTTTGTTAGTAATTCCACTTATCTTTGCATAAGATTTTGTCAAGTGGACCAAACCATAGATAATCAAACTGAGTTTTTTTAGTAACACGTTTTGAACCAAATGTAAATGGCGCAGAAGGTTTCTGTCCCTTCTCTTATCCGCCGACAATGTGAAAAGGATTACATTACACTCTGATTATACTTTAGTGCCAGTGTATGTCATACAGAAGCAAATGAATAGTCAAGTTTATAGCGTGTTAAAAATGTTTCCAGGCGTGGATGATTTGCGATGCTATTTATGCTCCGTTAATGTTCAGTTGATAATGAAAAACTGATATATGGGTATCCAACAATATGTCCACCCACTTCCCCCCAAAAAACTCTCTCTACTTGAATTGTTATCATGGGACCGAGCAAGGTAGTTTAGGAAACTCTAAGAACGAGGTTGTGCATCCGCAGAAATTGCTGCAGTGTTTCTATTCTTTACGACATTTCTGTCACTTGTATTAAGTAAAATGCAAAAGTTAAACACAACTTTAATACTGATGTTCGTTCAACGTTTTATAACAAACTTCCCACTCAAAAAGCAACCCCTCGTTACCCTTTAACCTATTCAATGTCCACAAGACCGATTCGTTTTAAAGCTAAACGAGTAACATGTTTGCAAATGTTGACTTACCGAGACACATAACACAGTGACAAAACTAAATTTATTTATTACCCAGGTCTCTAACTCAATGCTTGTGTCTTCGTGTAGAAACCGCTATGTTTTGTTTGAAAAGCCCTCCTGTTTTCTTTCCGAGAGAATCATTATTCTTATGAAAGTTAAGCACCAGTTTCCAAAGAACTTCACCTTTCAAAATCCGCTGTAATAATTTTTCCGCAATATTTTTTTTTATTGTTTAATTGAATATCTCTTCCTTTTTCATTAACAGATCATTCACTGAAAAAATCTTGACTTTAGAATTTTGTGTTAATTGGTGTCAAAGGAAGAGATTGGGGATGAAATGGCCTTGAGTAAATAAATAAAAATGTACAGTGAAACGAAATACAAAACACACTAAGGATATATGAGAAGCAAACTTTTATTAATGTTAATCTTTGCTGTGAAAAAATAATAAATGATATTTTTCGTTATAAACTTGTTTTTTTTGTTTAAGATTATTTTCTGATTACTTGCGTTCTTTTAACGTTTTATTTAGACGTATAATGACTGTAAACGCAAGTGGAAGTATTCGAAACATGTTAAATAACAACGAGCTCGTGTTTTTGTAAAAAACAGGTCAATATTTATTGACACAATATTTGGAGGAGATAACGTTTAACTGCAGATCATTGAATTCCTATGTGAAGAAGAAAGCTTTATTGAAGCACGTTGACACAGGAATTGTCAATTAAAGAGAACTTACAAAAAAAGAAAAGAAGAGAAAAGCAGTTTTAATAAAATTTAATTTTCTTTCTGCCCGTGATATTTATTTTTATTTTACAAATATTTTCATCTGCAACAAGACATTCTATCTTCATCTGCACGAGCGCCTTAAATCAACTTATTTACTAGATCTTTTATGAAAGAGATTTACCGTTAAGTAAATAGATACCAACCTACAAAATCAGAATTAGAAGAATTCATTTGATCTGGATACAAATAAAGGACGCAGCACGCAAATTACAGAGTGTTATTAATTTGGTTAGATTTATGGAAAAAATCATGTGGAATATTATTTGTCAAATTTTAATATTGATTCACTTGGGAAAGTCAAGACCAAGGGTTGTGTACTTACATACATCTGACATGGTAGGTTATTTATAAGGTTTTTGCTTTTGTTAAATGTTGTTGTGATACAACTATTTTAAAACAACTGGACAAAGAATATTATTGGCCAAAAAATATTTTTCGCAGTAGAACATACTGTTAAGAATGAACTTTGCTGAAAGAGATGCTTTTCATATAAGTTCACAAAATTTTGCATAAATGATATTATATTTTTTTTGTTATTTTTGTACTTAAACCGAATTTCTGCTGGACGATTTTCACGACGATTTTTGTGACAACTGACGTATGGTGGAGAAGGCGCGGATAATTTTTTTTTATAAGTAAGAATAAGTTTTTTTTTAATTTTTTTTAAAGAAATGACACTATACAAAGTAAAGTATACAATAGTTAAAAATAAGGTCCCGGTTTCGAAAACAAGCAGTTATTATAGATTAAATAAGAAAATAAAGGCTGAGTAAAAATACTGTTTACTGGAAGCTCTATATTGGTTAATTTACTACCTAAGAAGTTTCTAACATACGCGTTATTGTCAATATTTATTTGATTGTAACAAGAAAGAATTTTATGAAGTAAAAAATCAATGTATTCTCCTAAAGGCCGAGATACATTTGAAATTTTTATTTCGAAACTGTCTGAAATTTTTATTTCAGAAATATTTCGAAATACGTTTTTCATTGTTTCGAAATTAATATAAAGTCTTTCAGCATTATTTTAAACATGAATCGAAAGGATCAAAAAAAGGATCAAGCAGGATCAAACTCCATCGTGTCTGCTTCGTATTCACTCATTTTTATGTTTTCTTCTGTTTATCGCAAAAAAAAAATGCACAAAAGCTTTTCATAAGCGTCAGAAAAATGCGCACCTGTTGTCGGCAGCTTTGAACTTATTTCGAAATATAGAAAATTATACAAATCGATTTGCAGAATTTTCTTGCTCTGAAATACCTGTGAAAGTTTTGCAGCATGTCTCGAAATTAATTTCAGAGCAATTCGAAATACTTTCGAAAGCTTTCGAAATGTTTCAAAATATTTCGAAATATTTCTGAAATAAAAATTTCAGACAGTTTCGAAATAAAAATTTTAAATGTATCTCGGCCTTAAGAAACACAACCAGAAATGCTCTTTGGACGTCATCTTGAAATTATCGTCAAAGCATTTCGCTTTCTGATTGGTTAACATCTTAACTAACCGTTCGACAAAATGTTTGCACCATTTCTACTTTAGTTGGTCTGTGATTTATACGTAATAACAATTTCGCGCCTAAAATTGATATTTGGCGAGAATAAAAAATAAAATTGAATCAATGTCGTAAACGTGGCGTCGTGTTAAATGTTTTACTCGTGCGACACTTAATTTGAAATTTGATCAAATGTATAGACGAAACGAAATTCTTTTAAATCAAAATGTTTCTTTCAGGATGTTTCCTGGCATTTTGTGAATGATTTTTAAATTTTTTTAATAATTATGATTAATTTATAATTTTTTTGAAGCAGATCGATCGTACGACGCCCACTATTATTATTTTGTTTTTGTTCAAAATAGATTGAATGCTTTCGCAATTTCAATGAATATTCTATGAAAATACAAATATATTTTCCCAAACTGGGAAAGTATAACAAAAACACAAATGAATGAAAGTAACACGTGAGCCACAGGGTAAAATTTTTTTTTTATCTAGCTTTCACGTCTTTCAAAACGCAGCGTCAAGAACCTGGATGCCAAATGCCCCACGTATAAATCCAACATCGAACTCAACAGTGCTTTTCTTCGCAGATGTAGTACTATAAACGATCGGTGCCAATCAGATAAAGACTGCGGAGAAAAACGGAAATGTTGCTATGATGGCTGTATACTCTCTTGCAGCCAATCAGTTACGTTAAAAGGTAAATATTATTTTCTTCTTTTAATTTTTATACTGGGATTGTGCGAAAAGCGTGTAATACTAAGTCCGCAGTACTTCATTATGAAGAAAAATCCACACGCAAAATTCACATACATGTTTGTCTTTAATTATTCTATAAGTAAAAAAAAAACGAGTATAGAACGAGTCTAAATTAATAATTGTTTGACAAAAGAGAGAACAAACGGGAGTTCTCACTTTTTTCAAATACGGTGGCAAGACTTGGTCTTAAAAAGAAGTCCTGGAAAAAAGGCTGGCCCAGAAGCAGTTCTAATTATTTACAACTAATTTTAGAGCAAACATTACATCTTGAGACAGATTCTGTGAAAAATAATTAATTACTTTGGCACACGTTCCAAAAATATATATTCATGTAAGATAAAAAAACTGGGAATTTCAGTTTCTCGTACGAAAGATATTACATCTAAAATAAGATATTACTCCCTCTCATTTCAATTGTTACTATTCACTGATTTGTATTCTGTTGCAACGTTTTGTATAACACTCACGTAATTCGCTTGTGATGTAATCTACCCCCATTAACCACAAATCGACAAGCAGAAAACTTCTTCTGTTTTCTTGCTTTTACTTCTAAACAATTGAATTGTTGAAAATTATCTTATCGGATCTTTTATTGCCATTACCTAAAATTAGCACGCAGGTAGTTTTTAAAACAATTTTATTATTTTAAAGTAAACATTGTTGTTATTATATCATTAAGCAGAAATACGTAAATTTTTAGGCGCAACACAATATAATTTATCCTCGGAATAGCAGTTTTCATAAAAACGAAGCAAATAAAAAATGTTGAGAGCATTGTTTGCTCTCACAATCCTCCTACTCAACGTATGTATGTTGTACAAACATCAAAATCAAAAGATTAAAATATCTCCCGTCATGTTATTCATAAAAAAACCGTTATTTCAATATAATGTAAAATAATATTTAAACACGAACTTCAACAAACCAATTCTTTACCAAGCTTTTTTAAAAGGTTAATTAGAATACCGGACTCGTACCCAGTTTCACAGTTTAAAGTCAAAGTTCTCTAAAAACACCTTGGAGAAGAGGGCGTTGTGATGTTCTACTTTATCAGTTTGTTTTTCAATTTAATTTCAGGAATTACACTGAAGGATTCAACAATAATTGGTATGTATGCGTACAGTAATCTGAGATCTCTTATGTGTTGTTACCATGTTATTTTTTGTAATAACGGCTTCGACTTACTTCTACTTGCACGTAAGATATCAGTGACGAAATCAACTTTGTCCAATCCCAACGTTAAGACATACTTAAGCAGTTTAAAAATTAAGCTAAAAAGTGTTATCTTTGAATGTTATTAAACTGGGAAAGAATTTCAGAAAATGATCTTACGTTTTAAGTAGTTAGTAATCTACTGGATTTAACCATCACTTAGCAACATCAATACCGACCTTGTTGCTAGTGTATTTCTATCTAATTCGTGCAGAGAAATAATTATCCAATAACAAAATAATTTCTATTGACTTGAACAATGGGCAGTTAGAATGTATTTTTAAATTCACGTTTTACTTACTTTGACAGAAAAGTATCACGTAGTAGGTTTTTGGGGAGGCTTTGGCTAAGCATTTTATATGCCTTCCAATTAGTTAATATTTTCTTCCTTCATCTAGATTTTTTTCCAAAAAAAACTCATTCCTTAGTACATTTATGTTCATCACAAAAACTTACATGCCCTTACGGTCATCGCTGCGAGCTGAAGAATCCGACCAAGCTAGAAGGTTTTTGTGTTCCGTATGACAATCCAGCTTCTAACAAGGGTAAGCTCCGCTTTGTACTTTTACCTTCGTTTAAATATGCACTGGACAAAGTTATTTGAGATACCAATTCTGAGTAATTAATGAAAACCCCTTCTCTTCTCACCGCTGATTAGACATCACGTTTTGCCTGGAGAAGAGTATATCATTTAATTCTTACTTATAGAGGTGGATGCACTCAAAACATACGTACTGTCCGAAGATGAGAAGGATGATTTGAGTAAGAACTGAGAACTGATTTGTTAAATTTAATCTATTATTTGTTGTCCGTGCTAATAAAAGTTTATTTCCATCCTGACACGTTATCAAACAGCTTCTTGAAGAATTAGCGCTACTACTATATTTAGCTTTCTAGATTATTCAAAAGTTTATGCGACTTTCTTATAAACTATGTTTGTTTGTTTGTAATTCTTTTTTATTTAGCTTGTTTTTATGAAGGTATAACGTACAACAACGGAGAGTGTTTTTATAAGCAAGGTGATTTATGGTAAGCGTTTCTCATCTGTATGATTCAACAGTTGCGTAAAAGAAACAAAATAAACAAAATAAGACAAATATACTTACAGTTGGTATTTTAACTTGGAATTTCTTCTCAAATGACTGATTTTTGTGTTTTGTAATGTACTTACTGGTAAAAATGTCTAAAATAGAATTGTGTTTTATGATTGGCCAAGTCCAAGTAGGGACAACCTTCCACGGCTCGCAGCAGGCTTTGAAAACAAGGGAATGATTTCTAACGTCCATCAACATTTTTTTATAGCGAATGTTTCAATACAGTAATTAATTGTCGATTGACGATACCATGTTTGCCCCTAAAACAACCGGATGTGTTTGTTATTGGAAACGAAGTTGAAAAGAAAAAGCGGAAGTCGTGAAAAATACCATAGAAAGCTTTTGTTGGTTTAGATGAATATATTTGGTTTCTACGCGTACCCCACATCAATTAACGCTGCTACAGGAAACAACCAGTTAAGCTTGCGAAAGCAAAATCACAGATACAGTGGGCAAAGACTTTGCATACTAATTATATAACATGTAAAAAGTGTCAGTAAAAATTGTGATGATAATGCCAAGAAAAAACCTTTATAACAAAACAAAGGAAAGAGAAAGAAGCATGCAGATTAAAAGGAATGTTTTCGATTTTTATTCAAATATTTACAGTTGTATAAATTAAAAGAAGCTCTTACTGTTTTATTTACTTCGTCAACAGAATTCATTCCAAACTCTTGAAATACAAACATGAAGTAGTGAAGGGCTTGTTTACATTCAAAATTTAAAACACGGACGTCGGGTAAAATATTTCGGTATTCCTAATTTTCCGTGTGTAAACAACACAAAGACCTAAGGGAGAGACAGGAAATTGGAGGAATGTTAAAAATGTTTTCTAAATTTAAAATTTCTATATTCAGCTTTCAGCATTGGCAGAGAAAAAGTGTAATGTTTTTGAAAAAGCCACACTTGTTTTTAATATTTGCAGTTTTGAACTTCCTATAATTGATATGTAGAGTATAGTCGATGATATTTCTTCATGGTGTTTTCTAAACTGCACATGCCCAATAACTTTCTACACACGCGCAGCAAATTTTTGAACATGCGCGACAGAACATACGCGATAGCTTTATACACATGCGCAATAATTTCGCTCAAAATTATGTAAAGGAATACAGACAAAATTTTAATTTAGATGTAAAGGCCACCTAAGGCTCTTTTGTTTTACTTTTTACACGAATACAGGATATGTGGATCTCATATTAAATATATAGCTAATAAAAAAAACAAAAACTTTTTACTGATAATAAATATTATCCCCTTTCATGATAAAGCGAGGCAATATGGCAATATCACTGACCGTACATCGCTGAGCGTACATAGCTGAGCGTACATCACTAAGCGTACATCACTGACCGTACATCGCTGACCGTACATCGCTGACCGTACATCGCTGAGCGTACATCACTAAGCGTACATCGGTGACCGTACATTGCTGAGCGTACATCGCTGACCGTACATCGCTGAGCGTACATCACTAAGCGTACATCCGTGACCGTACATCGCTGAGCGTACATCGCTGAGCGTACATCACTGAGCGTACATCAGTGAGCCTACATCGCCGAACGTACATCGCTGACCGTACATCGCTGACCGTACATCGCTGACCGTACATCACTGATCGTACATCGCTGACCGTACATCGCTGTCCGTACATCGCTGACCGTGCAACACAGCCATAAAGCGCGGAGGACGAACTTGGAAAGAGAGGATTATATCTGCAACTTTTATAACTCTTTGAAAAGATCTCCACCATCCTTTAAGATGACAGTTTCATTTGTCTATTCCTTAAAGTGTCGAAGGAGAAAAGAAAAAAAACCGACAAATAAAGAGACTCATTTGAAGCTAGATTTACTAAAAGATAAACTCAACTGGCAAAATGCCGTCATTGACGTTTAATAAGTAAATGAAGAAATTATACGCGTGCGACAAAATGCTGATTACATCTAAGCGAAAGGAACAAGAAGATGCTAAAAAAGCGATGAGTGAACTAATTAAAGTCCTTAAACTCTTTGTGAATGAGAACATGAATAAATGCAACAATAGGGACCTAGAATGCTTTTGAATCATTTTTATTTTATTTTTTATCGGTTTCCAAGTTACTTCGACTCAATCAAACTTAAAAGTGCGATGCAATCAATGGCTTTGTTATTTACAAAGCTGCTTGAGATTGATGTATTTTAACCCAAACTTGTACGAACGAATGTGTTGAATGTAAAATGGCCGGAGATAGTTACAAACGACGAATTGTATCGAAAAACAAGAATGAAACAGTGGAGTCAAGTGATTAAAAACAGAAGAATGAGATGGTTAGGACATGTTATAAGGCTACCGGATAACACGCCTGTCAAAATAGCCCTTGCCTATGCTGAAGAACAGTATGAAAGACCACGTGGAAGACCTATTTCGACATGGCTTTTCATGATGAAGAAACAACTTAGGGAAGAGCATGGCCTCTCTTGGAAAGAAACATGCACATTGGCTATACCGAGAGAAAAAAAACATATTGATTTTATGCATGCATTGTGTAAATTTATTTTACGGAACAATGCTTTATGATGATGATGATGTAATGTCAGTAAAGTTAACAAATAAAACATAATTTTTTGGCTACATCAAAGAAAAACGAACAGCAAACGTCAACCTCTAAATTTTGAACGGTTGTTATGTAGCAAGAAATTCTCTTGTAAAACAAATCATGTACCAAAATTTGGTAGAGAATGTGCGTGTTATCCAAATTTTAGAGAAGGAAAATCAAATCAATTTGACAACCTTTACAAACTTTTAAAGTAAACAGCAACTTCGTTCAAACTTAATCTATGTTAATATATGTTCAAATTGTGAACAGGAAAAAATTGATCAGAAACTCTGAAAGAGCTGTTAAACATACAACATATCCGTCAGCCGGAATATCAAATGTGCAAAACAGAAGATCATTTAGACAGATATAGCAAAGGAAAGTTTAATTTTTTTACTCTGGTCCATTTGAGAAAAAACGACAAGTACGTAAGAGAATTATACAAAACTGGGTTTGCGACTAAATAATATTGATATGATATCAACAGTTAATAATAGTTTAATTTTGTACCTGCCAGCAGGCATAACATAACGATCGATATGTACAAGTTCAAATATAAAAGTAACAGGCTATTTATAAAACTGTTACTAAATCTAGGAGTAAACCCCAGGTTTCGACATCTAGTTTGCATACAAAGTCAGGTTGCAATTCCTCATAAGTCGATATTTTGTTATATCTTCCCTTTTTCCACCTTCGTACAACGCCATTTTTACCGGTGTTCCTAAGATATATTTCTCTCCAGGATAAGTTTTCACACTGATCAGACAGAACATCATCGGGATTAAGTCTTTTGCATAGTTCTTTCCAAAAATGATCATTACTGTTTATAAAAAAATTCCAAGGCTTGGAAACTTGTACAGCATTAAAAACGTCCTTGTCATGTAAAATGACTAAAATCCTTTCAAACATTTCCGAAGGAAAATATTGCAATGGATCCATGCTTCTGCTAAATCAAGCCTATAAAACGGCTTTTTATAGGCCCTTTAATAAGTTACTTTTGCGTTTTTTGCCATTTTATTTAGTACTTCACTTCTATGCATAACTTTTTAAAGTCCACCATTTTGAACTTCAACGATATCAGCTGATCAAAACAAAAGAAATTTAAAGGGATGGTACGTTTTGATTTTTACGTAAGATGATTGGTTTTTACTAACACGATGAATTTACTAGAGAATGGCTAAACGTTCTTGGACAAACGCAAAAATAAACCTTACCATTCTAGAATAGAGCGATAGACCATACAACATAACCGCGGGTAATTGAACGGGTCCCATCAATAATGGCAACCCAAGCACATGAAACTAAAAAAGTTGACCGACGTTGTCAAAACCTGCATCACTGGAATTGAAAATGAAAACAACTTTAAGGTGGCAGTAACCCTTTTTTATCCGTTCAAACAGATGGATTTTTCAGTGTATTATCAATACGAACTTTCTTTATTATTTCCTGAAAATATTGGCCTTTAGGCACAATTTTGTTTAATTTTTAAATTTTATAAATATTAACCTTAGCTAAGTGGATTAATTTTCGCGAGGATTAATTTTCGCGAATTTCGGCCAAATTCGCGAAAATAAGTACTCGCGAAAAGTTTGAAGAAGCCCAATTCGCGAAAATTAATCCTCGCCAAAATTTTAAAATGGCTCATTCGCGAAAATTAATCCTCGCGAAAATTTTGAGACCATTTTTTCTTCATCTTTTTTTTCTTTTTTTATAGAATTCTGTGGGCACAGGGCATCTAATCAACGTCGAAAAGTCATGTAGAAGTTGTTATCTTTTTTGTTTTTGCCTCGTGCTTGCAGTATACATAAATCAATATTTACAGTCTCTGAAAGAAAGATCGAATGTCTTTGCATTCTGCGGGTTTTTGAACAGGATCCGTTTTCCTTTTTGCTTCACGGCAGTACATCAAACTGAACGTTGCCATTAGCATTCTTCTCAATGAAACTACCCATTATAACTTCATCTTTCGGTTCACAATAGAGTTCTTGTATATACCATTTCTTTATAGCGTTGCAGCAGCAAATGGCCTTTAATACTAGCTGGATGGTGACCGTCACTTCACACGTAATCTCCAGACCTCCTTGAAATAGCAGTGATTTTCTATAGACGACTTTCATCATGACGCATGTTGTTTATGATTCCCAGACCTCTTACACAAATTGACAGGCAAAATAATGCAGCTGTTAAGTCGTGGACCAGTCCATTCCAATCTTTATTTTCAGTTGGAGGCATCTTTTGATCTTGAAATTAGAATATAGCTTGCACGTAGTTTAGATTTAGATCATATATCAGTGAAAAGATGCTAGTAGCCACAGTACAAAAGTTTTTAACCATAATTTGACTTTCTTCACCTACGGTCTGCATTTTTTTTGCCTGTCGATTTTTCTGATTTTTCCGCGCATGTGCAAGAATCCTGTAAAAACGTAAACATTGAAAGTCATCTATAACGAGTACTCGTTTGTGATTCGCGAAAATAAATCCTCGCAAAAAATTAGGGAATGGTCGATTCACGAAAATTTGTCAGCGCGAAATATTTGGAATATTTGCAATATAAAGAAGAAAATAAGTAGCACACACAAGCTCCAACTTTTTCCAAACTTATGATTTTACATTGATTTATGTTTAAAAACAAACCTTGGGTTGTTCGTATTAGAAGGCCTTTTGTTTGTTTTAAAAGAAATTTCATTACCATATGCTGCATCTAGCTGCTGTCAAAAGGAAAATATTCAAAAAATCTTAAAGAGGCGCTATAGAGATTGGAGTCTTTGTTGCTATTAACGTTTCTCTTTGATAATTACGTCATTTCATTCTGTACAATTTCGCAAGCTCATCATAGACTACAGCTATATTCGGCAGAACTAATTAACTATTCATGAATTTTAATTTAAAGAGGAATTGTTTAGGCTGAATATTTTTGGTGAAAGATAATAGTATTATAGCTATAAAATCGTAACAAGTGTGTTATAACAGAAAAAATATAGATAAATAGTCTGAAAATAACCTTTCGTAACTAATTATGTAAAAAAAAATTCCTTACTCCTGTTTGCTTGTGCGTATATATGTATATAAAATTAACATCTCTTTCTCTGCAAAATGAAGCAAAAATGAAACAAAAATAAGTTTATTCCTCAAGCTGGCTAGCTAACGGTCAGGTAGAAAGGATACCTGTCTTTCTTCCCTGCTTTCGCTATTGCCCTGGGGAAAAAATGATGAGTTTAGTTTACTAGACTAACAGTCAGGAGGTGAGAGCTGACATCTGGGACAAACCCAGTTCTGGGGCCGTCATTGAGTGAAAATGTAACTGTGTAGTACATTTAAATAGAGCTCCTCTGACGATCCTGTATTTTCAGTATTTTCCGCAATTAAAAATAAAGGTTTTCACTGGCTGGTAGATATAAAAACGTACCAACACTTCTTCCACACAATGACCCTAAAGGAAAATAAAGACCCTGGGATATTATTTGGCATGTGTTTTTGTATAGTGATATGGCTAGTGATATGAGTATGAAAACAATGTTTTATGGTAATTTAGCCTTGGGGAACCCCCTTTTTGCGGCAATACATGCTCCCTAAAGGTCCCAGGGTGCTGTAGGTTAGTAGTTATAACTTGCGCACTTTGTGCAGGACCCCAGGGTTCAATCACCCTTGACGGTGATTCAATGCAAGTAAATGTTACCATAGCCCCCGAGGTTAGCCCCCACCATGTGAGAGGAATGGGGAGATGGTAGCGTATACCGTCCTAATTACGTGGTTATCTAAACAAACAGCTCTAGTAACGATCTGGCTACTACGCTCACCACATAACTTCATGGTTATGACTATAAGCCATCCCTAGAAACAACTTTGCAAAAATGTCGGTGAACAAGGTGGGTGGTTGCACAGGGTTGAGCGAAAAAGAAGTCGACTAAAACGTCTATTTCTGTGATTTGCGTCTTAATTCCGTGATGTGTTTTCTCCAATTTGAGATCCACCGAAATTATTTCTAAACTCCATTTTATGATTAAAATCATTGTAGCTGCTTGAAAAATCGCCATGTACCTTTTTCTGATGCTCAAAAAAGAGACGTGACAAACTTGGTGAAGCAAATTACCAAATCGAACTGTGGAGGAGAGCACACGTGGTATTTAAAAAATTTTCTTAAAAATATTCTCCAGCCTGTCTAGTTTCATAATAATATAGGTTTGTTTGGTATTTAATGAATGTTTAGGCTGTCTGTTCTGTAAAGTGCACAAGTTTCGGTGCCTGTGAAAATGGTAATATGGTACATCATAGACATAAAGCTCAGGATATCATGTCATATTCATCCATTGTTGCCAGTGAAAAGAGAAAGTTACAGAGAAAGGTGAAATCATAGAATTAAGACGTTCACGTAATTAGGACGGTATACGCTACACTGTGTGACCTGTTGGGTGTTGCATGAAGTTGTCTGGTAGAGTGCACACCTTCTAACTTGATCTGTGTAGCTCAAAACAGCATTAAGGTTACTGTAAGGGAAAAAATGTTTTTTTTGAAAAATAAATTTTCTTTGTTTATCGGTATAAAAAACACAGATTTTTTTAATGGTGAAATTTTTATTTTTAAATTATATCTGGAAGTATATATATGTTTATTTATATATAAATAAATAATGTTTATACTTATTAATAATTTTGGGATCAAAGTGTGATCTCTTTATAACACATATTTGGTATCATACTGACTATGTGTTATTATACCAATGAATGTTTTTCGATTCGGTGTCCCTACTCTCCAATGTGTCAATCATGTCACAAAACGAATGGGGACCAACCTGAGAAAACTTGTCAAAGATCTAAAGGGCAAAAAAACTTGAAGATGGAAAAGGAATTAGCGGGAGAGGACGATTGACTATTGCCAAAATTGATGTTATTCAAAATTTTTATGGGGTTTCAACAAGCCTCAAGGTTTTTACGCAAATGAAAAATAAGTTTATTTATTTTTTATATTTATTTTGTACATAATATATATATACATAGTTACATCAACTCAGGAATATTTATAGCTTCACAAAATTATTCCAAGTCTACTACATATGCGTCCTCCCGAATTTCTCCAACAATATCACCTGGTGCCAACTCTCGTATGTAATTGAGAACATCTTCAGGGTATCCATACGTGGATTTGTTTTTTTGTTTTTCCTCGTTTTTGTCTTAAAAAATACTGAATCTTCAAGTCCCGTCACAAAGACCAAATCTAAAGACCTATCTAAACAAAATGCAACAAATTGTAGGTTGGTTACTTTTATAAAAATAGTTTACTGGGAAGGAGGTTGAAACAAATAAACTTCTAAACTCACCCAACATCTTTCATTTCACCAATTGAAGTCTCTTTATTATTTTTGTTTTCAGTCATATTCACTTTTAAAATCTAAACACGTGCATACAGAAAGAAAAAGAATAATTGAATAAAGTTCATTATCATTCTCAAAATAAAACCTGCAAGCAGCGCGCTTAAAGTGATCGTTCGATGGTGATTTTAACGAAGTCATGCGGCAAGTTGTTTATCGTTGAGAATTTGTAAAACTCTTTTTCTCTATGTTAATTTTTTTGTGAAGTAGTGCTTACATTTTGACTTTCTTTTACATAACCAGGTAACTTCTGTGTAGGAGAGTTGGTTTAAAATCAAGCTGAATTATATCCCGAATGGTTTTTCGATTAAATAAATCCTGAATAAGATAATCAAAAAAGATGTGGAAAAAATTCAGTGGTTTTGTGAAAGAAACTTTGAACGCGAAGGAGGGGGTCAAATTTTCTCCACCTTATAAATCCTTGTATTTTTCATTTTAATACAAAAAATTATATCAACCTATAGAAAATGTTGATATTTTTCCAAATATTCATACATTTAAACATATTAAATTAATTTGAAGAAGATATCGTTGAAAGACTCGGAGGATGATTACAGAAGCTCCTCAGTCAATGCTGCTTCCACCAACTACAAAAATAAAAGTTAATTGATGCAGTACATAATCTCGTTACCGGATCACTTAAATTAATTTCGAAGTTTTGATTTACAAGGACGTTTGTTGTACAACTCTTTGACCTGACAGTCCCAACTTGGATCATAACAACTTTCGTCGAAATGATCAGAGCAAACAAAAATTTGAATGGGAAGATCTGTAGTCCCTATTGCAGCAATCAAGTATTTTTTACTAGCGGGTCCTGAGGCAAGCTGATAAAAGTTTTGTCTTAATTTTTTATTTTGTTGTTGTCACAGTCATAAGCAGCACAACACATGTTTGTAAAAATATGAAGAACCTGTTAGGAAAAGAAATATCCCTTTCATGCGTGTTTTTTTAATAGTTACTTATTCTCATGCTCAAAACATGTTGAGGCTATTTATCATTTGCTCCCGAATCCCTTTCCTTTTTCTGCAACAAAGTAATGAAAAGAAAAAGATGTCCTGGGACTAACGTTGATACTTTTCATCGCTAGCCTTTGATTCTTGAATGAACAGTGTACCTCGTGCCAAAAAAAAGAATTATTTATAGGCTTTCACAATTATATGATACGGGGTAAATTAGGAACTGTCTAATATATATATACTTATATATATATTTTTACTGTACAGTCCCTTAAGCCATGTATGGTTTTTTCTCGTCATTTCACAACAAAATACGGCAATTTTTAGGCTCATATGGGACGTTATCTCGTTATTTTGGAACAAAATACAGGGACTTTAAGGTAGCGGTATGGTAAATAATTACTTTTTTTTAAATTTTTTTTTTTTAAGGAACATTTTACTTTAAAAACTGCTCTTTCCAATGAACTAATTTTTATTCCAAAATGTTTCCTCAAAATTGAAGGATTTAGCGTTACAAAATGTTCCACTCCATATGTCTCTGTTCTGGCGATCAAATATTTCTGTGCACGAACTGAGTTATGACTCAAGTTTACTAAAAATAATCTGACCTTCAGCATTGAGAATTTTCTGTTTACGCAATATTTATGCATAAAGTGTGAGATATAAGCGAGTCAAAAAGCACTGGAGAAAAAGTTAAATTATATAATATAGCTGTTTTTTTTCTGCAGTGTTTTATTTGCTTTTGGCATTTTTATATTCTTATTGTAACAAATATTTTCATAAAACAAAAATGAAAGTTGAACAGAATCATTTTCTCGATTACATTTCCTGTTTTTAAACATTCATATCCATATTTCACCCTAAAACCCCCTGACGTGAGAAAAAATATCATCATATTAGAAACAAATGCTTTGAGAATTATTTATTTTGCTTTATTATGATGGGGGCATTCTTATGCAAAAAAAATGTTGAATAAGAGTTCCGCAAGTTCACTTTAAATAACTAATGAATAATTAAATATTCTCTTTTCAATTTCTTGTAAACAATCACAGGTCGAAAGAAAAAACTTCGTTAACGAATATCTCTGAATAATTTTTTCGTAAAATTTTCGGTTGCCAACTCTTCTTAAAAGGGATCTGTCTCAAAAATACATTAGATGACGTCCTGAAACTTTCGTTTTCGGCTTCACGAGTGTTTGATCTCTACTCGCGTGTCTCATTTTAATTTTTGGTCAGCTAACTTGGATGCAAGAGTGATTGAAAGAAAAAGGAAAAAAAATTGAGTGTTATTTTTATGATCTTATAGATGTTTTACGGCATATTTTCAAAACGATTAAAGTTGAGAAAAAAATGAGACACACGATTTAAATTCAGACTATGCTGAAGATGTGGACATATTTTTTTTTCTGTAAACTGGTATACTTTTGAGACTAATCCCTTCACAGTTGGCCACACCCACTTTTTAAGACTTCGACTATATTTTTTTTCTATTATATACAACATTTTAATTTTTTTTTTTCATAATATTGTAGAACAAACTTTTGTTAACAAGTACATATAATGTTTTTTTAAAAGGAAAGTTGAAAAAAAATGCTTTATACAGAAGAGGTGTAATTTACCATACCGCTACCTTAAAGCTTTGTATCATGTGTTCTTATTTTTTTTTTATGTACGAATATTCACATGTGAAACAGGCAATACTTAGCCTTGTTATATACATTTTATATTATTTTATTTCACTAACCACCACTATAATAATTTAATATAACAATGGGTTTCGGAAAGTTTTCATGACCTAGTTAAAGTTTGTGTACAAGACATAAACTCTATTGTTTTCGACATGCAAAAGTAGCTCCACCAAATGTGAACATTATTAATTCAAGCGCTGTTATATTTTCAAGTAACATTTCTCTTTATATTTTGGTTTGTTAAATCATCATCATCATCATTCTCAGCTTAACGTCCGTTTTCCATGCTAGCATGGGTTGGACGGGGTATATTAATGACCCTCTTCCAATCTGATCTAGACTGTGTTAGATCTAAACTCAACTTCCTCTGTATCAAGTCTGTCCTTATAACCTCCTGCCAAGTCTTTCTCGGTCTGCCTCTGGGCTTTGCCCCATGAACTATCAAGTCTCTACACTTTCTTACCCAATTATCCTCCTCCATTCTTTCCAAGTGCCCCAGCCAATTCAATCTTCTTATCTGGATAACATCTTTAATTCTACGGATACTTAGCCTGCTTTTTAGCTCATCTGAACTCTTTCTGTCTCTCAGACTGGCGTTACACATCCACCTAACCATTCTCATATCATTCCTTTCTAAACGGTCAAGATCTTCCTGCTTCACTGCCCATGTCTCACTACCGTACAACATAACACTTCTTACACAGGCCTCATACAACCTACCTTTTACCTCAATTGACAAGACTCTGCTGGTCAACAAAGGAAGTAACTCTCTGAACTTTTTCCAAGCAGAACCTATCCTGCAAGTAACACTTCTTCCAACACCCCCTTCACTGCCCAACATATCACCTAAGTAACAGAAGTTCTCAACTATCTCTAACGAGCCACTGTTGTACATCATTAAAGCTGGAAATACTTCATTCTCTATAATCTCACCTTTGCATCGCTTGCATACAAACTGAATGCTCTTAACCTTCCACCAATACTACTGCACTTCTTATGTACCCAATGCTTGCAAGTCTGACAAAAAATTGAGTTATTACCAACCCCTTTCCTGCAAACTCCACAAGGCCACTTTCCAACTACAAGGTCACACTTGGCTGCAATGCTACTAATCATGACTTTAGACTCGTGTTCACCCTTAGCCCTTTCTCTTCTAGTCCTTTCTTCCACTTCTCAAACTTTTCAACTAATTCTTCCATCGACTCTGCTATGAGAACCAAATCATCTGCATACAATAACTCCCATGGACAACCTGTTCTGAACTCCATCGACAGCGCTTCTAAGACTAGAACAAACAACAAAGGACTAAGTACAGAACCCTGATGTACACCAACATTTACACACCGGAAAAATATTTTCTTTTAGCTGTATTTTTTTGATAAAAATATATTATTTAGCTTTTTTGCTACAACAATTCTGAAAACCGACATCAAGATTCCAAGTTATGGGGTCGTCAGCAAAAAATTACGAGGCCTGAGACGAGCAAAAAAATTTATATTAATCAATTCACCTTTATAATATCTATGCATTATTAAAGTTTGAATGCACATCCCCTAACAGGTCTAAAGTTACTGATAACAGAAAATGTCAAAATTTGCTATTACTTAAATATGACATCATAATTTATGCAGCATAATTAAATCTGAAATTCTTTAAATGTGAATATCTTGAGAATGAAAAAAGGTTTTTAAAAAATTTAAAAAGACTTGTTAACCAACTTTTTAAGCTCTATAATATAAGTCCAACATCATTTCATACTTTGGGTTCCCTTTAAGAACATTACTGTAGTGACCTTTGCGCTCCATTGTGATTTTTTATTAAACAAACAAACATAAACAGTTATCAAAATAGAACAAGAAACAAATATTAAATTATCAAGTCTGGATAATGTAACATAGATTACGAAAAGCTTCGTGAAAATAAATTGTTTTTTAACCAAGTGTTTTTATTGATTATTGATACTTTTTATGGCTGAAGACTTACACAAATATTAAATTATTCAAAGTAAAACGAATGTTTGCATCTTTTAAGGTGGCTGTAACACTTTTAAAAAGATTTTTTCACATGTCACATTAGTTTACTAAGAGTTTTTTTCAGGCTATACATCCATATTTTTCCTGTTATAACACTCCTATCACGATTTTAAACTTGCTTACTTTTAATACTTTTGATAACTTTTGAAGCAATTTCTGACTGCTTTTGGTGAGCAATTAAATAATTTTGCACCATGCAGCAGTAGTGAGGGCACTCTAAGCTTCTGAAGGTTGCTAGGTAAGGTGTGGTTGTAAAGTGGTAATAAAAATTTCCTATTACAGGTGTGGGTTAATAGATACTTCTATTTTGTTGTAACCAAGGTTTGGAAATAATTTTTCAAACATATAATTCTGTATTTATCATTCACAACGTCTTTGAAGTGAGTATAAATTGTATTTTCTGAGTGCATCCCTTAGTCAGAGATGTATTTGCCTTTGATTATGCGTATAAAGTACAACTAAATCAATTCAATTTGTTGAATGATGCCAGCAGTGGTTGGACACCACAGCTGTAAACAAAATTCAATTCGAGGTAACGCAATACTTTTCCATAGGGTTAACATCACTTCCTGTGATCTGGTATAAAGGTTCGTAATATCAAAGACAACTTTTTCTCTGTATCAATTACATTTTGTATGTGATTTTCAAACAAGGCAGTGTTTGTCATCAGTACGTTAAGATATCTGCCTTTATTTTTTTCTGTATTAATTGATCCTGAACATGTTCGGAAGCTTGTGCATAGTTTCAAGGTTATCATGACTATACCTGAGAACTTCAAGTTTCTTGTCATTAAATTCCAAGTTAGAGTATTCAACCATTCATATATTCTGTTGAGATCTCCTTGTAGTTTGGAGACATCTTGGACATTTGCAACAGCTTGGCTGACTTTGCTGTCATCAGCAACTCATTTTAAGTTACTGTGTATATTTTTATCAATATCACCGACACTTCTTTGTGGTACACCTGTAAGACCAACTGGTACTGATTACTTCCCGTCCACTGCTATTTACCAGAGATAGCAATGCTTTTTATTTTATTTAGCACGATGTCAAAATCAACTTTGGCGAAATCCAATAAATTACATCTGCATTTTTTACAGGATTCCAATATTGCTAAGACTTTTTCGAAGTGGTCAAGCAATCGGCTCACACAAGAATGGCCAGCAGAAATCTATGTTGGTTTGTGTTAAAAGGATTATTAATCTCAAGAAAAGTTACAAGATTTTTGCAAAGAACTTTTTCAAATATTTTTATCACATGAGATGTCAAAGCTATAGAATGGTCATTTGGTGCTACTGTTTTCATTCTATCTTTAAAAAAGGGAGTAATTAATGAAGTTTTAAGAGGCTGTGGAATATCTCCATCAACACTTTCCCCAAAAAATATTAAGAGGTTTGGTAAGAGAGGTCTTGCATCTCCTTAGTAGAATTGTTGGAAATCCATCTGGACCAACTGCTGAGGTTAGTGAAATTTCATTAATTGCTACTGTGATATCCTCTTCATTAAAATTTATGTCGCTAATGTTGATAAGCTGGCTCGTGGTGGTGAATGGATAACAACTTTTTCCTTTGGTGTAGGAAAAGCAGAAGAATATTGCTATATCTATCTATATTTTACAAAAAAAATCCAGTTTCAACCATTCTTCTTTAAACTAAAAAATTGTGAATAATTAATTCTGCCGAATTTGGTTTCAGTGTTACGCACTTGTAAAATTATCAGAAAGAAATTACGTAATTATGAAACAGAAATAACAAGAAAGATGGTGCATAACAGAATTTTACAACAATGTTTATAGTAACTGCAATGCCCGAACTCCAACTTCCAATAACATTATCAATTTCAACTCGCTTTAAAATTTTTAGACATGCTTGGTACGTCATACAGAAGATAAGGTGTGCGGATATGTTTTTAATCTGGATATTTTTCTGAGCGTTTATGCAGCAAAGGATGCAAAATATACTAAAGCCTATTGTTTAAAAAATATTAATGAACAAAACTCTGCACACCCTTTTAACTTGGTTCATTTAAAACCAGAAGCTGTTAAAAGATAAGGTTGTAAAAAGTTGGTGCTTGTAAAATCTATTTTTTTCTATTTATTATGCATTTTAACTGAAAATTTCTGCTGACTCATCGTTTAGATAATGTTAAATCCATATTTTCAAGAAATAGTAAATAAAAGAAAACTTGTATACATAAAACGCTAAGTAAATTTATAATGCAGTTGTTTTGCCAGCTAAAAAAGGTGAAACTAGCACCTTAAATTTTAAATGTAACATTTTTTTTAAAAAGCACATTTAACCTCCTGAAAAAATTACTTTTTTGTGTGTTTTATTAAATAATTAAAATTTACAGAAAATGTTGAATATCATTGTTGCCATGGTAATGCTAAACTGGTTGAGAAATATAACGCAATAAAAAAAATTAATTTTAGTGAAAAAAATGTAGATTTATAGTTACCTAAAAAAAAATTATTTTTATATTTCTATTATCTCATAGACAATTTAATTCATCTGCGTGTTTACACGCATATGTTTGAATTGTGCGTCCTATCCTATGAAAGTTAAGTTTTAAGCTACCATTTTGAAGTTAGCAAAGTCATTCCCAGGACCCTGTTTTTGAGAAGCGTAAACTCTGCACAAACCGGACATAGGCAACAGGAAAAGTTCCTCACATGGTTGAATCCAAGTGTGGAAAAGATAAGTAAGTATTTGCAAGTCAGAGCGTAGTTTGATTAAAAAAGGATGACTGCTCCTGCTTATGATGAAGAGTTGGTCGTGCTCGTGTTGTCTGATAATGTATCAATTATCATTTGCAACACTAGAAATACGTGTTTTGGTATTTAGCAGTGAACCAGTGAACTAGTAAACTTGAAACATCTTTTTTATAATTCTTCTGTGAGCGTATTCAAACAATCAATGCTGTGCGTACCAGTAATTTCTTTGTTTGCAAATGACATGTTTTCAATAGCATTGAGAAAAACTACCAAACTGTTGTGAATCAGACTTGCACGACAATGTTGATTTCTTGTGAAGCTCCTTTTATATATTTGGTAGTGTTCATTATTAAAATAACTGAAGTGAGTTGTACTGAGTCTTGCGACTTGTCTTGGTGTTTGTTGATATCTCAAAAAGTTGATATCTCAAAATAATTGAGTAGTAAAACGGTTTTTGAGAGTTTTTGCAAGGCGCACAGAGTCTATCGATGGTGTAACATCGTTCGCGGTTCCCTTCTGGGGTTCACAAAGGGGAGCAGGGGCGCGGTGGAATAGTGTATTTGTTTTTAGCCATCTGTAGACCCAACGCGCTTAGCCTCTCTGATCGATTTTAATACACTGGTGTTTTCGATTTTCGGAAAATAGTACACATGCGCATTAATGACTTGCCTCCCAGAAGATGCTAACGATGTTATAGTTCCCAGTCCCTCTTTTCATCAATGTTGAACAACTAAGGCGAAGCGCACAGTCTATGAGTAGGGTAGAGTTTGTTGTGATATTCAAATGTTTTTTTTTTTTTCATGGTGATTACAATAATACTTCTGGCCGCATTTCTAACCTCGTTTCTAGAGCTTCTTCTTCTTTTTGACCTACTGGTGGCAATTCAGGTTCCGTCTGAATGAAATATATACATTACATAATGAATTTTATATTACATGTCGCACGCTTTCGACGTAGTGAATTGCCGTACAAAAGGACTGGGTAAAAACATTAATATGCGCAATTTATGCAATGACGTATTCTTTGGGTTACCCCCGTGTAGAGACTGGCGCGTGCAGAAAGAAAAATAAAGAAAAAAAAGTTAATGATATTCCCAACAGAATTTTTTAACGTTTATCAATCATGTTCACAAGCAGAAATATAAACATAATTGGATTTCAGTTTGAGCCAGAACGACCCAATAACAAACAACAAATTCCCTCTTATAATGACGATGAACCAGACGCACCAGAATCACCCGCTGCTTCTCGCACACAGATAGATGTCAGTGAGTGGTGCTTATGTGAAAAGTGCGAGAGGATGCCTTCAGCTGTTGAGTGTTTGTGCTGTAACGAGGTGGACACTATAAAATACTTGCAGCTACGGTACCTATATAATTTGACCTCACATTTTCCTACTGGTTGTATTATAAATGAGCGCCTGGGTACAAGGTTTCTATTGTGTTTTAGATAAGAAATGTATAACAGAGCATACTAAACAGAGCGCGAAGATTTCAACGCGGTTGTGATTTTAAAGAACACTTTATGGACAGCGTTAGTCGCTCTCCACGATCGGGAAAGCCGTGGACTTAAAAAAGGGACGAAGTTTCTAACAAGTAAGTCGCTAGCACTCTTGAAATTTCTGTTGTCATAGTATTTCCAATCTTATTTGAGGATGATATTTTTAGATCTTATCGATATGCGGCATACCGCCAATTCTGTTGGTTTGTTCATAACCACTTGAGAAAAGGTGTTCGTCGGGTTATACCATCTTGTGTCGTGTCTAAGATACGTAAAGAATATCCAAGTACGAATGGGGTGTATACTGGCTTCAAAGAAGGTGAAGAAATACCTGAAGTTGATTTTTCTCGGACAAATGAAGTTGACAACGAGAATATTTGATTGTAAATTAAAAACAACAGTCTTTTTCAGGAGAAGCGTGCGATCGCACGCGCACGCCGTGGCACACGCGTAAATCGTTTCAGGCGTGCAATTAATCGCACGCCTAAAAAATAAATATTGAGTTTTCAAAATCAACCTATAAAATCCCATTTTATAGCGTGCGATGGCAGCCCTCGAAATAATTTTTGGAGTCTCGTCAGACACAATGCCCGCCACATTTCCAGTTTGGTCGGACATGTCCTTAGCTCGTTTAGAACTTTCGTCGGACAAAACGTTGATAGATTTCCGTCTTGTTCGGACACTTTTAGATCTCAGAATTATCGAATAGTCCTGGTCCTTTTCAGTTTTCAAAACTGCACTTACAGGCGGAACAGACATTTTATCATGGATTTAATTGTATATAATTTCTTCATTTGACAAAACAATTTGAAACCATAGCAAAGTCCGAATTTACTGGGGTTTTTTCTTCATGCCCCAAGTGTTATTTAAACAATTTTAATCCACGTGCGGTATAATCTTTTTTCTGGGGGCGTTTAATGGGCGTTTATTCGAAGCATTACGGTATAAAAAGTATAAATATGAATAACCTCGAACCAAGTATTTCTTTTTGTTCGCTAATTGAGGTAGCTTTGGTAATAGAATAGGGGTACTGGGAACGAGGTTTATAATTGTCGAGGAAGTATAAAGGTACCAAAAACACAATTTATTTAATGCGTTTGTATTTTCTATTCTTCTTTTGCTGGTCGGTTTTCTGGAGTACGATATATGTACGATATGACAACAACAGTGATAGTTTGGTATATTACAAAAAATGATAACCAGATTCGTCAAGGAATTTAACTTGTAATGTCGCGTCAGATTTTTTCATTTCATCATCGCAAGATGCTGTCTGCGTTTGAGCATCGGCCACTCCAACGGATGTCTGCGTAGATATACTTTTACGTAAATTATCTTACCCGCGTCTGGTCTCAGTGCCGGCACAAAAAATAAAGCAGCTTTAAAATAATCTACTTTAATTTGTGTAGAGACAGACATTCTGTTTGTGTGGACAGGGACATAAAGTTCTATCTCTGAAAGTGAGTTGCATGCTTTTAAATATTCATAAATTGCTACATTTTTTTATAAAGGGGGTAAAATATTAAAAAAAAATTAAATTTAATCTGGTAATATTGTTCAGAGTAAAACAATCATTTTCTATTTACAATGTTTTGATTCGCCGAGAACCCAACGCTTACGTCACAACAAAAATATTATTTTAGCCTCCCTTTCATGTAGAATGGCTTCGGTATAAATTTGCTTTCGACAACGTGCGATATGAAAAATTTGTAAACATAAAGGAAATGTTATTCGAGTTGTAAAACTTTAGAAATATAATCACTTATATTTTTGCAAAAAAAAAGAAAAGTGCATTTCAGTTCAGGCTAATTTTTTATTATTATATTTTTACTGGACAGTACCTGTAGTATATTTTATTCATCCCTTCTGAATGACTCTTCTTCATTGATTGCTGTTATTGTATATTAACTATTATCATATGGTTGAGTTTTTTTTCACATTTGATTAGCTAATTTACATGAAATATATGCTATATTTTTATTTTCTAATAAGAAACAAGTGCAATTTTTACTTATTTTTTAATTTTACAATTCAAAAACTTATATTTTCTCTCTGGTTGGCTGAAATAGAAGCTTATATTTTTTCCTGACTGGTTGAATTTTTTTGAAAAAGATGAACTTGTCGTGAAATTTATCCCAAAATAAAATATAATTTTTATGAAAAGAACATAAATATTCACAGTTCTGTTGTTCTTTTTTGCATATAGTCACTAAAGAGTTATTACAGAGCCAGTGCTCTCCACCACTAAAAATGCTTAGTGCACCAATGACTTCAGAGAAATTTATAACACATTGAAGCAGACTTTAATGATTTAGGCTTGGTTTATATGATAACCTAGTTATCAGACCAAATTCGTTTTTTAGTTTTAGAGGCGACTAAAATATGTGAACAAAAACATAAAAAACTCAAAAAATATTTCTGATATTTTTTAGCACTATTAAAAACAAATAAACCTCACAGTTGGAGGAGAGAGGTTAACTTTACGTGATCAACTTTTTAGGAATGTACGCATGCGTATATATTAATCTGAACTGAAAGAGAGAAACTTCAAGTAGGAGTTGAGGGCTCAAAGAATAAATTTGTCAGTAAAAATCCACACACATAACTGCTTTTCCCTTTCCTGTAAAAAGGACAGCCACAACTGAATCTTTATGGGTCATGTTACTTTTATATTTTATTTCATACAAATAATAATAAACTAGCCTGGAAACCCGGCGTCGAAACGCCTGGGTAAGCCATCAGTGACGAAGGGAAGTATGTAGAAAAAAAAACGTACCTTACATAAATCAGGCCTTAAATGTCTAAGGTGGTAACTCATTTTTTATGTTATCTACAAAAAAAAAAGAAAAAATCAACACTTATGCAGATACAAAATTGATAGGTTCAGGCTTGCTGGTCCCCCAAACATTTATGATGTTCGTATTAGCTGCTTCCCACAGGGGTATCAGTTTAGCCAAAAGGTTATCCAACTGTACAATTTTAGAGAGAACGGTAATCATGAAGCAATTTAATGGTTAAATGAAGCTATGTGCAAACATATACCAAAGGTACTCATGTAAAGGGGGCAAAATGAAGAATACAATGGCCGGGTAATAGTAAATAAAAAACTCTCTATATTATCAATTATTAAAACAACTATAACTGTACTATAACTGTACTATAATAACAACTTAACGGTATGAAGAAAAAACAAAAATACGCTAATAGGCAGCAAACAGAGTTTCTTAAAGGGGCACTCCAGTGAAAAAAAAATATTTGAAAAAAATGTTATTTTGATAAGACAATACATAAATATGTCAAAATAAACCTTTTACAATCGTTAAAAATCTTTATTTATACCTTAATCGGGTCTGTAAACATCTTCAATTTCAAATAAATTTGCAAGGTCGCGTAAAGTCGAGAGGACTAGGTCCGAATAAATGAGCATACGTCACATCGTGCAGAAAGTCCGTGAGCTCAGCAGCACACCTTCTAAAAGTTTGTTTACTTACTGTTTACATTGTTCGTTGATAAGACGTCTTGTAATAATGACGAAGATTATAACTTAGAAAACTTAGAATCGGATAATTCTCTTTATGAAAAAGACTTTACAAAGCTACAGTCATTTGACTTCGAACCTCTTGTGTCTCACAAGGGAGAAATTAATAATGATGCAAAGTGACGAGGTGTCTTTTACTGACTCAAAGCAACGTTCTTAGCAAAATATTTTCTTTTTAAAGAAATCAAAAATATATTTAATCGCTTTTTTTTACATTCTTTTCGTCAAAAAACTTTATCATTTGCTTCAGTAAAAAATCTTTCTTAATTTACAAGCCAATTTATTTTTATTTCACAGTTCAGCAATATCTTTTCTCCTCACGCGCTTTTTTGCGCACAAATGCAAACAAATTTTATGTAACGTTGAAATTTTCTCCGTGATGGAGGACCATTGAAATGCGTGATCGAAAGATCGAATAATGTTCGTGTCGTGATAAGTTGGTAAAACGGGGGTATTAATATTGTATAAATAAAAATCATTCTTATGATTATGGTAGGTCATAAATGCGTTGCAGAAGCTACTGATTTATAAGTGGTTGTTTTGACAAAGCTGTTTTAGAAACTGCATTATCAGCATTACATGCAGCCTTAACAGTAACAAAGATTGAAGAAAATGGGGCACATTTACCCCCCGAAAATATTCGGCGGGTTCTTCCATCAAAAAAACTTCTTTTTTGAAAAACAAAGAATAGAAACTTGAGCGCTACGAGAGATACATGTGTAACTAGAAAACTTTTTTGTCGGTGTTTGTATTGGAAATTGGTATAATGTTCTTTTATTTATTATAAAAATGTACAAAACGTTATTTGGTTGTGTTATGCTTTTCTGAGTACGTATAAAACAAAAAAGAAAAAAGTGATTTTTACTGGAGTTCCCCTTTAATTTTTGACAAAAGTTTTTTAAGTATCAAATTTTTTGAAATAAGATATAAATATTAAAAATATTGATACTAACTATGCATCAGACTATACAAACACTATTACTTTATCTGCAAAATATTGATGATAGTGGTACATTAGTGACTAAAACTAAATACTGAGAAAATTGTCTTTAATGCGAAACTATGAAAAAGTAGGCAAACTTTGAGAGAAGACTGATAAAGAGATGAAATTTAATGCAAACTACATGTCAAAACTGGGAAAATTATGGAACAATATTATGGAATAATAAAAAATGAATACAATTGAAACGCAAGTAATATCGATCACTGACACACAGGGGAGTGAAATATTTAAAAATCAATTAAAGTATTTTAAAGTATATATCAAAGTGGTTACCGATCAACGGTATTCCACCTTAAAGGGAACCAGAGGTATAAAATGATGTTGGACTTATATATTATAATTATAATTAACTTATAATTTTTTTGCTGACAAACTCATAACTTGAGATCTGCATGTCGGTTTGCAATCAAATTTTGTGAGTAAACATATAGGGCTTATACAAGCTTACCCACAAAATTTGATTGCAAACCAAGTTGCAGATCCCGAGTTATTGAGTCGTCAGCAAAAAAATAAGAGGCCTGGGACGAGCAAGCGAGTGTCATTTTGGCAAAAAAATTTATGTTAATCAATTAACCTTTATAATATCTATGCATTGATAAAGTTTAAATGCACACCCCTTAACAGGTCTACAATTACTGATGAAAGAAAATGTCCAAATTTGCTATTACTGAAATATGACATAATTCATGCAGCATAATTAAATCTGAAATTCTGTAAATGTGAATATCTTGAGAACGAAAAGAGCTTTTTAAAAAATTTAAAAAGACTTGTTAGCTAACTTTTTAAGCTCTATAATATAAGTCCAACATCATTTTATACCTCGGGTTCCCTTTAATAGAACACATCCCCTGTTGTATCAGGATCGATTTCGCCCCTTCTTCGCGAGTAGGATGTCCAGGCTGCTCCCGCCAGCGGAAGCCCTCACGGTCCCTGCCCCCAAGGCGACGCCACACAAGGTATGACGCCCTTGACCTGGGTCCTGGGTTGCCTCTGCGATACCGCAGATATGCTTTGTAAGATAGATCCTAAAATACGGAAAAGAATATACTATATAAAAATTAACTTAAATATATAAATATAAGACTCAATTTTTTCAATGCAACAATGTGATGAGAATATGTGAGAGAATTAGAACTTATAGAGGATGGTAATAAAAGGGTACCTTACCGTGCTAAGGTTTTCATGACTTGATGCAGGTGTTGTTGTCGTTGTTGCTGTGGTTGTTGTTGTTGTTGCTGTAGTTGTTGTGGTAACTGATGTTGCAAGTGACGCTGTTACTGCTGTTGTTGTGTTTGATGTTTCACTGCAAAACTTTTCATAACGTGACATTTTTAGGTAGCCTAAAAATAAATTATTATTTAAATAAAGTTGCATGAATATAAGGAAGATATAATTTGCACAACTGAATATACATATACAGTTACATAAATATTGGTTGTCTTAAGTAAAGGGAGACGATATATAATTCCTGCAAACAGAATACCTCTAAGGCAACCCTGGCTTTCAGTTTGTGAACTTTAACTGGACTTTAAAAAAGTGAATTTAGTAGAATAAAGTTCTTTAAGTTAGAAAGGGCTACAAAGTTTTCAGCAACACCGCGTGCGACAATTGTGTGCCACAAAGATCAAGTAGACGCGGCACTTGTTCAGGCGTAAACACACACTTTAATCATTGAAGTTGAGGAATTATCTCTGATTAAAGCTTGAGACAGAACATGATAACACTGTCAACACACCTATTAAGGCATGAGAACACCTGAAACCCATCATATAATGGTCACGTATGCAATACACAATTTTGTTAAGCACCAAATCAAAATTGTAAGTTGCTTATTAAAATTATGTTATTGCAGGGTTAATGTTACAGGCAACATAACACTAATAAAAGCGAAACATGAAAAATTATAATACTTGTGGATAAACAATATTTTTTGTAAAACACCTATCTCCTACATAACCTTGCTTAAAAGTATTAACAACCTGTACTTTAACTGCTTGAAATGACTGAGCACGTGAAAATGCAACATAAAGTTGGCCATGACTAAAGCAAGGTCTACGTAAAAATATACCAACTTTCTCAAAAGTTTGGCCTTGACTCTTATTTATAGTCAATGCATAAGACAATCTTAAAGGAAACTGGGTGCGTTTAATTTGAAGGGGTAGATTTGTATCATTTGGACAGAGGGATACTCTCGGAATTAACACACGATCACCTCTACGAATACCAGTAAGAATTTCACAATCGATAACATTTGCACGCAGATTACGAACCATTAACCTTGTACCATTACAAAGACCGTCTTTAAGGGACAGATTTCTCAACAACATTACAACACATCCAACTTTGACATTTAATTGGTGCGGTGGCATACCACTTGGAGTTAAGGAATTAATAAACTCCATTGGATATAAATCAATTTCTTCTTGATCGTCCGATACAACAGAGTCGATACTGTAATATGTACGGGTATCGCCAGGAATCTGATTTAAGATCTGTTCATTCATTTCCAACGCTTCTTCGTTGGTTGGAGTTAAAATGACACACTGTGAAAATTCCACATCATCAAATTCACTAAAGATAGAAGTAACAATATTTTCATTAGGTTGCAGAGCACATTCACAGGGAATTTCAATACAACCTTGATTTGGATCATCTGGTTTTTGTGGCACCCGATCACTACCAAGGTTTAAAAGAAATTCAGCAAAGACTTGCTCTCCTTCTCCAGCTCTCATGTTCATGTGGTGGTGGAAAATTTTAGTCAAGGGCCAGAGTTCTGAGCTTTTTAAACAAACTTCTACAATTTGTGCAGGTCCAGCTCTTCTGACAACAGGGAGTACTTGCGGAAATCTCCTTCCAAAAGAATAACTTTACCTGCAAAGGGAATTTCACTATTACATATATCCCTAAACATTCTGTCAAATTAGAATGAATGACCAGCCTTGTTAGAATTTTGGTTATTCTCTAAAAAAACATGTAATATTTTCGGCTAGATCAAAGGAAAATGAAGACATCCACTTTGCCTGTTACAGACAGACAGACAGACACACTTAGCGTATTATTATAGAGACTAGTCGATAAAGCCCGTGGAAAAATCCACTGAGGCAAGATAAAAATGAAAATGAAGCGTCATTTGAATTTTGATGACGTCAGCAACCCATCCACAAAAAAAATAATTTAGAAGCTTGTTTTCACGTTGCCTCTATTGTATAGAGCTTAAAGCGCTGATCGAGAAAATGTATATGATCATGTGCTTTTGATGAACGGTTAATGAGATATAAGGGGTTAAAAATTTTGCTGACGTCAGCAAAGACCTGTCAAAAAACCAAAAAAATATTTTAAGAAATTTGTACACTTGTTGCCTTTATCGTATAGATCTTGAAACGCTGATCAAGAAGGACATTGAAAAATTAGGTTGTTTTAGATTTTTTGCTGACGTCGGCAGTGCAGATACAAAAAACAAATGACGAAATTTAGTTTATTCGTTGCCTGTAATGTGTAGAGGTTGAAACGCAAAATAAAGTATAGGATCATATGTTTTCGACAAACGCCCAAAGGAGAGAGTTTAAAAATTTTGCTGACGTCAGGAATGGCCTGTCAAAACTCAAAAAATTTTAAAGAAATTTGTATAACAGTTGCCTTTATCGTATAGATCTTGAAACGCTGATCAAGAAAATGTATAGGATCATGTACTTTTGACAAACGGTTGCAGAGATAGTAGGGTTTAAAGGTTTTTTATGATGTCATCAACCCGCCCATTCCGAAACGGATTCGGGGACCCAGGTTTGGGAAACTTACCCAAATTGGTCCCAGGTGGTCCCTAGTTACCTGCGCGGTGAAAAATCATTGACGTCACCACCTCGTTTCCAAGTTATTTGGACTCAAAGTTTTAAGTGCACTGTAATGGCTTCATTAATTTAATATACTTTCTTTTGACGTTAATATTATTTTAACGTTAAAAGTTTGGTAAATTACAGAACCATTTTATGGGCGATGTTTTGCAGTCTTTATCAAAGAAAATAGTGAAGAATATAATCCACTTTGCAAAAGTCACAGACAGACAGAACTGGCGTATTATTATAGAGATGTACTTACCTTTTTATAATTCTGCATAACACCACCCCAACTTACAATGTCCATAATCTTCTATAAACGAGATTGCATGGAGCTTAAACATTGCCATATTTTGTTCCACGTAAATTTTGTGCGCAAAAAAATGCAAAAGAATTATTTAATTTTTGCAAATCAATTTTAATATTTATTTTGAACCCAGCTGTGTGACGTCATTATTGCGGGAGAGACAAATAGTGATGGTTTTGAACAAGATACGATATTGTTTAAACTTTATATGATCAGGTTTTGATGATTGTAGAACAAAATATGGCATTGTTTAAGCTTTATACGAAACGTTTTGATCACACACTTAAATATTACTGTAGGTCTGAAAATGTCCCTTAGAAGCTTTCAATTTGCTGTTGTACTTCTTCTAAAATGAGGAGAAAAGCCCCTACAAACATAAAACTTGCCATATTTTTTTAAAAAGAGCAATCGAAACTACTATTTTTAATGTGATTAAAAAGTATCAAAATAAAGAATGGGACAACAAAAGGTTCAATAATGTCGACGTTACGCAATGTTGATAAACTAATGTGCATGTAAAGTTACATCTTCACCTGTTGCATATTTTGGAATAATAAAGAAATGTGTAAAACACTGGAAGCAAATTTTATGCGCGGTATATAATATTAAAATATTAATTTTCAATCTGCAAATGTTATGTTTAATAGGTAAATTTGATATGTGGAAAAAAGGAAACGACTTGCAAATCACAAAACCATTAATTTAAATGATGCACGATAATGTAAAATATATGGCAACCGTATGCAAGTGGTGGAGACTGGAGGATTAAACAATTGGGTATTTTGAAGACTATATTCCTTGTGAATTTGCAAAATATATTAATAACAATGTGCAATCAAGTGACAGTGTACTGTGAGTTAATTAAACTTTGCATGGACTTCGCATGAACTCATTTTCGCAGATAACCTTTTTTAATTTTTTGCTAAGATTTATTTTTACAGATGCATTATGATTCGAAATAGTCACCATCGTCATATTTGTTGGCATTTGGTAATTTTGTGCTGAGCAAGACAGATGTTGATATGGTTGTCATCAAATCTTGAGAGTCAAATTTGTATTGCTACCTGTTTCCAGCTCCTTTTTGACTCACCAGCCCAATAAGAACAGAAATAAAATGTTTATTAAAGCTGATATACAATTTAGGGGCTAAACAAGGAATGACTCAGCTGTTTTTTCCAGGAAATGTTCAAATTACAAGTCAACGACAACAGCTACAACCACTTGGAAATTTCCTAGAAATATCCTGAAATATCAGGGCTGATATTCTTATAAAGAGTATTCTTATAAAAGAAAAGCATGTATTTACTCATGAGTAAATTTCCTAAACTAATTTAAAAGCAATAAGTATACTGTCACCTGACAAGACCTTTTAAAACATTGGTAGCAATTTATTTCTTAAAGTTCATTTATCATGAATATATTCCATATGCAGAGTTATACTACATTGATAATGTTTTATAAATCTTTTTTGTGTATTGATAAAATTAAAAGTCTGTTGATTTTATCCTATTCATCCTGCCTTGTATGTTGTGATTTTCAAATTTTTAACTCTCACTATCAGGTCTTATGCATTGTTTAGTTAATTTATCCTTGCTGCTGACATGAGCACCTTTGTTGCAATATTATCCTTAAGTTATGCAAACAATATATTAATATCTTGTGTAGATTTAGTTTTGTGCACAACTTTTACAGTCCAGTTGATGAGCTAACCCCTCCCCCCCAAAAATGCCCACTGCCGACCATTTGATTGAGGCCTCCCTTTTTTATGCACTTATCAACATTACCCACCTACCCATTCAATTCCAGCCCATTTCCCTTGCAAAGTTTAGAAGAGTAACTTACAAAAAGCCTGTAAATTCCCTTTCCTGTAAACCCTCACTTTCACCTATTTGTCTATCAACATGACCTGTTTTATATTTTTATGTACGTATGTTAATGATTTAGTAAAAAGAAATATTTAAAATGCCACCAAAGAAAAATGCTGCAAGTAAAAAGACACAAGAAAAGGTTAAACAAAAGATAGTGGAGGTATGGATAAAATTGATTCTATTTAATAATTTTCTTCTCTCAAAACCTGTTGTATTAAACATTTGATGTATATCTGATATATAATACGCTACATGATAAATCATATATGATTTATCATACTCATATGATGTATTGAAAAGATCATCAGATTTTTTTTGTATACACCATATGATTAGTCATATCTGGCTTTTTTGAGAGGGAAGCTGAAAATAAATAAATTAATAAATACACAAAAACTTACAGCAAAGAATAAAAAAATATGCTAAAAGTTTCATTTTTTGCATTGCTCACTTGCCGGATTTAGATTTTTGAATTGTATTTGGGTAAAAACCTTATGATTAATCATAGAAAGTTTTTAAAAGTCATATATATTTAATCATATATGATTAATAAGTAGTGTATTATAGCCTTAACCAGTTTGCATGTGCGTGAGTGTGTTCTTGTGTGGTACAAATTACGATATGGTATATAAAGAACTATGATATTGATATTTAAAGTTGTAATTTGCATTCTTTTTTATAATTCTTAAAAAATGTATTTCTTCATAATAATTTCTTATGCAATTCTTTAAATTTTTCGAGCTTCAACCATAAATCTTTCTTCCATAAGCATCTAGTTCCCATAAGTTACTGACCTGCAGAAAAATGCAAGTGTAGAAATACTCATTTTTTGACAATGTCAATTGCATTAAGGCGTGAGTATAGGAAATTATTTTTTTTAAATGATTAGAAAGAAATCTGGTCTTTCTAATGGTGCAAAAATGTTTTTTTTTAAATGTATTTAAGTTACATTTTCTCCAAAAAATTTTAAAAATTACTTTTTGCTATGTGATAAAGATCAAATATTTGTTCCCACATAATCATCTTGGGTATCAATTTCTACTACTCAATTATGAGAGTGGCAACTTAAAAAGATTTTCAACAAACCTGTTAAGTTATTTTTTTACAAACAGTTTTGTATGTCTCCTACAAGATACAAAGAACTTCTCAACCTCATAGCCCCACTTATAGCGAAATCTACTACTGCAGCCTGTGTGAGCCCATAAGCCCTTCTGAAAGGTTGTGTATTACACTAAGATACTTATCAACTGGTGATTCACCATTACAATTTCAAGTAGCTATCGCGTGGGAATTTCGACAGAAGGACGAGTTATTAAAGAAACATGCGAGGCAATTTGGAAAAAATTACTCGAGCACGACTACATAAAAGCACCAAATTTGGAAGAAGAATGGTTACAAATTGCCGAGGGGTTTGAACAGGAATGGAACTTTCCAAATTGTGTGGGTGCAATTGAAGGAAAGCATGTTGTTATGCAAGCACCCCCGCGCTCAGGATCATCATACTTTAATTATAAGAAAACTCACAGCATTGTGCTGATAGCTATCTGTAACTCTAGATACGAATTTACGTTAGTTGACATCGGGGAGGTGGCAAAGAAAGCGATGGTAGCGTTTTTGCAGCTAGCAATATTGGTCAGGCCATTACCAGTAATTCATTAAACTTCCCTGCACCTTGTCCTTTACCTCATAGTTCACAAGTCATGCTTTATGTTATAGTTGCGAACGCAGTTTTTCCCCTGAAAGTAAATTTAGTAAAGCCACACCCACGAGCTGTGCTGGATGATACAAAACGAATATGTAATTATTGGATTTCCAAGCTAGAAGAGTTATTGAAAACTCTTTTGAAATTATGGCATCAAGGTTTAGGTTGTTCAGAAGACCAATTATCAGTTTGCCTAAAAAGGTCAAAATGTTAAAAAGGCAGCTGTGTCTTTGCATAATTTTTCTATCTATGACAATGGGGTATTGTCCACCCGGATTAGCAGATACAAAAACAAGGCAGGGTCAATATATATATAATATATATATATATATATAATACAAGGATGTAAATATGTAAATATGTACACAACTAAAGCAATAATAACAAAGTTTGTTTATGTGTCTTTCTATGCAGCATACTTAATGTCATGAAGTACCTGCTAAAGCTTCAGCTTATAGCTAGAACATTTTGTTCTGGTGTTAATGCTGATAAGGATGACACTAAACTTAAACAAAACAGAGTGTCGGGATCTGTCTCTTCCGTCTTGTGTTCGGTTTATTGTTTACTTTGTTTAACGTTTGAAAAAGAGTAGCATCAATAAACTAATTTAAGCATCATCATTACTCTTTTTTCTTTTTTTTAATTTTGGTTGATGATATTACAACATCATCCGAAACTTCACTGGTTTCGCTGCTAGCTACATCAATCACACTACCACTATTACTGTTTAAAATATTGCTATCTGTTACCTTGTTGCTCAATGAGTCTGACAAAAATCTAAGTTCGTTAAAAAAATTACAAGTGGGCAGCTTGTCATATCCTGCACCAGATTTCGTTCTCCGTCTCTCTTTTTCAAGCACTTGTGATAATTTTCTCGTATTTTTGACCAGTCATCTTTGATTTTTTCTACTACAACCAAAAAACATTAAAGCACAATTATTTATATATAGCTAATGTATCAACTGAAATTAATTTTGCACATGTCTTTCATAGGGAACTGAACAAAAAAATGTTACCCGATGCCCCAAGCTTTAATGATATTTCAATCCAGGCTTGACCGTTTTTGTTAATATCTTTGTACGTCCTTTGATTAGTTTTCCACAGACAGGGATAGCTAGGCATTAAATCCACAATTCTAGAAGCAAGTGACACTTCAATAAAGTTAGAATCGACTTCCTCGTCTCCCTTATCAACCTCAGTCTTAGTTTAAGGTGCTAAAGAAGGGGTGGTAAAAGTTGCAGTAGATTTTAGTGATGACAGCAGGAAGACACTGTTGTTGCTGTTTCTTGATGATGACGAAGTGTTGGGGTTTGATATATGTCTTCGCTGGAAACTGAGAGGAACTATAAGAGCTTGAGACGCTTCATCGTTAGCCATGCTTATGTTAAACTGACCCAGTTGTTGTAATTGCCAATCATAATTTAGCATTTGTGCTGCATTTTCATCTTCCATGGCAGCATGCTGCTCTGCCATTTGTTGCTGCACCATTTTTGATTTGAGCAGGCCGGTTGTTTGTTGATTTCACGTGATTATTTTTTTTTAGTTTGTTATTGGTCAAAAATGGTAAACGCACCACAGACCAGAAAAAATTGAAAACATTTCAACGTTCTTCTGGCTTATCGGACCAGACAATTTTCCGTTTCGACTGCGTAATGAGCTAACAATTCGCATGTGCAAAGCTTTGTTTTGGTTTAATCTGGTCCTGTCCGCGGAACGTTTTCTGTGTGTGGATATTGGCCTTTAGTTAATATTCGTTACCATAGTGACCAATTACTTATACAGAAATATAAGATTTCTGTTAGAAACTTTAAAGCTCTTTTTTACAGTGTTATATTTTTAAGAGCTTTAGGTGGAGCTGAATGTTTCATCTAAAACAATTTATTTTTATTTTATGAGTTTAAGCAGAACGCGAGTTATAATGAGTGTTCCAACGATCATAGGTTAAAAATTGTGGAAAAAATGTAATACTAAATATCTCCAAAGGTAAAAAATGTTTTGTGACCCCCAAAAAGCAAGCAGCAAACATGAGAACCTAGTAGTTTTGTAAATGGGATCTCATTTGTAGAAAAGGGGTCGTTATTTATCTGTGTCTATTAAACCTTCAAACTTAATTTTTTCCTAATAATTTTCATACCATTATATTGGAAATCTTACGAGCTTTCTAAAAATATATACATTAATGTATCAAAATAAGGTTTTGGTGAATTAATAGCATTTTAAAATATCACAATTGTTTTGTATACTCAAGCCTTAATGATATCACAGCGATCTAAAAATGAAATTACAAGCCGTGAGTTATCAGCATATTAAACTGTTCTGCAAAATGTACAGAATGATTTTGATAATAACAAATCCACTGAAATGATTTTGTGCAGAATTTGCGAGATCAGACTTTGAAAAGACAACAACAATCAAGCACAAAATTACGCTAATCCCTATTTCAAGAATATTTATTTTATCGATGTTCCAAGACTTTGTTTTTCAAGTGAAATAGTGAAATAATAAAACGAGAAATTTTCATAGACACAGCCAAAATATTTTTAGTGTATTTACAATACTGACATGATTTTGCACATTCTTTTATTCCTTGCACTGTCCTTACCTACGCTATATTTTACAAAATCTCCTTGTGCATAATTATAAGTACAATACTAACTCGATTTTGTGCATTCCTTTATGCCTCACACTTTTTTTGCACTACTAGGTTACTTGCCTGGTGAATTTATAATAATTACGAGAACTTTAAATTTTAGCGAGTTGTCATTTGGAATTTAATTGTTACTGGCTACCTGCAAATAAAAAGAAGCAGGTTATGAACATAAGCTGCACAAATTTATCACAAAAATAATCATAGTTGATTTCAAAAAAAGACTGTTTTAAGCTGCCTTTCAGAATTATATTTCCTGAATAAGGGGTAATTGTTAAGGAATTATGGTAAAAGCAGTTAGAGAATAGGCAAGTAAAAAAAACATTGAAAGTCTTTTTAGAAAGACTTTTAAACTGTAATATTGACAAATGTGTCATCAAAAAAATATTTGTAGAAATATATATAAAAGCATATCTCAAAACAATTAAGAGCAACTTTAATACAATAATGACCGATTACCCTGGGTTGTACCGCAAAATATTGCCTGAGGTTTAAGTGCCAGCCAAGCTTGTGAGGTTGGTGCAATGACTGAGGGCGATTTTTTCGGTACAGCACGGGGTAATCAGTTATTATTGTATGTGTTAACTGTCTAAATAAGATAAAAAAAATAAATAAGAAGTTCGGTTTAGTGTTCTTATAATAATGTAATTTACTACTTTCATTATCACTCAAGATAAAAATTCAAAACAGTCCTGTCTAAAAACAGAAACATTCTATGCAGAATTCGAAAGTCCCTATAGAATAAAGCCTTGTAAACAAAGCATTTTGATGTTTTGATGAAGAATGTGTAAAGTTAAATGCCCAACTAAAGTTTAGTTCAGCTATTATTGAAGTTAATTTTTTGACTAGCTAAAAAAAATGACTTAGGCTTCGAAATTTTTTATATTGACTGAGTAACTAAAAGCTGAAGGAACGAGTCTGAAAATGAAGGAAAGCATTTGTTATAAACTCATCGTCCTGTTATTTTTTATAAAACTGGATATTTTATCATTGTTTTTTTATGGACAATGTAGCTAGCTTTACTAGCTATGTTGAA
Source organism: Hydractinia echinata (assembly GCA_030067915.1). Lineage (NCBI taxonomy): Eukaryota > Metazoa > Cnidaria > Hydrozoa > Anthoathecata > Hydractiniidae > Hydractinia > Hydractinia echinata. Next base: position 79,239 of record JASGCC010000186.1, on the reverse strand, counting down.
GGAACTTCCAGAAAAATTTATCCATGCTAAATCTGGGTACTTCACCAGTAAAACTTGACATTGTTGTTTCTTTCCTTTGAAATGTTTTTAATCATTTCCAATGCTTCTTGCAACTTGTTTTTTCGTTCTTGTTTACATAATTAAGCTACCTTTTTTCTTGACGACGGCAATACCGCTTTATATCAGCCCGTCGTCAAGAGCGCTAAACCAATCAGAATGCCTAAAAACCGCTTGCACAATCCAGACGGTTAGCAATACCCAGTAGAATGAAATGAGCATTATAAATATTTTGTGAAATTATATTTCTCAGTTACTTTGAGAAATTTAGTACGTAGTACTCGTTTTGAATTAAGTACTAGCAAAAAAGTGAGTAGATTAAAAAATGAACAAGTTTGAAATTCACATAATATTACGAGACAGACATCGCATGTAGAGCAATAATTTTTATGCAGGTTTTTCTGTCTCATCTTCACTTTCTTTGAATTCAATAGTTGCATGATTATGATGAAGTGGACAAGATATATTTGTGTTATATCTGGGCAGGTTACAAGCTGTGTCTTTCATACATAAAAATCATGTATCTTGTGAACTAAGGAAAACAAAGGAAAACAAACAATGACATTATAAGAAAATCGTTGACAATCACACTACCTACCAGGGGAAGTTTACAACATTCTCCCCGGTTTAAAAAATTACTGTTCTACTGGACGACTTTGCTCTTATGATGACATTTAAAAAGCAATGGCTAAAAGTGTCAATGTGTCAATTCTAATAGATTATTCAAAAGCATTTGAAGCAATTGATCATGGAATGCTACTCACAAAACTTCGAAACCTAAACTTTTCAAAAGATTTGATCAAAAATTTTCCAGTTATCTCAAGAACCGTTTTCAATACGTACATATCGAGGAAACAATCCTCAATTAAGCCCATAAATTTTGGAGTTCCACAAGATAACAAACTTTCGCACTTTCTAGTTACATAAAATCAGTTTCCATCCAATATGCTGATGATGCAACTTTATACTGTCACAGTAAAATTAACAGCCTACTAAATGTCTTTGAAAGAAATAGGAAAACGATGCAAATAAACTTTAAAATAAACAATCATGTGACAACAACCTACTTTTTAACAGTGACAAGCTTCAATTCATGATCTTTCATTCACAACGCTTAATAAGTCAGCTTGGAAATAAAAATAGATGCTATTTCTTTCTCTGATAAATCCATTGTACAAAAGGCTGATGTAAAACTACTTTAAGTTCATTTTGATCAAAACTACATAATAAATATTTTCATAAAATCTGTCCATGGAACACTACATGCCTTACGTAAATTCGCTAGATTTACACCATTTCGCGTAAGCAAAACCTTAGCTGAAGCATTTATTCTATCAAAGATACTACTGCAATATCATTTTTGCACAAATACCAAAATACCAGATTACTTGATTACAAAGGCTACAGAATATAACATTTGTCTTCTCGTGTTACACCACTACAGCTGATTGAATTAAGCTAATCTTGTTGCTAGTTAGGGAAAACATGGACTTTAATCACACAGTGAAACTGGTTCATAAATTGAGATATGACATAACCAACCTTCCTGCAAAAGATTTATAAGACGTCTCATTTGATTTAGTATCAGGGAAGTATTTCCCCTATCATTAACCTAACAGTAAACCATTATACATACACGCAAAATCGAATCACCCAGTAACCATAGTCAAGCAACTCCTTTATATGATTAATCAACGACTCACAGATCTATCATGTGATGAAAAGCAGTTGGACAAAGCGAAGCACCTCTATCAAACATCCCTTAAAGAAAGTGGTTACAAATGTAGTTTGAAATACGATCACGTAACTACAACAACAAGAAACAGAAATCGTTTGAGAAAAGTCATCTGGTACAATCTACCATATAACGTGAATGTTGCTACAAATATTGGTAAAAGGTTTTTACAGCTTGTGAGAAAACATTTTCCCAAGAACAATCGTTTGAACAAGATATTCAACACAAACACTCTGAAAATCATCTACTTGTGTACACCAAAGAATGAAAAAGATGACACAACAACATAACGCTAGCTTGCTTAACACAGAAGTGGAGCAAACAACACATAACTGTAATTGTCAATCCAGACAGAACTGCCTGTTAAATGGTGAATGCTTAAAATTTTGCCTTATTTACAAGGCAGAAGTAACAGCTGATGGCAAGACATCTTTAAATTTTGGAGCTAGCGAGGGTGAGTTCAACACACAGTACAACAACCACACAAAATCATTCCAGCATAAAAAGTATGAAAACAAAACAGAGTTCTCGTGATTGATATAAATATGGAAGTAACAGTCCAAAATTTATGAGATGAAATGGAGTATCGCAAGCATAGCTTCTCCATAAAAGTGCGGAAACGCGCAGATGTGACCTATCCCTTACTGAAAATTGCTCATTATATGATCTGATGCTAAGTGTCTGTTTAATAAAAGGACTGAGCTTTTATCAAAGTGTTGTCATAGAAAATAAATATTTAATAAGAAATATTAAATAGTTGTTACTTTTTAGTATGTAATACTTCCAGTAGTATCCAATAGTTTTGAATGTGTCACTGAGTCCCAGTGTAACGTAGCACATAAAGTAAGTACAGGAATATAAACCTGAAGACAAAAACATATATATCATATTTGACTCCCTTTTTTGAATTAGGTTCATTTATTTACGTTGTGGCCATTCTAACCACGCAACATTTAATGTTATATTTTGACAATGCTTAAAGCTTACATTTAAAGGGTGGAAATTTAGATCAGAGAGAGATATCGGGAATTTTTTGAAAAGTTGAGAAAAAAGGAAAAATGGTGACAAATAAAAAAGAACGAGCAAGTTTTCTTAGATTTTTTTCTTTTCCTAAACTTTGTTATACGATCTATACACTGCTGAAAAAGTGTTCAATCTTTGATTGTTTCTTGTTTGATAATTTGTCCAAATCAAGAACACGACCTGCGTCGCTGAGGGCTTTCCTCAAATCGACTCCAAATTTGGTAAACAGGCTGTAATCCTCTAAGATGGAAATGGCATTCATGGCATCTTTAAAATCTGGCTTGGTCAATGTTTCAGTTAATTCTTAGTTGTTGGAATCATCATCCTCAATATCATTGTCACCATCACGTCCACTCACTTCGGCAATGATGTCTCCATCAGATACGATACCGGATACGCTGATCTCGAAGTCAATATCAACAAGCTTGTCTGCGGTTAATTCGAAGTCCAAATTGAACTTTTCTTTAATCACTTGAAACTCACCTTGTAAATTCTCGATGACATCTTCCTCTTTATTGAAACTTGCAAATGGGTCATCATCATCGTTTAAAGCCTTCTTGACAGAGTCTTCTGAAATACTAGACTTTTTGAAACAGTTAAAGAATGTTTTATCAGGAATAGAACCCCACGCTTTGATGAACATTTTCATTGCGGTCAAGACTGTAAACTTTGTTAGCTGATCGTTTTTCTCTAATTTAGTAAGTTGCTTCTTAACTGCAAGACAACGGTACTTAGCTTTGAGCGCTCTGATAACTCCCTGGTCCATAGGCTGCGTTACTGATGTTGTATTAGGTGGAAGGAAGATGAGTTCAATCCATTTGATCCCTGTGACGATTGGGTGAGCAGGGCAGTTATCAATCAAAGCGAATTTCCTCTTCAAGATACCAAATCTACAGTCTAGTACTTTGACCCATTCTTCGAACAACTCGGATGACATCCAACATTTTTGCTGGGCTCAGTAACGACAAGGTTTACTTTTAATGACTTGGAAACATCTCAGTTTCTTTGATTTTCCAACGACAAACATTGATAGCCTTTCACCTTTCGCATTTCCAGCTGCCATCCCTGTCAATCGAACTTTGCTGTGCTTGCCACCACTACACTTTTCTTTCTTCAAATAAAATGTCTTGTTTTTTAGGCATTGATAGAATATGGTGAATTCATCAGCATTGAAGATGTTTTCAATTGGGTATATAGAAAGGATTGTCAGCAGTGTTGTCGCAAGCCAGGGTGCTGTCATCTCTTCTGTAACTGATCTAGATTTACCCGCAATTGTCTTAAAGGATATGCCATACCTGTAGAAAAAGATAAAAACATTGGAAGTGTAACCTAAGCCATAACAGCCATTGACAATTTGTTTCAAAGTTATTGAGTCTTGAATTAATACCGATTATTTTAAATAAGACATATGAAATTGAAGCTTTTGTTATGGATCATCATGTTTATAAACAAACATGACCCCTTTTGTTGTGAAAAATTAGATGTAGTGTTCAACCAGATAACAAAAAAAGGACAACTATGCTGTAGCAACTTTTTAAGAAGGAAAACAAAAGGTTATAGGTCATCTTCCACTTGGAAAATCAGAGAAGTTTGCAAAGACGATATTCTATATTCTAAAAGCTGACAAAGAAAACAGATGCAAAGTAAAGTGGTAAACGAAAACAACGATTTAGGAATGAAAGTACCATCACATTTAATATTTACAGCAGAAGAAAAGTACATTAATATTCTCAAAGAAAGACTTCCTAAGATGCTACAACAAGAAATATGTACTTAGTAAACATTTCAGTATTAAATAAAATATCAAATAAACCTTTTCTTCCACTTGTCTAACCAGCCATCTGATGCTTGAAATTTTTCAAGGTTCAATTCTTTTGCAAAATAAAGAGCCTTTTCCTAGATAAGGATGCCACTAACGAGAAAATTTTCAGCTAGTATATGTGTAAACCTTTTCAATGTAGCATTATTAACTTGCTCGTAGGTATCACGCTTCATTTGTTTGGTATTGGCATTCCTATTTTTATGAGCATCAAAAACCTTTTATTTGTATTTTTTCCAGTTTGAAAGCGCATTAGGCAGTCGCTTAGCCATTTTGAAGGAAAATAGATGCAGTTCTCATAAAACTTCATTAAATAGATGTGCATTTACAAAAACATTCGACAGAAAATCGAATTTCGAAAAAACATTTGAAAGTGTTAATGCTTTGTTTCCACTCCGAAAATTCCAATTTCAGAGAGGATTTGGCAGAGGGGACCTGAAAATTTGTTTGGATTATAGAGGTTTTCAGATTCAACATAATAGAAAGTAAATTTTAAGAGTTTCTTAACTAAAATTGACGGTGACTTTGAATTCGTTGGAATTATAGAAAGATTTGAATATTAGAGATTTGGATTAGAGAGAGTCAACTGTATTAGAAGGCATTGATAATACTAAAAAGTATGTAAACCTTCTGTCTAACCTCTGTCCCAGGGGTTCTTCTGGATAGCTAAAGGATAGACAAGGTTGTTTTTTCTAATGCTATAGTGTGTCACTGCCTGTATCATCATTTATTACCTGATTGATACAAAAAATTGGTTAGTATGGAAAAATCCAATGATTTGATTGGTTCATGACTCATAAAAACAGGGCTTTGTATGGAGCCATACTAACAGGCTTGGGAAACCATTATACATCACCATAGTTACTGTGCGTAAATTATAAATGACGTATTAAAATCTAAACAAATAATTTTTTTTTGTGCAACAATTTGAAGATTGCTCACTGCAAACGATTATTTATTGCAGAAAATTACAAGGAAAACAACAGCGAAAAAGAAATAGAAAACATAGCCAGCAACGTCAGTTTAACCCTAGAGCTTATGTGACTGCGTTGTGGGATTGCCCAGTTACAGTATACAAAAATACAAAAAGTTATGTTTGCACAGAAATGATTAATCCAGTAATGAATAATCCAGGCTCACCTTTCTTTCTTTCCATGAAAAAATCAATATCTCAGTTCGATCCTATTTAGGTTCATTCTTGTCCCCTTGGTGAAAGTAAACTTGGCGAATTTTTGTTAAAAGCGTCTTGCTTGCTGGGTAATGACAACAACAAATCTTGAAACAAAGTATCAAATCATTCTGCTCGTAAAACATCAATTTCAAAACTTCTGATCAACAATGTCCATCCTATACATGTGTCCCAACTTAGCGGCCATAAAAATCTTGACAGTTTAAAGTCATATCAGGATGCTTCCACCTTACAACAACGTGAAATGTCTCATATTTTATCTCAAAACAACTCAGTCCAATCTGTATCATCATGCGTTAGCAATTACAATAATGATTAAAAGTATTTGGGCTCAACATTTTATGGAGCTAATATCAGCAACTGTGTTTTTAATATAAACATTCAACAAAATATTCCAAATATTTGAAATGACGTTGTGTTATGTTTGAGTCCAATGAAGAATTATTCGAATTTTGATATTGCACTGTAAAATACCCTAGGTCAGGGCACAGATCTCGCAAGTTCGGTCTGTACTTTTGACCTCAGGCCTTGTATTTCACAGTACAACATCAAAACCGGTCAGTATCAGTTTAATACTGTTTAAAATCTTCCCACAATGTTAGACATACCTAGAGTGATATGTTGATTAAACACCTTAAATAGGGTTTTGTAATGCTGAATATTCATGTATTGGGGCGTTCAGGAACACTCTTCAAGGTGTTGAAAAACACCCTTGAATGTAACGGTTTTGAAGGACTACAGAACACTATTGAGGGTGTAATACAACTCAGACAAAGTGTTCTTATGACAGAACACCTGAAGTAGGCTGTTCTGGAACACTTCAGTCCTTTCTGAAGGTGTTTAAAAACACTATTGTTTTAAAATACCCTTGAGTATAATGTTTTCTCTGGGGTTATAGACCACCTTCTGAGGTGTAATAGAACTCACAAGGTGCTCTACTGATAGAACACCCTAATTGGAGTTCTAGAACACCCATGCACTCTTAGTGTGTGTCCCAACAAATCAATACAGTGACTCATGCTGAAATTATTAACAGGGAGTATAATTCAGAACAGGATCTAAGTGTAACTAACTTTTGCACGTCAGTGTGATTTACAAACTTGCAAAATTGCAGTATTTTGAGGTAATTATGTGTAGTGATTTTCTATGGTGTTACAGGCTTGATTTAATGTCAACTGAAGCCATGCCCAACATGCAATACTAGGTTGGGGTTACCTTGGTAAATGTGTTTCTTTTATTAGTAAACTCTGTGCATGAAGTTGTGACAAAATAAATTCAACACTTTTTCTTGAAACAATCGTATTTTAAACATTTCTTTCTTAAAAAGCAAAATATTTTATGCCTCTTAACTTTTACATCTGCTTTACTTAGCAAAAGGCTAACAAATACTGCTGGATAAAAACCTGTGGTTTTTTGATAATACCTTGTCATTGCATATAATGCTGATAAACTTTTTTTTGTTTAAAGAAATAAAAATCCTAACTTTTATACTAGTTATATAAAAAGCATATAAAGTCATATAAAGTATAATATAAGGGGAAAATGTCTAGTGGAAAAAACTTTTGTGAATTATTAAATTTTGGTGTATATTTGGGTAAATATTTTTTTTGATGAAATATAGGTTTCTTGTAAAAGTTTGTTTCCAAAACCATTTAAATTTCAAATAATGTGAAAATGCAAAATGTTTACCAGTTAAATTTTGCAAGTTTATCTTCTTTAACCCTATTCGGTACAGGGATTTTCAAACATATTATGACCAGGGTGGGGATTCCGCGCCCCCTGAATAACTTTTGATAGACTAGTCTAAATTGACTCAAACTTCGTACACTTATAGTACCTCATTAAAGAAACAAAATAGCAGCAATAAATTTTTGCTCATGTTGGCACTTTTTCTGTGGCGTCATGGGAACCACTATCTGCTTTAAATTCAATTAGTTTAGTTCTAGAGCGAATTTTTAGATTTTTTCTCCAGTTTTTACATAGTTACGAAAAAATGGTTTGCAATTTGGTTTACAATAAAATTTTCTGGGTAGGCTTGTATAGGCCCTATATGTTTGCTCACAAAATTTGATTGAAAACTGACATGCAGATCCCAAGTTATGGGGTCGTCAGCAAAAAATTAGGAGGCCTGGGACGAGCAAACGAGTGCCATTTTGGCAAAAAAAATTATGTTAATCAATTCACCTTTATAATATATATGCATTGATAACAGGTCTAAAATTATTGATGACAGAAAATGTCAAAATTTGCTATTACTTAAATATGACATCATAATTTATGCAACATAATTAAATCTGGAATTCTTTAAATGTGAATATCTTGAGAACGAAAAGAGCTTTTTAAAAAATTTAAAAAGACTTGTTAACCAACTTTTTAAGCTCTGTAATATAAGTCTAGCATCATTTTATGTGTGGGGTTCCCTTTAAGGAAAAGCAAACTTTTATGTTTGATGTCATCAGTAATTTTATGTCTGCTAAGTGATGTGTGGTCAAACTTCATCAATGTGTAGTTATTTATTTATTTATTTATTTATTTATTTATTTATTTATTTATTTATTTATTTATTTATTTATTTATTTATTTATTTATTTATTTATTTATTTATTTATTTATTTATTTATTTATTTATTTATTTATTTATTTATTTATTTATTTATTTATTTATTTATTTATTTATTTATTTATTTATTTATTTATTTATTTATTTATTTATTTATTTATTTATTTATTTATTTATTTATTTATTTATTTATTTATTTATTTATTTATTTATTTATTTATTTATTTATTTATTTATTTATTTATTTATTTATTTATTTATTTATTTATTTATTTATTTATTTATTTATTTATTTATTTATTTATTTATTTATTTATTTATTTATTATTATTTATTTATTTATTTATTTATTTATTTATTTATTTATTTATTTATTATTATTTATTTATTTATTTATTATTTATTATTATTATTTATTATTTATTATTTATTTATTTATTTATTAATTTATTAATTTATTAATTTATTAATTAATTTATTAATTTATTAATTTATTAATTTATTTATTTATTTATTTATTTATTTATTTATTTATTTATTTATTTATTTATTTATTTATTTATTTATTTATTTATTTATTTATTTATTTATTATGAATATTTATTATGAATATTTACACAGGATGTACACTTCAGTAATAAATTACTGCTATTATTGCGTGTTGTGAAGGTGAATTGATAAACAATAATTTCTTAACCAGGTTCATTAATTTTTTGCTGATAACCCCATAACTTGGAATCTGCATGTTGTTTTGCATTTTGTGGCTTGTTTCAAAAGTTTTTCCTTTTAATCTTTTGAAAAACGTTAGGCTGGAATTTGTTTTGTACTGATAATATCAACCAGGAAATTCAGTGTTTTTTTATACTGATCAACTGTGATTTGTTACACGGAATGTTTGAATTTGTTTATTTCTTATATTTAGGATAAAACATTTGGGTTAAAAAACAAAAAGGGTAAAAAGCAACAAACTTATATCAAAACAGTGACACAGCAGGTAAGTATCTGTTCGTTTATGTTAGTAGTCTTTAATAGACAGAACAAAACAGTTTTTTCTAAATTCAGTATTGTGTGCATTAAAGTGGTATTTCAGGAATATCAAGGTACTTAGTCATATAAATAGAGCAGCCTAACTATCAATTTACAAATATGATACTTGTAATTTGCTGCACGTCCAAATTATCAAGGCGTGCAAAGCTGTGCGATTGTGAGGAAGGTTATGTAGTTGAAAGAATCAGCTTTAAACGACTCCCAACGACCTATAGATGATAAATTTTTACTATATTTTCTTTCTAAGGCCTTGGCATAAGAAAATCGACCCGCACAGTGAATCACAAGCATCAATGGCGGTAAAAGCTCTGTCAGTGTAATCCAAAATTTTTACATAGTCCATTTTGGTGTGCTGCTATGAGGTCAGGGGAAGATTTAACAAGTGAACCCCAACCACTGGAGGCTTTGAAGCCCTTTTGTTCGATATAACATAAATATATTTTTTTCTCAAGCCTATTAAATCAGTTTGTTTTTACTTGTGACGATACTGGTCATTGAATATTTTAAAATTATGGCAATATTTTTATCATTTTATACCAAACATTTAAGCTTTACAAGCTCACTTTCTGATGATTTTGTGAGGAAGCATAAATATGTTTATGCTTTGTGTGTTTCATTTGAGTATTTCATAAAAAAATTGACAATTATATAATCTGTGTATGTTCGTCTTTTGGAGAATTTAAAAGAAATGCAGCATTATTTAAGTTTATTAAATAACTAAAATAAAATAAATAAAAGATATAGAGCGTAGTTCAGTTATGACAATACTTAAAACATTGTAACCATTAAAGCTCTAAGTGAAAATTTATTGACAAATATTTTGAGGCTCAACTACATCATAAAAAACAGTTTATAACCACTTGTGGTTAATTTGAATAATTAGGAAAGGTCAAAAATTTATTTTATTTAATTGCCTTTTTTCTACACCAAACGTTAATATTTATGCATTTAAACTAATGTTTTTTTGTTGCATATTATTTTATAGTTTTTATTTATTATAATTTATTAACAGTTTCTTTAATATAATAGTTTTCTATGGTGTATAAGAAAATAAAAGCTATTTTATTTTTCTGTTTTTGTTTCAACTTTAAGAGGTAACATAAAAACTGACATTTTTCATGTAAGACAAGGCATATGTGAACTGAGAACGCTATAAATATTTTGCGTTACAATGGCTGGAAGCATAAATGCTGACAAAAGTATTGGGTTTCTGATGTGTTTTGTTAAGCTGAAAAACTATGTTGGCATAATTTGCTGATGTGAGTTACGAAACTGCCGCAGTGTTCTGATAAGTACGGAAATTGTGACCGCAATTATTTCCTGACGCTTAAAATGCTGAATTACAAGACCTGATTCTTTAATGATTTTCGTGATCCTGTTGGCAATTTTAAGCACAAGGTTAATATCAAATATTATTTAGTGGTTGTTCGGTTTTCTATAGTGTGAAATATTTGTTTTTTCTATAAGTAGTAACAAAGTTTAATTATGGACTTGGCGTATTTTTTAACACTAATCCAGAGAATGGATAGGATCATGTGCTTTTGCACAAGATATTGAGGTTTAATTCAGTCAATTTTGTCCGACCCGTCTTGTGAAAGATAACTGATGTCACCACCCCATTTCCAAGTTATTTAGCCTCAAAATTATAAGTGTAATGCAATGGCATTTCAACCTATACACAAGACAACCAACATTTAAGGAGTTACTAAAAAAAATTTCAATGTCATTGGGCTGATGACATCATTGCAAACCCTCTGTAACCGTTTGACAAAGCACATAGTTCTATACATTTTCTTGATCAGTGTTTCAGGCTAATGAGTAATGGCTAAACAAGTTCCCCCAAAAATTTTTTTTGGTATATTTCTTGCCGATGTCATTTAATTGCTTACGATTAATCATCTTTTAGATTTTTCTTCTGCCAGGTGGATTTTTTCATGGGCCTATCCACTAGTATACTAATACTCTATCCGTGTCTGTGAGTCTGTGACATGCAAAGTGACATTACAGTGCAACATTTTAGAAAAGTCATTGCCCTTCACTTACTATTGGAGGTAAAATAACATGGAAACAGGTTGAAATATTGATATTATCTCCTGCAAGTTACAGCAATGTTTACAGCCAGGAATTTCGACCTATACATATAAAGAAGTTGTAAGCAGAGTTTTTATTTGATAACTAAACTTTATAACTACTTGTAGAACACAAATGTTCAATTTAAATTTAATTATGGGAAGCTGAACTACTGTTAATGATGATATTTAGCATTTTGAGTAGTACGCAATAATGCAATGGGCCAATAACTTTCTCTAAAAATTCCTTTACATAATGACCGGGTTATTGTTAAGGTATTGTTTACGTAAAAAAATTATTTCTGTACGCATTATTTTTGGGAAGCTGAACTACTGTTAATAATGATATTTAGCATTTTTAGTGGTACACAATAATGCAATGGACCAATAACTTTCTCTAAAAATTCCTTTACATAATGATCAAGTTATTGTTTACGTGTGAAAACTTTATTTTCTTCTTTCTTTTTTCTGAGTAAAGTGGATTTTTCTACAGGCCAGTCTACTGTTATTATTAAAATTGTTGCTGCTGTTGCTATTGCTGTTGTTGCTGCTGCCACCGCTGTTGTTAATATTACCATCATTTACTGGGTGTTATTTTGTACAAATTGTCCTTTTCCCTAAACATAAATATATAAAAAAAAAAAGTGAACGTACTATAATTTAACTGCAGATACTCAGCAATCTAATTAATTCTGTGTCTTTTTCAAAGAGGATGTTTTATTTTTCATTGTTTGCTGACCAATTAGCTATTTGTTGACTTTAATACGTTAGTTTGATGCCAAAAATGTAATTATTGGTGAAGTTATTGCATTGCACTTATAACTTTAAGGCCAAATAACTTGGAAGTAGGTTGAAATAACTGACATTGTGCTGTAACGTCAAAAACTTATCAGCGAATAAGATATACTATTTCAGACACAAAGAACAAATCCACTTTGCCTGTAACAGACACATTGAACTAGGGTATTAATATAATAAACTACTTGTAAAGCCCCTTAAAAAAATCCACCCAGGCAGATAAACAATGGAAAAGATGGGGAATTGCAGGAATTTGGATGATGTACAGGATAATTTATTTTTGATGAACGGTTAAGGTAATCTTAGAATTTAAAGGTTTTTTGATGGGTGGTTGAAAAATTTGCCCTATTTTGATCCTGATTTGACCTCAACGTTGTAACCTACCTTGGTAAATGCTGTGGCTTCACTAATTTAAATAAAAGCAGTGATGTCAATCTAAATTATCAACTTTGTAATGTAACGTGAAAATTACGTGCATGCATGCATGATAAAAATAATGTATAGGATCGTGCTTTCAACAAAGGGTTTAAGAGAGATATAAGGGTTTAAATTTTTGCTGATGCCAGCTGGGTCACCAATGTACAAAATTAGTTTATTTTAAAAAATTGTTCATCCTGTGCCTCCATTGTGTAGAGCTTAATTTTGGTCTCAGAAGGTCCCAATTCAGCCCCTGTTAGTTATTTCTACCCGGTTCCAAGTTATTAGACCTCAAGCTTATAAGTAAATTGCTATGGCTGCAATAATAATGATGGTATTGATGTTAGACTAATGTATTTACATTAAGAAAGAACTAACTTGTTGGCAAACAAATGATACACAAAAACATACACAAAAAGTCACAGACACGGCCCTATGGAAGTAGTCTATTTTTATAACAGACTAATAATATCAGTAGCAGTAACATAATAATAAAATCATGAGAAAGTCACCAAGGAACTATTTTAGAAAAATTAAAAATTTGTAATATACTAGTCATTAAACGGGGTAAATTTCATGGTGGGTCGCCAATCAACCTAAGTAATGAAATGTGTTTGTTATCACTATGATTATAGGTGCAATTATAATGGTGGTTTTAATTACCCAACCCCAGATTTCAAATTGACTCACAGACAGACAGCGAGTATAATCATATAGATATTGTTTTGTGTTGTCATTATGATGTATCAACTGGTTGATAGATCATTAAATCTGAATTCTAAAATTCAGGACTTTTTTGAGATTATAAAAGAAATCAGTAAACTTTTATTTTATATTTTGGGTGGGGACCCTGCAATGTAATATTTTTTAAAAAATAACTGAAAGAGAGGCATGTATGCAAATTATTTAGTAAATAGGTTTGTGTATTGTTATGTGCAATTTTTTGTTGTTTTTTAGGTTCAAGGAAACCAAAAGGTATTCTTTTTGACTTTACATATATATTTGGAAATTTTGTATACACTTTGGAAATGAAAAGTTTTTTTTTCATTTTTAAAGTTACATATCAGAACAAAGGATGTGTACATTTAGATGTAACAAAATACAACATTGTAGAACATGAGTCATAACATGTGATCATCCTAACATTACTTGTGTCCCAACGAGGGTGACTGCTATCTTGAATTCTACATATTAGAAAAATGATGTTCTTCCAAGTTTTTGCTCTACTTTAGAAAAAAGAAGAAGCAACGGGGGCAAACAAGGTAGTTTTTTGTCTTTTGTTACTTGGAATCAAAGACATAGAATCAATGACTATACTTTTCTTACTTGTAGCATGTTTTCTCGTTCTCCTTTTTCACATTTTTTTTTTTTTTTTTTGCTTTTCAGCTAAGCAAACGAGAAATTGAGAAACAAAAGCTTGAAGAACTGAACGCCCTTTTCAAACCAGTTCAGCAAGCACAAAAAGTTGCAGCAGGTAATGTTGTTCATTTTTTCGTTTAAAAAAATATCCTTGTTATTAAGGAATTTTTTTTGGATCACTTCGATTAAGTAAGAGAAACTCAAGCAAGAGTTTAAACATGTCCAATTTCATCCCCAAAATGTCATTTTCCCTAACTGTGTATATATATATAATATATCAGTTGCTTCCAAGACTGGAATTCAGTCACTTACCTTTCAACAATAGCTTAGTGGGAAAAAGGTCACATTGTTTTTAATATTTCTTTTTAGTGTGTTCCTATACGACTACTCCCTGTAATGTCGGGGGCTTCCAAGAACACTTTTACTTTAGATGTTCGTAACAAATTCTTGAAAGAGGGCTCAAACTACAATGAAAAACATGAGTCTGATTTTTACAAAACTGTAAAACAGACATCAAGTAATACATAAATGTACGCTTACCAGCTTGCCTAGGTAAAAGCTTGTGTATGAACTTGGTGCTTGTTTGATTGATAAACTTGATTTGAGTGACTATGAAACTTGTAGCGTTGTGAAATCTGAGTAGAAGTTATGGTAGCCTTTTCAAGGTGTTTAAAGCTGCAACTGTTTCTCCGTCAAAAAAAATGAAAGAAGCAAAAAGCTACTTTTAGATAAAATATAAGTCCCTAAACACATAAAAAGTGTAGATTTCAATTACTTGCGTGAATTCACAAGGCAAGACAACGATTACGCGACACGGATTGTGAACTGTGAGTGTATTGAATGAAACACGAAACAATTAGTACAAACTTTGGGGGCAATCACGCACAGTGTTGATTCTACACTTCCTGGCCAATATTTTCATGTTCATTTTTCCAGAAGGTATGTGAAAGAACACAGGGCTCTTGATACATTTTTTGCATAGTTTTTAATTCCGTAGACTTTTTTATTTGCATGATCTGGCAAATTCTGCGGCAAAGCCGTATTTATCCGAAAATATCAAGTGGAAAAAAGTAAAAATACGCCAGTTGTTAAAGAAATAATTGATAAACCATTATTAAACAGAGAGTCTGGTATCTGTATTATGCATTCAACAGTGAATCTTTGATTACAGCACAGTCTAGAACCATGTTATAGCTGTTAAAAAGAAACAGTAAATCTGGTGCCCAGATTTTCTTTTCTGTGCACATTTGGTGTCACTACGAGGAGTCGCTAAGATAAAAAAATCCTCCTTGTATTGGAAGACGCAAGGCTGGAATGTATGTATTATGACCTTCTGAGTTAAGCCGTAGCGGTCCGCGCCTGACCTGCAAAAATAGGTTGACCTGCTGTATCAGTCAGGATGAACTGCTAAATACACAAAAAAGCTACACAAAATAAGTCGCACTCTTCTCAACTATCTTATGAAAGAAGAACTTGAGGAGGAGCAGTTTTTGTGAAAAGTCACAAAATTCTGTCAGGGCTGTGGTCAATAAACAACCATTCCATAATGCATATAAATTTAGGTAAATAATCCTAATTATTTGCAAATTACGTCATTTTTTCTCTCTATTTTTTAAAAACGTGCAAAGCTTGAATCAGTCAGAAAATTGCAGAAAATATGGTACCAAACAAACTGACCTTTGCCGTGTTTTTTCCACCTTGTGTACAAAGGTGGAAGGAATGATTTAGTGCTGCTTTTCTGATCAAAAGAGGATGAATTGGAATCTTGAAACTTTTTGTATCCTAAATATCACGAAGACGTTTAATTAATCTTTATCTTACTCTTAATGTGGAGAATTCTTTAATTAGCAGTGCTTGGTTAGTTGGTAGCTTTCCCTGACTGGACATCAAATTAGTCAGAGCGGTCAGTATTGGAAATAAAGTCCTGTAGCTTTAATTGACATTCGTTACATGGCAAACATTTTAAAAGTAGCAGGCTCTTATATTCTTTCTATACTTTAGCTAGCTAGCTGCTTTACCATTCTATCAAAGTTGGTATTCTTGTGTGTAAACGTTGAAGAAATAATGATTTATTGGATTGCTGCTAGCTAGGAACATTGGCTTCCACAAATAAATCTTTTGTATATTAAATACAATGTAATGCTTTCCATGTATAGCGAATGTTTGTAGAACCTTGTTTTAGTCAATAAAGCTGGTAGTGTAATTGATACTATGGGCTTTGTTGTTAAACTACTACGGAGGAACTTTAGCCCATTTAAAAAGCTTTAAAAGTTCATGTGTAAAAAATAATGAACTAGAAAAAATATTGCAGTGTGCATTTTTTCTTAGACATTGGAAATATGATTTAAAAGTGTACCTTTAAGGAATCCTGTGGAAATGTATACCAAATTCAAATGACACTGTTCTGTTTTTTCAGAAGGAACCTTTTTAATTAACTTTATTGTTCATCTTATGAAGTATATTTAATATTCCAGTACAATTTCGTTTTCTTGCATGACAAATTTTCATGATGGTGTTTTGGTTGATTGATCAGATTGGATTGTATGTTCAAACTGACAAGTTCTCCTTCCAAACAAGCTTTCTTGTTGGGAAAATCGGATTTTCGGGCGATTTTTCGAATTTTGTTTGCAAACTATGTACAAACCGCAAAATAGGTTAACTTTTATTTTGTCATCAGAAACAGAATGGTAAAATTCGTTAAAGGACTAAAGTAATTTAATTTTAAACAGATAGTGGTATTTTGTACAAATTTTAATGACATCACAGAAAAACTGCTGACATAAGCAGTTTTTCTGTGACACGTACATTGTGACACATACATTTTTTTCCACAGCCTGTCGTTAACAAACTTTTTAAGATTTCAGATTACATTTTCCTTCTCCTTCTGCGACTGATTTTGAGTGTACATCACGGATATCACAAATATATCAATCAGATTTAGCCCCCTTGAAAGATCGATTATTGGCTCTATGTACAAGCTGGAATATTCGACTTATGGAAAAGACCTAGCTGCTTTGTCACGCCATTTCAATAGACTTTCCAGTTCTGCTAAAGGCTGTGTTATGTTGTGTTATGTATTAAAGTTTTAGATATCTGTTGTTTCATTGAGTTTTTTAGGCCTGACTCTCTGGTAATTTAACTGGTTATTCTCTTTTTATTGCGGCTGTCTTTGGTAGTTATAGCTAGCTAGCTAGCTAGCTAATGATAGTGGCAAACAAACAACAAATAAAATAAGTTTTACCTAGTCATTTCAGTATTTGCATTTCTCTACAGCACAGTTTAAGGACAACGTGACTTGCTAGCTATACTCTTAACTTGCCATGAAAAACCTCCAATAGGTATTAATATTTCTAACCCACCCATTCAACATGTACAGACCAGTTTTGCAATGAAATTGCACACCTAGCAAGCTAAAATGTCAAAAGTCTATACAAGCTAGCTAGGTATTAAGGCGGATTTGCACAGCGAGTTGTAAATAATGCTGAATTTGACAACAAAAAAATTGTTTTTGTTTTTGTTAAGAAACAAAAGTGTCGAATTTAAAACACAGAATGTTAGTTAAAATGAGAATTTCTAAATCTGAAGTTGTACAAAAAAATTGCAAAGTTTTCTTCCCTCGAAAGTCATTGTAATTAGATCAGCGCGCTGACCTTGATATCACATGACGATAATGTATTCCCCCACTGATTTGAAGTTTTTTCATTGTTAGTTGACGATTTTGTTATCAATTTCGTTACCACAGGGCTATTACTAAAAATGGCAACTGTGGAACAGTCGCCAAAATGGCGTAAGCTTAATGCCTTTATAAGATGGTGGCAACTCAAAGAGGTGTAGAAATTGATGTCCGAATGTCAAAAATATCAAGATGGAAGATGTTGAAGTTGATTTACCACTTAGAAAACAAAAGTTGAACATAAGTTGTAGACCTACCCAGAAGCTTACAAATATATATACTAGTCGGGAGGTTTATACTAGCCTTCCGGCTAGTATAAACCACAAGTAAATGTGTGATCCGACTTTAAGCGCCAGGTTAAGCGCTTAATAAGAGCGGTAAACTGTGCCACACATCCATGTAGAGCGCTTCAGTACAGGTAGACAATCCGTCGTAAATTGAGTGAAGCGCACACAGCATTATAGTGTTTCAGGTGTAATACTTTTTTAGAAAAACACTTTCCCTCAACTTTAGCTGAAATAAAAACACCTATATACAACCTGTTGTTGCCCCAGTCATCTCAAAAAAAGTCAGCCAACATTTTTTATTTTGCAGAATGTGTTCCTGTGAAAGTTCAAAAAATAATTGTGACACCATGCTGTGTGCTTGTACAGGTAATCAATGTTGCACATCCGCTTAGGCGTAATAATCTTGTGCAAAAAAACTTTAACGCAACTTTGGTTTAAATAAAGACACAGAATACAGCCTGGCATTAACATCAGACTGAGCGCTTAGTACAGGTAAACAACACTTTTCAAAAAAACTTTATTGCAACTTTGGTTACAACCCGTCATTACACCGCGCACCTTAAACAATCAATCAGAAATTTTATTTTGCAAAATAAGTTTAAAAAATTCATTGTTAGTTTAAATAAAAACACATACAAAAGCCTGTGTTATATTACAGTAAAAGGTGTAGCTACCTAACACTGCATTTAGCATAAGAAAGATGATTTAAAATTATGTTGCAGCCACTGTATTTGGCTACTTTCACTTTTCAGCCAGAGGTAGCTAGCTAGCTAACAGCAGCCACAACCCCAGGTGCAGCTAAGTAAAAATCAGATTGGTGAAGATAACACAAAAATAAATAATTTTGGCTAAGATAAAAAGTTCTATTATTAAACTGAATGTCACCCTTAAACGAATAGGAATAAATAGGCTAGCTAGCTAGCTTTAGGATGCTCCCTCAAAATCTACGTTTGTAGCCAAAATCTTAAAATTTGTGGTTTAAGATTTGTACATGGCTAAAAACGTGACAATATATTTACCTTAACATGTGAAAACGTACAGACAACAAATATTACATAAAAAACTTTTAGAAGGCAAAAAAGTCAAACAGAGACCTACAAACCTAACACTGAACACGACCACTTCCAAAGTCTAAATAGCCTTGGTGGCTCTGCTTTACACTTTCCTTCGTGGGCATGTTGAGGCCGCAAAATCTCAGATTGTTCTTTTTTAAAAACTGGGCATCATGGTTGGTTACACACGGGCGATTAAAACAAAGCCAATAAAAATATATCGCATTGGGTATTTCGTGCAGCACGTCGATTTTCTTGGGGACAGACAGACCGAATACAGCTATTATTATAGAGATGTACAATAACAAAAATAACAAAGGAGGAACATGTCAACGATCATACATTGATGCTGAGCTGGGACAGTTCAACATTGTCATACGAAATATTGAATGTTTTGTCTGCGCTGAGAAAAAGCTCTGTAAGACAATTCTCATTGAAACTAGCAATGTTTTCATTAGTCAGGAGTGATATGCCAATTTAGTTACTAACAGATTATAAACAGACAGATAAACTTGATTTGTGCCTTTGAATATGATGGTTGCGTACCATGCACAACACGCAGCTTTGTTCGTCATAAGGCCACGATATGTACTATTTACACAAATGCAGTGGTTACATCTTCAATTTTTCACACCAATTATATTGGCATCATCTGATGTCACAGTTTTTGCTTCTATATCAAGGTCATGTACTGTTTTAACGGGTCTAACAAAATCCTTGGCCACTGTTTATGTACATTCAAAATTTTTTGGAATATTGAGTGAGACATTACCTCTGTACGATTTGACGTGCAAATTTTTGAAAACGTATCTGATGGATCACATAGCACAACTTCCTGTTTTTTAGTGTTTTACCTAGTTGAGTTGTTAGAACCTTGACTCCGGACAATGATGTCACCTGCGCCTTGACAGACACAAGCTGCTCTGCATTAACATGTGCAACTTGCTTAGAGATAACACAGTATCCTCACAAAGTTGATATCAGACTGCGCGTGTTTCTTCATTTTATGAATGCAGAATACAATTAAAGCATGACTTCTTTGACACGGATGTAACATTCCAATGCGTGGGTGGAAGCTGTAAAAATAATAAATGATCCAATTTATTGGTTTTACTCGAGCCTGGTTTATAAGAAAATAAGGCTAAAAGATAACGAAGCTCCAATGTACAAAGTATAATTTCTTAAGGATTAACTAAAACAAGGCATAACAGAACACACCTCTGAGCAAGTTATTATTGCTATCTTTTTATGTGTTGTTACATTGGACTTGGTATATAGTGTTGACATTAGTACTTGTTGATAGTGTTGAAATATACTGCTACTCTTTATATGCTGTGCCACACATAGTACTTGTATAGTGTTGCTATATAACGTACGTGTTATAACTAGTAGTGATAATAAGGCTACTGTGCCAACTCTTCATGTGTTGTGGCATTATATAGATAGTCTAGATATATAGTCGAATTCTTTGATCTGGACCATGTTTTTAAGTTCAGATGATGTGAACCATAATATTTCATGTCGATTCTATGTGCATTGCCAATTTTTTGGATTTAGAATTCAGAAGCAAGGAATCTAAATAAGAATACAGCTCAATACTTAATGTATTATGGGGAGTAAAATGCAATTGTCTGCTAACTTATTCTCAAACAATGATGGATGTTCAAGGTTTTAAGGCACTTTGAAAAAGAGTTACCTTTACTGCAATCCTAATCTTCTTAAAAGAGGTAACATTTACCTTATACTAATGTTAAAAAATCGCACAAATTAGGACCGAGAATTTACGATGACAATTTTTTTGTGTCTTCGTAATACAAACACGCAGCTTTTTAAACTCACAAAAATCTTCAGTCATGGAAATCTCTGACATGAAGGTCATCTCAATAGAACTTACAAATCATCATAAACATTTATTTGCTTTATCTTATAAGTGGTTTGTAGAGCAAGTTTAAATTGTTGGTTACTTTATTGATTTTAAAGGATTACAAAAGGTAAAACAGTTTATAATTAAAAGGAATGCAAAACACTAACTTGAGTTATTTTGACTCTGTCGACGTCTTGTTCTTTCATGTATTTATGTACAATACTTGAATATGTCTGTACTATTACTAGGGGTGGATCCAAAATCTGTTTTATGCACATATTTTAAAAATGGAACATGTCAAAAAGGCAACAAATGCAAATTTTCACATGATCTTTCCATCGAACGAAAATCCGAAAAACGAAGCATGTATGATGACGAAAGAAATGAGAAAAAAGGTAAGTAATTTGCTGGGTGAAGTGAACCTGAAAGCTTCTTTTGCCATTTACTTTAATACTCTACACGTCACAACTTTGCTTTCAGAAACAATGGATGATTGGGATCAGGATACGCTAGAAGAAGTTATCAAGAAAAAGCATGGTGCTTCCAATACTATTAAAACGGAAATTGTATGTCTCGATGTACTTATATTTAATTTCTTATTCAAGAAAATTTCACCAGATAGGTAGCGGATTCCACCACCCCTTTTACTCTCTTCATTAGCCCTTAGTTACTGCTTTAATAGGACTTAGGGCTGTGGGGCTAAAACCTGGTGACTTTTAATATTTTTTTATTTTACTTTTGTGAAAAGAAATTAAATTCCATTTTGGGAGCTGCCTTTGCAATTGTGGTTATTATGGCCTGAGAAAAAAAATCATAATTATTTTAGCATTGTTACCACTCTCCACAAACCAATCTTACTCCTCGTATTACTTATGCTCAGAAAAAAATGACCTTATAGCAAAATTGTTAACGTCAGCAAATTTTCCAAGTTCCATTATCAGAGCTTAAGGATACGGTAACCCCCTTCAGGATCATTTTATTTAAAAAAATATTTTTTTTAATTTTGATTCTTTGGCATATTTTCCTGATATATTTTTAAAAAGAATCAAAAATATTTATTGTTAAGAGGGATAAAATGAGAAAAAATATTTTTTATCTTTTAGTGTTTTCAATAGTGTGCTCAAAGTATAAAATTCCTCAAATATATTTAATCTGTATAATAATTAAAGAGAGTTTTGCAGAACGAATAAAAAATTGCATCTCTACATATAACATAGGAAACATTCACACTTTAATAATCTATACAAATATATTATTATTTATCATCTATACCTTTATAATTTATTTCCTTATTTTTTTCGTTTTTATCCTGGTATGTTATGTTATCCTGTTGTCTGTTTAACAATAACTAGACCCATAGTTCTACGAAAACACTTTACCTTTAATTTGAAATAAAATATTCATGAGTTATTAATTATTCATAACGTTTAAGTGGGCGTAACCATGATTCTTGCAGGTAAAAGCAAAGGTCTTTGATTTGCTTTTTCTCGAAATAAAATTTTTAGTCGTAACGGTATATATTTTTGTCGAACACTCCCCTCCATCTTTTCGAAATTGTACGAAAACAAGTTTGTTGCGACAATTATATCTTTGGCTACAAAACTTTGCTTTTTCTAACGCAGAAAGTGAGGAAATATCGAGTTATTGATCTATCATGCTTAAAAATAGATAAATCAGTCATAAAACAGCTATTGTAACACAAAATATGCGATATTTTTAGAACCACGTGTTGTTTTGAGTAAAAAAAGCAAAGTTTTTTAGAGCTGAATAAGAGCTTCGCAATCACATTTTTTCAACGAACAAAAACTTTACTGAGGGGAGTGTTCGACAAAATGAACTGGAAGGGTGAATTTTTGTATAAATTTTTTTTTCTCCTTTTTGGATTTTTTTTATAGAAATACTTTATCATCACTCTAGAGATGATTTATTTGGCTTTCAGAATATATATATTTGTTAGGGTTAATATAGCGAGCAGAGGAGATATTTTAAATATGCTGAGTATGTGCCTCAGGGGGTTACCGTATCCTTAAGCCATTCATAAGTTTTAAGTAATTAACTGTTTTCAGGATATTTGAGACCCAAAAAGCCTGGTATGAATAAACTTCTTGTGGTTCGCAAATCTTAACCTGGTAATAATTATAAAAAATGCTGTAAAACTGGAACTTCTTAATAATATTAATCTGATTTTTAAATTTGAACTAGGTATGTAAGTTTTTCTTGGACGCCATCGAAAAATCGCTATATGGTTGGTTTTGGAGTTGTCCAAATGGTGAGAAATGCATATATCGACATGCTCTCCCTCCAGGATTTGTTTTGAACAAAGACAAAAAGAAGCAGGAAGACGACGAAGAAAAGGTATCGCTTGAGGAACATATTGAAAATGAGGTATGAAAACTTATTAGAAAACGTTTTAGTATGCACGTATTTTTATAAAAAAATATACATAACGCAACGAGTACTAAAGCATTGTAAGAATTAAGAAACCGTTGTGGCTTCACCGGAATTTACTTAATAACAGACTGGCAACAGTATTTACATTTTACCAGAAGGATAAAAAAAGGTGATATATTTTCTTATTTCTATAGTTTTGGTGCTTTTAAAAAGAAGAGCTTGAAAAATCAAAACATGGGAGGTTAATCACATGTCTGATGCCGAATCAAAAATACTGAAATTTGTTTGTTTTTTCATTCTACACATCAAACACTATTTGATTGCTTTTTTTTAAAATAGCCGGAACGCCCGGTGTTAAAATTCTGGTTAGTGAGCAAGTATACAAAGAAAAGATAATGCTTGTTTAAAACGAAATGATAAAAGGTCTGTTATCTTAGAAAATTCTTGGTTAATGTGGACGCCTTAGCCATGGGACAAATATATTTTCATACGGACCAAGCAACGCCCTGGGAACACTTGAGCAGCACATATTTCATTAACATGTATTGTAATCAATATTAATACAGTAATACCGATCACCCAAGACTGTACCCAAAAATATCGCCAAGGTCTAAGTGCAGACCGATCGGTAAGTTAGAAAAAAAGACAAGATTGGCAGAATCCTTATTTTTGGTCGGGAAAATGTATGCAAAATGTTTAATTCGTGTGGGTTCGGAAAAATTACTCGCAAAATGTTTCAATTGTGACAGGTCGGAATAATACACACGAAATGTTTCATTTGCATCAGTTAGCTACCTGCGAATCTTCCTAAACTCTTAAATTCTAATTACTTGGTCGATTTAATATCTAGGGGATGAAATTACACTTAATGTAAAAAAAATAAAAGAGAGGCATTAAAGATTTTCACAAAAATATATTGTGATCGAAGATGCATTAAATCTACTTTATTAACACGTTCATCGACAAATACAGCATTAAGTTATTCTTAGGATGATTATAAGTAAGTATTATCTTCTAGGATGATGGTTAACTACAAGTTGTATATTTTTTTTTTCGAGTATGTGAATAATATTTCCTCCCAGCCCTGTCACAAGGTTTTAACGGAGACGTAAGACGCGATAGTTAACGTCACTCCGACATCTAATTTAAGTTTAAAGCCGAGAAAATATTTTTCGGAACATTAAACTGTAAGGAGAAAAGGACTATCCTAAGCTGATTCTTATCCCTCATCAAATTTTTTTTGCGTTGCAGAGAAATCAACTAACTGGCGAATTGACACCTGTGACCATACAAACCTTTTTAGCTTGGAAAAACCGAAAGGTAAGCAAATTTTCATAAAAGCTATTGTTGAGATAAGTGATGTAGGCGACTGAAAACTACGGTTTTTTTAATGTTTAGGTAGAGGAGAAGAAGGAGATGTTAAAGAAGGAGATGAGTCAGAAGAAAGAAGCCTTTAAGTCAGGAAAATCCATGTTAAAAGTAAATCTTTATTTTTCTTATAAACACGCCACCATTGATTGACAAATTCTGTAGAAAGCCATACTTTAAGATAATTTAGACAATTCTTAGCTTCAGGGTGTATTATTTGACCTTTTCTAGTGCTGAGTGATAATCTCTCCCCTTCTGTCCCAACCCTGTCACGAGAGTTGAATTTTTAATTGTTACTATTAACGTATTACTTAGATTAGCGGTAAAGAAGTGTTTTTATTCAAACCTGAACTTGCTGATGCTGACGATGATGAGGCGGATGACGATTACAGCATGTACATAAGAGAAGTAAGTGGATGACAAATAATGTTGTTGCACCACAAAAGTGTAGAAATACCGGATTGCGATCTCCTGTTTTGTTTTGTTTTTGATTAGAAAACATCTGAACTGGTATCCACAGCATGTTTTAGACTGGCTTTTATTTACCACTCAGTTTTTAAAAATATTTTTTGTCAATTTAAATTGTCAAGTTTTAATGCGCGATGCGGTCCTGAGTTTTTTACTGCAATATGTCAAACAAACAGACCCTTCGCCCCCAATGGCGAAGAATTTAGTAATACACAAAATTTAAATCCGGCGCATACTGACAGAATTTCTCATCCGCGTTTTCAAATATTTATCAATTGTCACATCAGATGCACAAACTTTACAACTTTTAACTTAATAAATCCCTATAAGACTGTAAACAAGAAGCCGACACGTGTTGAAAAATCTCGCCTTTGATTACGATTTTCATACAAAAGAAATTATAATGGAAATTAACGCGATGAAACTTCAGTCATTTAAATTTGGATTCATTAACCTGTTGCTTCTGTTGTGTATAGCTATAAATGTCAGGAAATATCCACTCGCTTCCATGTTATTTAGCCTCAAACTTAAATGTGCAATGCAAAAATTCTATTGACGTTTATCTAATACGTTGTTTCAAGAGTGAGATTTCTTAACTCGTTATATCTAGTGATGATCATGCACACGAGACTGCATGCTAGAGGTGAAAAGACTGTTACATACACATCTTGTCGGAATTCTATATGGTACGTTGTATCTAATTCTAATCGCATCCCAAAATGCTTACTTTTTATGGAATAACTGAGCCATATTGGTGCTCCACAGCTTCTACAGATCTTAGTTTAAATTTACAGATCAAGTTTTCTTTAAGGTCTTTTAGAATTGCTTTGCTTTCTCTTCTCGTTTTTGATTTCTGCTTTAATTTTACTTTTTTTTTTGCTTCTATCGAAAAAAAAATCGTTTTATCGATTACGTTCATGGTAGCTAGCTTTAGTAACGTCACGAGAGTTTTGGTATTCCTGGTCACTATTTTTCGATGGGATTATCATACCAATACCACCAAATCTTGCTGGTAATCAAAAGATAGTTTTTCCGTTTGCTTCGAACGCGTACCCATGAAATAACACTTTAATAAACGTGTTTATGGCAACATCGTGTGGATTGAGAAGTTGTGATGAATGCAGCATGTAGTTGAGTGCAATTCTAAGAGTTTATTATTTTTCTGACCCGTTCGGTAACTTTTTCCACTATAACCCAAAGGTGACGATGGTCTTTTGTTGTAATTTTGGAGTTAAAATCTGTAACCTTTTCTCTTGCTAGATCAGCATGTATTGCCACCTCACATCCGGTTTCTTGACCATCACACATTTGTTGATAACCCGTCGAATTTAAAATGTCAGGCTTCACTATTATCATGACAGCTTTTTCAATGATTCTGCGAAGTACTTCTTCTACTCTTATCGATCGTAAACCGGGATATTTGTATAGGGATTAGGCATGCCGTGCAAAATGATGGTATCATTAACAGGACTAGCATCAGGATGTTTTTGTTTTAGATTTTTTCTGACTTTATCTAACAATGGCAAAAAAATTTGCCTCTATCTAACAAACGTATATGTAGCAGACTTTATTTTTTATTCTCATATTAAGTAAGCGAACCTTCTAGGTAATTCTTCGGTGTTCTTCTGCTTACTCGAGTTTTAAGGAAATCTTTTGGATAGTTTTGACGTCATCAAGTAATGCATCGATGTCTTCTTGCTTTTTCCATGATTCAATTCTTCGTTCTAAATGTTTTTTAGTTTTTGATAGCTTACATTTAATTTGAGGTCTTCTGTAACATGAGAGATTGGAGGACCCTCGCTGCATTTAAACAAGTGTCCTAATTTGGTGATTTTTAAGACTGTTCATTAAAAGGTTTGGTAAGTTCGACAATGAAAGATTTACCATCAGCTCCTTTTAGAAGCTCCAATGTACTAAAATGTCGTATGCTTCAGAAATTTTATTTCGGTAGCGCTCGTTTTCCAGTCCTGTTTCTGTCATTTTCTGCGACTACATTTTCGTTCAGTTGTCCTTTGCATTGTTTATTCTGATATTAACGTCCCGGTAAGGTTCTAAAGTTCTTTGGCATTTTGAATTTGGAAAACAGGATTCTTCACAAATACAATCATTTCATCAATTATGACTATGCACATGTGTACTTAATCAATAAATACTTTGACGTAAAACTTTCATTGTTATAAAACAAGTCCATCGTCTTCGGAAGCCATTGCATTGCACTTTAAGGGTTTGAAGCAAAATAACGGGGTAACAAGTGTAAATAAGTGACGTCATCTCCCTCGTGATAACTACCTTAAGGGAATTAATTTTCGCGGGAACTTAATTTCGCGGGTTTTTTTTTTAGGAAATTTCGCGGAAAAAAAGGGAATTTAATTTCGCGGATCAACATGATTTGGAAATTTCGCGGGAATTTAATTTCGCGGATAAAGTGTATCCAAAAATTTTGCGGGAATTTAATTTCGCGGATCCAAATTTCGTAAAATTTTAAAAGTAAGAAATACGAATTTTAGTAACTCTTAATATATCTTTTCTTTAACTATCCGCCATATCATCCTCTAAAATAGAAAATATATTCCCAACGTCATCCTCATAATCAGAATCAGGGTAGGTTTATTTACTGAATTTTACGGTATCTAAAATTAAAAAAAATAAAATAAAAATTAAAGAAAAAAAGAGAATTTAATTTCGCGGATGAACGTGTTTTCGAAATTTTGCGGGATTTAATTTCGCGAATGAGGCACATTTGGATTTTTCGCGGGAATTAAATGTCGCGGTTTGGACCAAAAACCGCCAAATCCGCGAAATTTAATTCCCGCGAAAATTAATTCCCTTAAGGTAGGCACCACCTGAGACCAAAAAACCCAGACGAAGTAAAAGCTTTTGAGGAACGTCGAATGCAGAGGAAAAAATATGCTTTCAACATGAAAGATGGTAATATTGATCCATTTATATCTTTTTCAATTACTTGGAATGTCCAACACCGACACTACAGAGTTTGCTGCACAGATGAAAAGATTTTACCAGCCTTCAAGCCTTACATAAAAACAAGAAAATGAATCACAAATGTATAATCTGTTAGAACGTTTTCCTACTTCTCAGGGTGCACAATTCATCTTAAAACAACAAGCAGTAGTTACAGCAAATGAAGCATCTGAAGCTTCAACCGTAACAGTGACGCCATGAACACGCTGAACATCAAAAAGTGAGCTTACGATATCAACACTTTTGGAGCTCCCTGCATCCTTAGCAGTGTGGGTAAATCTTTCATTCTACGACATCAGATAACTTATGAATGCAGCTAGGGAGGAATCGGTACACTGGAGAAAAAACTACTACCCTCAGGCAAAGCTGGCAGAAATTACATAGACAAAACAGCATGGCTAATAGGTGAATGGGTCAACGATTCACCACTTTACGACCTGACTGAAAGCACTAATGGCCACACCATCTCTTTTCCAGAAACCAAGCGAAACGTCCAACGCAAAAGAGCACTCAAAACTTCTAAGCAGAAGATTTACCCTCTGGAGAAATGAAGACATCGATAGTCTCATTACAAATTGCAAAATTGAGATTCATTCAGTCAAATCTGCTTGAGTTTAGTGAATACGCGTACGAGGCGATTGATGGTAACCTAATTCGAAAGATCGTCAGAAATATCAAAGGTTGTGCAGGACATTCGCATTTGGATGCAGATGGCTGGAGGCGTATACTAACGTTTGCTTCTTTTGGTGATCACAATCAAAGTCTCTGTGATTCCGACAAAAAAAATATTACTGATAGCGCGCTTGAACCCTTTCTTTCTTGTCGTCGAATTCCCCTTGATAAGAATCCCGAACTTAGACCCATTGGAATTGGTGAAATCCTTCCCAGAATTTTTGGAAGAGCAGTTAAGCGCACTTTTAAAGTACAGATCATGGTCAGTGCTGGTCCTCTGCAACTATGTGGGTTGTGAGGGCTTATTATATGCACTCCAACAATTCTACGACTGTGACGCAATTCTTTTAGTTGATGCTGATAATGCATAAAGGACTAGTAGAAGGGTTATGCTGCGCAATTTAAAAATGGTTTGCTCAGTGATCGCTATGCAAGCAACTGCTACTAGCAAGATACACGTCCATTCGTAACAATCAGTGGTCCCACTTCTTGAAAACACTTTATTAGACAATACAAAATAAGGTGCCTATACTGACAATATCGGTGCTCTCAGCAAATTGAAGTGGTGGAAGCTGCTAAAAACTATAGCCTCCAAAACTAGTTACTGCCCAAAGCTCACAATGCCATGGTTGATATTAAAACCCGATTAGTTCCAGTTTGGTTAGAACCAAAGATAAAGGTTAGCTCAGAAGAACGAAACATTTGGGTTCGGTTGTTGGTACACGTCGTACAAAAATTTGATGAGCGGGTAGAGCAACTAATCCTCCCATCGAAGTTTGCGAAGGAGTTTCCTCAAGCAGCCTACAGCGCGTTTGTGTTGTTTTAAGCATCAGTTCGACTACACCAGTCACACGATCCCTTCAATCCAACCGGTTGTACACGCTATAAGAACCAGAATTATCCATGCTGTGTGCAATGGTAAAAGTTGATTTAGAACGTTTGATACTTTCATTACCTGTGAAACTCGTCGGAATAGGTATTGTTGACTTGATCAAAATTCAATTTTGAATTTGAAACATCGTCAAGAATAACTGAAAAGCTGTTCAGTGATGTAAAACGTCAAAACGACCTAACAAGAGAAGAAGCCATAGAGCATCTACAAGCCGCAAAAAGAACAACACGTGACTACCACAATTAGCTCGTTCAAACACTTCGCAGCAACATGAGTTCAGCGGAGATCAAAGCAAATGATATCGCACAGTCTGATGCTTCAATCTGGTTGTCATCACTTCCTCTTCAAAACGAGGGTTTCAGAATTACAAATCTGTCTCCAATATGGATAGACCCCAAAGTACATGGCAACTGATTGTATTTATAGTGGTTGCTTTAATGTCAATTACGCACTGGCATGCAAAGAGGGTTGTTTCATGTCGTTGAGGAACAATGAGCTTTGCGATATCACGGCTGACCTTCTTTCAACAGTCTGCAAATACGTATGCAAAAAGCCGCGATTGCACAACAGCAACATCGACAAGCTAGCAGTATAGAGCTGATTATGCAGCGAGCATTTGTCGACATAAGGATTTTCTATCCTTGTACTCCGAGCTACAGGAATCAAGTCTCCTTCAAATCGATAGAGGAAAGTAAAAATAGGATGTGCAATCGGAACAGATTGCTGATGAACACAGCCAGCGAGATCGCAGCATGGGTAAAAAGTAAAAAAATTATGTTTAGCTTAATAAGAACTGTGACTGTTCCTATTCTTGGCTCTCGGTCTAGAGAACACAATGTCGCAATAGGCGACTTGAATGACAATAATAACAAATGCTGTTGCAATCATCAACCCGTGTACTGCATGAAGAATAATAAAAAATATATAACTTTTTTCTAATTTTATTGGTCACACCTGATTAGGGTCTGTTCGTCCGTACGTCCGCCTTGATTTTTCTTTGGATCCACTCATTAGGTTTTTCTGATTTTTTACACAAAATTACTTATTAGTAAATGCTAGCAAGTGACATTTTTGGATTTTTGAAATTTTAATAGTGCCATTTGGGGCAAAAAAACCGGAATTTGTCGAAAGTTTTTTGAGTTTTTTTCTAAAAATTATCATCATGATCATCTTGATCAGCGTTTTAAGCTTTAAGCAGTGGCTACGGGTTAATGTATTTCTGAATAAAAACTTACTATGTTGACGGGTCATTGCTGACGTCGTCGTAATCGCGCCATTCGACTAGCTATTATTATTATGAATCCATGTACCCTTTTTCAAATTATTGAGTTTATTCTTAATACTAAATGTTACAGGAAAACAGAGAAGCTGAAGATGCTCCTTGTGTTGATGTCGACTTAGAGCAATTTGCGTTAACGAATGCAACTGCAGATGACACGAAATTAACACGCGTGTCTACCTTAGTTGCGCGGGATCGAGAAACTGCGCATGCTCCAACTTCAACGTCGTATGAACACGAATACACGGTAAGTTACTAGTAATATCTACGCTAAATTTAAAACAAAATTCATCAATCCCTGTAAGAATCGAAAACGTCTTTGATGAAGTGAGTTTTGAGCGGATTGCTTCATCAAAGTAATCCATTATGAATTAATACGCATTTTGCAACATTTTCTTTACTAACTAACAAGATACCATTTTCCATTACTCACCAAATTAAATTCCCGCCACAATTTTTGTCCACTTATGGTAAATAAAAAGTGACTTTGTTTCGAATTTATTTTCATTAGGAAAATGATACGTCGTACGCTGACGAAAATGGTATATCGGTTGCAGGCGGAATAACAACAATAGGGAATGAAAATCCACCTAATGACGTTGTCGTTGACGAAAGTTTATTTGAAGACTTAGATGAGCTTGAACTTGAAGATGATTAGGGGACGTAAAGCATTGTTATAAATTCTGAAATGTATAAATTATTCTCTTATACAGTTATGTGTTTACTTTCTCTTTACATGCGTAGACACCCGACATTGCTCATAAATGGGCAGAAAGAAATAAAGCCGTAGGGCGAGGTCCACAAATTTTTACACGAAATGTCTGAACCCCTGTTTGAACACATATTTAAAGGGGCTACGAAATGGTTGTTGATTTCGACTTTAGTGATTTACACGAAAGTCGAGCTGTGGAAATGTTTACGATCAATAAGGACAAAAACAACAACTTAATCATCTTAATTATCATTTTGGGCAGCCAAATATAACTGAAAATGACAGAAAAGTTCCTTACATATATCGAATGTCCGTGATTTATTCGATATAAATACTTACCTTGCTTTTAACTCAAACTTTCTAATAAAATAAACTTCGAACATTTTGAACTTTAAAATCATTTTAGAGTTTTAATTACCTTCTTAAAGCTAGGAACATACCATTTTTAACAAATACAGCTCCTGTTATATCTGTTCCCTCGTCAAAAAAAACTTTCGATTTACTGATATTTAATATATTTTGTAGACCGTAGCTTATTTTACCGCCAAAAAGAATACTGAAGGCAAATTTTTCTTTTTTTAAAAAATAAAAATAAAAAAGTAGGAAATTCATCATAAAAAATTAATATTCATAAACAGGTTGTCTACACGTCTATATGGTTCTAAAATATGTATAATTTCTTGCACCTTGACCTTTTTAGTGGTCCGTTTATTATACACCGATTAGATCCCAGGGTCAAATTAACCACTCAGTCCGAATAATTGTCCACCCATTAGCTAAATACCATTTACTCTGTTGTTTTCGCTGCTGGATTAGCGTTTCAACTTTTCTCTTTGGAACTGAAAACGGTCCTGACCAAACCTTCATTGCATTTTATGAAATATACGCATGGTGTTATGCCTCACTTTGTAATAATTGTAATTCATCGTTGCCCCACTTTGAAATTTTAGAAGCTGCTCCACTTTTTAATTATGTCTTGCTCCACTTTGTAAGTTTTGGTTTTTCGCATTTTCGCATTCGCATGCATGCATGTGTTCTGGATGCTCTGTCTTGTTTATTGCGATGAAACGCGTGTCACAGGTTAGTAGAATGATTACTTTAATTTTGATAAACAGGCGTTGTAACATTACATACACTGACCTTCTTTTTGTCAAAAAATTTACTTGCTGAAGTGTTTTTATACCATAACATAACATAAATATTACAACCGCGTTTTAATAAGATACAAAATATACAGTAGCAAATGTGTTTTTCGTACTATAACATAACATAAGAAATATAACCTGTAGCAATCTTTGACCTGTTTAACATAACATGCAGACTAATCAGTTCGAGGATTTCGACGTGACCTCTTTTACAGCAAGCAACGTGACAAAAACGCTTAGTGATAGTCACCTCGGGTATATATATCTACAAATCAAACTCAGATATTGTAAACCAATACTTCAGCAACCTTGACTACAGCCTTCTCAAGTTTTGATAATAAAAAAGGGGAAACCCGACGTCGGAAATAAACCCGAGAGCGAGGTTTTCTTCCCCATGCCTTTGCATTTAATTCACACGATCACGGTATAAATAGAACCTACCTCATTTGCAGTGACTGGTTTAGGAATTGCTTTGTTATTGAATTTCACACTGTATTTTTTAAACTCAGCATCATTTGATGCTACCTTATAGGGGGAAAAAAGTCGGGGAAAAGTGACCAATTTTTTTGGGGGGTGACTAAAATTTTCCCCGACTATTGTGCACCCGACCAAAAATTTTCTCCCATTTTTTAATCCCCGACCAGAACTTTTGCCCGACTTTCTTTTGCTCTGACCAACACTTTTTCCCTGAAAAAAACTATTTCCCGATCTTTTTTATCGAATTTTTGACATGTATAAACCTCATTTTATCGGTGTCTTCTCCTGTGAGGCACTATAATTTCGCCCTGTTAGTGAGGGTTTACTTAGAAATCAAAGGCATACAAAATTAACTTATTTTCTGCAAAATATTTCTTTTCAATACCTTATCGGTTCTTTTTACGCCGGCCCTTTTAACGCCACCCATGAAGAAATAACGCCATTAAGGGCCGGCGTAATAAGGTAGCATCAGTAGATTTTTTTTCTAAACGCAACAAAAACTGGAAAAGTTACAAGATATCGTTTTGATAAAATATAATATTAACACAACGTGAATCTTAACAAAATTAACTCAAAATATAAACGTTTACGTGTAAAATCATTCATTTCTGTACACTTTTAAGTGCAAGGAATGGGCTTTCAATCCTTTCGAATACTTCGTTAGCTTTTTCGACTGCCTCTGTAATTCCGGCTGATTGAAATTCATAAGTCTTGGCGTCCTTTTAAATACTTATGCATCTGAAAGATCCATTTGGCAGGCAATGGCTTGATTTCACTCAAATTTAATGAAACATTGACATCAGCTGGAGCTTTACCCTTTTCGAGTTGATCTGCAACTTGCTAAGCGTACCACGTGTTATACTTTTCTTTGATGAAACATTTTGCTGGCTTATTAACTGTTATGTCCAGAGGCTGTAATTTGTTCGACAGATTCTGCGGGACAATAACAAGAAGACAATGGTTCTTTTTACAGAGTTTCGCAATATCATCGTTGTCCTGCCTCTTAAAAGTGTCCATAATTACAAGACTCTTTTTCTCATCTGGGTAACCAGCTGCTTTGCGGACATTGTTGAAATAAGGGAAAATGATTTTTTCAAAGAAGCTGATAGACTTTTCCGTATTCGACCAGTGATTTTCTGAAAATATATATTTAAGCGAGAGAAAAAATATTATAAATTTTTAAGTCCTAAAATCTGCTAAGGTAACTACTATAATAAGAAATAAATAACTATATTTCATAACTAAGTATCTGTATGTCTTCCTAACAGCATTTTTACAAAATCTTCATGGCTTTACAGGATAAAAATAAGTAGGTTTTGGATGTACTTACCAGTAAACATCAAAAATAAGATCTTTCACTTAAGATAACCAAGAATATTTTACGTACTATAATAATAACAGCATTTCATAACCTTCGTTTAAACTTCTCTGAACATAAGAAATATCTATCATGACCAACAACATTATATTTATGTTTTGAGTCCCTTTTCCACAAAATACTACCAGCTTCGAACAATGAAGTTTGTTATGATGAGATGACACCAAACTCGTCCCCAGCGCCTTTTGTCTCTTTTTTTTTTACTGAACGGCGAGACGAAAAGACACTGGAATCGTAGGCCGGAATTCTGCACTTGATTGGTTGGGTATAATTACCGTAATTATACGCATTTCTAAGAATTATGCCGTAACCATGCAAGCACATTTCGACGATGAAAGAAAATGGTGTATAAGAAGTGATAGAAATTTTTTTGTTGTTGTTTTTATTTCAGTTGTTTTTGGTCACTAAATTTGTTAAAAACATTGTTGGCTTCTGTAATTCATTTGCAATTCACCCTGCAATTTACCCTAAAGAATACATTTGGAAAATGAAAGTCTCACGTAATCTATGGTAAGTCAATTAATTTTGGTGGTAAAAATATCAGCCTTCGAGTGTATCAATACTATGTCATGCACAAAGGTATGTAAAAATACATCAACGTTTTTCTGTCTTTTGGTACCTTCTTTGTGTTTATCTATTTCGTGTTTACCTTATGTATTGTAATGAGCATATGTGCATTCCCTCTAATATCTTTTTTGTATTATTTTGGTAATAGAGGCTACATGGATATAGTTTTAAAATGTGCACTTTTTTGTCACTTCCAGGAAAAGAAAATACTACTCCAAAGAAAGTATATTTTCATGGTAACACTGAGGATGGGCAGCAAAGATTCTGTCGACTCTGTGGAGAAAGTAACTGTGGGAGATACATACGTATTTTTGGTGGAAGCAATGTGGCAGATGGATTGCCAGCTAAAATTGAAACTGTCACAGGAATCATAGTATCTGACGCAACATACGATGTTATATGCCGAAAGTGTTCAAGATTTATTGAAAACGTTATCAGTTTTTGCAAAAAATGTCAGTCAGTACAATCATCATCAACTAAAAATTATGTTGTTAAACGAATGGCAATTTCTCCTAAAAGTGTGAACAACTCTTTGTAAAAACTAATAAAGGTAGGTAATTGTATACCAATGAAATATCTCAATATAAATGACTATAACAATTGGATAAAACTTCACCAAAAAAATATGTCTGGTAACTGAACATTATATTTAAATAGGGTATATTTTTACTAGGATTATTTTTTTGAGGATTTCACACCTGCATCGTCACAAAAATTAATTCTTTCAAGGTATATATATGCTTTAAAGTACAAAACGTTTGCAGACAGATGTACTAATTGCTACTTGTACTTGTACTAATTATTTGCATTTTCTTGAAATCAAAGTCTCGACTAGGAAATGCTTTTTTTAATCTTTTTGTGAAACAATTTTTTATGTAAAAAGCTCAATTCTTGATGCATGGTTAAAAAGTACAAATAAGGTATTCTTTATACATAAATAGAAATTTGGTGTCCCAAGAAAAAGTAACAATTACATATACTGTTTTCATACTCAAGGTAATTCTGTAGTGTAATTTTGTATCAGCTCATATGCTTTTTTCGATACATCTTCGTCCCAAAGACCAAATCCCAAAAGGCTATCTTCATTTTCAATTTCAGTGACATTATCCAATATCATTGAAAACTTCTCCGCAATTTTTTTTAGTATCCATACTAAGACCAAAAAACTCTCTTGGCGGATCATCTGTTAAATTTGCATCCAAATCTGCAAGCAGGTTATTAAATTCTTGTGACAATTTTTGCAAATCAACTTCACTAATTTTACGTTGTACTTTTTCTCTGACCAAGACGTGATCATGTTTACCATAGTCGGTTTCTGGATGACATATGTTGTAATGTAACACAGCTACAGCATCCTGTCCTCTGCGACCTGCTCTGCCTATTTCCTGCATGTATTCCTCCAATGTTGGAGGGGGGCCAATATGTACAATTTGTTTCATATTAGGTGCATTTACACCCATACCAAGGGCAGAAGTTGCAAAAATGACTCTGATGTTACTGTCGATTTTTGAAATTTCTGAAATAATTTCATGCTTCATGTGCTTAGTTTGGGGTGCATGAAATTGCACAAACAAACTTTTGGATGGTTTACATTCGCCTCCTACATATTGCAAAGGGCCGATTATACTTTCAAAAAGTTTGTACCCATAACCACAATACTTTAATTTACAGTATATGATTGTCTGTGGATATGCTTTCGCTTGTTTTTTTAAATCTTCTCCAATCGGTAACAAAATCTTTTTGATACCTTCGATTCCATATGAATTGTGGTATCTTTTTTTTTTAACCAGGAATACATTTGAGCGGTTTGGATTGATAGTCAAAAAAACACAATCCCTCATTCCAAGAACACTTTTTATTCTGCTTGTTGTTTTAACTGTAGAGGTTGCTGTTAGGGCAAGCACAGGAATGTCCAGAAAAAAGGATCTAATGGCTCCAAGATTAAGAAATTCTTTTCTGAAGCTATCACCCCTGAAATTTAACAATATATAAACTATATAACTGGCACAGTTTCTATTTATTATATATCTATGTTGGTTATATTTGCTAGAATTTTTATAGACATAGTATATATATATATGTATATATATAGTTACATTATTTTTTTTATGAAGATATAATAACCCTACTCGGGAGTTGAACCCAAATTTTTAAATAGCTATATACATATGAAGTATCAGCTAAATAAAAAATGAAAGAGTTTCAGCATAGCTACAGCTTTCAACAACAGTTTCATATTAGAAAAAACTTACCAAGTGTCTATACAATGTGCTTCATCTACAACAATGGCTTTTACTTCTTTCTGGAGTGTGTTTGTCTTTAGTAAGTTTCTCCCCACATCACTTAGAATTGCTTCAGGGTGACAAAACAAGATTTTAAATTTTTTTATTGAAAAATCTGGTAGTGCAGTACTATCAACTTCGTTGTCAGGATAGGAATCAGAGAACAAATTTGTTCTTGCTTCTTCAATGTCAAATGGACTTTTCAAGTGAAAACATTCCATTCCAACTTTTTTTAAAAATTTCATTTGGTCATCTATAATCGAATTTAAGGAAGTGATAACAATTATCATACTTCCTTTCTCTTCATTTGAAAGAAAATCTGGCAACAACTGAAAAATGATCGATTTCCCATATCCAGTTGGGAGAACAGCTAAAACGTCTCTTCCTTTTAAAATTGCTTCTAAGCATTTTATTTGCTTTGGTTTAAAGTTCATATCAGGAAATGAATTCCTACCAAGTGCAACCTGGATTCTATTTAAAACTTCAAAAACGCGTGTACTACTCATTTTCGCTTAACTTTACTTGAACTTGAATCCGACTGAACACAAGAAGCCCGCTTGAATGCACCATATTTATAATATGACGATGCAGAACGTCACGCATACATTATATTATCTTTTCGCATAATTTGGCCATATATTGGCCATTTTCGGCCTACGATTCCAGTGTCTTTTCGTCTCGCCGTTCAGTAAAAAAAAAAAGAGACAAAAGGCGCTGGGGACGAGTTTGGAGATGACACCAAATTTGAATAAATATACAGACCAGAAATATTCAACAACAAATCGAACGCGCAATATGGTGGCTTCATCTTTTTGTTCACAAATCTTTACTTTCTTTATCTGTACTCACAACGTAAAATATCAATTTGTTTAGTACGTTCAGTAGTATAAAATAATAAAAATGTTCTTCACATGTTGTTCAACATTTTTTGCTGTTTTGATCTTTAACTTTTTTTGACTCATTATTTTGTGCGTATTGACCCGTGACCATCACAATAAGAAGAAATATATTCCATTGTTTTTTAATTTAGCCACCCGTTTGGCAAATGTGTAAAAATACTGAATTATAGAAAACAATTCAGCACTCACAAGATGTAAACAAAACTGGTATTTTTAACAGACTGTTTTATATTTTGGGTCTAGTGTGATGTGGTTCTAAGAAGTTTTTGACAATTTACCGTTTTTATCTGAAACACATCAAATTTTTATAACCCTACGAATATTTTCAATATGAATCATTGATGCAAAAACTGGCTAAAAACTGTGATGCAATTTAAAAAAATCTTAGCCTTATTCTTTCACACTTAGTCTAGCTAGCCCTACCGAAAAAGGTTAATGTTCAAACTTGACCCGTTTTACTAAGTATTAACTAATAAATGCTAGTTTAATCCTAAATGAAGCTATAGGATAGCTAAGCTACCTGTAAAAACAACATCAAACAACGTCGAGGTTGTTGTCTTTTTGCGGATCTAAGTCAGCGAGCGAAGCCCATTTGCCATTTAAGTGAGCGAAAAATTATGGAGTCATGTACTGGACAAAAGTCACGCTATAGAGTGTCGTGTTGCGTAGTAGAGTGTCGAGGTGCAATATAGATCCCAAGGTCGCGAGGCGTAGTATAGGTGGACGCGAGGCGAAATAGAGAGTCGCGAGGCGTAATAGTGAGACGCGTATGTAATAATAGAGAGATGCGAGGCGTAATAGAAGGACGCGATGCGTAACAGAAGGACGCGTTGCGTGATGGAAAGACGCGCAAACAAGGGCGACGCGGCGTGTAGGAAGAGGGGACGCGTACTTTCGCGCCATTTGCCTTGGTTACCCGTGAATAAATTTCGAATTTTTTCAATTGACTGGCAAATTAATCAAGACAAAACACGAAAGAAAAAGTAAGTTTTTGTAGCAGCTGGGCTGACCGTTCTCTCTGATTTTTTCTCTCCTGTTTTTTTAATTTCTGCTGTATTATAGTTATATTCTGATAAATTGTGAGAAGTT
The DNA here is from genome assembly GCA_030067915.1 of Hydractinia echinata. Lineage (NCBI taxonomy): Eukaryota > Metazoa > Cnidaria > Hydrozoa > Anthoathecata > Hydractiniidae > Hydractinia > Hydractinia echinata. Next base: position 39,692 of record JASGCC010000186.1, on the reverse strand, counting down.
GCTAATTCATAAGTATGTGTAGTAGTGAAGGGAAGCAATGTAGGGCAACGACGACATTTGTCAACACAGGTATAGCTGGCACCCCCCCCCCTCCTCATATATATTTTCTCATTAAAATTTGTAATGGGCTAGCTATAGACCTTTTTGAATGTTTACATTTTCCGCGGTAAGCCCTTTCGGCTTCAACAATTGCGTGGCAGGCAAAAAGATGCGGGCGCTAGGTGAAGTGAGGTACTTTTTAGTCTGTTTCTTCGCATGGAGGTATCATTACGACTTTATATGAATATATGTCAATCAGAAGTTATCCATCTACACTCGATAATAGTTTAAAGCCTCAAAAATGTCTCCGTAGAAAGAAATGGGCTGAAAAAGACCTTTCTTCAGCAAGCTTCCGCATCTTTCTGCCTGCCACGCAGTTGTTAGAGCCAGAAGGGCTTACCGCGGAAAATGTAAACATTCAAAAAGGTCTATACTATTGCTATAAATAATGGATTATATTATTTGCCCTAGCAACTTTTACTTCCTTTTTTCCTTCCCTTGTATACACCACCAATCAACCCCCCTCCCCCTGCAACGAGGAGGGTGCCGATAAGCCGAAAAATGTTATTACACTGCTTGCATGCTATTCTGTTATAAGCAATGTGCTGTTTTTGTATTAATATTGTGTTTTGTATCACCATGTGATTACAATGTTTTGATAGGTAAACAGGGCAGCTTATAAAACAGAACGTAGGACTACGACTGGTAGTTAAATGGAACTGTGCGGTGCATATGCATGTGTACAACAACACTGTCAACAGGTGTATTGTAATGATGGCAAATTTCTCAAGTTTTGGTTTTCTTCAAGTGACACTGCACCCATTTTCAAGAATTTTAAATAATGCAGCAAATATGTACAATGTTCTTATTCGATTTTCCTTTAAGGATATTCTTAAGACATTTTTAAATTTTTGTCTTACTATCGTGAATATTTATCGGCATGGTTGTAATTTTCAAAACTTTCAAGCTAAATTGTATGTGATGTTTTAGGAATTAAAAATTGATTCAGCATGCAGAAAGTGAAAGACGCTATAGACAGACTGAATAATGCATTGGATGGTCTGTCATCATCAACAACAAGTACTCAAAATAATCCAAATCAGAACATCTTCCAGAGTCCAAACTCACATCCAAGTCCAAACTTACATCCAAGTCCACAACATCAGAGAATTCTACAAGATTTCAAGTAGGTTGATATTTTTAAGAGTTGTGAATTTCTGCTCCCAGCATGATCATTGCCTCCTTTGTATCTTTTCGATAAGTTTCAATAATCATCTCTCCAGGAGTACTGCTCACAGGCATTATGCTGATTGTGACTATTGAATTTTTTCGTGCCTTTGTACCTTTTTATAACATTTTTCATTTTTTTGATTTTGTTCAACTTTAATTTTTTTCTGTATACACTGAGTAGAAAGATTATTATGTTTGAGACAGATTTTTATTTTAATTCTTGTTCTGTTTCAGTAAGCAATTTCCAGCGTTGAATGCTGGTGGTAGCCGATATCGCCCACAAGCAAAGAAACCACGTCTCTCTAATAACTTCATTAAGGACACATGGACCCATAAATTCTGTGCACTGAGCTACAAAGATACATCAGTTTCACCTAATACACGTGAATTAATGGAGCTAAACCAAGTTGGTCTCGGAATTGAAAAAGTTGTTTTTCCTTCCAAAACTGGAACACATGCTATGCTTCTGGAAGAGTTAACAAAAGCTTATCCAAAATTATCATCACAGAGTGGTGGCATTGAACTTCTGAGGGCTGAGAGTGGTGGAATAAACCGACCATTGGTGTTGATACCACCAAGAAAAGATGGTTATTCTATCAGCTATTTAAAAAATTTAGTACCCGGTCACGCTGTAATATACATCAGACCAGTGCAGAGCGACTTACCAATGGAGGAACCAACTATGGATTCAGGTATTGAAGTTAACTGTGTACGATGTAATCAGAAATATCCGTTAAATGATTTAAGATTCCATCAAGCTTATTGTCAACTTGATGATGACATTTTTCCAGAGATGATAGACGATGAAGCTGGGCCATCGAATGAAAAAGAAGTAGGAAGTACTTCTCCCCATATCGATACTTTGTCGGCAATGTTTCCTCGAATCTCTAAAGCCACAATTCAGGACATTTTACGGAATACCAAATCTATCGATGTGGCAGCCAATATTTTGAGTGAGAAAAGTGCAAGTGAAAATATGTCTGACATGCTGCAAATTAAATGTGTAGATAAGGACATGTCTTTAAAAGAAATTCTCAATCAAATTACATCTCTTGCTTCAGAAAATGATACAATCACTTTGGAAATTGAACGTGACAATCTTTGGATGGAATCCTTGAGATTTTACAAAAGGAACCTTGTGAATTCTCAAGTTATGACCAAAAAATTGATCATTGAGTTTAAAGGAGAGGACGGCCTTGATGGTGGGGCAATGAAAACCGAATATTTCAACCTTTTGTTAGAAGAAGTTAAAAATCGTCTATTTGAAGGTGAAAATAACAGTTTGTTGCCTGTGAAAGACATCACAAAAGCTGTGCTTTTCAAAGTTGCTGGTATGATTATCGTACATTCATTGATTGCTGGTGTTGACACCGGCTTCCCAGTATTAGCAAAACCATACTTTTTACACATGTGTGGTAGAGATACCGACAGTTTGATTGAAAGTTTGAATAAAAGCCACATACCAGCAAATGCAACAACTGAAAATTTGATTGAATTGATTGAATCACTTGATCAATGTAAAACAAAGGACGATATAGACAAACTGCTTTACAAGGACAATCAGAAGCAAGATGTGTTTTGGTCACTTATTAATTCTGCGCATTGGCCTGCCGACAAGAATATTAACAAAGAAAATGTCCCATTACTGGTTCAACAACTCATTTTGAATGATGTGATATTGTCACGCCGAAACTCTTCAGACATGTTATTCGAAGGTTTGAGCTCGTGCAATTTCTTGAATACGATTCGGTGTCATTGGAAAGTTATGGATCAAATATTTTGTGCTGGTTATCGCATGATTGAGAGTAAAGAATTTATCAAATGTTTTAGTTTTGACGAACCAACTTCCTTCGTGGAGACACAGGCAAAGAAATTTTTTCTGTCGTTTATTGAAAAAAGTGACAGTATGACATTGAGTAAAGTACTTGCCTTCTGTACTAGTCATACAGTTGTTCCACTGGATGGTATGAAAAATGAAATCAGAGTGAAATACATGTCGGATGATGAAAAAAACAGTATGTGCAAATCCTCTGCATGTTTAAAAATAATCTACCTACCTACAGTTCATTCTGTAGAAAAGGCGTTTCACAATATGTTGGCAACAGCTTTAGCATGTGAATCAAAGGGATTCGCAAATCCATGATAATTGTAAATTTTTAGGGGCACTAACGAGTTTATTTTTTTCCTTCAAGGTGATCGATTTTTAGCTTATGTTGTCATTGTTCTTATTATGTTGTCATTGAGAAAAAATGCCGATTTTTTTTCTTTTTCTTCCAAAATATGCCTCACTTCTATAAAACTGATTTTTTTTCTGGTGGGGGGGAATATAAAAATCCTGTCAGTCCTATGCAAGAATTCTTCCAGTGATATACATACTTTTAATGATCAGATTGATTATGATTAGTCTCGAATTTATGACTGACTTGTACGCTCCTTGAAGTCTATATATACTGCACATGCATTTATAAGTTCGTCTTTTTGTTGTTCTATTTTGTTTGTTTTCTAACTTTTATATGGAAAAGATGTATGGTTATAGTCGTGATCAAGTTACGCATTGCATTATCATTCAGCTGTGCTAACCAAGAAGATATTTTTCTTTTCTTTTTATTTCACAAGGGTTATGTTTGTTATTTTGTTCTTTATGTGAAAAAATGTTCTACTTATATACGGTCGACTCACTCAGAGAAAGTTATTTAAAAACAGAACTGTTATCGTTAAGTAACTTTTAAACATATTTCGAACATTTTGGAGGGAATTTCGTCTGGCATTTTTAGGATTTATTGTATGATTAAACAAACAAGTGGTTTTGTTGACATTTCGTGTACTTATGCAGTACTTTTATTTTTCAGAATATAACATGAATATACAACAATTGAGTCCAGTTGATTTTATTAAGAATTCTGTTGTTGATACATTGAAACTAATCCAGTCGTTATTGTCATCCTTTGTTGACGCGAATACAGCAGATTTGGATTATCCTGTCTATAGACTTGATGAACTTTACAGCTTCTGCTCTAGAGCAGCTTTAGAGTATCCAGATGTTATAACCGAAAATGTACTGAGTAGTATTCATCAAGCATCAGTGATAATTCAATCAGTGAACAAAACTAGTAACGCGGAAACTGTACGGCACAAGATAGGCAGGCCTTCTTTCGATATACCTGAGGAAACTCTAAAAACTTTAGTGAGGTTGAATTTTTCGCAGACGGCAATAGCTGAAATGTTCGGAGTAAGTGCAAAAACTATTCAAAGAAGATTTAAAGAGTTTGATATTGAACCTAAATCGCACACTATGATTGGTGACGAGGAACTTGATGAACATGTCAAAAAAATTATTTCAGATTTTCCTAACTGTGGCATACGTAGAATGAAAGGTTTTTTACTGTCTCATGGTTATCACATTCCTTGGAAAGTTGTTCGTGATAGTATGTGGCGGGTTGATCCATCAGGGCTATTGATGCGCTCGTTGCAACGTAATGTAGTTCGAAGAAGAAAATATAGTGTTGCAGCGCCAAGGTCATTGTGGCATATAGACGGCAATCACAAATTGATAAGATGGTCGATAGTCATTCATGGCGGCATAGATGGGTATTCTAGGCGTCTAATGTTTCTGTCGTGCGGATCAAGTAACAAGGCTACTGTAGTACTCGATTTATTTCTGACCGCAGTACAAAATTTTGGCTTGCCGTCGCGTGTAAGAGGAGATCATGGGGTGGAAAATGTAGACGTTGCTTGGTTTATGATATCAAGACGAGGAAGTAATCGTGGTAGCTTTATCGCTGGGAAAAGTTGCCATAACCAAAGGATAGAGAGGTTCTGGAGAGATCTATTCCACGGCTGCACATACATATACCACAACATATTCACTTACTTGGAAGAGATAGGAGCCTTGGATATATCGAATGAGTTGCATTTGTTTTGCCTTCATTATGTTTTTATTCCAAGAATAAATGCACATTTTCAAAGATTTATCCTGGGCTATGATCACCATCCTATCCGAACAGAGAGAAACCTTTCTCCTCTTCAATTATGGGAAAGAGGTTTGTTGTTGCAAAGGAGACCGTCAGAAGATGATATTGTCGATGACTGCGATTCATATGGTATAGATTGGAGTGTACCGAGTCATTATATCGAAACCCGTGACGATGCTATTGTGGTTCCCGAGATAAATCATCCATTTCAAAGTAATGACTTATACCTGGAATTTTGTAGATCTAACGATCCAATGGCAAATTGCGATAACTTCGGTATCGAAGTGTTTCTTCGAACTGTTCAGGTCGTAGAAAGTACATTGTTATGAACACCACTATTAGTTCACTCACAGAACTTTTGATTGAATTGCTTAACTTGACATTAGTTACATTAGATACATTACAAAGAAGAAATTCAAACATTTTGTTCACTATATACGTACTAGATATTATGCTTAGGTAAAATAAAGCTCCTTCAGTTCTTCTAACCACGCGAAAAAATAGCCACAGCAGTAGTCATTTAATAAGTTCTTCCCGTGCCTAATTATAGAGCGCGCTCTTTTTTGTTTCCCCGTCCCAACGTCGAAAAGTTGTATTATGCCCTGATCGAGGTTGTTATTCTGCTTATCATAACTCCCCTCTAATAGGCATATAATATACACGAGAGGTTATGATGAACTAGTAGCCCTTGTACACCAAGTATGGAATCTTTTTTTTTCATTTTTTCCTTTTAAAGTATTCATGACAAGAAAAAAGTGAAGATGTATGTAAGCGTAGTTCTTTCTCTGACACGGATCCTCCCATCACACATCTTATTACGCTCCGACTTTACACGTATTTCTATTACGCCTCGCGTCCTTCTATTACGCCTCGCGTCCTTCTATTACGCCTCGCGTCTCTCTATTACGCCTCGCGTCCTTCTATTACGCCTCGCGTCCTTCTATTACGCCTCGCGTCTCTCTATTACGCCTCGCGTCCTTCTATTACGCCTCGCGTCTCTCTATTATTACATACGCGTCTCACTATTACGCCTCGCGTCCACCTATACTACGCCTCGCGACCTTGGGATCTATATTGAACCTCGACACTCTACTACGCAACACGACACTCTATAGCGTGACTTTTGTCCAGTACATGACTCCATAAAAAATTTTCTTACGGAGGAACTTTTTTTAAAAGTTAATCAGGTGTCCACTTATGACCTTTAGTCCGGTTCTGCTTATGACCTCCAGATTATAAATTATTTTGCCTACTGGCGTATTTCAAAGATGGGTCTGAAGTGACTTTTCGGCGCGAAATGTGCAAATCAAAATTGGAAATCGATTACGACGTTCAAAATTTTTTCTTTCAAAGAAGAAAAGAGGAAAAAAACGTAAACAATAAAAACTGCTGAGGATAGTTATAAAGTTTTGTCATGCGATCAGAGGAAAATTTGTGCGTGTTTTATAAAGGGGAACTCTAGTAAAAATCACTTGTTTTATACGTACTCAGAAAAGCATAAGAAATAAAAAAAACTTACTTCACTGTTTTCCTTATTTAAAATTGTTGTACTAGCCTTCGCATATTCAATTTTTTTCTCATAAAAAAACAGACAGGCGCGATTTCATTTAGGACTGGACCCGATTATAAATAATGACATCACATCGTGCAGAAAGTTTAAGCGAGCGCAGAGAACGTTCATGTTAAGACCTATAGCTTACATTTAAATCGCTTTCTGTATGTAATTTACGTTTAAATCTTTAAAAAAAGGTTAGTTGCTCTGCGTTTCGTTGTACCAATCGATCAGAGAAGTGTAAAGAAGTCAATTTTCACAGAATCCCGTCTGTGAAAAAGAAAGAACTCAGACGCGCGGTTTCTCGTAAATCCCCCGTCCAGCCGGTATAGTCGAAGAAAGTATCCGGCGAGTACACTCATTTCCAGAACGATTTTTTAAACGCGGTTTCCACCACTAAGACGCATGAGACTTGTGCTTTTCAAAAAAATAGTATCCTTTTTGATCAGACACCGAATAAAAGCAGTTTAATCGTCGGAAACCGAAAATGCGTGATTTCCCGTAAATACTGATCCAGGCCGGTATAGTCAAATGTAGACGAAGAAAGTACCCGGTGAGTAAACTCATTTCCAGACCGATTTTTAAAACGCGGTTTCCACCACTAAGACGCATGAGACTTGTAGTTTTCAAAAATAGTATCATTTTTGATCAGACACCGAATAAAAGCAGTTTAATCGTCGGAAACCGAAAAATGCGTGATTCCCGAAAATACTGATCCAGGCCGGTATAGTCAAATGTAGAGGAAGAAAGTACCCGGAGAGTAAACTCATTTCCAGAACGATTTTTAAACCGCGGTTTTCGCCACAAAAACGCATAAGACTTGTGCTTTTCACAAAAATAGTATCCTTTTTAATCAGACTCGGAATAAAAGCAGTTTAACAGCCGCAAACCGAAAATTCACGGTTTCCCGCAAATCGCGAGCACGGCCGGTATAGTCGAATGTAGACGAAGAAAGTATCCGGCGAGTAAACTCATTTTCAGAACGATTTATGAAATGCGGTTTCCACCACTAAGACGCATGAGACTTGTGCTTTTCAAAAAAAATAGTATCCTTTTTGATCAGACTCGGAATGAAAGCAGTTTAACCGCCGGAAACCGAAAATTCACAGTTTCCCGCAAATCGCGAGCACGGCCGGTATAGTCGAATGTAGACGAAGAAAGTATCCGACGAGTAAACTCATTTCCAGAACGATTTATGAAACGCGGATTCCACCACTAAAACGCATAAGACTTGTAGTTTTCAAAAATAGTACCATTTTTTATCAGACACCGAATAAAAGCAGTTTAATCGTCGGAAACCGAAAATGCGCGGTTTCCCGAAGATCCTGCGCCCAGCCGGTATAGTCGAATGTAGACGAAGAAAGTATCCGGCGAGTAAACACATTTCCAGAACGATTTTTAAAACGCGGTTTCCACCACTAAGACGCACGAGACTTGTAGTTTTCAAAAATAGTATCATTTTTAATCAGACACCGAATAAAAGCAGTTTAATCGTCGGAAACCGAAAAATGCGTGATTCCCGAAAATACTGATCCAGGCCGGTATAGTCAAATGTAGAGGAAGAAAGTACCCGGAGAGTAAACTCATTTCCAGAACGATTTTTAAACCGCGGTTTTCGCCACAAAACCGCATAAGACTTGTGCTTTTCACAAAAATAGTATCCTTTTTAATCAGACTCGGAATAAAAGCAGTTTAACAGCCGGAAACCGAAAATTCACGGTTTCCCGCAAATCGCGAGCACGGCCGGTATAGTCGAATGTAGACGAAGAAAGTATCCGGCGAGTCAACTCATTTTCAGAACGATTTATGAAATGCGGTTTCCACCACTAAGACGCATGAGACTTGTGCTTTTCTAAAAAATAGTATCCTTTTTCATCAGACTCGGAATGAAAGCATTTTAACCGCCGGAAACCGAAAATTCACAGTTTCCCGCAAATCGCGAGCACGGCTGGTATAGTCGAATGTAGACGAAGAAAGTATCCGGCGAGTAAACTCATTTCCAGAACGATTTATGAAACGCGGTTTCCACCACTAAAACGCATAAGACTTTTTTAGTTTTCAAAAATAGTACCATTTTTTATCAGACACCGAATAAAATCAGTTTAATCGTCGGAAACCGAAAATGCGCGGTTTCCCGTAAATCCTGCGTCCAGCCGGTATAGTCGAATGTAGACGAAGAAAGTATCCGGCGAGTAAACACATTTCCAGAACGATTTTTAAAACGCGGTTTCCACCACTAAGCCGCACGAGACTTGTAGTTTTCACAAAATAGTATCATTTTTGATCAGACACCGAATAAAAGCAGTTTAATCGTCGGAAACCGAAAATGCGTGATTTCCAGTAAATCCTGATCCAGGCCGGTATAGTCAAATGTAGACGAAGAAAGTATCCGACGAGTAAACTCATTTCCAGAACGATTTATGAAACGCAGTTTCCACCACTAAGACGCATGAGACTTGTAGTTTTCAAAAATAGTATCATTTTTGATCAGACACCGAATAAAAGCAGTTTAATCGTCGAAAACCGAAAATGCGTGATTTCCCGTAAATCCTGATCCAGGCCGGTATAGTCAAATGTAGACGAAGAAAGTACCGGGGAGTAAACTCATTTCCAGACCGATTTTTAAAACGCCGTTTCCACCACTAAGACGCACGAGACTTGTAGCTTTCAAAAATAGTATCATTTTTGATCAGACACCGAATAAAAGCAGTTTAACCGCCGGAAACCGAAAATTCACGGTTGACCGCAAATCGCGAGCCCGGCCGGTATATTCGAATCTAGACGAAGAAAGTATCCGGCGAGTAAACTCATTTCTAGAACGATTTTTAGAACGCGGTTTCCACCACTAAAACGCACGAGACTTGTAGTTTTCAAAAATAGTACCATTTTTGATCAGACACTGAATAAATGCAGTTTAATCGTCGGAAACTGAAAATGCGTGATTTCCCGTAAATACTGATCCAGGCCGGTATAGTCAAATGTAGAGGAAGAAAGTACCTGGAGAGTAAACTCATTTCCAGAACGACTTTTAAAACGCGGTTTTCTCCACAAAAACGCATAAGACTTTTGCTTTTTACAAAAATAGTATCCTTTTTTATCAGACTCGTAATGAAAGCAGTTTAACCACCGGAAACCGAAAATGCGCGGTTTCTCGTAAATCCCCCGTCCAGCCGGTATAGTCAAATGTAGGCGAAGAAAGTATCCGGCGAGTAAACTCATTTCCAGAACGATTTTTAAAACGCGGTTTCCACCACTAAGACGCACGAGACTTGTAGTTTTCAAAAATAGTACCATTTTTGATCAGACACCGAATAAAAGCAGTTTAATCGTCGGAAACCGAAAATGCGTGATTTCCCGTAAATACTGATCCAGGCCGGTATAGTCAAATGTAGAGGAAGAAAGTACCCGGAGATTAAACTCATTTCCAGAACGATTTTTAAAACGCGGTTTTGGCCACAAAAACGCATGAGACTTGTGCTTTTCACAAAAATAGTATCCTTTTTTATCAGACTCGTAATGAAAGCAGTTTAACCGCCGGAAACCGAAAATGCGCAGTTTCTCGTAAATCCCGCGTCCAGCCGGTATTGTCGAATGTAGACGAAGAAAGTATCCGGCGAGTAAACTCATTTCCAGAACGATTTATGAAACGTGGTTTCCACCACTAAGACGCATGAGACTTGTGCTTTTCAAAAAAATAGTATCCTTTTTGATCAGACTCGGAATGAAAGCAGTTTAACCGCCGGAAACCGAAAATTCACAGTTTCCCGCAAATCGCGAGCACGGCCGGTATAGTCGAATGTAGACGAAGAAAGTATCCGGCGAGTAAACTCATTTCCAGATCGATTTATGAAACGCGGTTTCCACCACTAAAATGCATGAGACTTGTAGTTTTCGAAAATAGTATCATTTTTTATCAGACACCGAATAAAAGCAGTTTAATCGTCGGAAACCGAAAATGCGCGGTTTCCCGTAAATCCTGCGTCCAGCCGGTATAGTCGAATGTAGACGAAGAAAGTATCCGGCGAGTAAACACATTTCCAGAACGATTTTTAAAACGCGGTTTCCACCACTAAGACGCACGAGACTTGTAGCTTTCAAAAATAGTATCATTTTTGATCAGTCACCGAATAAAAGCAGTTTAACCGCCGGAAACCGAAAATTCACGGTTGCCCGCAAATCGCGAGCCCGGCCGGTATATTCGAATCTAGACGAAGAAAGTATCCGGCGAGTAAACTCATTTCTAGAACGATTTTTAGAACGCGGTTTCCACCACTAAAACGCACGACACTTGTAGTTTTCAAAAATAGTACCATTTTTGATCAGACACCGAATAAAAGCAGTTTAATCGTCGGAAACCGAAAATGCGTGATTTCCCGTAAATACTGATCCAGGCCGGTATAGTCAAATGTAGAGGAAGAAAGTACCTGGAGAGTAAACTCATTTCCAGAACGACTTTTAAAACGCGGTTTTCTCCACCAAAACGCATAAGACTTTTGCTTTTTACAAAAATAGTATCCTTTTTTATCAGACTCGTAATGAAAGCAGTTTAACCGCCGGAAACCGAAAATGCGCGGTTTCTCGTAAATCCCCCGTCCAGCCGGTATAGTCAAATGTAGGCGAAGAAAGTATCCGGCGAGTAAACTCATTTCCAGAACGATTTTTAAAACGCGATTTCCACCACTAAGACGCACGAGACTTGTAGTTTTCACAAAATAGTATCATTGTTGATCAGACACCGAATAAAAGCAGTTTAATCGTCGGAAACCGAAAATGCGTGATTTCCCGTAAATCCTGATCCAGGCCGGTATAGTCAAATGTAGACGAAGAATGTACCCGGGGAGTAAACTCATTTCCAGACCGATTTTTAAAACGCGGTTTCCACCATTAAGACGCACGAGACTTGTAGCTTTCAAAAATAGTATCATTTTTGATCAGACACCAAATAAAAACAGTTTAACCGCCGGAAACCGAAAATTCACGGTTGCCCGCAAATCGCGAGCCCGGCCGGTATATTCGAATCTAGACGAAGAAAGTATCCGGCGAGTAAACTCATTTCTAGAACAATTTTTAGAACGCGGTTTCCACCACTAAAACGCATAAGACTTGTAGTTTTCAAAAATAGTACCATTTTTGATCAGACACCGAATAAAAGCAGTTTAATCGTCGGAAACCGAAAATGCGTGATTTCCCGTAAATACTGATCCAGGCCGGTATAGTCAAATGTAGAGGAAGAAAGGACCCGGAGAGTAACCTCATTTCCAGAACGATTTTTAAAACGCGGTTTTCGCCACAAAAAGGCATAAGACTTGTGCTTTTTACAAAAATAGTATCCTTTTTTTATCAGACTCGTAATGAAAGCAGTTTAACCGCCGGAAATCGAAAATGCGCGGTTTCTCGTAAATCCCGCGTCCAGCCGTTATTGTCGAATGTAGACGAAGAAAGTATCCGGCGAGTAAACTCATTTCCAGAACGATTTTTAAAACGCGGTTTCCACCACTAAGACGCATGAGACTTGTGCTTTTCAAAAAAATAGTATCCTTTTTGATCAGACTAGGAATGAAAGCAGTTTAACCGCCGGAAACCGAAAATTCACAGTTTCCCGCAAATCGCGAGCACGGCCGGTGTAGTCGAATGTAGACGAAGAAAGTATCCGGCGAGTAAACTCATTTCCAGAACGATTTATGAAACGCGATTTCCACCACTAAGACCCATGAGACTTGTAGTTTTCAAAAATAGTATCATTTTTGATCAGACACCGAATAAAAGCAGTTTAATCGTCGGAAACCGAAAATGCGTGATTTCCCGTAAATCTTGATCCAGGCCGGTATAGTCAAATGTAGACGAAGAAAGTATCCGGCGAGTAAACTCATTTCCAAAACGATTTATGAAACGCAGTTTCCACCACTAAGACGCATGAGACTTGTAGTTTTCAAAAATAGTATCATTTTTGATCAGACACCGAATAAAAGCAGTTTAATCGTCGGAAACCGAAAATGCGTGATTTCCCGTAAATACTGATCCAGGCCGGTATAGTCAAATGTAGAGGAAGAAAGTACCCGGGGAGTAAACTCATTTCCAGACCGATTTTTAAAACGCGGTTTTCGCCACAAAAACGCATGAGACTTGTGCTTTTCACAAAAATAGTATCCTTTTTTATCAGACTCGTAATGAAAGCAGTTTAACCGCCGGAAACCGAAAATGCGCAGTTTCTCGTAAATCCCGCGTCCAGCCGGTATTGTCGAATGTAGACGAAGAAAGTATCCGGCGAGTAAACTCATTTCTAGAACGATTTTTAGAACGCGGTTTCCACCACTAAAACGCATAAGACTTGTAGTTTTCAAAAATAGTACGATTTTTGATCAGACACCGAATAAAAGCAGTTTAATCGTCGGAAACCGAAAATGCGTGATTTCCCGTAAATACTGATCCAGGCCGGTATAGTCAAATGTAGAGGAAGAAAGTACCCGGAGAGTAAACTCATTTCCAGAACGATTTTTAAAACGCGGTTTTCGCCACAAAAACGCATAAGACTTTTGCTTTTTACAAAAATAGTATCCTTTTTTATCAGACTCGTAATGAAAGCAGTTTAACCGCCGGAAACCGAAAATGCGCGGTTTCTCGTAAATCCCCCGTCCAGCCGGTATAGTCGAATGTAGGCGAAGAAAGTATCCGGCGAGTAAACTCATTTCCAGAACGATTTTTAAAACGCGGTTTCCACCACTAAGACGCACGAGACTTGTAGTTTTCAAAAATAGTACCATTTTTGATCAGACACCGAATAAAAGCAGTTTAATCGTCGGAAACCGAAAATGCGTGATTTCCCGTAAATCTTGATCCAGGCCGGTATAGTCAAATGTAGACGAAGAAAGTATCCGGCGAGTAAACTCATTTCCAAAACGATTTATGAAACGCAGTTTCCACCACTAAGACGCATGAGACTTGTAGTTTTCAAAAATAGTATCATTTTTGATCAGACACCGAATAAAAGCAGTTTAATCGTTGGAAACCGAAAATGCGTGATTTCCCGTAAATACTGATCCAGGCCGGTATAGTCAAATGTAGAGGAAGAAAGTACCCGGAGAGTAAACTCATTTCCAGAACGATTTTTAAAACGCGGTTTTCGCCACAAAAACGCATAAGACTTTTGCTTTTTACAAAAATAGTATCCTTTTTTATCAGACTCGTAATGAAAGCAGTTTAACCGCCGGAAACCGAAAATGCGCGGTTTCTCGTAAATCCCCCGTCCAGCCGGTATAGTGGAATGTAGGCGAAGAAAGTATCCGGCGAGTAAACTCATTTCTAGAACGAATTTTAGAACGCGGTTTCCACCACTAAAACGCATAAGACTTGTAATTTTCAAAAATAGTACCATTTTTGATCAGACACCGAATAAAAGCAGTTTAATCGTCGGAAACCGAAAATGCGTGATTTCCCGTAAATACTGATCCAGGCCGGTATAGTCAAATGTAGAGGAAGAAAGGACCCGGAGAGTAAACTCATTTCCAGAACGATTTTTAAAACGCGGTTTTCGCCACAAAAACGCATAAGACTTTTGCTTTTTACAAAAATAGTATCCTTTTTTATCAGACTCGTAATGAAAGCAGTTTAACCGCCGGAAACCGAAAATGCGCGGTTTCTCGTAAATCCCCCGTCCAGCCGGTATAGTCGAATGTAGGCGAAGAAAGTATCCGGCGAGTAAACTCATTTCCCGAACGATTTTTAAAACGCGGTTTCCACCACTAAGACGCACGAGACTTGTAGTTTTCAAAAATAGTATCATTTTTGATCAGACACCGAATAAAAGCAGTTTAATCGTCGGAAACCGAAAATGCGTGATTTCCCGTAAATCTTGATCCAGGCCGGTATAGTCAAATGTAGACGAAGAAAGTATCCGGCGAGTAAACTCATTTCCAAAACGATTTATGAAACGCAGTTTCCACCACTAAGACGCATGAGACTTGTAGTTTTCAAAAATAGTATCATTTTTGATCAGACACCGAATAAAAGCAGTTTAATCGTTGGAAACCGAAAATGCGTGATTTCCCGTAAATACTGATCCAGGCCGGTATAGTCAAATGTAGAGGAAGAAAGGACCGGAGAGTAAACTCATTTCCAGAACGATTTTTAAAACGCGGTTTTCGCCACAAAAACGCACAAGACTTTTGCTTTTTACAAAAATAGTATCCTTTTTTATCAGACTCGTAATGAAAGCAGTTTAACCGCCGGAAACCGAAAATGCGCGGTTTCTCGTAAATCCCCCGTCCAGCCGGTATAGTGGAATGTAGGTGAAGAAAGTATCCGGCGAGTAAACTCATTTCCAGAACGATTTTTAAAACGCGATTTCCACCACTAAGACGCACGAGACTTGTAGTTTTCACAAAATAGTATCATTGTTGATCAGACACCGAATAAAAGCAGTTTAATCGTCGGAAACCAAAATGCGTGACTTCCCGTAAATCTTGATCCAGGCCGGTATAGTCAAATGTAGACGAAGAAAGTATCCGGCGAGTAAACTCATTTCCAAAACGATTTCTGAAACGCAGTTTCCACCACTAAGACGCATGAGACTTGTAGTTTTCAAAAATAGTATCATTTTTGATCAGACACCGAATAAAAGCAGTTTAATCGTCGGAAACCGAAAATGCGTGATTTCCCGTAAATACTGATCCAGGCCGGTATAGTCAAATGTAGACGAAGAAAGTATCCGGCGAGTAAACTCATTTCCAAAACGATTTATGAAACGCAGTTTCCACCACTAAGACGCATGAGACTTGTAGTTTTCAAAAATAGTTTCATTTTTGATCAGACACCGAATAAAAGCAGTTTAATCGTTGGAAACCGAAAATGCGTGATTTCCCGTAAATACTGATCCAGGCCGGTATAGTCAAATGTAGAGGAAGAAAGGACCGGAGAGTAAACTCATTTCCAGAACGATTTTTAAAACGCGGTTTTCGCCACAAAAACGCACAAGACTTTTGCTTTTTACAAAAATAGTATCCTTTTTTATCAGACTCGTAATGAAAGCAGTTTAACCGACGGAAACCGAAAATGCGCAGTTTCTCGTAAATCCCGCGTCCAGCCGGTATTGTCGAATGTAGACGAAGAAAGTATCCGGCGAGTAAACTCATTTCTAGAACGATTTTTAGAACGCGGTTTCCACCACTAAAACGCATAAGACTTGTAGTTTTCAAAAATAGTACCATTTTTGATCAGACACCGAATAAAAGCAGTTTAATCGTCGGAAACCGAAAATGCGTGATTTCCCGTAAATACTGATCCAGGCCGGTATAGTCAAATGTAGAGGAAGAAAGGACCCGGAGAGTAAACTCATTTCCAGAACGATTTTTAAAACGCGGTTTTCGCCACAAAAACGCATAAGACTTTTGCTTTTTACAAAAATAGTATCCTTTTTTATCAGACTCGTAATGAAAGCAGTTTAACCGCCGGAAACCGAAAATGCGCGGTTTCTCGTAAATCCCCCGTCCAGCCGGTATAGTCGAATGTAGGCGAAGAAAGTATCAGGCGAGTAAGCTCATTTCCAGACCGATTTTTAAAACGCGGTTTCCACCACTAAGACGCACGAGACTTGTAGCTTTCAAAAATAGTATCATTTTTGATCAGACACCGAATAAAAGCAGTTTAACCGGCGGAAACCGAAAATTCACGGTTGCCCGCAAATCGCGAGCCCGGCCGGTATATTCGAATCTAGACGAAGAAAGTATCCAGCGAGTAAACTCATTTCCAGAACGATTTTTAGAACGCGTTTTCCACCACAAAAACGCATAAGACTTGTAGTTTTCAAAAATAGTACCATTTTTGATCAGACACCGAATAAAAGCAGTTTAATCGTCAGAAACCGAAAATGCGTGATTTCCCGTAAATACTGATCCAGGACGGTATAGTCAAATGTAGAGGAAGAAAGTACCCGGGGAGTAAACTCATTTCCAGAACGATTTTTAAAACGCGGTTTTCGCCACAAAAACGCATGAGACTTGTGCTTTTCACAAAAATAGTATCCTTTTTTATCAGACTCGTAATGAAAGCAGTTTAACCGCCGGAAACCGAAAAATGCGCAGTTTCTCGTAATCCCCGTCCAGCCGGTATTAGTCGAATGTAGACGAAGAAAGTATCCGGCGAGTAAACTCATTTCTAGAACGATTTTTAGAACGCGGTTTCCACCACTAAAACGCATAAGACTTGTAGTTTTCAAAAATAGTACCATTTTTGATCAGACACCGAATAAAAGCAGTTTAATCGTCGGAAACCGAAAATGCGTGATTTCCCGTAAATACTGATCCAGGCCGGTATAGTCAAATGTAGAGGAAGAAAGGACCCGGAGAGTAAACTCATTTCCAGAACGATTTTAAAACGCGGTTTTCGCCACAAAAACGCATAAGACTTTTGCTTTTTACAAAATAGTATCCTTTTTTATCAGACTCGTAATGAAAGCAGTTTAACCGCCGGAAAGCCGAAAATGCGCGTTTCTCGTAAATCCCCCGTCCAGCCGGTATAGTCGAATGTAGGCGAAGAAAGTATCCGGCGAGTAAACTCATTTCTAGAAGCGATTTTTAAACGCGGTTCTAGATACTATTTTGTGAAAACTAAAAGTCTCGTGCGTCTTAGTGGTGGAAACCCGCGTTTAAAAATCGTTCTGGAAATGTGTTTACTCGCCGGATACTTTCTTCGTCCTACATTCGACTATACCGACTGGACGCGGTGAATTTACGGGAAACCGCGCATTTTCGGTTTCAGACGATTAAACTGCTTTTATTCGGTGTCTGATAAAAAATGATACTATTTTTGAAAACTACAAGTCTCATGCGTCTTAGTGGTAGAAATCGCGTTTCATAAATCGTTCTGGAAATGAATTTACTCGCCGGATACTTTCTTCGCCTACATTCGACTATACCGGCTGGACGGGGGATTTACGAGAAACCGCGCATTTTCGTTTTCCGGCGGTTAAACTGCTTTCATTACGAGTCCGATAAAAAAGGATACTATTTTTGTAAAAAGCAAAAGTCTTATGCGTTTTAGTGGTGGAAACCGCGTTCTAAAAATCGTTCTAGAAATGAGTTTACTCGCCGGATACTTTCTTCGTCTAGATTTGAATATACCGGCCGGGCTCGCGATTTGCGGGCAACCGTGAATTTTCGGTTTCCGGCGGTTAAACTGCTTTTATTCGGTGTCTGATCAAAAATGATACTATTTTTGAAAACTACAGGTCTCATGCGTCTTATTGGTGGAAACTGCGTTTTTAAAAAATTGGTTCTGGAAATGAGTTACTCGCCGGGCACTTTCTGTCTACATTTGACTATACCCGGCCTGATCAGGATTTACGGGAAATCACTACGCATTTTTCGGTTTTCGCGACGATTAAATGCTTTTATTCGGTGTCTGAATCAAAAAGGATACTAATTTTTTTTGAAAAAGCACAAGTCTCATGCTTCTTAGTGGTGGCGCGTTTTTAAAAATCGTTCTTGGAAATGAGTTTACTCGCCGGATACTTTGCTTTTCTCTTCTACATTCGACTATACGCGTCCTGGACGCGGGATTTACAACAAACCGCTCATTTTCGATTTCCGGCGGTTAAAATGCTTTCCATTCGCGAGTCTGATTAAAAAAGGATACTATTTTTGAAACTAAAAGTCTCATGCGTCTTAGTGGTGGAAACCGCGTTTTGAAAAAATCGTCTGGAAATGAGTTTACTCACCGGGTACTTTCTCGTCTACATTTGACTATACCGGCCTGGATCAGGATTTACGGGAAATCACGCATTTTCGGTTTCCGACGATTAAACTGCTTTTATTCGGTGTCTGATCAAAAATGATACTATTTTTGAAAACTTACAAGTCTCATGCGTCTTAGTGGTGGAAACTGCGTTTCATAAATCGTTTCTGGAAATGAGTTTACCTCGCCGGATACTTTCTTCGTCTACATTTCGACTATACCGCCTGGATCAGATTTACGGGAAATCACGCATTTTCGGTTTCCCCGACGATTAAACTGCTTTTATTCGGTGTGTGATCAACAAATGATACTATTTTTTGAAAAACACAAGTCTCATGCGTCTTAGTGGTGGAAAACGCGTTTTAAAAATCGGTTCTGGAAATGAGTTTTACTCGCCGGATACTTTCTTCGTCTACATTCGACTATACCGGCTGGACGCGGGGATTTACGAGAACCGCGCATTTTCGGTTTCCGGCGGTTAAACTGCTTTCATTCCGAGGCTGATAAAAACGATACTATTTTTGTAAAAAGCACAAGTCTTATGCGTTTTTGTGGCGAAAACCGCGTTTTAAAAATCGTTCTGGAAATGAGTTTACTCTCCGGGTACTTTCTTCCTCTACATTTGACTATACCGGCCTGGATCAGTATTTACGGGAAATCACGCATTTTCGGTTTCCGACGATTAAACTGCTTTTATTCGGTGTCTGATCAAAAATGGTACTATTTTTGAAAACTACAAGTCTCGTGCGTCTTAGTGGTGGAAACCGCGTTTTAAAAATCGTTCTGGAAATGAGTTTACTCGCCGGATACTTTCTTCGTCTACATTCGACTATACCGGCTGGACGGGGGATTTACGAGAAACCGCGCATTTTTGGTTTCCGGCGGTTAAACTGCTTTCATTACGAGTCTGATAAAAAAGGATACTATTTTTGTAAAAAGCACAAGTCTTATGCGTTTTTGTGGCGAAAACCGCGTTTTAAAAATCGTTCTGGAAATGAGTTTACTCTCCGGGTACTTTCTTCCTCTACATTTGACTATACCGGCCTGGATCAGTATTTACGGGAAATCACGCATTTTCGGTTTCCGACGATTAAACTGCTTTTATTCGGTGTCTGATCAAAAATGATACTATTTTTGAAAACTACAAGTCTCATGCGTCTTAGTGGTGGAAACCGCGTTTTAAAAATCGTTCTGGAAATGAGTTTACTCGCCGGATACTTTCTTCGTCTACATTCGACTATACCGGCTGGACGGGGGATTTACGAGAAACCGCGCATTTTCGGTTTCCGGCGGTTAAACTGCTTTCATTACGAGTCTGATAAAAAAGGATACTATTTTTGTAAAAAGCACAAGTCTTATGCGTTTTTGTGGCGAAAACCGCGTTTTAAAAATCGTTCTGGAAATGAGTTTACTCTCCGGGTACTTTCTTCCTCTACATTTGACTATACCGGCCTGGATCAGTATTTACGGGAAATCACGCATTTTCGGTTTCCGACGATTAAACTGCTTTTATTCGGTGTCTGATCAAAAATGGTACTATTTTTGAAAACTACAAGTCTCGTGCGTCTTAGTGGTGGAAACCGCGTTTTAAAAATCGTTCTGGAAATGAGTTTACTCGCCGGATACTTTCTTCGCCTACATTCCACTATACCGGCTGGACGGGGATTTACGAGAAACCGCGCATTTTTGGTTTCCGGCGTTAAACTGCTTTCATTACGAATCTGATAAAAAAGGATACTATTTTTGTAAAAAGCACAAGTCTTATGCGTTTTTGTGGCGAAAACCGCGTTTTAAAAATCGTCTGGAAATGAGTTTACTCCCGGGTACTTTCTTCGTCTACATTTGACTATACCGGCTGGATCAGGATTTACGGGAAATCACGCATTTTCAGTTTCCGACGATTAAACTGTTTTATTCGGTGTCTGATCAAAAATGATACTATTTTTGAAAAACTACAAGTCTCATGCATCTTAGTGGTGAAAACTGCGTTTCATAAATCGTTCTGGAAATGAGTTTACTCGCCGGATACTTTCTTCGTCTACATTCGACTATACCGGCCTGGATCAGTATTTACGGGAAATCACGCATTTTCGGTTTCCGACGATTAAACTGCTTTTATTCGGTGTCTGATCAAAAATGATACTATTTTTTGAAAACTACAAGTCTCATGCGTCTTAGTGGTGGAAACCGCGTTTTAAAAATCGTTCTGGAAATGAGTTTACTCGCCGGATACTTTCTTCGTCTACATTCGACTATACCGGCTGGACGGGGGATTTACGAGAAACCGCGCATTTTCGGTTTCCGGCGGTTAAACTGCTTTCATTACGAGTCTGATAAAAAAGGATACTATTTTTGTAAAAAGCACAAGTCTTATGCGTTTTTGTGGCGAAAACCGCGTTTTAAAAATCGTTCTGGAAATGAGTTTACTCTCCGGGTACTTTCTTCCTCTACATTTGACTATACCGGCCTGGATCAGGATTTACGGGAAATCACGCATTTTCGGTTTCCGACGATTAAACTGCTTTTATTCGGTGTCTGATCAAAAATGATACTATTTTTGAAAACTACAAGTCTCGTGCGTCTTAGTGGTGGAAACCGCGTTTTAAAAATCGTTCTGGAAATGAGTTTACTCGCCGGATACTTTCTTCGTCTACATTCGACTATACCGGCCTGGACGGGGATTTACGGGAAACCGCGCATTTTCGGTTTCCGGCGGTTAAACTGCTTTCATTACGAGTCTGATAAAAAAGGATACTATTTTTGAAAAGCTACAAGTCTCATGCGTTTTAGTGGTGGAAAACCGCGTTTTAAAAATCGTTCTGGAAATGAGTTTACTCCCGGGTACTTTCTTCGTCTACATTTGACTATACCGGCCTGGATCAGGATTTACGGGAAATCACGCATTTTCGGTTTCCGACGATTAAACTGCTTTTATTCGGTGTCTGATCAAAAATGATACTATTTTTGAAAACTACAAGTCTCATGCGTCTTAGTGGTGGAAACTGCGTTTCATAAATCGTTCTGGAAATGAGTTTACTCGCCGGATACTTTCTTCGTCTACATTCGACTATACCGGCCTGGATCAGTATTTACGGGAAATCACGCATTTTCGGTTTCCGACGATTAAACTGCTTTTATTCGGTGTCTGATCAAAAAGGATACTATTTTTTTGAAAAGCACAAGTCTCATGCGTCTTAGTGGTGGAAACCGCGTTTTAAAAATCGTTCTGGAAATGAGTTTACTCGCCGGATACTTTCTTCGTCTACATTCGACTATACCGGCTGGACGGGGGATTTACGAGAAACCGCGCCTTTTCGGTTTACGGCGGTTAAACTGCTTTCATTACGAGTCTGATGAAAAAGGATACTATTTTTGTAAAAAGCACAAGTCTTATGCGTTTTTGTGGCGAAAACCGCGTTTTAAAATCGTTCTGGAAATGAGTTTACTCTCCGGGTACTTTCTTCCTCTACATTTGACTATACCGGCTGGATCAGATTTACGGAAATCACGCATTTTCGGTTTCCGACGATTAAACTGCTTTTATTCGGTGTCTGATCAAAAATGATACTATTTTTGAAAACTACAAGTCTCGTGCGTCTTAGTGGTGGAAACCGCGTTTTAAAAATCGTTCTGGAAATGAGTTTACTCGCCGGATACTTTCTTCGTCTACATTCGACTATACCGGCTGGACGGGGGATTTACGAGAAACCGCGCATTTTCGGTTTCCGGCGGTTAAACTGCTTTCATTACGAGTCTGATAAAAAAGGATACTATTTTTGTAAAAAGCACAAGTCTTATGCGTTTTTGTGGCGAAAACCGCGTTTTAAAAATCGGTCTGGAAATGAGTTTACTCCCCGGGTACTTTCTTCGTCTACATTTGACTATACCGGCCTGGATCAGTATTTACGGGAAATCACGCATTTTCGGTTTCCGACGATTAAACTGCTTTTATTCGGTGTCTGATCAAAAATGATACTATTTTTGAAAACTACAAGTCTCATGCGTCTTAGTGGTGGAAACTGCGTTTCATAAATCGTTCTGGAAATGAGTTTACTCGCCGGATACTTTCTTCGTCTACATTCGACTATACCGGCCTGGATCAGTATTTACGGGAAATCACGCATTTTCGGTTTCCGACGATTAAACTGCTTTTATTCGGTGTCTGATCAAAAATGGTACTATTTTTGAAAACTACAAGTCTCGTGCGTCTTAGTGGTGGAAACCGCGTTTTAAAAATCGTTCTGGAAATGAGTTTACTCGCCGGATACTTTCTTCGCCTACATTCGACTATACCGGCTGGACGGGGGATTTACGAGAAACCGCGCATTTTCGGTTTCCGGCGGTTAAACTGCTTTCATTACGAGTCTGATAAAAAAGGATACTATTTTTGTAAAAAGCACAAGTCTTATGCGTTTTTGTGGCGAAAACCGCGTTTTAAAAATCGTTCTGGAAATGAGTTTACTCTCCGGGTACTTTCTTCCTCTACATTTGACTATACCGGCCTGGATCAGTATTTACGGGAAATCACGCATTTTCGGTTTCCGACGATTAAACTGCTTTTATTCGGTGTCTGATCAAAAATGGTACTATTTTTGAAAACTACAAGTCTCATGCGTCTTAGTGGTGGAAACCGCGTTTTAAAAATCGTTCTGGAAATGAGTTTACTCGCCGGATACTTTCTTCGTCTACATTCGACTATACCGGCTGGACGGGGATTTACGAGAAACCGCGCATTTTCGGTTTCCGGCGGTTAAACTGCTTTCATTACGAGTCTGATAAAAAAGGATACTATTTTTGTGAAAAGCACAAGTCTTATGCGTTTTTGTGGCGAAAACCGCGTTTTAAAAATCGGTCTGGAAATGAGTTTACTCTCCGGGTACTTTCTTCCTCTACATTTGACTATACCGGCCTGGATCAGTATTTACGGGAAATCACGCATTTTCGGTTTCCGACGATTAAACTGCTTTTATTCGGTGTCTGATCAAAAATGATACTATTTTTGAAAACTACAAGTCTCATGCGTCTTAGTGGTGGAAACCGCGTTTTAAAAATCGTCTGGAAATGAGTTTACTCACCGGATACTTTCTTCGTCTACATTTGACTATACCGGCCTGGATCAGATTTACGGGAAATCACGCATTTTCGGTTTCCGACGATTAAACTGCTTTTATTCGGTGTCTGATCAAAAATGATACTATTTTTGAAAACTACAAGTCTCATGCGTCTTAGTGGTGGAAACCACGTTTCATAAATCGTTCTGGAAATGAGTTTACTCGCCGGATACTTTCTTCGTCTACATTCGACTATACCGGCCGTGCTCGCAATTTGCGGGAAACCGTGAATTTTCGGTTTCCGGCGGTTAAACTGCTTTTCATTCCGAGTCTGATCAAAAAGGATACTATTTTTTGAAAAGCACAAGTCTCATGCGTCTTAGTGGTGGAAACCGCGTTTTAAAAATCGTTCTGGAAATGAGTTTACTCGCCGGATACTTTCTTCGTCTACATTCGACTATACCGGCTGGACGCGGGATTTACGAGAAACCGCGCATTTTCGGTTTCCGGCGGTTAAACTGCTTTCATTACGAGTCTGATAAAAAAGGATACTATTTTTGTAAAAAGCACAAGTCTTATGCGTTTTTGTGGCGAAAACCGCGTTTTAAAAATCGTTCTGGAAATGAGGTTACTCTCCGGGTCCTTTCTTCCTCTACATTTGACTATACCGGCCTGGATCAGTATTTACGGGAAATCACGCATTTTCGGTTTCCGACGATTAAACTGCTTTTATTCGGTGTCTGATCAAAAATGGTACTATTTTTGAAAACTACAAGTCTTATGCGTTTTAGTGGTGGAAACCGCGTTCTAAAAATCGTTCTGGAAATGAGTTTACTCGCCGGATACTTTCTTCGTCTAGATTCGAATATACCGGCCGGGCTCGCGATTTGCGGGCAACCGTGAATTTTTCGGTTTCCGGCGGTTAAACTGCTTTTATTCGGTGTCTGATCAAAAATGATACTATTTTTGAAAGCTACAAGTCTCGTGCGTCTTAGTGGTGGAAACCGCGTTTTAAAAATCGGTCTGGAAATGAGTTTACTCCCCGGGTACTTTCTTCGTCTACATTTGACTATACCGGCCTGGATCAGGATTTACGGGAAATCACGCATTTTCGGTTTCCGACGATTAAACTGCTTTTATTCGGTGTCTGATCAAAAATGATACTATTTTTGAAAACTACAAGTCTCGTGCGTCTTAGTGGTGGAAACCGCGTTTTAAAAATCGTTCTGGAAATGAGTTTACTCGCCGGATACTTTCTTCGCCTACATTCGACTATACCGGCTGGACGGGGGATTTACGAGAAACCGCGCATTTTCGGTTTCCGGCGGTTAAACTGCTTTCATTACGAGTCTGATAAAAAAGGATACCATTTTTGTAAAAAGCAAAAGTCTTATGCGTTTTTGTGGCGAAAACCGCGTTTTAAAAATCGTTCTGGAAATGAGTTTACTCTCCGGGTACTTTCTTCCTCTACATTTGACTATACCGGCCTGGATCAGTATTTACGGGAAATCACGCATTTTCGGTTTCCGACGATTAAACTGCTTTTATTCGGTGTCTGATCAAAAATGGTACTATTTTTGAAAACTACAAGTCTCATGCGTTTAGTGGTGGAAACCGCGTTCTAAAAATCGTTCTGGAAATGAGTTTACTCGCCGGATACTTTCTTCGTCTAGATTCGAATATACCGGCCGGGCTCGCGATTTGCGGGCAACCGTGAATTTTCGGTTTCCGGCGGTTAAACTGCTTTTATTCGGTGTCTGATCAAAAATGATACTATTTTTGAAAGCTACAAGTCTCGTGCGTCTTAGTGGTGGAAACCGCGTTTTAAAAATCGTTCTGGAAATGAGTTTACTCGCCGGATACTTTCTTCGTCTACATTCGACTATACCGGCTGGACGCAGGATTTACGGGAAACCGCGCATTTTCGGTTTCCGACGATTAAACTGCTTTTATTCGGTGTGTGATCAAAAATGATACTATTTTTGAAAACTACAAGTCTCATGCGTCTTAGTGGTGGAAACCACGTTTCATAAATCGTTCTGGAAATGAGTTTACTCGCCGGATACTTTCTTCGTCTACATTCGACTATACCGGCCGTGCTCGCAATTTGCGGGAAACCGTGAATTTTCGGTTTCCGGCGGTTAAACTGCTTTCATTCCGAGTCTGATCAAAAAGGATACTATTTTTTTGAAAAGCACAAGTCTCATGCGTCTTAGTGGTGGAAACCGCGTTTTAAAAATCGTTCTGGAAATGAGTTTACTCGCCGGATACTTTCTTCGTCTACATTCGACAATACCGGCTGGACGCGGGATTTACGAGAAACTGCGCATTTTCGGTTTCCGGCGGTTAAACTGCTTTCATTACGAGTCTGATAAAAAAGGATACTATTTTTGTGAAAAGCACAAGTCTCATGCGTTTTTGTGGCGAAAACCGCGTTTTAAAAATCGTTCTGGAAATGAGTTTAATCTCCGGGTACTTTCTTCCTCTACATTTGACTATACCGGCCTGGATCAGTATTTACGGGAAATCACGCATTTTCGGTTTCCGACGATTAAACTGCTTTTATTCGGTGTCTGATCAAAAATGGTACTATTTTTGAAAACTACAAGTCTCGTGCGTCTTAGTGGTGGAAACCGCGTTTTAAAAATCGTTCTGGAAATGAGTTTACTCGCCGGATACTTTCTTCGCCTACATTTGACTATACCGGCCTGGATCAGGATTTACGGGAAATCACGCATTTTCGGTTTCCGACGATTAAACTGCTTTTATTCGGTGTCTGATCAAAAATGATACTATTTTTGAAAACTACAAGTCTCGTGCGTCTTAGTGGTGGAAATCGCGTTTTAAAAATCGTTCTGGAAATGAGTTTACTCGCCGGATACTTTCTTCGCCTACATTTGACTATACCGGCCGGACGGGGGATTTACGAGAAACCGCGCATTTTCGGTTTCCGGCGGTTAAACTGCTTTCATTACGAGTCTGATAAAAAAGGATACTATTTTTGTAAAAACAAAAGTCTTATGCGTTTTGGTGGAGAAAACCGCGTTTTAAAATCGTTCTGGAAATGAGTTTACTCTCCAGGGTACTTTCTTCCTCTACATTTGACTATACCGGCCTGGATCAGTATTTACGGAAATCACGCATTTTCGGTTTCCGACGATTAAACTGCTTTTATTCGGTGTCTGATCAAAAATGGTACTATTTTTGAAAACTACAAGTGTCGTGCGTTTTAGTGGTGGAAACCGCGTTCTAAAAATCGTTCTAGAAATGAGTTTACTCGCCGGATACTTTCTTCGTCTAGATTCGAATATACCGGCCGGGCTCGCGATTTGCGGGCAACCGTGAATTTTCGGTTTCCGGCGGTTAAACTGCTTTTATTCGGTGACTGATCAAAAATGATACTATTTTTGAAAGCTACAAGTCTCGTGCGTCTTAGTGGGTGGAAACCGCGTTTTAAAAATCGTTCTGGAAATGTGTTTACTCGCCGGATACTTTCTTCGTCTACATTCGACTATACCGGCTGGACGCAGGATTTACGGGAAACCGCGCATTTTCGGTTTCCGACGATTAAACTGCTTTTATTCGGTGTCTGATAAAAAATGATACTATTTTCGAAAACTACAAGTCTCATGCGTCTTAGTGGTGGAAACCGCGTTTCATAAATCGTTCTGGAAATGAGTTTACTCGCCGGATACTTTCTTCGTCTACATTCGACTATACCGGCCGTGCTCCCGATTTTGCGAGAAACTGTGAATTTTCGGTTTCCGGCGGTTAAACTGCTTTCATTCCGAGTCTGATCAAAAGGATACTATTTTTTTGAAAAGCACAAGTCTCATGCGTCTTAGTGGTGGAAACCACGTTTCATAAATCGTTCTGGAAATGAGTTTACTCGCCGGATACTTTCTTCGTCTACATTCGACAATACCGGCTGGACGCGGGATTTACGAGAAACTGCGCATTTTCGGTTTCCGGCGGTTAAACTGCTTTCATTACGAGTCTGATAAAAAAGGATACTATTTTTGTGAAAAGCACAAGTCTCATGCGTTTTTGTGGCCAAAACCGCGTTTTAAAAATCGTTCTGGAAATGAGTTTAATCTCCGGGTACTTTCTTCCTCTACATTTGACTATACCGGCCTGGATCAGTATTTACGGGAAATCACGCATTTTCGGTTTCCGACGATTAAACTGCTTTTATTCGGTGTCTGATCAAAAATGGTACTATTTTTGAAAACTACAAGTCTCGTGCGTCTTAGTGGTGGAAACCGCGTTTTAAAAATCGTTCTGGAAATGAGTTTACTCGCCGGATACTTTCTTCGCCTACATTTGACTATACCGGCTGGACGGGGGATTTACGAGAAACCGCGCATTTTCGGTTTCCGGTGGTTAAACTGCTTTCATTACGAGTCTGATAAAAAAGGATACTATTTTTGTAAAAAGCAAAAGTCTTATGCGTTTTTGTGGAGAAAACCGCGTTTTAAAAGTCGTTCTGGAAATGAGTTTACTCTCCAGGTACTTTCTTCCTCTACATTTGACTATACCGGCCTGGATCAGTATTTACGGGAAATCACGCATTTTCAGTTTCCGACGATTAAACTGCATTTATTCAGTGTCTGATCAAAAATGGTACTATTTTTGAAAACTACAAGTCTCGTGCGTTTTAGTGGTGGAAACCGCGTTCTAAAAATCGTTCTAGAAATGAGTTTACTCGCCGGATACTTTCTTCGTCTAGATTCGAATATACCGGCCGGGCTCGCGATTTGCGGTCAACCGTGAATTTTCGGTTTCCGGCGGTTAAACTGCTTTTATTCGGTGTCTGATCAAAAATGATACTATTTTTGAAAGCTACAAGTCTCGTGCGTCTTAGTGGTGGAAACGGCGTTTTAAAAATCGGTCTGGAAATGAGTTTACTCCCCGGGTACTTTCTTCGTCTACATTTGACTATACCGGCCTGGATCAGGATTTACGGGAAATCACGCATTTTCGGTTTTCGACGATTAAACTGCTTTTATTCGGTGTCTGATCAAAAATGATACTATTTTTGAAAACTACAAGTCTCATGCGTCTTAGTGGTGGAAACTGCGTTTCATAAATCGTTCTGGAAATGAGTTTACTCGTCGGATACTTTCTTCGTCTACATTTGACTATACCGGCCTGGATCAGGATTTACGGGAAATCACGCATTTTCGGTTTCCGACGATTAAACTGCTTTTATTCGGTGTCTGATCAAAAATGATACTATTTTGTGAAAACTACAAGTCTCGTGCGGCTTAGTGGTGGAAACCGCGTTTTAAAATCGTTCTGGAAATGTGTTTACTCGCCGGATACTTTCTTCGTCTACATTCGACTATACCGGCTGGACGCAGGATTTACGGGAAACCGCGCATTTTCGGTTTCCGACGATTAAACTGCTTTTATTCGGTGTCTGATAAAAAATGGTACTATTTTGAAAACTAAAAAAGTCTTATGCGTTTTAGTGGTGGAAACCGCGTTTCATAAATCGTTCTGGAAATGAGTTTACTCGCCGGATACTTTCTTCGTCTACATTCGACTATACCAGCCGTGCTCGCGATTTGCGGGAAACTGTGAATTTTCGGTTTCCGGCGGTTAAAATGCTTTCATTCCGAGTCTGATGAAAAAGGATACTATTTTTTAGAAAAGTACAAGTCTCATGCGTCTTAGTGGTGGAAACCGCATTTCATAAATCGTTCTGAAAATGAGTTGACTCGCCGGATACTTTCTTCGTCTACATTCGACTATACCGGCCGTGCTCGCAATTTGCGGGAAACCGTGAATTTTCGGTTTCCGGCTGTTAAACTGCTTTTATTCCGAGTCTGATTAAAAAGGATACTATTTTTGTGAAAAGCACAAGTCTTATGCGTTTTTGTGGCGAAAACCGCGGTTTAAAAATCGTTCTGGAAATGAGTTTACTCTCGGGTACTTTCTTCCTCTACATTTGACTATACCGGCCTGGATCAGTATTTTCGGGAATCACGCATTTTTCGGTTTCCGACGATTAAACTGCTTTTATTCGGTGTCTGATTAAAAATGATACTATTTTTGAAAACTA
The DNA here is from genome assembly GCA_030067915.1 of Hydractinia echinata. Classification (NCBI taxonomy): domain Eukaryota; kingdom Metazoa; phylum Cnidaria; class Hydrozoa; order Anthoathecata; family Hydractiniidae; genus Hydractinia; species Hydractinia echinata. Next base: position 10,055 of record JASGCC010000186.1, on the reverse strand, counting down.
CAAGTCTCGTGCGTCTTAGTGGTGGAAACCGCGTTTTAAAAATCGTTCTGGAAATGTGTTTACTCGCCGGATACTTTCTTCGTCTACATTCGACTATACCGGCTGGGCGCAGGATTTTCGGGAAACCGCGCATTTTCGGTTTCCGACGATTAAACTGCTTTTATTCGGTGTCTGATAAAAAATGGTACTATTTTTGAAAACTACAAGTCTCATGCGTCTTAGTGGTGGAAACCGCGTTTCATAAATCGTTCTGGAAATGAGTTTACTCGCCGGATACTTTCTTCGTCTACATTCGACTATACCGGCCGTGCTCGCGATTTGCGGGAAACTGTGAATTTTCGGTTTCCGGCGGTTAAACTGCTTTCATTCCGAGTCTGATCAAAAAGGATACTATTTTTTTGAAAAGCACAAGTCTCATGCGTCTTAGTGGTGGAAACCGCATTTCATAAATCGTTCTGAAAATGAGTTTACTCGCCGGATACTTTCTTCGTCTACATTCGACTATACCGGCCGTGCTCGCGATTTGCGGGAAACCGTGAATTTTCGGTTTGCGGCTGTTAAACTGCTTTTATTCCGAGTCTGATTAAAAAGGATACTATTTTTGTGAAAAGCACAAGTCTTATGCGTTTTTGTGGCGAAAACCGCGGTTTAAAAATCGTTCTGGAAATGAGTTTACTCTCCGGGTACTTTCTTCCTCTACATTTGACTATACCGGCCTGGATCAGTATTTTCGGGAATCACGCATTTTTCGGTTTCCGACGATTAAACTGCTTTTATTCGGTGTCTGATCAAAAATGATACTATTTTTGAAAACTACAAGTCTCATGCGTCTTAGTGGTGGAAACCGCGTTTTAAAAATCGGTCTGGAAATGAGTTTACTCACCGGGTACTTTCTTCGTCTACATTTGACTATACCGGCCTGGATCAGGATTTACGGGAAATCACGCATTTTCGGTTTCCGACGATTAAACTGCTTTTATTCGGTGTCTGATCAAAAAGGATACTATTTTTTTTGAAAAGCACAAGTCTCATGCGTCTTAGTGGTGGAAACCGCGTTTAAAAATCGTTCTGGAAATGAGTGTACTCGCCGGATACTTTCTTCGACTATACCGGCTGGACGGGGGATTTACGAGAAACCGCGCGTCTGAGTTCTTTCTTTTTCACAGACGGGATTCTGTGAAAATTGACTTCTTTACACTTCTCTGATCGATTGGTACAACAAAACGCAGAGCAACTAACCTTTTTTTAAAGATTTAAACGTAAATTACATACAGAAAGCGATTAAATGTAAGCTATAGGTCTTAACATGAACGTTCTCTGCGCTCGCTTAAACTTTCTGCACGATGTGATGTCATTATTTATAATCGGGTCCAGTCCTAAATGAAATCGCGCCTGTCTGTTTTTTTATGAGAAAAAAATTGAATATGCGAAGGCTAGTACAACAATTTTAAATAAGGAAAACAGTGAAGTAAGTTTTTTTATTTCTTATGCTTTTCTGAGTACGTATAAAACAAGTGATTTTTACTAGAGTTCCCCTTTATAAAACACGCACAAATTTTCCTCTGATCGCATGACAAAACTTTATAACTATCCTCAGCAGTTTTTATTGTTTACGTTTTTTTCCTCTTTTCTTCTTTGAAAGAAAAATTTTGAACGTCGTAATCGATTTCCAATTTTGATTTGCACATTTCGCGCCGAAAAGTCACTTCAGACCCATCTTTGAAATACGCCAGTAGGCAAAATAATTTATAATCTGGAGGTCATAAGCAGAACCGGACTAAAGGTCATAAGTGGACACCTGATTAACTTTTAAAAAAAGTTCCTCCGTAAAAAATTTTTCGCTCACTTAAATGGCAAATGGGCTTCGCTCGCTGACTTAGATCCGCAAAAAGACAACAACCTCGACGTTGTTTGATGTTGTTTTAACAGGTAGCTTAGCTATCCTATAGCTTCATTTAGGATTAAACTAGCATTTATTAGTTAATACTTAGTAAAATGGGTCAAGTTTGAACATTAACCTTTTTCGGTAGGGCTAAGCTAGACTAAGTGTGAAAGAATAAGGCTAAGATTTTTTTTAAATTGCATCACAGTTTTAGCCAGTTTTTGCATCAATGATTCATATTGAAATATTCGTAGGGTTATAAAAATTTGATGTGTTTCAGATAAAAACGGTAAATTGTCAAAAACTTCTTAGAACCACATCACAGTAGACCCAAAATATAAAACAGTCCTGGTTAAAAATACCAGTTTGTTTACATCTTGTGAGTGCTTGAATTGTTTTCTATAATTCAGTATTTTTACACATTTGCCAAACGGGTGGCTAAATTAAAAAACAATGGAATATATTTCTTCTTATTGTGATGGTCACGGGTCAATACGCACAAAATAATGAGTCAAAAAAAGTTAAAGATCAAAACAGCAAAAAATGTTGAACAACATGTGAAGAACATTTTTATTATTTTATACTACTGAACGTACTAAACAAATTGATATTTTACGTTGTGAGTACAGATAAAGAAAGTAAAGATTTGTGAACAAAAAGATGAAGCCACCATATTGCGCGTTCGATTTGTTGTTGAATATTTCTGGTCTGTATATTTATTCAAATTTGGTGTCATCTCCAAACTCGTCCCCAGCGCCTTTTGTCTCTTTTTTTTTTTACTGAACGGCGAGACGAAAAGACACTGGAATCGTAGGCCGAAAATGGCCAATATATGGCCAAATTATGCGAAAAGATAATATAATGTATGCGTGACGTTTGCATCGTCATATTATAAATATGGTGCATTCAAGCGGGCTTCTTGTGTTCAGTCGGATTCAAGTTCAAGTAAAGTTAAGCGAAAATGAGTAGTACACGCGTTTTTGAAGTTTTAAATAGAATCCAGGTTGCACTTGGTAGGAATTCATTTCCTGATATGAACTTTAAACCAAAGCAAATAAAATGCTTAGAAGCAATTTTAAAAGGAAGAGACGTTTTAGCTGTTCTCCCAACTGGATATGGGAAATCGATCATTTTTCAGTTGTTGCCAGATTTTCTTTCAAATGAAGAGAAAGGAAGTATGATAATTGTTATCACTTCCTTAAATTCGATTATAGATGACCAAATGAAATTTTTAAAAAAAGTTGGAATGGAATGTTTTCACTTGAAAAGTCCATTTGACATTGAAGAAGCAAGAACAAATTTGTTCTCTGATTCCTATCCTGACAACGAAGTTGATAGTACTGCACTACCAGATTTTTCAATAAAAAAATTTAAAATCTTGTTTTGTCACCCTGAAGCAATTCTAAGTGATGTGGGGAGAAACTTACTAAAGACAAACACACTCCAGAAAGAAGTAAAAGCCATTGTTGTAGATGAAGCACATTGTATAGACACTTGGTAAGTTTTTTCTAATATGAAACTGTTGTTGAAAGCTGTAGCTATGCTGAAACTCTTTCATTTTTTATTTAGCTGATACTTCATATGTATATAGCTATTTAAAAATTTGGGTTCAACTCCCGAGTAGGGTTATTATATCTTCATAAAAAAAATAATGTAACTATATATATACATATATATATATACTATGTCTATAAAAATTCTAGCAAATATAACCAACATAGATATATAATAAATAGAAACTGTGCCAGTTATATAGTTTATATATTGTTAAATTTCAGGGGTGATAGCTTCAGAAAAGAATTTCTTAATCTTGGAGCCATTAGATCCTTTTTTCTGGACATTCCTGTGCTTGCCCTAACAGCAACCTCTACAGTTAAAACAACAAGCAGAATAAAAAGTGTTCTTGGAATGAGGGATTGTGTTTTTTTGACTATCAATCCAAACCGCTCAAATGTATTCCTGGTTAAAAAAAAAAGATACCACAATTCATATGGAATCGAAGGTATCAAAAAGATTTTGTTACCGATTGGAGAAGATTTAAAAAAACAAGCGAAAGCATATCCACAGACAATCATATACTGTAAATTAAAGTATTGTGGTTATGGGTACAAACTTTTTAAAAGTATAATCGGCCCTTTGCAATATGTAGGAGGCGAATGTAAACCATCCAAAAGTTTGTTTGTGCAATTTCATGCACCCCAAACTAAGCACATGAAGCATGAAATTATTTCAGAAATTTCAAAAATCGACAGTAACATCAGAGTCATTTTTGCAACTTCTGCCCTTGGTATGGGTGTAAATGCACCTAATATGAAACAAATTGTACATATTGGCCCCCCTCCAACATTGGAGGAATACATGCAGGAAATAGGCAGAGCAGGTCGCAGAGGACAGGATGCTGTAGCTGTGTTACATTACAACATATGTCATCCAGAAACCGACTATGGTAAACATGATCACGTCTTGGTCAGAGAAAAAGTACAACGTAAAATTAGTGAAGTTGATTTGCAAAAATTGTCACAAGAATTTAATAACCTGCTTGCAGATTTGGATGCAAATTTAACAGATGATCCGCCAAGAGAGTTTTTTGGTCTTAGTATGGATACTAAAAAAAATTGCGGAGAAGTTTTCAATGATATTGGATAATGTCACTGAAATTGAAAATGAAGATAGCCTTTTGGGATTTGGTCTTTGGGACGAAGATGTATCGAAAAAAGCATATGAGCTGATACAAAATTACACTACAGAATTACCTTGAGTATGAAAACAGTATATGTAATTGTTACTTTTTCTTGGGACACCAAATTTCTATTTATGTATAAAGAATACCTTATTTGTACTTTTTAACCATGCATCAAGAATTGAGCTTTTTACATAAAAAATTGTTTCACAAAAAGATTAAAAAAAGCATTTCCTAGTCGAGACTTTGATTTCAAGAAAATGCAAATAATTAGTACAAGTACAAGTAGCAATTAGTACATCTGTCTGCAAACGTTTTGTACTTTAAAGCATATATATACCTTGAAAGAATTAATTTTTGTGACGATGCAGGTGTGAAATCCTCAAAAAAATAATCCTAGTAAAAATATACCCTATTTAAATATAATGTTCAGTTACCAGACATATTTTTTTGGTGAAGTTTTATCCAATTGTTATAGTCATTTATATTGAGATATTTCATTGGTATACAATTACCTACCTTTATTAGTTTTTACAAAGAGTTGTTCACACTTTTAGGAGAAATTGCCATTCGTTTAACAACATAATTTTTAGTTGATGATGATTGTACTGACTGACATTTTTTGCAAAAACTGATAACGTTTTCAATAAATCTTGAACACTTTCGGCATATAACATCGTATGTTGCGTCAGATACTATGATTCCTGTGACAGTTTCAATTTTAGCTGGCAATCCATCTGCCACATTGCTTCCACCAAAAATACGTATGTATCTCCCACAGTTACTTTCTCCACAGAGTCGACAGAATCTTTGCTGCCCATCCTCAGTGTTACCATGAAAATATACTTTCTTTGGAGTAGTATTTTCTTTTCCTGGAAGTGACAAAAAAGTGCACATTTTAAAACTATATCCATGTAGCCTCTATTACCAAAATAATACAAAAAAGATATTAGAGGGAATGCACATATGCTCATTACAATACATAAGGTAAACACGAAATAGATAAACACAAAGAAGGTACCAAAAGACAGAAAAACGTTGATGTATTTTTACATACCTTTGTGCATGACATAGTATTGATACACTCGAAGGCTGATATTTTTACCACCAAAATTAATTGACTTACCATAGATTACGTGAGACTTTCATTTTCCAAATGTATTCTTTAGGGTAAATTGCAGGGTGAATTGCAAATGAATTACAGAAGCCAACAATGTTTTTAACAAATTTAGTGACCAAAAACAACTGAAAATAAAAACAACAACAAAAAAATTTCTATCACTTCTTATACACCATTTTCTTTCATCGTCGAAATGTGCTTGCATGGTTACGGCATAATTCTTAGAAATGCGTATAATTACGGTAATTATACCCAACCAATCAAGTGCAGAATTCCGGCCTACGATTCCAGTGTCTTTTCGTCTCGCCGTTCAGTAAAAAAAAAAGAGACAAAGGCGCTGGGGACGAGTTTGGTGTCATCTCATCATAACAAACTTCATTGTTCGAAGCTGGTAGTATTTTGTGGAAAAGGGACTCAAAACATAAATATAATGTTGTTGGTCATGATAGATATTTCTTATGTTCAGAGAAGTTTAAACGAAGGTTATGAAATGCTGTTATTATTATAGTACGTAAAATATTCTTGGTTATCTTAAGTGAAAGATCTTATTTTTGATGTTTACTGGTAAGTACATCCAAAACCTACTTATTTTTATCCTGTAAAGCCATGAAGATTTTGTAAAAATGCTGTTAGGAAGACATACAGATACTTAGTTATGAAATATAGTTATTTATTTCTTATTATAGTAGTTACCTTAGCAGATTTTAGGACTTAAAAATTTATAATATTTTTTCTCTCGCTTAAATATATATTTTCAGAAAATCACTGGTCGAATACGGAAAAGTCTATCAGCTTCTTTGAAAAAATCATTTTCCTTATTTCAACAATGTCCGCAAAGCAGCTGGTTACCCAGATGAGAAAAAGAGTCTTGTAATTATGGACACTTTTAAGAGGCAGGACAACGATGATATTGCGAAACTCTGTAAAAAGAACCATTGTCTTCTTGTTATTGTCCCGCAGAATCTGTCGAACAAATTACAGCCTCTGGACATAACAGTTAATAAGCCAGCAAAATGTTTCATCAAAGAAAAGTATAACACGTGGTACGCTTAGCAAGTTGCAGATCAACTCGAAAAGGGTAAAGCTCCAGCTGATGTCAATGTTTCATTAAATTTGAGTGAAATCAAGCCATTGCCTGCCAAATGGATCTTTCAGATGCATAAGTATTTAAAAGGACGCCAAGACTTATGAATTTCAATCAGCCGGAATTACAGAGGCAGTCGAAAAAGCTAACGAAGTATTCGAAAGGATTGAAAGCCCATTCCTTGCACTTAAAAGTGTACAGAAATGAATGATTTTACACGTAAACGTTTATATTTTGAGTTAATTTTGTTAAGATTCACGTTGTGTTAATATTATATTTTATCAAAACGATATCTTGTAACTTTTCCAGTTTTTGTTGCGTTTAGAAAAAAAATCTACTGATGCTACCTTATTACGCCGGCCCTTAATGGCGTTATTTCTTCATGGGTGGCGTTAAAAGGGCCGGCGTAAAAAGAACCGATAAGGTATTGAAAAGAAATATTTTGCAGAAAATAAGTTAATTTTGTATGCCTTTGATTTCTAAGTAAACCCTCACTAACAGGGCGAAATTATAGTGCCTCACAGGAGAAGACACCGATAAAATGAGGTTTATACATGTCAAAAATTCGATAAAAAAGATCGGGAAATAGTTTTTTTCAGGGAAAAAGTGTTGGTCAGAGCAAAAGAAAGTCGGGCAAAAGTTCTGGTCGGGGATTAAAAAATGGGAGAAAATTTTTGGTCGGGTGCACAATAGTCGGGGAAAATTTTAGTCACCCCCCAAAAAAATTGGTCACTTTTCCCCGACTTTTTTCCCCCTATAAGGTAGCATCAAATGATGCTGAGTTTAAAAAATACAGTGTGAAATTCAATAACAAAGCAATTCCTAAACCAGTCACTGCAAATGAGGTAGGTTCTATTTATACCGTGATCGTGTGAATTAAATGCAAAGGCATGGGGAAGAAAACCTCGCTCTCGGGTTTATTTCCGACGTCGGGTTTCCCCTTTTTTATTATCAAAACTTGAGAAGGCTGTAGTCAAGGTTGCTGAAGTATTGGTTTACAATATCTGAGTTTGATTTGTAGATATATATACCCGAGGTGACTATCACTAAGCGTTTTTGTCACGTTGCTTGCTGTAAAAGAGGTCACGTCGAAATCCTCGAACTGATTAGTCTGCATGTTATGTTAAACAGGTCAAAGATTGCTACAGGTTATATTTCTTATGTTATGTTATAGTACGAAAAACACATTTGCTACTGTATATTTTGTATCTTATTAAAACGCGGTTGTAATATTTATGTTATGTTATGGTATAAAAACACTTCAGCAAGTAAATTTTTTGACAAAAAGAAGGTCAGTGTATGTAATGTTACAACGCCTGTTTATCAAAATTAAAGTAATCATTCTACTAACCTGTGACACGCGTTTCATCGCAATAAACAAGACAGAGCATCCAGAACACATGCATGCATGCGAATGCGAAAATGCGAAAAACCAAAACTTACAAAGTGGAGCAAGACATAATTAAAAAGTGGAGCAGCTTCTAAAATTTCAAAGTGGGGCAACGATGAATTACAATTATTACAAAGTGAGGCATAACACCATGCGTATATTTCATAAAATGCAATGAAGGTTTGGTCAGGACCGTTTTCAGTTCCAAAGAGAAAAGTTGAAACGCTAATCCAGCAGCGAAAACAACAGAGTAAATGGTATTTAGCTAATGGGTGGACAATTATTCGGACTGAGTGGTTAATTTGACCCTGGGATCTAATCGGTGTATAATAAACGGACCACTAAAAAGGTCAAGGTGCAAGAAATTATACATATTTTAGAACCATATAGACGTGTAGACAACCTGTTTATGAATATTAATTTTTTATGATGAATTTCCTACTTTTTTATTTTTATTTTTTAAAAAAAGAAAAATTTGCCTTCAGTATTCTTTTTGGCGGTAAAATAAGCTACGGTCTACAAAATATATTAAATATCAGTAAATCGAAAGTTTTTTTTGACGAGGGAACAGATATAACAGGAGCTGTATTTGTTAAAAATGGTATGTTCCTAGCTTTAAGAAGGTAATTAAAACTCTAAAATGATTTTAAAGTTCAAAATGTTCGAAGTTTATTTTATTAGAAAGTTTGAGTTAAAAGCAAGGTAAGTATTTATATCGAATAAATCACGGACATTCGATATATGTAAGGAACTTTTCTGTCATTTTCAGTTATATTTGGCTGCCCAAAATGATAATTAAGATGATTAAGTTGTTGTTTTTGTCCTTATTGATCGTAAACATTTCCACAGCTCGACTTTCGTGTAAATCACTAAAGTCGAAATCAACAACCATTTCGTAGCCCCTTTAAATATGTGTTCAAACAGGGGTTCAGACATTTCGTGTAAAAATTTGTGGACCTCGCCCTACGGCTTTATTTCTTTCTGCCCATTTATGAGCAATGTCGGGTGTCTACGCATGTAAAGAGAAAGTAAACACATAACTGTATAAGAGAATAATTTATACATTTCAGAAATTTATAACAATGCTTTACGTCCCCTAATCATCTTCAAGTTCAAGCTCATCTAAGTCTTCAAATAAACTTTCGTCAACGACAACGTCATTAGGTGGATTTTCATTCCCTATTGTTGTTATTCCGCCTGCAACCGATATACCATTTTTCGTCAGCGTACGACGTATCATTTTCCTAATGAAAATAAATTCGAAACAAAGTCACTTTTTATTTACCATAAGTGGAAAAAATTGTGGCGGGAATTTAATTTGGTGAGTAATGGAAAATGGTATCTTGTTAGTTAGTAAAGAAAATGTTGCAAAATGCGTATTAATTCATAATGGATTACTTTGATGAAGCATCCGCTCAAAACTCACTTCATCAAAGACGTTTTCGATTCTTACAGGGATTGATGAATTTTGTTTTAAATTTAGCGTAGATATTACTAGTAACTTACCGTGTATTCGTGTTCATACGACGTTGAAGTTGGAGCATGCGCAGTTTCTCGATCCCGCGCAACTAAGGTAGACACGCGTGTTAATTTCGTGTCATCTGCAGTTGCATTCGTTAACGCAAATTGCTCTAAGTCGACATCAACACAAGGAGCATCTTCAGCTTCTCTGTTTTCCTGTAACATTTAGTATTAAGAATAAACTCAATAATTTGAAAAAGGTACATGGATTCATAATAATAATAGCTAGTCGAATGGCGCGATTACGACGACGTCAGCAATGACCCGTTCAATAGTAAGTTTTTATTTCAGAAATCTACATTAACCTGTAGCCACTGCTTAAAGCTTAAACGCTGGAATTCTCATATGCATGAGTACGTCATTGATGATTCTCTCTCT